>OX375813.1:7174368-8374368 GCA_947359405.1 Antitype chi | reverse complement strand
CACGGATTGCTCATTGGCTGTTCTGTATAGTAACAAGTTAATTCGAGGCACGCTCACAAATTGGTTCGGGACTATAATCACAACAGACTTTGTGTCACGGAGCAATTGTGTCAATTGTCTGCGTTTGCTGTGATGAAGGTGCTTTACTATTCGCGCAATTCTTTCAGTCGTAGTATTTAGCCTCGTTAACATTCGTACCTACTATTTTACTTCTCGAATGTATTTTAATATTCGCATGTACAGACGCCACCACATCAAGCTACCCCAAACTGTCAAATTTCTTTGATAGATTTTCAACTTTATACCATAAGCATGAGGTCTGTACTTACATAATCACTGGCTGTAACCTACTTCATAATCAGCCTATAATTTTCCCACTGCTTCCAGACCTTCTCTTCGAGAAGAAATGGGCTGTAATCTACTCTACGGGTCCAGTGCAGGCTGGCACAAGTCACATGTCTTCGATTTTTTTCTTCTAGGACATGCCGGTTTCCTCACAATGTTTTCCTTCACCGTTTTGTGAACAGTGATAATGAAATTATTCACACTCCCCCTTCCCCCCTCCACCCGTCCCTTCGTCCGCATTCGTCTCTTTTTTTTTCTGTCTTTTTTTTTCTACCTGGTTTTGATCCCACTACCTACAACTTGTAAATCAGGGCCAATACCAATGCTAAGCCTACTGGTTAAAACATAAATATTTATTTAGATATACTTAAAAAAAATAGGCTATTTATATAGCAAGTATCAGACCTTATATAAAAACAGAGGTATATGGGCCCTCCCTAATAAATCATTTCTTGGCATCAAGCTATAAGGCGAGCACAAAACCCCTCACTTGCACTGGTTCGTAAAAAGTAGCGAAGCTTGTAAATTGTATGAAATGCTTAGGTACGTACGTAAGCTACGGGTTAGACCACGCTCGGTTATCTTATTATCTACACGCTGCCGCTGTACAATCACTATATTCATAGTTTTATTCGACATGTGTCACGCTGCACATGTCGGGAGGGGAATACCGTAAACTTTATCGTTGCCAAGCAAATAAACCGACAATAAATTGATAGACATGTACGCAATCGACCGCCGCCCCTCACGGTAAGCTACACAACGGTGACGACAGGATTAGGTTTGTTTTTCACATAAATGTCATTCAATTTCAGTTAATTTGCAGTACATTTTGAATAATAATATAGCAATAAAAATATAATATATAGTTTAAAGTATATATTGTATATTTAGATAATAGAACTGATATTTAGTATATTTTGCTCAACTTTCAGGCTGTTTTCAAGAATAACAATAGCTACTTCAACGTCTGTAGGTATCTAATATCACGAGTTTCCAAATTTTTGGGAATCATTTTATTTACCGTTGTATATGAAATTGTATTGGTCTTTTCAACAGAAATGATGCGGCCATTTCAGCAGCGAACGATACTCGAATACTTTTTACCGCATTTACTTCGATTTTTATGATCTTTCTAAACGCATAACAGTATTGTGAAATATGAAAATAAGCAGGGAAAGTTGCATAATATAACATTGTTTTATAGACGGGCGTATCTTTGGTAGATATCCGCGCGCCCCTCACGCGAGCTGTATGCGAATCACGCGCGAATTTTCCATATAAAGTCAACATTTTTCATCAGAAGACGTTCACTCAACGCCACGTCTCCCCTCCTTTACCTCGCATCAACGCATTCCAATTACATTTAGCAAGAAAATTTCAAATTAATTGCATCACACATTTTCTGCCTTCGAGGATCATATTAATAAAATATTTGAATCTGCAGCTTAGTAAAATGTTTAAACAAGTCTTGAGAATAATTCTGCAATAAATACAATATTTTAATATCTAGCCTAACTTGGTAAACAAACGGTTTAACTAAATCGAATCTAAATTCGTATTAATTCGACAGAACCGTACCGCTCCTGTAGACAGCTACAATCCGCTCTAGGATAATATCCCATCGGAAATCTTTTGATACCTAAGTATTAGGCGGCAATCCCCAGAGCCTTCGTTACCTCGAAATACGTAAAGAGAAACAGCGAGTACGTAAACAATGTCAATATTTTATTATCATACTGTCGTTCTTAAGTTAACAGGAAATTGACACCAGCAAACATCAAGATAAAGATAGGAAAATCGGCACTGTAACTTTGTGGGGCATGTGGCTTCTAATATCAATATTTTTCTTTTTTAGACCTGAAATATAGCTCGTACTAACAAGCTTTTCACATGTTTTATTCCAGGAATATTGAACGACGCGAGGTCCCACACGGCGCCAATAGAACGTTTGAATATGCAAGCAGAGTTATGACCTAGTTCTATAAAAGTTGCTGCGTAAACTTCCTTTCAACACTTTTTATACGCTTCACAGTTTTTATGCAAGTTTTCAATACGAGTATGTAGTGTAAAATTCAAATACAGTTGAAATGGAACAAGCACGTAAAACATTCACTGAATCGTATTTTAAAATAGCATTCTATTTTAAACCTCACATAAAGTAGCAAAAATATTTAACGAAGTAAATGAAACAAAGAAGTTTAAAATTATACAATGAAAGGAATTAAATTAAGCAATCTAACTTCCAAAAGTCGCTTAATTACACTGTTCGAACTCAATTGACGTCTGACCTAAATCTGCATCTGAATGAGAACCCGGCTCAACTCTTCCGACAAGTTTAGCACAATCGCAGCTCAATCTTAATAATTCCAATCTCGCAGTTTGAATCTAAAGAGGTGCACTGTAAGTATTAGAGTGGTGATTTGACAAAGTTTCCGCATTTGGCATGAGGACTCGACGGTACTAGACCCTCTGCGAACTGATCGCATCTTCAGCATTGCAACGGCATAAGCAATCAGCTGGTATTGTACGTCGACACTCCTCAGTTCTTTTTATGAAATCAAAATTCGATTAGAGATCATTATAATCATAAAGAGTGAATTAAATATAGGCTGAACAAACAATCTCAATAGCATATTCTGTTCCAACATAAACGCCTAAAATATTACAAATCTTACAAATGGTGATAGATTTATTTATAAAACTTCAAAAATATTTTTTTCACAGCATCTTCCCCGCAATCAATAGAACGCTCCCTCGGTTGAGATGACACAATCTTGAATAGGCAATAATGCATTCCGATCCCTGATCTATCTCATCCGACTCATAAAACTTTCGAAGTAGAGAGGACGACGCGGCTTTACCAAGTTTTGCTAAGAATAGAAGCGCGCTCTAGTTTCATCATACGTTACTGATCAGTTTGTACTCTACTCAACCGAGCAGAATAGCGGACTGCGGAAAGAAACAAAATGTTTTTTATGATGGCCTGGATATAACGATTATACACAAGAATAAAATTACAACCAATACTAATAGTTTTTTATTTTTGTTTTAGTTGGACAGTGTTATTGGGTTTGGCTATCTGGAATTTCTCAGTAGCAGCCCTGAGTCTGGAATTGTGCCTGGTTGATGGCAATAGGCTCGCTCCCTATTACATGGGACTTAAACATAACTGACAAAATATGGGTGTACTGTGGGAGTTCTGCTGAACTCCCAAGGTACCGACGGGAATCTAACTATAAATAAAATACTTGATAAACTTGTTTAAATTCGTGGGACTCCACAAATATTTTAAGAAATAGGTAAATACTTTACAGCACCGCGCCATATACAAGAAATATATTCTCTTCCGAAACAAAACCCATCCTAGTTTATTTGAAGGATAGAATCTAGAACCATCTTCTTGACAGTTCAAATGTGACAAAGCCATTTCATTACCTGCCTGTATTAACATAAAGGTTGCATTCGATAAGCAACAAACCTCTACAGTACTGTAAGAGCAAGGGGATCTAAGTATAAAATAAAATATTAAATAGTGTTTAAACTCGTGACTCCACGTATAATATAAGCGAGGTTTATAGATTATAAGGCCGCGCCTAATACAATAATTATATTTTCTTCGGGACAAACCCTATCCTATTCTCATTGAAGGATAGAATCTAGAATCATCATCTTGAAAGTTCAAATGTGATAAAGCCATTTCATTACCTGCCTGTATTAACATAAAGGTTGCATTCGATAAGCAACAAACCTCTACAGTACGTACTATAGGTAGGTAAGCGTCTGGCCAACCCTTGGGGGAACAAAGCCTGAAGAGACCATTTTCTATTTGCGGTAGATAACCGTAAATTTTATTAAGTAAACTAAATATCTACGTGAAATAAAAATATTTACATATAGGCACGGGCAATTCGATTTATTAAAGGTATTCCTTAGTTTAATGATTAAAATCAAAAAGGTTCTGTCAGTGCACCCACTTCACAAAATACCGAACCGGATTCCAGATTTTATTAAGATTGCACGCTCTGAATTTATTTTCACGTAATTTTATTTAGACAATAGTGAGACTTTCCACGGCTTTTTAATTCAATGAAAGAAATCCTGTGCTCATTCAAGGTACGTCCATCTCGTTAACCTTATTACCGAGTGTGGGTCCTGTATGCAGCACCCTGCGGCGGAATACAGTCCTTATTGCACACATTTTTCCATGACCAGTTAGAGTGACCTACAAAAATATGAAATTGCATTTCGCTGTGAAAGAAATAGAGCCGCATTGTTTCTAAAAAACAGAAATGCAAAAAATTGAGAGATTAAAACATTGAAAGCGAATGCGGAAGTTGTAGAAGAGATACATTTTAAAATAGACACAGAATTTATCCAAATGTTGAAAATAACAGACAAGCGTTAAATAACCTGCTACGACTAAAACCAATTCCAATTATTATGCAAGAATAGAACCAACACATTTCATTATGAAAATGAATCACAATCGGCTCAAAGAGGTTTTAACGTTTATCGACCCAATCAGCTCAGCTCCATCAATCAATCCGTTGAAATCAGAAGCTCTGTTGAACGGGACCAGCTATAATTGTACCTAATTATTCCGAAGAGGCAATTATGTTCAAGGTTATACGCGACCTCGTTCCAGTGGATGCTACACAATCATATTTTGTATTTGCTATTGTTCCTCTGGGATTACTTTATAAATTGGATCCGTATGTTGTTGGGCGTGATGTTGGCTTTAACTATTTAGTAACTTGAAGTTACGTTTTGTGCTGTGGGTATAATTTGGTTGTATTTTATATTAAATTAAAGCTGTATCAGGTTCTCTCTGTATACAGTTTCTTTTTAATTCATACACCGGTATTATTAATTAATTTAAATAAAGATGCAGTACTCTCGTTTATGACTTTTTCACTGTATTTTCATTTGTTTTACTAAACTTTTATAATTTGATCGACTTTTCTTGTAGGTAGATTCTTATCTTATAGGAACGCAGTAATAAAAATAAAGCCATCATCGATCTTCGGTTTCCTTATCGTAGGTAGGTAGCACCTAACTACTTACAAAGGAAACATCGTTCAATCTATGCTTTTATAGATAGGTAGGTACAATATATTTAATGCCGTATAAAATAAGTCAATGAGTGAGCGTCTTCGATAATATTCTTCCCCTCTCTCCCTTTGTGTAGGAACGTAATGAAAATGAAGATTTATAGGGGGAGGTGAAAATTTGACACCTGCTTTCGATGTAACGAAAACCGTGGATGAAAAATTATCTGCAATATTGTAATTGTTTGAAACACTTTTGTCAAAGTTTGGAAATTAAGTGTAAAATACACTTTAATATTGACTGGATAATGTATCTCAAAATTGAAAGAAAAAGCAATTACTTAAAGTATTAATCATCATCTATTTAACCTTAAGTAATTAAGGAAATAATAATTAAACGTAATAACAAAGAAAACTCTTAATTTATTCTTTACATCTTACATTCTTTACGATTTTGTTTGCGAATACCAATTAAAAGTTTAATTTCCTTTGTTCCGCTGATGGAAATACGGCTCTACATCAACGAAGGCACAGATATAAAGGCACTCTGACTTTGTTGTGTTATCCTATGCAGGCTATATAGTTCGAGAATGCCAAAAAATATTTAAGGGTAGGTTAAATGATTTCTGTGGGTTTTCGTGTATCTATCAGCGGATTTACGCCCACTGCTGGGAAAAAGTAAAGACTTATTGAAAAAAGAACCATCTTCAATGGCCTGAAGCTATTCCAACATAAAAACGATGGTTTCTAAGAATGAAAATATACGCGATTTGCAATCCTCGTCTTGGCATGTTCCACCTACGAAATCCACTTGTTAACGTAAAGGAAAAAGTGCCTACACGAACTTTCTCCTCGCAAATATTCTGAAAGGAAAAATCGTACCTACTTGGAAAAGCGAAATAGTGAATGTTTAGTAATATTTGTCGATCTATCACCAGTGACGAGTTTGTATGTACCTAGGCGGGTAGGTAATAGAATTCGAGACACTGTTATACCTATACCTAGTATACACCTGCATAGGTCTGTTCGTTAGCGCACCGTGATCGATCACGGCTACAGAGAGCAAAATCTCATCAACTGCTCCGACGTTTGTGTAACTTTCAATGCAGCAGAAGAAAAAAATGCTTCAGCGCTGTTTGGTCAGGATTACGTATTTCAAGGTACTTTTGGGCAAATAGAAGTTAAAAAGCTTTCAAACCTTCAGCGTTGTAGGACGAGCGAGGTGTGTCCTTGGTGATAATTTACAGGCGATCCCCACGGGATCATCCGGATAAATGGCGCCAATAAATCTCTAAGCATTTTTATTGTTTACTCCATAGCAAAATAATATTTTATTCGACGCTAAATACCCTTCATAAATATATCGGCAACATTTGCCCTGCCATTTACGACATCTGCTTTGGAATTATCGAATATTGATCACATTTTCGCCCGCGACAAATTTAACCGTTTAACTTGATTCCGTATCGATATTTTCCATAAGCTCATAATATTGTGGTTGTATGATTGTTGACTGATGAAATTAAATCTAGTTATTCCGAATTAATTTCAATAGATTAATATAACACGAACATCAAAGAGTGATCAGTCATCGTTAGGCGCCGATCGGTAATGTTCGGAACTTGGCTCCGATTAGATTGTCTTCCGGACTTTCCAACTAACAAGAAGTTGGTAGCAAACTGTCCGAACTGCCGTCGCGACTGAATGGATTCTCGTGTATTAATATCCTGTTTAATAGCAACGCTTGACACAATGCTGGAGAGGCCTCGTACCTGAACGAGTGCTGCGAAATTTAATAAGAGGTACGAATCATTCATCTGTTAAAAAAATATTTACGCATTTATCGACGCAAAAGAGATCTTGAACAAAGATTGAGTCATAAAGAGTTCTAAAAAAAAAACAGGCTTTCCACCAAGCTTCCCAATGGATAATAGACCGTTTTGGAAATTATACGTTGTTAGTGATATCAAAACAAAATAATGAAAGTATTATGCCAACATTCTTAACGAAACACAATTAAACGCAGTTTAACTGACCATTAATTCAATGAACATTCCATAAAAAGAAAATAAATCCTTCAGTAGGTACCACCTTAACCAAATATCATATTTTATTAACATTCGTTAACGCCAGCTTAATGAATTTATTGTTCATCTCGGTTTATGAGCTGAATGAAAACGATGCCGTTAAAAACAAATATAGCAAAGCGGTTTAATAGCGTCATATTTTATGTAGGCTTAGCTTTTATTTCATGAACCCTTGCATTCGTTTCAGAGATAACAAGTCGGAGCCGGCGACGTGCGCCATCGAGGCGCGCAAATATCCATCTCGGATGTAATTGGAAAGCTCGCTACAATAAAAGACTGGGGGTGACACGGGCCGATTTGGAGCCATACAGATGTGCCTACATCCACGTAACCATGTCAAGAGCCTACGTTTCTTTTCAACAATTTGACTTAAATGTAAACCATCTAACATTTTACGCGATTCATGTTCGAGATTGCGTTTTCTTAATTATTTTGAAGCAGTTACTTTAGTGGGACTATTAACTTCTTTATTTGCTTTACAAGCATAAAATACTGCCGTGTAAAACAATTTCCTTGTGGTTTTCTTTGAATAAATGATGAATGCAATATTGTTACACTACGCTGTGCAAAAGGTCACATTTTATTTACAATAACTTGCCTCAGTCTATAGGTATATAATATTCATAATATAATTACATTGACCTACCGTTTAAGTTCTAAGTTACATACAATTTTTACAATACCTTAATTTTCCATAAACATGGTAGCTAGTGTTTAATGAATACAAAAGTGAAAATATATTAATCCCGTTCTCTACGAAACAAATTTCAATTTACTCGCTCACGAAAACAGAAACAGCACAATTTATAGTTTGCTGACAACGCTGTCAGCAAATCCTACGCAATATGATAAAATGTTTTAATAGAAACAGATGAAATATTGTACGAAATCCACTCCCGTCCCGCTGGATAATCGAAAGCAAAGCGGAAGAGAGGATCAGTCGCAGGTATGGATATGGATGGAAAAAATGAACGCAACGTTTGATGAAAAACCGCTACGCACGTGTTTCGCGCGTCACTGAGTCTACACGCGCAGGCAGCACACAGGGCTTCGTAGCAAGTAGCGAGTGCAGCGACTTCGCGGCCGGCTGGCCTCTGTAGTTATAAATTAAAAACTTTTCAGATGTTAAATTTGAACAGTAAATTATTAACTCGTACATTATAGAATTATTATTTATTAGTAATAGGTATGTAATAATTGCATGGCGACTTCTAAATGAGTATTACATAAGTATCTTTTGAGATATTGTAGATGAAACATAATTATTGAAAGAGAATTTATGTCTAACAACACAAGATCAGTGGAACCGGATTTAGCCCAAAACTAATCCGTACACAGCGCTGATGGGTGCACAAGCGGATTAACTCGTGTTAACTAGGTTGCAAGCATGTAACAAAGCAACTAAATTTTAGACAATACAGAGGGAGGAAGCCAGCTTATCTTGCATAGGCAGCCTGAACGGGGGCGACAAAGTCGAGCACAGGCCTTTGACGTCATGAGTCTGATTCGGTACCCTCTCTTTGAATAATTTTCATGTAAATATTTAATAAAACAATAATTTTGTGAGTTAGATCAACTTAGTTCTTGGAATCAGGCTTACTCTAGTAATTTCTTCGTTAGTCAATTAGTGAGTGGCTTTAACAAAGGTATTATCTATTAATTTGGGAGTCGTATTCACGAATTTAGAGGTAAATTTGATAAACATGACGAACATTCTTGAAAGGTACCTCAAGCTTTCGTGCCTACTCATCCAAACGCTACCCTCACTCACTTAACATAAGAAAAGAAGTGCACCGTAATGCAATACGTTACAGTGATACGAAGCGAATGTTTCCGAACCCGTACGATCACGATGCGTAAATATTGGATTCGCATTAGATCTGGAACAAATCAGTCGCTATCGGCCGTAAACGTCATCTTCACAATGATAAATCGTTGCTCTGACCTGCTTACAAATGTAGCAAATATTCCTTCTTGTATGAGGATACATCTACTTACCTAATACGACAAAAAACGCATTACTGAAATTCACATTCGATATACTTTGGTACTTGTAAGTGTAAGTACCTACACAATATTACATGAGTAAGTTGGGCAAACATGATTTGAAGTGTGGACATTGTGAACGAAGATGTAAGTTGGTTTTCGATTGGTACATCGTTGTAATTAAGATGTTTTTGAGACAAAAGAAGGATAGGATATAACACAGGAGCTATTAAGTAATTTCTTAAAATAAAATCGAACCTGAAAGCTCACTGACTTTGTAGGTCGCCAAAAGAGCTCAATACCTAACTCAGTTTACAAATTACGAAACGTCAATACTAATATTTCTTGTTACGAACAAATTTTGAAATGGAAAACGAAAATGCTATTTTTCGCCGGAGCATCGAGCGGCTTTCGGCTCGTCACTCGATTAGGGAAGTGTTCATTAAATTACGCGATTGCCAGCGTCCAGTTTGTCGAACAGATTGCACTGACGATGGAAATTCCTACAAAATGAGCAAAAACCTGCCCTAGAATATTATTCGAAGTTTTGCTGAAGTTAATTGAAAATAAACGTTAAAATTAAGCACCGATTTAATGTTACAACTTTATTTTTATACAGCTAATAAACAAAAATAAGTACAAGCAAATATTCATAAATTTTACGAGTATATCCCCTATAGACTTGTTAGTGTGACCTATTGAGCAAGATGTCTTAATAATTTGAGATAATATTTCGAAACAGTACGTACCAATAATAACTGAGATCTCTATTGAACTATTGGCACATAGTTAATGTGTTTCTATTAGCACGAACCAAAGATCGCTCTCACAAACATACAATCAATAATACTTGTACCTATACCAATGTCTTTGTGATATTGCTTTCAAATGAAGTTAAGCAGAAGACACACATGTTGGTAGACAGAGTGGACTTGCTGACTTTCAGAAACACTCAGTGTACTTGTCAAAGCGGAACTAACCTTGATGCTCTGGACTGTAACCCCAGCCAAGATATACTGGATATTGTGCAAGTTCCATCTCAAGATCAGTCAGTAGCTAGTAGTATTACCCCTTGTAGTAGTCATGTTTGTTATCAGTCAGATAAGTTTTCTAATAGTAGAAGAGGAAGTTATACCTTTTAAACATCATTCTATATTTGCATAAATACCTTTCAATTAACACTGAAAGACAGACTAGGAGGAGAAATTATACTGTGGCTTACTCTCCGGGGGTAATCAGTTACATACATATCATTTTTCAATCAGCTTACATATACTACAATAAAATTAACTCAAAACTAAAGTTCCACCACGAGGTCTCGCATCAATGTAAAAAAGTTATAACCGATTGGCTAAATACTCTAACTTATGAGGAGGCAGAGCAAGTTTTGGTCAGAATTGTATAATATACTTGGCTTCTTTATCATAATGTAATGCCTTGTGATTACATAGTGTTATCTTTAACTTCGATTGTAATGGCGCAATCAAAAAACACGTAAACTCAAACATAAACACTAACGCACACAAACATAAACACACACACACACACACACAATCCCACATTTACACAATTTTATTTCACACATTATAAACTACACAGAGCTGATAATTATTTTATAGGTCATTGTTTCTTTTTGTTTTGTTTAAATAAGATCTTAATTTTATATATTTTTAATATTTTGTTTTGTTTGTCTCAGTTTTGTTAACATCATGGGATGGAGCGAGACAACCCCAACACAAGTGTTATTAATTACTTACTGGGGCTGTTTCATTTAAAATTTTAAAATGTAATCGTTTGAGACCCAATAAACATTTTTTTTTCTTTTTTTTACTTAACGTCCGACCACTGTGGTTTATTAGCTAGCTTCCCCATGCCATTACATAAAAAGCCGCATACACTTGAATGCAGGCCTCATACAGCTAGTCGTTGCAAAAAGTTTAAAAATAATATAGCTCATAGAATTACACCATCTATAGCACAACACAAGAATCCGAATGAAATTTATGGAGCCCTTTTTGATGTTGTGCAAAAGAGTACCAATCTGCGTTCAAGACCATAACCATTAACATTAATGGCACCTCCGTTGGCTTAAACCAATGGGTTACTCCGGGTATTTACAAAAGTAGAGCGAAACTATACGAGTTATATGGATTTAAAAAATACAGGTTTGGTACTCCTTTCCTAGAGTATGTCAAAAACTATTAAAAATTATTTAAAAAGATTAGTGCTTTTGCAGAATCGAACTTTTTAAGCGACACAATTAAAAATTCTAATAATAAATTTAAAACCACTTGGAAAATAACTAACAAAGAAACGGGTAATTCGATTAAACAAGACAAACAACTTGAGATTATGGTCGACGACAAATTAATGATTAAAGAAGCTGACGTAGCACAGGCATTTAATGAGTATTTTGCCTACATACCTGTAACTACGGCTCGCTCCTTAAGTTCGTCCCCGTCTAAAGTTGAAAACCTTTTGCATAGTAATGTGCCTAAATGTAGTGACCTATTCAGTTTCGAACATGTAACGCATCGTGATGTAGTTAAAATGTTTTTAACACACTTAAGCCTAAAAACACTGGTGATTTCTGGGGCATTTCCTTTACACTTTTAAGTAATATAATAGATATCACTTTTAATAAATGTGTTGATTCAGTAACTTTTCCTGACCTCATGAAGAGTAGTAAAGTCATACCATTATTTAAATCAAGTATTAAAAATGACGTTCGTAATTTCAGACCTATTTCTATCTTCTCTGCATTTAGCAAAATATTTGAAAAGTTAATATTCAAGCAGTTGTTAAGACATTTTAATTTAAATAGCCTCCTTCATAATGAGCAATATGGCTTTACAAAAGGTCGTTCGACTACAGATGCGGGTGTTGCTCTTTTGAAACAAATATTTAACGCACGGGAGAACTCGAAAAATACGATTGCAGTTTTCTGTGATCTCTCCAAAGCCTTTGATTGCGTGCACCATGAGACGGTTTTACGTAAACTATGTTCTTACGGTGTCCATAACGAAGCTTTAAACGTAATAAATTCTTATTTACAAAATAGATTCCAATGTGTAGAAATTAATACTGACAGTTAGGTGTGTTTCAAGGCTCAGTAGTCGGCCCATTCTTGTTTTTAGTGAATATCAATGACTACCATTCTATTTAAAGGGTATTTGTGGTGTTGAACTGTTTGCAGATGATACTTCTCTCATTTTTAAAGTAGACAGGAATAGACAAGACTTTGACGACGTAAACAGTGCACTCTCAATGGTTACGGATTGGTTTACGGCAAATAACTTGGTCCTCAATGCCAAGAAGACGAAATGTGTAAAGTTCACCTTACCGAATGTTAGGAATCTAAGTCCCAACATCGTCATACATAAAGAGGTGCTTGAAACCGTAGACTCTGCAGTTTTTCTGGGCATAACAGTAGATGCCAAACTTCAGTGAGGATCACTCATATCAAGCCTAGCTGGGAGGCTCAGGTCAGCCGCCTACGCCGTCAGAAAAGTAAGACAATACCTGACGTCGATACAGCTCGGTTAGTCTACTTTAGTTATTTTCACAGCGTTATGTCCTATGGTATTCTGCTATGGGGCAAAGCCGCTGATATTCAAAATATTTTTGTCCTTCAAAAACGTGCTGTTCGTGCAATTTACCAGCTAGGTGCCAGAGTTTCCTTGAGGGACTTTTTCAAAGACATTGGTATTCTCAAGGTGGCATCACAATTCATATTCGCTAACATCTTATATATTAGGCAAAATATACACACCGTTAACACTAGAAATAAGGACAAACTACGTGCAACGTTTCTCCAGCTTCATAAGGTTCATAACTCATTTGTTGGGCTTGGTATAACCTTTTATAACAAGCTTCCCTCTTCTTTGCTAGATTTGCCTTTTGATGCGTTAAAGCTCAAGTAAAATCCATCCTTTGTTTAAAGGCTTACTATTCCATCAACGACTATATAAATGACAAGAATAGTTGGTCGCTGTGATTAATTCAAGACAATGATTATGTCCTTTCTCCAGAATTAGCGTACCTAGTGACAGATTATATAGGTTCATATATTTATTTTTATTTTTAGTGACTAAGTATTTTTTTTATATTTTATTATTAACTACTATGTCATTCTTTATTGACTTGATCTACTCTGCATACCAATATTTTTTATGATGAGTTGTATTGCTCTATGTGGTTAGCTAGCGACCTCGGCAATTGATCATTCTATTCTTGCCTGAGCAACCGGCAGCAAGTTCGTCATGCTTCCGTAGATGTCACTGCTTGCGGTTGCGTCGGGGGTCGGGTTACCTCCTTCCCTTAAATATGGCGAGGGGGTAATGGCTGATCTTTGCGTTATGCTCGTGAACTGGTGCTGCTTGTGGTGACTGGTCGTCTTGCTGAACATGATTTTGTTATTGTTACTTATAATTACCTACCTGTTTATTTATTTTACGTCGATGGTCCTAGGTTATCCTTTGTGGCCTCGAGTTGTAACTCGGATAATAACAGCTATGTGAACATAATCCAGCATTGCATATGTAAGCAATCACGCCCTTTATACCAGGAGGCTTTTATGTTGGTATTAGGCTTTATTTACATTACTAACCGACTCCAAAAAAGGAGGAGCTTCTCAATTCGACTGTTTTTTATGTTTGTTGGCTCAGAACTTTCGACTGGGTGAATCGATTTTAATAATTCTCTTTTTTTATTTGAAAGCTGGTGCTTCCCGTGTGGTCCCATTTAAATTTCATATAGATCTGATGATGCATTTCGGAGACAGACAACTGAACTCTTCAAAAAATTACAGCAAATCAATCGCGATTGCTGCGATGCGACCAAATATGTTGAAATTAATTTCGAATTGGTGTGGGGTAGGTACTATAACTAAAAATTGAAAAATAAAAACTTTTTCCAAAAAAACAACCGTTATTTTTCACTTTTTAGTGTTTTTCCGGAAGTCGGTTGTTTTTTTTTTGGAAAAAGTTTTTATTTATGTTCATTTTTATTCTTTGTGCTCGAGTTAAGTTTTCATTTTATTTGTTGGTATATTGGCATGGCTGACTGCCATAATGTATGTCTAATTATTTAATTAATGTTCTGTGTCTCGTAATGTATAGAATCAAGTCTATCCGACTAAACAGACAGCTGTGCTGCTGGGGAGATTGTTGCGCCACTTCTTCTTCCCAGCTAAAGCACCAGGAAGTGGTGAAGGGTGGGCGTTTTTGGGGGACTGTCTTATGTAGTTTGACGTTCGAAAAGTGCTAATACTCAGCCTAATTTGAATAAATGACTTTTTATTTTGAGACATTTAATTTGCCTCTATACACTCGAGAGCAATGAATCCGGGTCACTTAAAGAATGTTAAAAATCTCGGAAACTAAAAATGATAGGTTAATGCAATAAATTGTATTTAATAGACAATGTAATACTCCTTAAATGAAAGTAAAAAAAATATGAGTCACCATACATTTTATTAACACAAAATTACATAAAGAAAAAAACTGCTGATCTCTCCTTAAAACAAAAATAGGAAACATGAAATTTTTAAACTTTATTACGATTTTCTTGAATTTTAATACTTCGTATTGCCTCCTCGTGCTTCCATTACTGCGTTTACGCGGTTTGGCATGCTGTACACCAAGTTCCTTATACGATTTTGGGGAATATTCTCCCATTCCTCTGTGAGAGCAATTTTGAGCTCACGAAGCGTGATTGGGGGAGGGTTTCGTTGTTTTACGCATCTGCCTGGCTCGTCCCAAGCATGCTCGATCGGGTTGATATCCGGGCTGCGCGCTGGCCACTCCATACGAGTAATGTTCATCTCTTGAAGGTAGTCATTCACAATCCTACCTGTATGAGGTCGGGCATTGTCATGCATAAATATAGCATCCTCACCTAAATTGACCATAAATGGACCAACGTGATCATTGAGGATTTCTTCCACATATCTTACGCTAGTTAAAGAGCCGTTTTCTATGATCACCAGCTCTGTGCGACTTTCAGAAGAAATTCCGGCCCACACAAGTACAGACCCACCACCGTAGGCTACTTTTTCTTCGATGCATGCTTGCTTGAATCTTTCCCCTGGTCTTCGATACACTCTGTGTCTTCCATCGTGCTTGTAGAGCATAAATTTTGATTCGTCGGAGAACATAACTTTTGACCAATCTTCAATACTCCAATTTACGTGGCTCTGGGCATATCTTAGTCTTGAAATACGATGCCCACGCTCCAGTTTAGGGCCGTTTGCAGGTCTAAGGGGTTTTAAGTTAGATTCAGCAAGCCGACGTCTTACTGTCCATGCACTTGGGTTACTTCCTCCGAGGCGTCGAAACTGATTTGTGAGTTCAGTTCCTGTGAGAAAGCGATTTTGAAGCATGGTGTTCACCAAGTATCGGTCTTCTCGTGCTGTGGTACACCTGGTTCTGCCCGTTCCTGGTCTGTGTAGGTTAGAACCAGTTTCTTCGTAACGTCGGAGAACTCTTTGTACTGTTGACAGCGACACACCGACAGTCCTGGCTGTATCGCGCTGACTCCGGCCGGTTTCCAGCATTGTAAGTATTCTGGTGCATTCTTCAGGCGTAAGCGACATAATTTCAGCTTGAATAATGAATATAGAGCACTATCAACATGGTTTATGTACCCACATAAATGACAGATTACAAACAAAAGCAAAACCAAATGCTGTAATTTCGTAGTTCCATCTTCGAAAGTGGCCCTTTTTCAAATTAGATTTTTTTATGATATAACTTTACAATAACTATGAAGTTTTAATACCTTCATTTAAGGAGTATTACATTGTCTATTAAATACAATTTATTGCATTAACCTAGCATTTTTAGTTTCCGAGATTTTTAGGATTCTTTAAGTGACCCGGATTCATTGCTCTCGAGTGTATTTGCAATTCTACAAATGAAAATACAAGAGCTATGGATTGGTTTAAACATAGAACCAATGAGCTCTCAAAAATACAAACGTATTAAGCATCTCGAAAGAGGCTTCTTTCTGCTTTTAACATTTTAGTAAAATTCTTCGTCATCGTCCTATGGATACCAACAAATTGAGGATCAAAATTAAAGCGGCTTGAAGTTACAAATCGAATAAGAATACAATTTTTATGATATTGCCTACGATTTACTAAAAACATCGTTCTCGTCTGAGCAAAACGAAGGCCCATTCAGAAGCTATGTAAACGAAACGACCTAAAATAATCATCCATGTCAATACAGAATTTGTTATTGTTATTTATCGATGCCGACTTCGCTACTTTATGAAATGTCTTACCAATATATGCTTCAGAATAATATGATATTTTTGGCACAATATTTTCTCATACCGATGGATAGTAAATTCTTTGGTTTGCGTATCAGGAGCCATTGATGGGAAAATGATACAATAATGTACTGTAACTTGCTGGTCTAGGTCGCCCAGCTTTAGGTGAATTTGGCAAACTTCCAAGACTTCGAAGATCCTGATTTATAGGTCCCATGTTACATGTTACGACTAGTTCAGACCAATTCACATGTAAATATCTACTTGTATCTATAGTAGAGACGCATACCTAAATACCTAATTAAATTATCGGTCCAGCGGGATAATTGCGTAACAAATTAGCAGTAGGAATGGCTTTCATTTCGACAGATCAACTACATTCATTGCGTTATTTACGTTATTGAGCAGAGAAATTTTTCGAACATAATGAATTAATGGATTAGAAATATCCTTCAAAATCTTGTGCTGTTCTGATTGTGAATAAAATTTCGATAATTTGGCAATGGGAAACATAAAAAATACATATCTTGTAACTATGTTATTGGTACTTTAAATGTAGTACAGTTTGTAGTACAAATATCTTTTTCCCATAATATGCTTGCGCGTTCATCTATCTTTTGAAAAGTCCCCTTTCCCTATTGACTTCTAGGTTTCCCTTCGCATTTCGCTCTGCCTTCTGCTGAGTCGGATAATAGCTATAACTGTCACATATTATTCGGATTACAGTCATAGGTACCTCCGTATAATAACGTAGTAACCCGAGGCATAAACCTGTTATAATTAGGGTAACTTGATATAGGCAATCTATTTTATTAGTGTGAAGGATAAAACTAATAAAAGGGACTGCTTATAAAGTTCACTTGTAGTAAACAAACCCGGTTAGGGACAAAAGAGTTTTCCGGCTTAATCTAACACATAAACCCACCACATATAAAATGTGATCTTTTCAAACCCAGCATTTATTTCAAATAAACCAATTACAGGCACTTTTGAATTGTCAAAGTTAGGGACAAAAGAGTTTTCCGGCTTAATCTAACACATAAACCCACCACATATAAAATGTGATCTTTTCAAACCCAGCATTTATTTCAAATAAACCAATTACAGGCACTTTTGAATTGTCAAAGAGTCGGAAAGATGAAGTAGGTAGGTACCTATGGAGAAGACCGGACAAGAAACTCCATGGACACTCTTTTTAAATCATGATATTGTTATTAACAATTTGTTACAGAAAGTTGGTTACATAATTTATGTTAAAATTATCAATTTGAGAACGATGTAAAAAGACGTGCACATTAAAAGCGTCCGTAATTAAAAACAAAAATCAAATGACAATTTAGAAATTAAAATAGGCCGTGGCAGCTAAGAGATGACCAGACCAGTCCCTACTGGCGGCGCCCGTTCACGAACATGACGTATGGCAGCGCCTTTCAGCTTAACCATTTTGAAGGGAACTTAATGATCCAACCCACACACCACCACCAGCGAGTAAGTCCGCCTTTGTACTTTTGTGTGTATGAGAAGTTTAAATAAATAAATAGTTAGTTGTAAGTTCATTTAACTTGCAAATAGTCGGTTCAGGATTTACGACGGCAAAAAATGGGCCATGAAAAAAAACAGCGTCACCAATTTTCGTATAAACCTTGATTATCCTCCATGATGACACCGACAAGGTCCGCCGGTTACCGCAGCTATTTGCGTTGGATCCATCTGCGTCAACACATTATCCCAAAATTTGACCCTTTACTTAAAATACATGACTTTTACCCTGGGAAGGTTTCACACGTTCATCAATTTGATTCAGTGGAATATTATTTTAAAATTAAACAAATGGTTAAAAAGTTCGGGTGAATAGATTTTTTTTTAATGCAGGTAAGTTCGAAAACTAAAACCCGACTACTGAAAAATCACGCTCTAACAAGAATTATGAAATAAAATACAGTCAAAATCTGTTATAATGACATCGAAGGGACTACTCATATTGAGTCGTAAAAACCGATAGTTGTAACAACCGGTGACAGGTATTAATAGGAAAGATTTATACATATTCTCATCCGAAAGCCGTGGTCGTAACCCACTTGTCCTAAAGCATATGATCGCTTACTACTGTTTGATTGGTACTGATGATGATGATGATGATGATGATGGGACTCCCTTTTCCGCACGTAGACTCTCATTCGGTCAAAGTCGAATTGATTGGTACTGTTAGAATGCTTTTTTTTTGAGGGTGGGAAATCATCAAATAACTTCTCCCGCTCTGGGTGGAACAAGAGGGCGTGTCAGTATTTTACTGACTAAAACCCACCCGTGTTCCTTCATTTGCCTTTGCGCCGGCGCCACGGTATCTCTTTCGAATAATCCGCATCCTTGGCAGGCATTGGCCCTTGCGGACCCCACCAGTTGGTGCTGACATCTCTTTGAGGCGCGCGTGGAACACAATGCGCCGTCGACCCGAGCTTGGTCCTTACCGGATAGCGAGCTACACATTACTCGCCGTCCGCAAGCCCGCGCCGACGACGGTGGCCGGGAATCAGCTTGGGATTCCCGACGCCCAGGGCATCTCATGCACTATTAAATGGTTAGGGTAGGTTCTGTGAGCGTGATTTTTCAGTAGTCAGGTCTCGTTTTTGAAATTACTTTTTATTCAAATTATTGAGGGGGTATAATTTCGTGATTTTTGAAATGCGGTAATATAGCCATTACATTTGATACCCAACACGGCATCATTAGGCATGGCATGGCATTATTAGGAGCAGTGGTGTAGTCTTGCGCATAGTAGTTTGCGACAGAGCTCGCTCAGATTAGGTCCGCTCCTAAACGAACTAGTTCGCTCTTCTAGTTCGTTAGCTCCCAGCTCGAATCAGAGGAAGGCAGATCGTTCGCTCGTTTTGGTACTGTTCCTGCACGGGCACGCGACAAAATTATGGATTGCTGTACTTTTACCTACAATTTTACACTATAAACTATAAACAGCAAAAACCTCTGAATTAATATTCTTAAAAAGTATATCATTATTGTAAATAATACCTAGGCTTATTGGTGCAATAAATAAATACACTCGTTAGTTTAGTTAGTGAATAAAAGGTTTCGTTTTTTTTAAGATTTATAAAATAATCAACTATGACGCGAATGTGCAGTGAGTGAGTTGAGTAACGACTTTAGTTCGGTTGACGCCACCCTTCCTCATTCCGTCACGAACTAACGAACTATGGAGCGGGGAGTGACGGAACTAGTTCGCGTAGTTCATCTGTGAGGGCGCTCTTACGACCTAGTTCGTTCGGGAACTACACAAGATTACAGTGGTGGCCTCGACTTACGAGTTGTAGGTTTGAACTCAGGCAGGCGCTTCACATTTTGTAAATAATTTCATCACCAGTGTAGGCCACCTGCTCTCTAGAAGAGAGGAGGCCTATGTCCCAGCAGTGAAAACTATATTCTGATTAACACGGGATCATTGGATTTTATTTTCAGTTATCAGGGAACTTGTGTTCATACATATATCTACGTATACCGACCCAAATCAATATCAAAATAACCATCAATTATTTCAATCATTTAAGGCTAATTTATCAGTTAAAAATTAAAGTCTGCAAAAGCATACTAGGCCGTAAATAGACGATAGGACGGTCGACAATATCCGCTTTAACTACGGCTCCAATCCATTTATCCAGAGAAAGTATCAAGCCAAGATTAATGGGGTGGATACTCAGCAACGACAAACATAGCGCTCCAATTGATTGTACGCATACATCCAGCAAACACATAACCCGACAAAATAGTGCTCAGAATTATTCATCTGCGTCTGGGTGAAAAAGAACTATAATATCGGAATGAATTAAATTATTTTCCTGGCATAAAACTAAAAACTACGTTCCTTCTAGTCTAGTGAAGAAGTTCAGCTTTAATGGAATATTATAAAACAAGCACATACGTAAATATGACAAAGAGACTAGGACGAATGAATCTTTTGATATAATACGTTATAGAATCGGAACGTAATAAAATTCATACATTTTTATATTCTTTTTCATAGCTCAATTCAGTGAAAGCCTCTTGTGAATTCCGAGCGATGAATAAAAACTGTGCTGCTATGAATGTGTAGGCAGCATTTTCATAGAATTTAGACTGGATAAACTAACATTCTTGCGGGATTGGAATTTGATAGCAGATTACATAGGAGAACCGCCCTTTAGAACGTGTTCGGATATACCTGTTCCTAAAATTAATAGGATTTGGCGTGGATGTGGCTGATACGAAGAATGTACAGCTATTACACATCGTGCCTTCATTCCCGTTCATTTTATTTTGTGTTGGCAGAAAGCCGTGGAATTTTGAAATGAAAGGAATCAGCTTACGTGACGCGGGCGCAAAGGGGCACCCGTACCCACCGCACCAGCAAAACGAGAAACAAATTCACGGGAAATCTCATGCCCCAATTAATATTTTGCTACTACCGGAGCTGAACGAACCGACGTTGATTTATTTGTGTAAATCAAAACTATTTCATATGTTAAGGCTTTCTGGCGCGAAAAACTCACTTAACAATTTTAATTATGTTTACTTCAACAGAACGCGGACGTGAGAAATATTTAACGTCTAATTGTGGATTTTGAAATGTAACTTTAATCTTTGTCACTTATGAAATAAACGGAAGTTCAAATTATTATGTAGCGACACCTACGACAGTTGGTTGACTCTGCCACAGAAACAGTTCTGTAATTTGTTATTTTATCAAATAAAACATGACAAACGAGGAAACTTCGTGATTTAGCTTCCTGATAAATGATTCTTATTAACCTTCAGCGAGATCGCGAGGGTGACATTTATCTTAACGAAACTTTTACGCGATTTATTTAAACGGTAAGTATCTATAACAA
Organism: Antitype chi; assembly: GCA_947359405.1. Lineage (NCBI taxonomy): Eukaryota > Metazoa > Arthropoda > Insecta > Lepidoptera > Noctuidae > Antitype > Antitype chi. The sequence goes on along the minus strand of OX375813.1, from coordinate 8,352,747 downwards.
GAAAAATAAGTTTTAACGAAGAATTAATTTTCAAAATACTCAGTTACGCACACAATCGATGCACAATCTACTGAGAATAATGAAATTTTCATCAATAACCAAGCCAAATATGAATAACGTATGTAAAGTTTACATAATGTTTGGCTTGAGTTGACTTTACAGTTTACATTGTAAAGTATCGATTCAGGCTACCCCGTGCTTCTTCTGCCTAAAATCTTTTGGCTTTAAAACGACGACGCATCTTATGTACAATGTGGCTTATACTAGGAGTGTTCAATATAAAGTTATAATGAGTATGAAGCAGTTATACAGGTTGAAATTGAAAACATGCGACAAACCGAAATGGGAGATTGTACTCATCATTATGAACAACTTTTACTAAGGGACCAATGATGCAATCGCAAAAAAAAACAGCTGTTCCCTACATTTTGACGAGTTATGCGAACATAAATGTAGGGAACAGATGTTTTTTTTTTCGCGATTGCATCATTGGTCCCTTAGTAAAAGTTCTTCATAATGATGAGTACAATCTCCCATTTCGGTTTGTCGCATGTTTTCAATTTCAACCTGTATATTATTTATTGTTATTTTATTTTTCGACAAAATCACCTTTGAGGTTTTATACACTTGGTATATCGTTTTTCTAATCCTACGATTCCCTTCTTGAAAAAATCTTCATCTTGATCGCTTAAAAAATCAGGTACGGCGGCAATCACTTCCTCATCATTGCCATATTTTGTGACCTCTCAGTTATTCTTTTAACCGCGGGAACAGGTAGAAATCACTCGGCGCAGGGTCAGGTAAGTATGGAGGATGTTCCATCAATTCAAATCCAGCATCTTGGATAGCAATCGTCGCAAATCGGGACTTGTGTGCGGGGGCGTTATCTTGGTGAAACAACACAACTTTAGCAAGTTTACCGTGGCGATTTTCGCGTATTTCCTGACGCAGTTTTTTTATTTGTTTTGCGTATAAGGGCCCCGTAATAGTGGCTCCATGATTGAGGTATTCAATCATTATCACCCCCTGGCGGTCCCAGAAAACAGAGTACCTACATAATCTTAACGGCGGATGGAATTGCTTTAAACTTCTTAGGCGTTGGAGATGACGGCCTCTTCCAAGTCATGGACTGTTGTTTCGTTTCAGGATCATAATGGTGGAGCCATGTTTCATCCATAGTTACGAAGCGAGCCAAAAATCGGTCAGGATCTTGTTGTGACAATTCTAAATTAATTTGAGAAATCCGCAGTCTTGTTTATTTATGCTCGTCTATAAGCATTCTAGGCACCCAGCGCGCTGATACTTTTTTCATGCCCAAATGTTCATGTTTAATACTATGGATACCATTCCTATCGAAATCTTTAGTTCCTCAGCTACAAAACAAATAGTAACACGACGATCTGCCAAAACAATTTTTTCGACTTTTTTTATCATTTGTTCGGTAACTGCCGTCGTAGGGCGCCCCGAGCGCGGGTCGTCTTTAGTTAAAGTTCTTCCTCTCTTAAACTCGGCACATCACCGCGCAACCGTAGAATACGAAGGAGCCTTAACCCCTAATGTTGCCTGCCAGGGGTGCGGGTTGTTCGAAAGAGATACCGCGGCCCCTGGCACACAGGCAACTGAGGGAACACGGGTGGGTTTTAGTCAGTAAAAGTCTGACACGCCCTCCCGCTCCACCCAGAGCGGGAGAAGTTATTTGATGATTTCCCATCCTCAAAAAAAAAAAAACCCCTAATGTTCCTTTCAAGTCTAGATTTACTTGCTCAGTAGTATTTTTTTTTCAGGCAGAGATATTTTATACGGCACGAACAGATGACTTCTATTTTTAAAATAAGACAAGAAAATCAATAATTTTTATTTTATCAAATGTTGCTTGCTTTACCTGCCAGTATTTACTTTTTTGTTGTTCAAGGAGTTTATATGCCATTATTACTTTTTATTGAACATCCCTTGTAGCAGAATGATGTTATGTGAAGATTTACAAGCTCTTTAAGTACTTACATACTTATAGAACTAAGCTTCAATAAATTTAAATCATATATAAACAGAAACTCTGTCAAAAAGGTTTCTATAAAGTTAAAGATTACTTGGATGACAAAAAGCTTGGGATTAGTTAAGTTGCTCCAATGTACTCTCAAGCAACGAACTATTATATAAGTTCAGTGTATTAGAATACTGTTGACATTTTATATTTAAGTATTGATCTATGTGACCTTATTTTCGATTGCATTTAAAGAAAAAACTAATTGTAAATGTGAGTATTCTGCCGGCTAGATTGAACTCATGACTTTATAACTCGTCTGGTGGTTTTGAGTATTTTGTAAATGGCCTATGCAAATGTCCTGCAGATCTAGTAGCGTCTTGTGACGGGTCGTTGAGCTCCCTAAAATAGGGTTTAGCTACACGGTGACTGATACTTACATGCCGTCTATTAGGATAGGTCAGCTCAAAGCTGCAATAGCTCTTTCTTCAAAAGGCCCTTCCAGACATTGCCCTGCATTGTTAGACTCACATAAAATTTAAATAATATAATGTTTGGACTTTAAAAGAGACCATAACCTTAGAGTTTGTTTCGGCTTTTCTTCTCAGAGAACAGTCAGCTAGGAAATGCCGGCGCCATCTAGTTTTTAAAACATTGACCAGCAAAATATTGACGTGTAAAAGTGTCTTTTAAGATCTACTTACATGAATAAACATTTCATTTCATTAAACATTTCATTTCATATCTACACTTCAAGTACCTACATAGTAAGTACATGTGTATTTCCCCACAAACTTACGCATTTGCAGGGCCTTTGCGTGTAAGCCTCAGTAAGTTAAATATCTCCGCAGAGTCCTGTAAATATCCATTACAAGTCTCACTAACTGGCTAAGAGACTTTTAGTTAGCCAATAACGTGGCCGGCTCTATTTCACGTTGTCCGTTTGTATCAAGACTACTTACCCAGCTACGTGGTGTAAATTATTGTTAGGCTTGAATTAAATATGTTCCTTCCTCATTAATTAACTAACGCAAAGTTATTTGGATATTTTCTATACCGTATGTTGCACCTGTCATGTTTTATATCTGCATCACCGTGGCATCACCCTAAGATTGACTGATAGAAAATGCCTCAGGCATTATGTCCGTCTTTGCATAGTTTTTTTTTTACATGTGCATATTTTTTTAATAAATAAACACATATTTTTAATTAGAGTGGCAAGAGTTCAAGTTTCCACCTATCCATTACTTTCATATTCAAACTGTGTGTGTTCTTTTATGTCTTTTTAAAAATGCATCCTAAAAGCCACATAGTTAAGAACGATAATTCTAGACATGATTAGGTTTATGATAGCATAATCACGTCTATTCTACGTCACCGCGTTGTCGTACGGAAGAAATAAACGTTATTTCGTAGTTAACTGTACCCGTGAGTGCAAGCGTAATAAGATAGCTGGATAAGGAGCGGCTGAGCGTCAGGCTGATAGCCACGCAAGACGCGACTGTCAGGGCCCACCCGGGGCTGACAATTAGTGCACTACGGCCCTCAGACGGCCCTCCGCCGACTTTCGCCGAGTTGAAACTAAACGCAACGGAATCACTCTCCACAAACTCGACACTCGCAAGACGTACGCCAGTTATATACCTAAATGTTGCAATTTTAATGTGTATGACAAAAACTGTTCGTACTTTGAAACTCCACTGGAACACTGCACATGCAGCGCATGCACACATGACGTTTTTGTGTATTGTTGCAAGACACTTGATCCGCCTTTGTAAGTTTTGCATGTATACCTTGCATTGTAGTCTCACCCGGTCTACTGAATGTCCACTAGATTTTAGAAATAAACCTACCTACTCGTCTGTACCACTCTATAAAAACTTACCTAAGCAGGTATTATTCCTGAAAACTATAACTTATGTGTAAGTTAGTACGTAAATAGGTATTTCCCTTTCACATTTGCAGCTTTGTCATCTACATATTTAATTAAACTATTAAACTAAGTAGTTTAAAGAACAATACAGAACAAAAATTAAAGACCCCATCCCTTTTAGCTTCAATATAAACACAAAGAACGAAGTCGTTTGATCTGAACAATGTCTATTGTTGGCTACGAATGTTAATCAGCGACTTTAACCGCATGGCATGGCCATCATTTAGAAGACAACCGGAATAAAAAAAAACGCTTATTAACTTCCTGAATGAGGTCAAAATATTTTTATAGAATTCATACAAAAACCGCTGATATTAAGTTTCTGAAGGAACTACCTCAATATTTTAATAAAAAAATAAGTACGTATATTTATTTGTACGAGTAAATAATTAACCCAGTGTTTAAAGTTAGCCGCCAATCAATAACAAAATATTTGTGAGCTGTGTCGGTTTGAAAAGCGAAGGATATTGACCTACTTCTCCAACATGCTATTTTAGTATTGAATGAATATTTGATTCTGGAACAAGCCGGAAGTGGAGGCTGAGAAGTAAGATGGCTAACTCTAAATCGAGCAAATCGGAAGCTACATCTGCTACCTAATTGGACAGCAGCGATGCTCAGCTTCGTTCAGACTAAGTAAAAGCTATTTTTGTACTGCTCGTACTACGATTTTGTGACTTCGCGTAAGCAGTGGTTGTTAAGCTAGATCTGAGCTAGGTAGATACTTGACTTAAAAAGGAGTGTGTATGTTTGTTTCATACATTGTAAGAACACTCAGGTAATATGACGAAAGACGAAGTAGATAGCTGGAAAACGAGATGAAATCCGGATGAAGTTATACGTAAGGGCCTAGAACAACTATTTCCAATTACAAAAGTGTCTAGAAATCAAGCACGTATAATTTGCTAGTTACTAAAAATCTGGTTTTTTAATTATACACTCGAGAGCAATGAATCCGGGTCACTTAAAGAATGTTAAAAATCTCGGAAACTAAAAATGATAGGTTAATGCAATAAATTGTATTTAATAGACAATGTAATACTCCTTAAATGAAAGTAAAAAAAATATGAGTCACCATACATTTTATTAACACAAAATTACATAAAGAAAAAAACTGCTGATCTCTCCTTAAAACAAAAATAGGAAACATGAAATTTTTGAACTTTATTACGATTTTCTTGAATTTTAATACTTCGTATTGCCTCCTCGTGCTTCCATTACTGCGTTTACGCGGTTTGGCATGCTGTACACCAAGTTCCTTATACGATTTTGGGGAATATTCTCCCATTCCTCTGTGAGAGCAATTTGGAGCTCACGAAGCGTGATTGGGGGAGGGTTTCGTTGTTTTACGCATCTGCCTAGCTCGTCCCAAGCATGCTCGATCGGGTTGATATCCGGGCTGCGCGCTGGCCACTCCATACGAGTAATGTTCATCTCTTGAAGGTAGTCATTCACAATCCTACCTGTATGAGGTCGGGCATTGTCATGCATATATATAGCATCCTCACCTAAATTGACCATAAATGGACCAACGTGATCATTGAGGATTTCTTCCACATATCTTACGCTAGTTAAAGAGCCGTTTTCTATGATCACCAGCTCTGTGCGACTTTCAGAAGAAATTCCGGCCCACACAAGTACAGACCCACCACCGTAGGCTACTTTTTCTTCGATGCATGCTTGCTTGAATCTTTCCCCTGGTCTTCGATACACTCTGTGTCTTCCATCGTGCTTGTAGAGCATAAATTTTGATTCGTCGGAGAACATAACTTTTGACCAATCTTCAATACTCCAATTTACGTGGCTCTGGGCATATCTTAGTCTTGAAATACGATGCCCACGCTCCAGTTTAGGGCCGTTTGCAGGTCTAAGGGGTTTTAAGTTAGATTCAGCAAGCCGACGTCTTACTGTCCATGCACTTGGGTTACTTCCTCCGAGGCGTCGAAACTGATTTGTGAGTTCAGTTCCTGTGAGAAAGTGATTTCGAAGCATGGTGTTCACCAAGTATCGGTCTTCTCGTGCTGTGGTACACCTGGTTCTGCCCGTTCCTGGTCTGCGTAGGTTAGAACCAGTTTCTTCGTAACGTCGGAGAACTCTTTGTACTGTTGACAGCGACACACCGACAGTCCTGGCTGTATCGCGCTGACTCCGGCCGGTTTCCAGCATTGTAAGTATTCTGGTGCATTCTTCAGGCGTAAGCGACATAATTTCAGCTTGAATAATGAATATAGAGCACTATCAACATGGTTTATGTACCCACATAAATGACAGATTACAAACAAAAGCAAAACCAAATGCTGTAATTTCGTAGTTCCATCTTCGAAAGTGGCCCTTTTTCAAATTAGATTTTTTTATGATATAACTTTACAATAACTATGAAGTTTTAATACCTTCATTTAAGGAGTATTACATTGTCTATTAAATACAATTTATTGCATTAACCTAGCATTTTTAGTTTCCGAGATTTTTAGGATTCTTTAAGTGACCCGGATTCATTGCTCTCGAGTGTATTTTTTGTAACTCATATGGATAATTATGTACTTTTTAGTAAATTTCGTATCACCACCCGCAGACAAGATCGTTAAATACAAATTACTGCTCGACGCAATCGGACAATGACCACGATGATATTAAACTCTATTTTATCATCATTAGTCATTTGAAAGTTTAAAAAAAATTATACTTTCAGCTACCTATATTATTCTAGCAGTTGTTTTCTAGCATAAGGTACCTACCTACAGCTTTCCATCAATTAATTTCATTATAACAGCTCCTGTACAACTACAAACTGTGTAGAATCCTTATTCCATGTTCAGGTAGGTATTGGTAAGTATCTACGCTTATTTCTAAGTACTTATATTGCCAGAGTGGATCGGAGATGCCATTTCCCGCTCGATCGCTCTCAATCATACCCATATCAAAACCTTGGTGCGGTTGAGAAAATAAGAAGTTAAAAAAAAATATTTCGGTAAATTCAACTTTTCGAAGCAGTAGGGGGAACATGTTGTTTTATTACCTAAAATATAACTAATGGCTATAAGAAGTTAATCATTTAAATTCTTATAGGATTGATATTAAATCACAGCAACGCATCGCATCTTCTCTGAAAAAATAATCCATTCCACCCACAAAATTGCGGGGAATCAAATTTTGTGAAAAATCTCGTTACCTCGTCGTTTTGCTACATTATGTACATACGTTGAGATAGAGATTTATACGCATATGATGTGGGAATGAAAGAGTAATTTTCTACCCTGCCTCGCGTAACCGAATATAATCTCATTACTATTTATGTAAATGTGATGTGTAATTTTACAAAGCGTGGGTTTGTGAGATGGTTATGTTCGCAATCACGGCTGAGACCTGCCGTCAACACGTTTAGGTGCCTCATGTAGGGAATCGTTTGATCTGTTTGTTATTACAGTACTTTTTAGATATTTATTAAACGTTTCTTGATGCAGCTTCAACTATTACCTAAAATTTCGGTAGCGAGTACGTGCCAAAATTAATTCAAATCGTTCCGCCGCCGCGCCGTGGAGAGCGGCAGGGCAGGACGGCGACAGCGGGCTGGCTGCATTAGCGAACGTTACTCCCCCAGCAGACGGCGACGGAATTATACACAAAGTACCTGTGACGGTTTACGTCACCTGTTTCAGATCTAATCAAAGCTGAAGGAACGAAGAAGGGACACACCCCCGATTGGGTGACTTGGACTGCTTTACAAATAGTTACCTATTATTATTTACATTAGCAATAATTATTGTAAAGTGATTATTGTAGCGTGGTGATGCCAGTTTTAGAGAAAAAGGGATGAAGTAAAAGTGCCGGTGGTTCAGTACCTACCCAGTAGGTGCATGCAAATTATGTTAGGAGGGGTACACACTTATGTAACAATTAATTCTCGACAAATCTAGGTACCTACCTACTGTATGAGACATCAGAAATCAGCACTAGGTATAAACCTTTATCTATTTATTCTATTCAATTCTCTGACTGACCAATATCTTTACAATTTTAAAAGTGGCTGTAAATGGTTTATTAAGAAATGTTTGAGTTCGAGTTTCTGAAGGCATGGCACGCTCAAACATGGATAAGGTTTGAGCTTATGAGCATAGATGTGATACAGGCACCAAAAGAGATTAGTAACCAGGGTCATCGGATATAGTTGAAGTTTACTAAGAAACCGATTACTGTTTTCGAATGAAATTTTAATTTGATAAATGTACTGTTCGTTTTCTAATATATTATAATCAAATCAAATTTTATTACTTACTAAACTTCAACAATCTCCGACGAATTTCTTTATCCTTTATCTTTTGGTGGCCGTACTATCCGGATAAAAAGCATCGTATGTGTTATTCCGGCACCCTAATTGCGAAACACACTAATAATCATAATCTGTTTCATTTTGACAGTTTAACAATATTCATTGCGTTATTAACGTTGTTGGCAGACACATTTTTCAAACATATGAAGCAATGGTTTAGCACTCTGTTTCAAAACGAAACAGATTATGATTAATCGTGAGTTACGCAATTAGGGTGCAGGTTACAAACTATGTGACGTAGTAACTATTCAGTAATCTGTGCTATGTGTGTGGCACACACATAGTACACACTGTGTGCTAAGTTTCATCCAAATCCGTTCAGTCGTTTTTGCGTGATTGTGCCGTTTTTGAGTGAACCTTTCACATTTATAATAGGTATTACATATATCCTACTAATATTATAAAATAGCTGTTGCCCGCGGCTTCGCCCGCGTGGAGGTTCAAAAATTATCCCACGAGAACGTAGATGAAAACAGCTATCTTATGTGTTAACCCAGGTTATAAACTATCTGTGTACCAAATTTCATCCAAATCCGTTCCGCCATCTTCACAAACTTTCACATTATTTTATAATATTAGTAGGATGTGAAAGTTTGGGTGTCGCCTTGTTTCGCAGACAGAAATTTAATAGAAATTCATTTCCCAGAAAATGTTTCTTAAAATATTTGGTCCTTGTATTTTTATTTCGAATATTATTGTTTCAAAGACTATTTACTTGAATGAAACATATTTCACAGAAACACAATTCAATGAATTTTTATTACACGCTTTATATTAGCTTCAGTTGTATGTTTGTTTGTATGTTTGTAATCGACTCGTTAGGGCGCGATTTTGACCCACTTTAAACGGTCAAATTTTATTTAAACTTTGTAAACTTATCGAGGACCGATAACAATTCAATAAATTTAAAAAAATTGAGAAAAATAGAAAAAAATAAAGGAAAAAAAACACTGAAAAAATCACGCTTTTGTAGTTAGCAAAACTAAAAAATAGAAAATAAATAATAGTTTAAAAAACTAAAAAACACGCTTTAAAAACCAAACTAAAAAAGTAGAAAATAATTTAATTCAATTAAAAAGCGTGGGGTGCTTGACATTAATTGATTATTAAAATACCTGAAAAAGCACCCCACGCTTTTTAATTGAATTAAATTATTTTCTACTTTTTTAGTTTGGAGCGTGTTTAATAGTTTTTTAAACTATTATATATTAGTGATATAAAAATCTTCAAAGTAAGCATTCTGCTTATTGATTATTCTATGAAACGAAAATATGAGAAATATTTTATGTGAAACGAAATTCTATAAAACAATTAGCTACAAAACAACGTACAACCGAAACTTTGTGAAGATGTTTGGATATTTGTCACTCAATCACGCAAAAACAGCTGAACGGATTCGGATGACATTTGGCACACAGATAGATTATAACCTAGATTAACACATAGGATACTTTTTATCCCGGTAGTACGTTCCCGCCGGATAATTTCCGACTTCCACGCGGGCGAAGCCGCGCACGGTTGCTAAGATATATACATATAAAAAGTAGGTAGGTACCTAGGTTCATACTTAGTAGGTAGGTAGTGGACCTAACCTCTAATTCCTAGACTAAAGCTGCGGCCGTATCGTTTTGTTTTCGTAGAATACAAGATTAACATCCGTCCTTTCAGCAATTCAGCAGACGGTTAGGACCGTTAACATCAAATGCAGTACGTTACCGACAGGTAGCTAGTAGCCGAGCACCGTAATCCTTGCTGCAATTGGATTAATGAACGTGACCTGTTTCACCCGACCAGATAAACTAGGCTCGCACTTATCATCGAACTCACTGAATATTGATTCAACCACGATTTAGTTTGACCAATCAAAAGATTATATATTCGCAGATTGAAATTGATTTACTCCCTTAAAAGTAGGTAGGTACATATACTGTTTAAATTACATAGGTAACCTAAGTATGTATTTATTAACGGGAATGAACCTGTTTTCATTCTCAAGGCGACTTAGCAGGGTGAGTACGAGTAGGTACCTATCTTGCCCTGCAGTAGGTACCTACCCCGTACGTAATTTAATCATTACATATAATCGACGGTGATCTTGACTTATGGAAACAATTTTACGAATAAATCTCATTCACGTCGTCATCGAACGTTTTTCATGAACTACCCACATACTTTTAATGACTTTTAATTTAAAATAATCTGACCGTCTAATCCTACGGCTGCGTTGTCGCTATATGGCGAACTACACTTCGCACGCTCTCTCTCGCACACCACTCGATGTCTATTGTCTTGTCTCGTACGTACGACAGAGAGGTAAGATTATGATAACGCAGGTAAGATTATTTAGGGGAAGATGGGGTGGGGCAACCCCACACACTTGATCGAATTCCAAATAAAAAACAGACGAACGTTTCTGTCTTTGTGTTGTGTGTTATGTGTAATTTGGTTTTAATTTTGATTTTATTTTAATATTTGAATTTTGAATCGGACATATGTTATCTGAAATAAATGTTTTTTTTTTTATATTTTTAATTTAATGATATTAATTAATCATCAGTAATCATATACTTAACATTAATTTTGAAACGAAATATACTGAGAACAATTTGGTCTTATTTTTTGTTGTCACAAGAAATGGCAGGTAGCCCAACAGTGGCCTTACAAACATCACAATTTAAAAAACAACATACAAAGCATCTACACAATCCATTCACCATCTCCATATATTCTTTGCACTGAAACCAGTCTTTTTCAAATGTACTTATCTGAATTCAGTCTCTTTTTCTCTAGATAAAGAGACTGAATTCAGATACATTTGAAAAAGACTTTCCGCTTTAACTTATTCTCCCTTTCAATTTTGGTGTCTTGCAAGTATTTCAGGAACAACAGTAACAACATTTGAGGATACTTTCCATAAATATGCAAACTAACAATACTATTGTAGTTTTTTAAAACATTATTCAAAACTTAAAACCTTGACTAGGGTTACCTACCTACCTGACGTTTTTGTGTCCGGGGTACCAAATCGTTATCATACAACATTTTCAAACACAACTCATAAATTGTACAAGAATTATTGTAACAAATATCAATCATAAAATAGCATCTGAACTGCATTTGTTTCTACTCTAGAGCCCCCCCCCCCCCCCCCACATTTACAATAACGCTTTAACTACGCAACAACGGTGGAAATTAAAATGTCCACCGATTTTCCCCTTTAACAGAAAATCCGGTGGTAAAAACGTGACCATTTCGTTTGTGTGACGGGTTGGTATTTATAATACAGAATACAAGAAGAGTGTAGGGTTTGCATCTCGGAATCATTTTTTTTTTTACTATAGGTAGGTACCTACATTCAGATCGATACGTTTCTTTGTCGAATTCGTATTTTAGATGCTTGAAAACAAACAGAATGTAGAAGTTAAGAGCAAAATATTCTTAGTTATCAGAAATATTATACAGGAAAAGTTTTTATTCAGTGCGCAAACTTTAACCATGAATTCAGCATACCATTTCAGACCCCCAGCGAAGAAATTATTGGTCGGTTTTACAAAAAAAATCAGCTGTTTTATAGAAAAGTGCAATGCCTACGCTGTCAAAATATATGGAACAGCTGTTTTTTTTATATAACCGACGAAAAATTTGCTGAATAATATTATTATTCATGGTTACAGTTTGCGCACTGGATAAAAGCTTTTCCTATATATCGGTAGGACTTACGAGCATCACAATCCTTAGATTTTTTTAATTTGCAACTGGTTGATATTTGTTTATCTGTATTCGTTTCCTCAATTGTGACAGTTCGCAGCTGGTGCTGTTGGATTGTTTCTGTTATGGATTTTCGAGACATAAAAGTGTAGTTAATACTTAAATTGTGGTGATAAACAAGTAGAATAATCTTTATTTACTACATTTGTAATAGTTAGTCAAATATTAGTTCCACTTGGCACAATGTTTAAGGTAAATACGCTGTTTTTACACTAGGCCTATACGCAGAAAATGCGTATTGTATACAACATTTTGGCCAATCCATATGAAATATAAAACAAATAAAGAGATGTCTAGGTTTCTGAATAACTTATGAATCTTATTTTGAGGAAATAATTTGACGAACTAACGTGTTGTAAATTTTCAACATGGCTCACTCCGGTCATTAGGTATGGTAGGTACTTTTATGTATAATCGTGATACGATAATGTATGTGACAGACGACACAAATCAACTTTAGTTGCAATATAATAAGAAATTTATAATTGGTGTGCTCTCTAACTTGTTACATAAGACATTTTCATTGTTAGCACAAATAGGCGTAAGTGCCAACCAAATACATGTTTACATGTATGTTGTTCCATTACAAAGCAACATTCAGCCGAATAATGTTTGTTTTATTTTCAGATCTACTACACCCAATTCTATTCAATGATCACTAAAACATAAAGGTAAATAATAAACAAGTAACCTACCCTCCATAATTATGTCCATGCTTATTGTTATTAAAACATTATTAACAATCACTTTAAAAACAAAACTAGATATCAGTTAGTGATAAACAAATTGCTTAATATTGATCAATGTACTTATCTCTTAGGTAAGCTTAAGTTCAGTAAATAAAATTATTTAATATAGGACACACATCTTTGCTAACAGCTTAGTCATTACTTTATGTTAAACTAATAGGAACAAAATCACCCCTTTCCTATAGTTTTTTTTTATCAAACAATTGAAGTAAGTGGAAGATCTTCTCTAAAGACAGGTGATGTCTAATTTATTTGTTACCAGATAATATAGCCTATAATGGCTATATTATCTGGTAACAAATAAATTAGACATCTGTAGGCGAACTAGGCGAAAGCCTGTATTTTGGCTATCAGCGGCCGAACCCTCAAATATAAACACTTAAAAATAGCCAGAAAGTCAACATGATTGTATAATATTGTTTCAATGCATTTAAATTTTATTTCTAATGATTGTATATTTTTCCTGAAGCACAGGGCAATGGACCCAGTTATAGACAATGAATGGCTTGCTTGCAAGAATGAACCAATTGACGAAATACAGAATGTGGGCAACATTGCTCGGAGCTGGCAGTGGAGGGAGCGGGGTATTAACCCACCCAACTACCCCAACACCAAGACTGTTCTTGAAAACATGGCTGAGGACACACTTGTCCAGAAAACACTTCAAATAAGAGTATGACTACCTTCTTTTTTAATACCTACAAATTTTAATTGTATGTTCATGTTCATATCAATTGCATTTTAATATTTTTAAACCTTACATGATAATTATCATGTCATGTCAATATTTTTTTTTTCAGAGTTGTGATTTGCCAGGGTATCCAAGATCTACATTTTTAATGGTGTTTAGCCCTGATGGGTAAGTTCATCTTTATCTTTTTTCTTTAGGAAGGTTCTGGGCAAACAGTAATACCGACTGAAAAAATTGGTATTGAGTATCTAACAAAGTGACCGCACCCTTAAACTGAGCTCATGTTCAACTACTTCTCAACAGAACTTACTTCGTGCCAATATCCTCTACTAATATTTTTGTTTGTATTAAAACTAAAAATATCATATTGTGCTATGGCTCCTTTCAAATACATAATTATATTATTGACTTTTTCTTTATAATTTTCTGAATGAGAAAGTTTTCATGATAACTGAAACACATGCATACTTTTTAGGACTAAAGTAGCATCAACACATGGGAACCACAATGTCTACGTGTCTGAGCTGGCTAGTGGGAAGCACGTGCGCATATTGAAGGGGCACCCTCGCACTCCGTGGTGTATTGCCTTCCATCCATCACACCCCCTGCTCATTGGCTCCGGCTGTCTCGGTGGACAAGTCAGGGTGTGGGACATTGCAAGTGTGAGTTTTACATATTTCCATAGCACGATTTAAAATTTTATTACTGAGTGCATAATGTCTTCAGCAATGTAAGTAAATAGATAACTATCAGTAGTTTGGTGTATAAATTTATTTAAGTAGATGAAACAGGAAATAGAAATAGGAAACGAGGAATTTATATAAAAATATTATTTCCCTGTTTACTTTTTAATCTATTATCAATTTGAAGTGCAGTGAAGCTATATTAGAAAATATTTATTTGGAAATGTTCCATACCCTTTTATTTATTTTGGTTTAAAATACATAAAGGATTACAGGATGGTCCTGAATATTTGCATTCATATGTTGCTACAGGGTGGCAGTGAGGTGTGGAATGTTCGCAATGAAACTGTCATAGCTTCCATGGCATTCCACCCTCGCGAGCAGCTGTTAGTGATAGCCACCTTCAATGAACTGTACTTTTGGGACTGGAGCAAGCCTGCCCCTTTTACCAAAGTCTCAACAAATAATCCGAACGAAAAAGTCAGGTATGTAAATAACAGTCTCCACTTCTACAGCTTCAAATTTGTAAACATAGATAAATTCAATAAAATAAATGGTTTTTCTTTCATTACTAGACTTTTTAGCAATACTTATTGATGCATGCCTTGATATAAATTAAATAAAACTTTATTTCAGACTAAAGTCCATATTTTGGTGTTAGTAACAATAGTGCTTAAATAGATGATAAGTTAATACTGTTAGTTTTCACAAAATGTATTATTTATTTAATCCCCCCTGTCCCTGAATGGAACAGTCCGCTCTAGCAGCAATCAGTTTTAGAATTTCTATTGTCATTACCATGCAAGCACCGTAGTATGGAGGCCGCTTTCTTTCGCATGATGGCATGGAAACCATCTGTGCGGGCGGATATAATAATAATCAGTTTTTATAGATAATAAATAATATGTATTTTTCCCTCTACAAAAAAAAGCGCATGGGAAAACACATCATAGAAGTACTAAAATACATTAGTTTTAAACTGCAATTAAATATGATGCATTCTTCTTAGCTTGTGTCTTTCAGATTTGTGGCTTTCGATGCTCTTGGCTACAAACTTATCACTGGAATATCACTATGGGCTGGTGCGGGAGGGGCAGCGAACAACTCTGCGCAACAGAACCCTGCTTCGGGCCCGACAAATAACCCCAATAATAACTCTAGAAGAGATGACAATGACGATAGTCCGGGCAGCAGCCGGGCACAGGAGAGTAGCGGCTCTGCACAAGACATGATTGTAAACTCTTATCAAAACTTGGTGCAAAGATATGATAGTTTAGTGAGGAATTATCAAAGACTCTTCATGGTACGACATCGCCTAACCAACACTCCGCCGCCTCCCAATACGGTAATGGATAATGTTATAGAACTATCATTATTAACATTGGGTTAAGACTTTTTTTTTTGCTGTGTTGCTTAATGAACTGTGTAATGTTCGCAGACGGACCGCGGTACGGACCCTATGGACGCGGACTTCGGGCTCGGTGCGGGCTGGGCACGGCCCACGCGTTCTGCTCAGGATGATGGTAATAAGTTGCGAATAAATTAGAAATCAATCAATAAATTTTTTCATCTTTAAGTACAGATAAATAAAATTGGAGTGTCTGTTTGTAATATTAAAATCACCGCTTTTTACTAAATGCATATGGATGTACACACGGTACATAAACCAAACTTTTTTTTTCATACCAAAATTTTTTTTTTTTTAATTTGTCTGTCTGTCTGTCTGTTTGTTCCGGCTAATCTCTGAAACGGCTGGACCGATTTTGACTGGACTTTAACTGGCAAATAGCTGATGTAATAAAGAGTAACTAAGGCTACTTTTATTTTAGAAATGTTATTTATTTTTATTAATATATACTTTTTTGTTAAATTCCACGCGGACGAAGTCGCGGGCACAGCTAGAATAATATAATTACTTACTCGACTAAAGCATTTTACTGTATAAATCTCTTCATTGGCTTGGGCTTTCACCATGACACCTGTTATCTTACTTCACCTTACGTACAAATGGTTCTTTGCTTATAATGATAATTTTAACGCAAGTTTCAGCAAATCCAACGCCCAGTACGTCTCGCGATCCAGTGGAGCCCGCGGACACCGGCGATGGAGAGAGCAGCAGTCGCTTACTCAACCTAGATGTGTTGTCAATTGATAGCAACCCTTCCAGGTATGCAGTCATATACTTTGTGATCTAGTGGTTGACCAAACTTGAATGCAAGTTCCAGTTGACTAATTATTCCTCTGAAGACCGAAACGGTTGAAAAAAGAACATAAATAATAATAATCTACACATTTATATTTACTTCAATATTTTCAGAACTCCAAGTTCATCAAATCAGGAGCGTTCGCTGTTTGGATCACGATCATCCGCTTTCCAACCGTTGAACGGTTCCGACAGATCATACAGAACTATTGAGTACGAGAGTGCTCGACTCTTGCCAAATCCTTTCTCGTCTTCTAACGGAACACCGAGGCCGACCAGAGTTACTTTTACGGAAATCACTCCCGCCAATACGACGAATACGTCGCGCACTAGCATATTCACTTCATCTAGAGGATCTTTGGGTCTAGACTTCGCAATTCGCCGAAGAAACTTTTCCCCATTACAACAAAATACCGAGTCCACACGTAACGATCCTGCAACTGCTGCAACCACTCCTTCCGCATTGCCGTTTGTGCCACGACGCTCATTCCAGACTAGTGCTTCAGCTGGAAGCCAACCCTCAACGTCTGGTTCTTCTTCCTCTTCCTCACAAAGACCAACAATGACTAATTCATCTACACAGATGAGCCCCGTGACGGCGCCAGTTGACGCACAAACTATTAACGAAAGTCTTGATTTGATTCGTGATATTCTGCGTGACTCGGGCACGAGGTTGTTGAATCTAATCACTAATATGTCGATAACCACCCTGGCCAGTGTGGAGCGCAGCATGCCGCGGCGAGGCAGCGCGTCGCGCGCGCACTCTGACGACAGCGAGGGCGGCGGGCGGCCGCGTGGCTCGCGGCCTCGCGTGCGACTGTTCAGCTCCACTTGGCGACGGGACTTTTTGTCATCCAGTTCTGACTCGGACACTGATCAGTCCTCGGAAGTTAATATTTTTAGGACTAGGAATACTACGTTTCGAGAAGACGATTCCAGACTTAATGATCGTCCACCTGCCTCGACTTCCTCCGAGAGACTGTTGCACCCTACTGATAGACTGGTGTTTGAATTGAATGAACAGACGCGCAATAGTGCCCCTCCCGAAGAGGCTGGACCGTCGAGAGAGGCAGGAGGAATCAATGTTTCGCTGTCGAATAATAGGTTTCGTGTACGAACACAAAGCGATTCTATGGGCGCCGACGTAGCACCCTCTTACGTACTAGTCGCATCCTCAGCCACAACCGTTGGGGCCGCACCTGCACCAGCACCAGCTGCAGCCGCAACTACACTAACTGCAGCGGCACCAGCTGCACCTGCACCAGCTGCAGCCGCACTAGCTGCGCCTGCACCAGCTGCAGCCGCACTAGCTGCGCCTGCACCTACTGCAGCCGGCCCTACCGCAGCCGCAGCCACTGCTGCTGACGCCGCCCCTGCAGAGGGAGAGGACGTGGCAGATGGCGCCGCAAGTACGCCAGGTACATCTGATTTCAATCCCGACAGACCGTCGACAAGCAGGGATGACTTTTCGAATAGGGGCGGTGCAGTTCCGCCTGACGAAGCTTATAGAAAAGTAAAAAGCGGTGTACTCGCATTACAGAAGCACAGTGTGCAATTGACGAATCTTTGGCTGCGTGGGAATCGTACGACCATGAGAGAATTACGCGGGATGTGGGAAAATTTACGGCGTCGCATACTTATGTTACACAGGGAAACAGGAAGACAGGATGTTCCCAGTTATTATACTCGACCATTACTCGATCGGTGTATGATGTTGACTGACATGACGGATAACTTCACCATCACTGCTAGAAACCTAAGAATTGCAAGAAATGAAGATAGTGACAGACATTCGACTGGAAGTCGTAATGCGCCTCAGAATCCTAACAATGCAAATAATAATCAGACTGAAGCCGAGCGAAATACAACTAATGACAATGCTACCGAAAGTAGACCAACCCAAGGGGGAAGGTCTTCTCACGTGCGATCTTCATCTAATACTCGACTTTCTCCGCCATTGAGAAGAAGACCACAATCGAACTATCGTTGGCGTGCAGAAGATGAGCTGCGGAGGCGATATCGAAATCCTACCGCGAATCGTTTGGCTCCGCGCCAGACGAACCGATCCCGCAGAGACTGCGCGCGCGCAATTGAAATAAGTGCTACCAGGCATGAAATACGCATGAGGGCCATGCAAGTATTGTCAGTTATGTTCAATATGATGATGATGTGTCTGGAAGAACGCGGCCTCAGTCAACTCATCATTAGTATGTTGAGGACGCTTAAAAGGGCTCTAGCGTTGACTTGCTTAATCGTTATGTCAAACAGGAATAGCAGCCGAACAGCCACTAGCCAAGCTCCCACACCGCAACGTGTGGAATCCCTAGATGTCGTTCGTATTCAAAACGTTGAGCATAACGTTGACGTGAACGTTGATGGCCCCGACGAGCAGGCGCCTCCTAGTAACCCACAGCATGCTGCAGAATCGGTTGCGAACCGATCACAACAAAATAGAGATACCAAAACTAAAAATGCTGAGAAACCGTCAACATCTCAGGCTCAAACTATCGAAAAAAGTAATAAAAATAAGAGACCACACGAAGAAACACCTTCAACTTCACAGAATTCACAAAGGAGTAGAATTTCACAAAGGTATAGCAATCGTCTTGCCGTCCAAATAGCCGCCGCCAACAGGAATAATTCTGCAACTGCAAGAAATAGACGAGATCTGTACATGGAAACTAGGAGGCAAAAAGCTTTGCATAGAACAAATCCTACTGCACATCCGCTCATTAAAAAGAGGATTTTACCTCCAGTATCAAATTACAGAATACCAGCACTGCGAAGTTTACCTTTGAGACCCAGCGTGTCGAGATTCAGAAGTCCGAGGGTCGATCCGCAAAATAATGAGCCTGTGGCCGGGCCCTCGAACGCTCCGTCAGCCGGTGACAATCCTAATCTTCCCGAGTCACCTGGAAGTGAGCTGATGAACGAGTTCGAACACAGGGTCAATTTTATACGCATAGCTCACATGCAGGCTGTGAGACTGAGGAATGCGGCCAGAAACAGGTTCAGACGCCTGCAGACAATCCGTCTGTACACACCGTCGTCCGTGCGGGAGATGTTCTCGCTGCCGGTAAACAACGCCGACAACGTGGCGCCCGCCCCGACGCCGAGAGCCGCGTGCGGGTGCTTCGAGGCTGCAGGCCTAAGCGCGGGCGCAGGCGGGAGCGGAGGCGGAGGTGCAGGCCCGAGCGAGAACGGAGGCGCAGGTACGAGCGGGAGCGGAGGTGCAGGCCCGAGCGGGAACGGAGGTGCAGGCCCGAGCGGGAACGGAGACGCAGGTACGAGTGGGAGCGGAGGCGCAGGCACAAGCGGGAGCGGGGGCGCAGGCACGAGTGGGAGCGGAGGCGCTAGCACAAGTGGAGGCGCTGGCACGAGCGCTAGCGGAGGCGCAGGCACGGGTGGAAGCGGAGGCGCAGGCGGGAGCGGGGGCCCAGGCGGCAGCGCGGCCGAGGGCGCGGCGCGGCACCCGCTGGCCATGTTCCGGCCGCACATCCTGGCGGCGCGCACGGACGCGGCCAGTCGCGAGGAGCTCAGCCACCAGTTCCACACCGTGCTCAACAACGTGGCCATGCCGCTCATGCAGATGAGCGACCTGCCCGCCAACGACGCCGGCTCGGCCCAGCGCCTGCCCAGGATACATGAATATTTGCAGCCTATCATCCTGGCTCAGGTAAATGAAACGGCAACCTACATTATGTACGTGTTCAATAGAACCGCAATTGTAGGACTGCACCCTAATTGCGTAACACGCGATTAATCATAATCGGTTTCATTTTGACAGTTCAACAATATTCATTGCGTTATTTACGTTGCTGAGCAGGCACATTTTTCGAACATATGAAGCAATGGTTTAGCCATCTGTTTCAAAACGAAACAGATTATGATAAATCGTGAGTTACGCAATTAGGGTGCCGGTCTAAGTGTAACTGTGTGCAGAACGCGATGGTGTTGGACGAGGACGTGGGCGCGGGCGAGGCGGGCGCGCGGCGCCTGGCGGGCATGGCGGGCCTGCTGGACGCGGGCATCATCTCCGACGCGCTGCCCGCGCCCTCGCACCGCGTGCAGGCCTGGGACTTCACCACCGGCACCACGCCCGAGATATCAGACAGTATGATATTGTTTCTCTCATCTATTTATACATATTATAAATTAAAGACACTTTTCGTGTTTGTCAGCGTTATATTATCCTTGTAAAATTGGCAACAGATTTTCATGTGGTGTCCACCATCATTTACAGAATTTATCTCAGATGGTGTATGTATGTGTTTATTACACTAATATAACACTTATATATAAATCACAAAAAAATCTCGATGTTTTGTCAAGTCGTAAAATCCGTGCGAGACAGGGGCGGTCGCTAGTGCTTTTATTTTATATTTGTTGTTTGCCCAGACAAGGTGGCTCCATAACATATTATTGCCAAATCAACTGACAGTATTTTTTCGTCTCCAGGTACCAAGAATGTAGTCGTACAGCGATGCAGAATTCATAATGATGCTAGTATCGACATATCTAAAGATGGCAGGCTTTTGGTGGCGCTCCTTCCTGTGCCCAGGTTAAGAAATACAAACCATTGGCTCGGTACGTAAATATTATTATTTGTTTAAACTTTTAATGTCCCAATTTAATTGAAATGTAAAGTGAGTGCCCGAAACACAGGATTGAATAAACCTAGATCGGGCGGGTCGCAACCTAACATTCTAATTCCGAAACATCATCATCATCAAAAAATTGCACTTATTTTTACGTTCTATATTTTTTTGAGAAACTACTGTTGGCTAAATAGCCATTGACACTTTTTGTAAAAGTTATTAAGTTAAAATGTATTATAATTGCGTAACATCGTGGAAAGCGTAGAGTGCAGTCCGTGGCACTGAGTGCAGTCCCCCGCGCTAACAGCTCGCCCCGCAGGAGTGTACTCGCTGGAGTGGGCGCGGCTGGGCCAGTGCCTGCACACGGCCGTGCTGGAGCAGAGCGCGGTGTCGGTGGCGCTGTCGCCCACGGCGCGGCACCTGGCCGTGGGGCTGGGCTCGCGCCGCTTCTCCACGGCGCCGCACGCGCGCAGCAACGTCTTCGCGCTGCTGTACCGGCTCGAGCCGAGAGGTATGTGCTCACCGCTTACGTTCCCTTTATTGTATTCCTCACAGTGAAAGTGTCGTCGCTATTCAAATGAAAATACTAAACAAATCTTAAAGTTCTATGGTCTGATATCGGCCAGTAATATCCAACGTTTTATACAAATGTTTAACACTAACCCGTAATTTTGTTTTAATTTATAGAAAGTTCAAGCCGCACGGGATTGTCTCCTATCAAAGAGTTGGAACAGAATTGGGAGCACGGCTTCACCAGCCTCAACTGTCTCCGCTGGGCCCCCCAACCTGGCCAAGGACTTGTCTATGCAAACAACACTGGGCAACTCATTATCATGAGCTAAGTAGAAATGTCATGACATATAAGATTATTCCAAACACAAAGCCATGGATGCTGCAGCCACTGCCACGTTGACTGACCTTTTTGTGTCATTCAGTAAATTCATTTTTACGCATTTGTGGCATGTTCTTTATGTTTATAACTACTAAAAGCGATTGCTTCATGTCTGTTTATATTTCATATTATAATGAATGTCAAGTTGTATTTTAAATATATAATGCAATAATATTAGGGTAGACTAATCAGGGATTGTTTGATTGTAAGTCAATCCGATTTTAAAATACACATTGTTGTACACACAATGTCCAATGCCAATGTTCTTTAAATTGTAATTGATCTCGTGAATCATTGGATTGGAACTGATTGAGAAACATTATGTCTATGGTGTGAAAAATAACTGAAAGCTAATTTTTAAGGTTATTGTTCCAAACAAGGGTTGAAACTTTTATGCTTGTATTACGTATCGCATTTTTAATGTTTAAACTACATACACACATCAATGCGTAAGACATGTAATACACGATTGAAAATATAGATGTATTGCCAGTCTTAGATATTTATTCTTAGTAATAATCTGAAATTCTGAAAATTCATAGTATGTACCTATCTGTAACATATTTTTAAGTTTGTTTTTTTCTTTTATATTGTTTGAGTTATTGTGATACACTGCCTTCGTAAGTTGACACTACATACAATAATATTTGGGTTTGTATTCTTTAAAACTTCCAACTTTCTATGCAATTATGTTTCGATATTTGAACATCTAAATTATTTTAGGTTTTCTTTGTGATTTCTACTAATAATTTTAAGAATATTTCTTGCGAAGGTAGTGTGATTTCGGTTCTTCCATAATTATTATTATAATTTAAAAAAAATCTGGCGCGGCGCCATTGTCTAAGTTATAAAAGCTTTATTGGTACTAGCTATACAATATCCCATTTTTGTCCGTTTCTATCTAATAATCGTATTTATTTGAATATAAACGATTTTCTAAAAACCTATCTATCATTTTAGGCTGGGTCTGCACGTATTCGGTTATACTTAACATTATTGAAAGCTAACTGTTCCAGTATTTTGTTAAATACATTTTTATGAGTATAATCTCGTTATCTGTCTAATTGTGTTTAATTATTCCTGACACACGAACAAACCCGAGTTTTGTGGCCAAGTCTGACTGATTTTTTCGCGTTTGTAGACTGATGATTGATTCAACCAGGGTAAGATGGTATTCGACAAGTCCTATAAAACTTAAAGAGGGGTTTTTTTTTGGACTCGTTTAATAATATTAATATTTCATATTTAGGCACTAACTTAGTGCCCAGCATTCTTTGGTTTTCACATGACTATTCTAAATAATAATATCACCAACAATGATAAATGACTTAGTAAATTGCAATTTTATAAACAAGTTTATGGTACCAATCGTCCGATAGACGCGCCCATCCATCGCCCGTTTGCCATACGTGCACATATATTATTTCAGAAAGATACAGGTACCACGTGACAGCATTGGATGTACTTGTGTTTAATGGACACACAATCAATTGCTTATTAAATCACAGTAGGTACACTGGATTAGATTCTCTACTAGTTGATTATTCCAATTTTTGCACACACACAAGTCGTGAGAATCGTTTGATAGACACAGTCGATATTCACAAACGAATCACGAGACAGAAATTAGATATTGCTGTGCCTACTAGTTATGAAGGACTTGCTCTCCTGTCTAAATAAGCATCATATTTCTAGGGGAGGGGGTTTTAATTCGTTCGATATCCGACGTCCACGATGGTACTAAATTGATTTTTATCTCTCAATGTTATGTTGAACGCTGAACAGAACTTCAGATCGTATCGTAAGTGGTACTTATAATCCTTCCTACAACTGTCGCGATTTCAGTCGCGAGTCACTTCAGTATAGAGGTTCTTAAATGAGAAAGCAAATAAAACATCAGCCAGAAATCGAACTTATTCGGTTAGGTACATAAATTGCACGTTTTGGATGAATTTTATCATCAAATATAGCGGTCAGACGCCCAAAAAAATCATTGTTATTATTTTACCCTTTTAGAATAAGGTACGAAATCTGGATAGCAACTAAAATAGTACTTACATTCGGCCTTATCTGATAACACTGGAAGGCAGTTCTATGTGCTATTGGATCTATTGAATGTTTTACCAATTGCCCTGCTATAAGTCGCTGAATAAGCAGAATCCAACTGAGAAACGTTACAACGTTGGGCTATGTAACCCTGCAGTCAAATATGATTATCATCGAGTTAAAATGTTTTGGTACTTTGTCTCATTTCAAGATATCATTTATTTTATTATTATTCAGATTAAGATAATGTTATCCGCGGAATATCTTCCATAGCTTTTTATGACATAAGGTATAATTTTGGAGTTAATCTTGGTTTTGTTTTGCGCTCCTTCCTTACCCTGTCTATTTTTTTGTTTGCTTCTAGATTGCGTTCTCTTCATTTTTAAGTTGCAGGTAACCTTAAGTTTCTGCTCTTCTAAAGGTAAACTTAATATCTCCAGTCTTTAGTAGGGGCAGTGGGAATTGGGTACTTATGTGATTATATAAAACTACATTTTTTTAATGAACAACTACGTGACCACCAAGCAGCTTACAAAAGTGTAAACGCCACATTGAAATCCGAAGTAGTTTTCACAGTTACATTACTTAATAATACACATTCTACTAAAGACTAGAAATAAGTATCCCGACGCTTCATAATACAAGTTTTAACCGATCCTTTAGTCATTATTACAGATATTAAAACATTTTTCGTAAATATTCATATTATCTCTATTCAATAATACCTAATGCTATTGAGCGGATAAACTATTTGATCTTTGTTTCTGTAAATTATTTGTTCTTCAAATATGTTGTGATAATTGTAAGAATAATTTAAAAAATAACTGTACAGTTTTTAAATAAGATTCTGTGTACAGATCCCTTCATTGTGTCTAATAAAATCCTAATAGATGGGAGAAGTGTTTCATTTTATCGCAACTTTAACCCATATCTAATAAGGAATAAATTACTGTTTAGAAAAATAAATTTATATGATATAAATAAATATTGTAATTATTCCGTTTCTGTCGAATGTAATTGCATTAATGATACTGACAAAATAATCTTATACATTAAAATATAATACAGCAATTTCGAAAACTTATAGTCACCTATCTAGAAGTTTAATTGAATAAAAAATACCTGTGTAAATTTTGCAAATATGTATTAAATCATTTGAATTAATACTAAACATGGAACAAAATTATGTTAACGACATTAAAGTAGGTATGGTTTGTGTTCAAAGTAAATAATGGTAATATTTCTTGATGTAATCGAAACCAATACTGAAAAGAATGATATACATATACAATATAAAATATATTTATCTTCATGTTCAACAATTTATACTTCTGATATTGATTTAAAATACAAAAAATAAACATTACAAAACACTCCAATTTAAAATGTCATATATACAAAATCTCCTTAGATCACTGTTACCTATTTTATTTAGTCATTTGCAAAGAATATAAAGAAAAACTTAGGGAACTTGCAGACAGATGTGACAAAATATAATGATAAATATTTCGATTGTGACTCCGAGGCTGTCACTAAACACGTCATAAAAACTAAAATTGGTTTTAACAACTTACAAAAGATATAAGTCAAACCATAAGTAACACTAATTCCTACAATTGTTTATTAAAAATGTTAATTTGCTCGTAGCACAAATATACTTTTCCTGACTCATCACAGACCAAATGTAAAATCTATTTAGATTTCCAATGTTTATTACTGAACCTTGTGTCTTAGCGGCGCCGCACAACACCCTCTGGTGACTTAGAAGCATTTAAATATAATAGCATCTATAACTAACTTCTTTCTGAGGAGGAAGTGGCGATTTAATGAAATGCAATAAGTGTTAGTGTTCCGATGGCTTGAGTTCTTTAATTTGCTTTATAAGGTAAGCCTTCTCATCATTGAACTGCTCATCCTCAGAACGATCTGTGTGGAATTTGGTGAGGAAGTCGACCAATTTATCTTGATTCCTTAGCAAGATATCCAATATTGGTTTAGGTTTATTAGGGTTGGCTACAAATACCTGAAACAATAATTAAGAATTAGTCAACAATGATGGTTACTACTACAATAATTTGTAAAATTTTAACACTAATTACATTTAGTACCTTAAAAACATGGAAAGCCTCAAACTGAATATTACGTGACTTCTCTTTAAGCATATTCATCATAAGCTTAAGATTATCAGGGTTTGTGATGTAACGTGTCATTATGGAGAAGTTGTGGCGGTCCAGTAACAACTCTCCCAGTAGCTTCAGGCTCTGCCGTCGAGTCACATAGTTTTCAGAGTTGAGCAGTCGCTGATAATGACTGAACACTTTATCATAGTTTGTTTCTAGAAACTCAGCACACAACATTTTATGTCGTGTTAGCAATTCCTGGAAACAAAAATAAAATATATTAATTCCTTTCTAGTTTATACAAATTAAGATTCCTGTTCCACAGCCTAATTAGGTAAGTAGAACTTTGCATTCTGAACACAAATGAATCAACTATCATTTACTTGAATTTCCAAATATGGACATTAGGTGAGTTCTGAGTTATATTGAAGTACAAGTGTTTAATGTAAGCACATTTGAAACCATTGATTTTAGCATGATAAAAAGGCTCAAATAAAATTTAACAAACTGTTAAAATAAACAAACCTTAAAAGTAGAAAAGGCATCTGAGGCAATATCAAAAGTGGAAACTTCTACATAACGGAAGAAATTATAAAAATCATCTGAATACAACATTATTTTAGCCAAAGCCTCATATCGGGCACACTCCCGTAGCATAGTTCCACAGTTGGATGCTATCTCTTGATGTTCATATCTGCAAATCACATAACATTATTACAATACTCTAATAAACATATACAAACTTATGTCACACATTGACATAACAAGATTATAAATAGCTATGTTTACTAATTCCATTGCAATGAAATAATGAAAAATCCTGCTATACTTTCCATTCTATCTAATTCGTTCAAACTAGTTAAATTTCATGTAATTATATCTAATTTATATTTACAATAACAAAATAATACCCACCCTGACATCAAAGTAAACAGTATCTCAGGTTTGGTGCATATGTACTCAACTGTGGGAGATCTGGTGCCAATCTGACGTCTAAGCACATTGTTGAACACTTGGGCAACATCCTTCTTGCCTTCAAAGTCGATGCGGTTTAGATTCTAAATGCAAATGTATGACTCATTAGACATGATAATACAACAATTAATAATTTAATTGATCTAATACTCAAATGTTTAGATACCTGGATGAGAAGTAGAAGCAAATTGGTGTTGTACAGTTCCTGAGCTAACTGAGCTACTATGATATCCGTTTGTGGTTCGGCGTCGGATGTGCCATATAACATGTTCTTTATCAAAACCTATTGACACAAAATCAACACTATAAATTGTCCACTTAGTTACCAATAAAATTTACGACCTCCAAACATTGGTGTGCAACAGAATACTCACAAGATTTTTGCTCACATCTTCTTGAGCTTTTTCAGCTTTCTTATCACCCCTTTCTAAAGCAGTAACTGCATCTTTCAATGATCTCACAAGCTCCGCGGGGCTCTTTTGAGACTTACCAAAAAGAGGCATAGTATTTCGTTAATTTAGACAGATGATCTAAGCAATACTGTCTACATAAGATTGTACCTGTAACCAACGAACCAATACATATAATTCCAACACAAAATCAGATGTTTTATGCGATTGTACTTGATATTTCACGAGAATGCAGGAGAAACGAAATTTGTCAAATTTACAAAACTTTTGCCGATCTGGCCCGAAGACACTGAACTTTAAAACAATGTTGAATTTAATTTAAAATTACTCAGATTGATCATAAATTCACGAATAATACTACTAAATATAACTCACTTTCAGATTAAATATTACAATTTTCCCTAGCAAGACAGACCACACGAAACGAACAGCTGTGATGTCAATAGAAATGTATATTGCCATTTGCCAGTGTAAAAAAATATTTAAAAGGGCAAATTTTACTTTGAAGCATTCATTCTCGGTTATACCAATGATGCTTAGAGTTTAGTGATCCCACAGACATATAAAACAGTAGAGTGATCCTGGTTTTACTCTACTCTAGGGATAGATATACAGGATGGAATTTTCGAAGCGTACCTGGAGGAAAAGTATTCTAAATACTGAAGACAGCAAACTATACTCAAGGGAAACATTCCTTTATTTTTAAAAAGAAACAAAACTGCATTTAAAGATTTTTGAAAATACGCTTGCCACACCCGGGAATCGAACCGACTAAAATCCGAAAAAATAGCATCATGTACTTTATGGCACCAAGCGATAGGGTCAATCATAAGGATCAAATCTCTCTAGAAATCATGGTAAATTAAATTAAACAAAAACCAGGAAATAAATATAAACTTATTTTATTCGAACGAAAAAAACGATTAAATTAACTAATTAGTTGCTCGAAATTAACTCGCATTTTAATGAATGCACAAATTTATAATTTTATGGAATTCATCTACATCTAGAATACATCTACAGCAAGATGGTGCTCCGGCCCATAACAGCAGAATCACCACTATCTATGTTAATAACCATTATAATACCTAGATTGGTACAAACGGCACAACCAGATAGCTTGCGAGATCTCCAGATTTCACCCCTTTAGAATTTTTTCATAGGGTTATGTAAAAAATCAAATTTGCCAAAAATCATTTACAACTGTAAACGAGCTAAAAACTGAGGTTTACAATACAATTTTCAATATTCACCACAACACGCTACTAAAAGTTACTCAAAATGAGTTCCTTAAAATAATGAATTTGTGCATCCGAGAAAATGGAGCTCATTTCGAGCAATTATTTAATTTATTTATGAAGAAGGATGGCGGTATTCGTCCTATTGCCGTGGGAACTACTTACCGGCGTATGGCAGCC
The DNA here is from genome assembly GCA_947359405.1 of Antitype chi. Lineage (NCBI taxonomy): Eukaryota > Metazoa > Arthropoda > Insecta > Lepidoptera > Noctuidae > Antitype > Antitype chi. The sequence goes on along the minus strand of OX375813.1, from coordinate 8,323,953 downwards.
AAGATTTGTTGTAAATTCTATGGTGAGATGCTTTCGGAAAAATTTCAGCCCCTGCAGCTAGGTTACGGCTCCAAAGGGGGCTGCGAGGCTGCCGTACACGCCTTGTCGACCTATCTAAATTCTGGCAAAGGAGAGGTCATCCTGAAGGTTGACATAAAGAATGCCTTCAATTCAGTTAACAGAGACACCTTGCTGGCAGAAACTAAAAAAGAAATACCCCAAATCTATAGTTTCCTTTGGCAATGTTACAGACCCATCTAAATTACTATATCGGGACAACCTTTTGGAATCTGCTGTTGGCTGCCAACAAGGTGACCCACTCGGGCCAGTGATTTTTAGTTTAGCCATTCACCCAATTATTCGACGCCTAAATTCAAAATTTAATGTTTGGTATCTTGATGATGGAACTTTGGGAGGCGATGTAGAAACGGTTCTAAATGACCTACAATTCTTAAAAAATGCACTTCATTCCATTGGCCTTGATCTCAACCTTTCGAAATGTGAACTATTCTTAGCTGACACCACTGACAGACATTTTGCACTTCCTAAATTTAACGCAATAGTTCCAGAAATCAAAATTATTGGAAAAAGTTCTCTTCGTCTCCTTGGATCTCCAATCTTTGAGAATTCCTTTCCCGCTTTTATTGAGGAAAAAACACAAAATTTCAACGACGTTTCGGAAAGATTGTTCCAAAAACATGCATTCGGCCATCACCTTAATTCGTTACTGCTGTTTCGGACCAAAATTAACATATTTTCTTCGCGCTTCCCATTTATGGAAGTACACTCACCTTTTAGACAGAATGGACCAAATTATCCGACACACACTAACTTCGATCTTAAATGTGGCCATGGACGACCGAGCTTGGGCACAAGCTACTCTTCCCATTCGTATGGGAGGCCTCGGCGTCCGCAAAATTTCCAGTATTAGTTTACCGGCTTTCATATCCTCGGTCCACGGCACTGAGAAATTAATCAGGAAAATCTTAGCTTCCACACTGTTTGATTTTGATGTGCCGTGCCTCACCGAGGCTATGGATGCCTGGAAACACGCTTTCCCGAACTCCAATCTACCTGATAATCCATTTTCCCAGAGACAGTGGGATGAACCGCTCTGCAGAGTTGTACAAGAGAATTTACTGAACACTTCTACTACTACTGCAGAGCGTGCGCGACTACTGGCTGTGGGTAAATGGGAGTCGGGTCTGTGGCATCATGCACTACCGTCGTCGAACATTGGCACTTTGTTCGACGACACAACTTTCCGCCTCGCTGCCTCCCTACGATTAGGAGCACCATGTTGTTCTCCTCATCGCTGTCACTGTGGCGAAGTTGTCAACAGTCTCGGACACCACGGCCTATCTTGCAGCCGAAGTGCGGGTCGCTTAGCGCGGCACGCGAACATTAACGACATCATCCGACGAGCTCTTGTCACCGTCGGCGTTCCAGCTGTATTAGAACCCATTGGCTTGGCACGCGACGATGGCAAGAGACCGGACGGCATGTCTTTATTTCCATGGAAGATGGGTAGGCCTTTAGTGTGGGATGCAACGTGTGTCGATACTCTTGCGCCATCCCATCTTCCTGGGTCGGTGTGCTGTGCTGGCGTTGCCGCTGCGGCTGCGGAAAACCTCAAGCGGCGAAAGTATAACAATATTATTGGTAATTATATTTTCGAGCCGTTTGGGGTTGAAACCCTCGGGCCGTGGGGTCCGAGTGCTCATGCTCTCTACAAGGAAATCTCCAAACGGCTGGTTGACACTTCCCGTGACCCAAGGGCTGGTTTTTACTTTGGCCAGAGGCTGAGCATTGCTATACAACGTGGTAATGCCGCCAGTCTCTTGGGTACATTACCAGTCGACAGCGATGCGGATGAGTTTTTTGACGCTTTGTTTTAGTTTATTCGCTGTAGTTAGTTTAATTGAAATAAAAATAATTATACCGTAAAAAAAAAAAAAAATTATTCCTTTTTTTTGTTCGAATAAAATAAGTTTAGATTTCTTGGTTTTTGTTTAATTTAATTTACCATGTTTGCTAGAGAGATTTGATCCTTATGATTGACCCTATCCATTGGTGCCATAAAAGTACATGATGCTATTTTTTCGGATTTTAGTCGGTTTGATTCCCGGGTGTGGCAAGCGTATTTTCAAAAATCTTTAAATGCAGTTTGGTTTCTTTTTAAAAATAAAGAATTGTTTCCTTTGAGTATAATTTGCTGTCTTTAGTATTTTGAGTACTTTCCCTCCAGGTACGCTTCAAAAATTCCATTCTGTATATTGTTTTCCATAGATCAAGATTTTTACTCTATGAAAAAGAATAACGTCATTTAACGTCAACGTGTCAAGTGTCAAATTGTTAGTCTGATATTTTTAGGTTAGAAAGGTCTCTTCAGAATACTTCGGCACTTAAATAGAATCTAATTAAAAAGCCATGGCTGAAAATGCTAGTGAAAAGTTGTCAAAGAAGTGAGTATCGTGTGAACCAAAATGTTTGCCTTGAGGTACCTGAGTGTCTTGCCTCTTAGAACTAACCATGTCATCAATCGATGTGCGAATTTCTCTTCTGCTGTTAGCAAACGGTTAGTGATATTTTATATTTCTTTATATTAATAAATCATACTGATATGTTATTATTTATTTTCATTGTAGCGAATTGAAACGGCGGCTGAAAGCTGAACAAAAGTTGAAAGAGAAGGCGGAAAAGGTCGCTCAGCTTCCAACTCCCGCGGCGGATAAGAAATCATCATCCAAAGCTGAAGAGGAGATCAGTCCGAATGAGTATTACAAGCTACGAACTACTGCTGTTGCGGCTCTCAAGGAAGGTTCCAAAGAAGACCACCCGTACCCCCACAAGTTCAATGTTACAATTTCTTTAGAAGATTTCATTGAAAAGTACAACCATGTAAACAGTGGGGAAGTTCTGGACACTGTTACACTGTCTGTGGCTGGAAGAGTTCACTCTATTAGAGAGTCTGGAGCTAAACTTATTTTTTATGATTTGAGAGGTGAAGGTGTTAAAATACAGGTAACAAAATAAATCAATGAAAACTCAAAATAACGAATATTGCAATTTCATAATAAATCTCTCTCTCTCTAATGTATGAATGAATGAAATGCACCAATCCCAGTGTGGCTTCACTAGACTCGATTAATCGAATGAACCCCAAGATTTGCACTAGCCCCTGGAGCCTCATGTTTCATGGTGTTACAGAGGCCATTGCATATCAAGAAGTAGACCGGGGGCATGGTAATGGGTCAAGTAGACATGCCCTTAGGATAGGAAAGGATTGCGAGCCTACCGGATATGCATCCTAAATGATAAATCTCTCTCTAATAACACAAATTTAATATTCCAGGTTATGGCTAATGCGAAAATGTATGAATCAGAAGAAAAATTTGTAGCTGATACAGACAAGCTAAGGAGAGGTGATATTATTGGCTGCATCGGACATCCTGGCAAGACAAAGAAGGGAGAACTGTCCATTGTACCCAAAAGCATTAAGCTGCTGTCGCCTTGCCTGCATATGCTGCCTCACTTACATTTTGGGCTTAAGGATAAAGAAACCAGGTTTAGGAAGAGATATTTAGATCTTATTTTAAATGATAGGGTAAGTTTAATTGTATAATGATCTCATTACTGTAAATCTCATCTCAAGTCAATGTGGTATTCTTTTCTTACACAGGTAAGACAAACTTTTTACACTAGAGCAAGAATCATCGCTTACGTAAGGAAATTTTTGGACAATATTGGTTTCCTTGAAATTGAAACTCCAATGATGAACATGATCCCTGGTGGGGCCACAGCTAAGCCCTTCATCACACATCACAATGATCTCAACATGGACTTGTACATGAGGATAGCTCCCGAACTGTACCACAAGATGTTAGTAGTGGGAGGTCTGGACCGTGTCTATGAAATTGGCAGACAGTTCCGGAATGAAGGCATTGATCTGACTCACAACCCAGAGTTCACTACATGCGAGTTCTACATGGCTTATGCAGATTACAATGACCTTATCAATATAACAGAAGCTATGCTGTCAGGCATGGTAAAAAGTATCCATGGTTCTTATAAAGTAAGTTGGTATAGAATCATTTCACAATAGTCTATCAATGTGCCCTATTGCTTTGTTGCATCTTGCTATGTAAATGCATATCAATTTATTATTATAACCTCTTTGTTTCGATTTCATAAGTCTAACAATAGGTTATCAAACATACTTTTACTAGAATGATAACTACTATAAAGATATACCAATAAATGATAAATAGTAAGTGCATCATTAATTTAATAAGATATGTGTTGATTCATTAATGAAATGATATAGAGTAATCTAATTAAGATTATTGACAGTTCATAAAACATTATGAATGAAATTCTATTAATACTAATAGATATATATCAAGAATAAAGGTAATATTATTTACAGGTTAAATATCAGCCAGATGGGCCTGAGGGTGAAGAGGTGGAGATAGATTTCACCCCTCCATTTGCCAGAGTGCCAATGATTGCAAGCTTGGAAAAAGCATTGAATGTTAAACTACCACCAGCTGATCAATTAGATTCACAGGAAGCCAACCAGCTGTTAAGTCAGTTGTGTGAGAAACATGAAGTAAGTATTACAGAAAATACAGATATCTTTAAATATAAATTCTTCTGTATGTGTGTCACTGAACTCCTCCTAAACAACTGGACCGATTTTGATGAAATTTTATGAGTGTTTTGACTGGGTCCCTAGATGGTTTAGTTTCGTAATTAGACCCGGCAGGTGGCGCTGTTTGGGCAAGATAGAATATGTCTGTCAGGTCCACTCGTTTCATATAATATTTGCCAATCATAAAATAAAGTGAGACTGGCCTATTACAAGTATGTACACAAAACCCATAAGCCCACCAATAGCTGATGCTGTACAGAATAAATACATCACAAATTAAATAATACCTTTAAAAATCCTTTATTCAATACACTAAACATACAAATAATTATTTCTAGGTTGAATGTCCACCACCGAGGACCACAGCAAGACTACTAGATAAATTAGTAGGAGAGTTCCTTGAAGAAAAATGTATTAACCCCACGTTTATATTGGATCACCCCCAGATCATGAGTCCTTTGTCCAAGTATCATAGAGATATCCCTGGTTTGACTGAAAGGTAATACCAAAAATGCTACAATTTTTAAGTTTATTCTCTATTATTTTATTTTTCTGAAACCCTCATACTCAGATAACTGTTTTCTTTTAGATTCGAACTATTTGTAATGAAGAAAGAAATCTGCAATGCCTACACTGAATTGAATGATCCAGCAACCCAAAGGGAGAGATTTGAACAGCAAGCCAAAGACCGAGCTGCAGGTGATGATGAAACTCCCCCAACTGATGAGGCATTCTGTACTGCTCTTGAGTATGGTCTCCCACCTACGGCTGGCTGGGGCCTCGGGATTGACCGTCTCACAATGTTCCTCACCAATGCAAATAACATCAAGGTAAGTTTATTAGAAATGGGGTAGAGGAAATTAGCCAATCTATCCAATTTAATAAGATGAGTGGTATGCAGCCTACACACCTGCTTAGCGCCTTAGTACTTTTGTCTTTAAAACAGTCTATATTTTTTATATTTCTTTGTTTCCAGGAGGTACTGCTGTTCCCTGCTATGAAACCAGATGACCCCAATAAACATAATGCTGAAGGCGAAAATGCATCAGCTGAAGCTCCTGTTCAAAATGGTGCTTAGACAATTATATTATTTAAGTATCCAAATGTGTGAAATGTAATATTTATACAATATTCTACTAACACTGATTTTCCTTTTCATAAATAAATTATTACTACAATGTGTAATGATTTTTCAATAACAGTATGTTTTTATTATAAAAAATAATTCACCAGTAATAGAATTCTCAGATTAATAACATGTTTTATTTTATTATGCAATGCATAACACCAGCAGTAACAAATGTAAGCATTTGAGAAGAGTTAATTACAGTCATTGTTAAAAAAAAAATTGCTCCCCATTTAATGCATTCACTTGTGAAATAGGTAATGTTGAAACTAGTCTTAAATTTCACTATGAACAGTTGAATTGTAATGTTCACCTAGTCCATACATGTGTCTATGATAAGTTATTACTAGTGGTGGCCCCCCATATTCAGCACCTTGATCAATAGAGCCTGGTCCAGTTGCTTGTATGACACTTATTGGACATTTCAAGTAATTTGACAATGCTCTGATTTCCAACTGACCACCCCACACTTTAGTATTCTCTATTTTGCTACAATATTCTTCAAACTCTTCACTGGTCAGCATCTCAGAAGTGTCCAAGTTAGTCATAAAAGGAATAAAGTCATCTTTATTTTGCCTTATGTAATTTGCTACTATTTTCCTTAAATTATCTACAGATAATTCTTTCTGCTTGGTTAATGTAAATTGATGAGCTATGGCTTTGTAAAGACAATCACCATCAGATGGAATTGATAAAATCTGAAGACCCTTTTCTTTTAACTTTGTATTTATTGCCTGTAGTTCAGTATTTCTGGGCCCGTGGAGGTTTTCTTGTTCTTGGTGTTTAATTAGTTCATCTCTTTCTTTTTCTTGTTGTGACTTCTTTTCTCTACGTTTTTGAGCTTTTGAAATTTTCACTTTTGATAGCTCATTTTCAACACTACTGAGAACCGAATCTGTGACATCATCTACATCTTTATCGGCAGAAACAGATACAATTTCTTGCTGATGTCGAAGGTCCATAACAGCCTCTAACCTCGCTATTTCAGCTGTTAGCTCTTTCTTCTTCGTTTTGTCATTTTTTGCGGCTTTTTTCAACGCTTGAATTTGTGCTTGTAACTCTTTTTTTTCTTTTCGATGTTTACCTTCTAGTATGACCAATTCTTCATTTTCATTATCCATTGTTAAATTAAAAGTTTATACGTACTAACCCGTAACCTAACCGGTGCAAATTTAGAACTTCTTTGGTTTGTCATAGTACAAAATTTTCCAAAACTTTTTGGTTGGCACAATCCGTCAGTGTCAGTCACTCCGTCCGTCCACAGAACACATATATTCCTCCATATAGTATAGTATTACATGATTAGATGTACTCCTCCGTCACTCTGCCAAATGACGTTGAAATGTATTGGGTGCGTTCAGATATTGGAGAAAGAAACTGAAAGCTCGTCAAAGATGGCTGCACAGTTCAGTCTTCAAATCGCCATTGTTTTGCAAAAAATTACTTTTATGCAAAAGCGCATAGCAATAAGCTTGTCGCAACTGTTACTTCTGCGTCCATCGTCATCGAGCGTGAGAACCACAGTACATACATACATGTATACTCTAAGGAGGTGAGAACTCTATTGAGAACTTTGCGAATGTGTATCCAAAGCACAGACATATAAAACAGTAGCAGACCAAACATTAATCCATAGTCGATGGACTTGATTCTCTATCCTTTTTTTGCTAAGCGACAAGTCGTAAGCAGTATCTCGTTCTGTCACCTGTTGTCACACTGACTCACACATAGACAAAATTTGACGCGAAGCCCGTCTGTCCCGCGCCGCCATATTGATAAGCAAAATTTATCCTGAATCGCGTTCTATGTTTCAACCGCGAAATATTACTTGAAATATTAATTGTTTGGGACAATTACACAAAAATAAAATGGTAAAGTGCTGTGCGTACCAGTGTGACAGTGCTAGATACCACAAAACACCTGGATTGACCTTTAATCGGTAAGTTTTTGTATTATTCTGTGTAGTCAGGGACGGATTTGGCAACAAAGACGATTTTTTTTATTGTATGGAAAATATTTACCTATCATGGAATTATCAAATAGAGACTCGGTTTACTTTACGATATTTCAAAAAAATTTGGTGACAATTTGAAAATACTGCAGAGTGCAGATTGCCAGTGTAAACATACATTCTATGATAATAAAATTTATAGAATCGCTCCGGCCCGGCGCGTACACATGTGATACGTTACAATAGAAAATCAATTGTGTCTCATTAGCCGGTTATGTTACCCTGTCTGTGTGATGGATAACATGAACGATGGTAGACATAAATCGGTATAGGCTACTCACATAATTTTAACATTTCATTCAGCAGGTAATAATTGAGCTTACTAATATTTTTCCAGGTTTCCAAAGGATGTAAGTTTACGCAATGCATGGATTTAAAAACATGAAACTCCAGGATTGAAACTGAACCTCAAATGGTGCAAATATTCCAATCTTATTGGAACCTATATGTTCGAGCCGTTTGGGGTTGAAACTCTAGGACCATGGGGTCCGAGTGGCAACTTAGTTTTCCGAGACATTTCCAAGCGGTTGATCGACTCTTCACGTGACCAAAGGGCTGGCCTATTTTTTAGCCAAAGAATCAGCATTGCCATACCACGTGGCAATGCTGCCAGCCTTTGTTGGCCACTTTTCCCATTGACAACGATGCGGACGTATTATTTGATGCCCTATGATTATTTAATTTTTTGTATACCTGTACATATTATTATTTTAGGACCAGTAGTTTTTAAATTATGAAAATAAAGAACATTACTTGTCGTTGTGATCTCGTTCTCGTACCAAACTGTAATAATCTCTGTATAGGCTTTTATTTTCGTTCGTTTTAAATTTTGTATGTATGTATTTATGTATCTATTATTTAGGTTATGTATATATCTATGTATCTATTTTAGTATATTGTAAACACATTATTTGCACCAACAACGTCCCCATTTTATGTCCAGGCTAATCACTGTCCATTCCATAGTTGCCTGGATGAGATCGCGGAAAGCGATAAGGCCGCCTATTGTATATATTATAGTGTATTTTTTTGTTTATTATATTTTTGTAGTGTACAATAAAGAATATTTAAATAAATAAAGTTTAAAAAAAGTAAAAAATAAATATGTAAATATTCATTAAATTCATTGTTTTATTGCAAAATTCCTTATATATTTATAAGCTAACTTTCAGGCATACCAACACTAAGGTGTTGGTATGCTGTAGAGTTAAGACTCTAGGTCCCACCAAGCTGGGCATGCGGGTTAATGACTGCAGGGAGAGTTCTTTTATCCGATACTGATGCCCGTCAACGGTCTGTGTATAAATATACCGTTAAAAGGAGGTGAAAGGACTGCCGCCCACCGTCCTCTTAAAATATTACCTTAGTCACCTTTTACAGTAACCACGGGAACAGATGGGTGGTTATATTCGTTAATACATAATTGATAAGTAATCTACACTTCATTTACCCAGAGAATATTGATTTTCGCAGATTTTCAGTAAGATTTATCGGTCGTTTCAATATCGTTATACAGGGTGATTGGAAGATGGGTGCAAAGCTTTAAGGTGAAGATAGTATAGACAATTTAGAACCATTTAAGCCATGGTTGTCTTAGACGAAGTCTTACCAAAATTTTTTTTTTAATAAGGTTTAAAAGACGTATTGTGCATTTTTTTTATTTTTTCTGAGCTTTAAATGTCTGTAAAAAAAATTTCTAATGACACAGAAGCCTAAAACATGTTTTGCTTGATTGCTTACACATTACTTTAATTAAATAAATAAAAAATGAATTCATTTATCATTCAATTTGGCCATAATTATGCAGTTTACATTAAATTTTGAGAATTTCCGAAAAAAACTTAAAAATTTGGTTAAAAATATTTGGTAAGACTTCGTCTAAGACAACCATGGCTTAAATGGTTCTAAATTGTCTGTACTATCTTCGCCTTAAAGCTTTGCACCCATCTTCCAATCACCCTGTATAATACCGGCAACCGGCCCTAGTCCGGCCCTGTTTCGACACACTCTCTATGTGTGCGTAATGGGTACGCATTTTTTAGCGAATGTTTGGTCTGCTACTGTTTTATATGTCTGTGATCCAAAGAAGCTCTCGCCGAGATTCGCTGAGATTCTTGCCGAGATTCTCGGAATGTGTGAGCACGCTCAAATCGATAATATTATCGTATCTCGGAACGTAGCCTTAGCTGTCATAATTGTGATATCTCGGAACGCAAATTATTGATGTGAGTTATTTTTCTAAATCGGAATGTGGCAATGTACTCTGTGGTGGCCGTGATTACATGAAATGACATGAATGAAATTGACAGTGACGGAAACCAACACAACCTATAGAAACCGCCAAGTATTTTGATCTTCGTGGTTTTAGTTGATGTGGTAATTTAATAAACTATTAAACAATACATATTTGATGTATTACATTTTCTTGTAATATTGCTGTGGAAGAATGAATCCTTGTTCAGTCGGCGCACCTCAACAAGACACTGAAGGGGATGGAAGATGGAATAGCATTGTAAGTTTTCAATTGTAATATTAAATTCGTGAGCAGTTACAGTTTGCTACTATAGACGGTTGAATTCACAGTACATTGTACGATTCATATACGTGGTATTTTTTTAATTAGATTCGGATCGTTTTAGCTGACCTAAATTGCTCATAATCGGCAAGTGCAGATTAGTGTAATCTGGCACCAATTAGTCAATTATTTACCTACAAACAAGTTAAGGCGAAATCATCGAATCGTTTTATTCACTAGATGTGAACATGTTCTCATATTATGTGAATGGGATAAATGTTGTGTGGGTCCATCTTAAAAAAAAAATGTCGCTCTTGGAAGCCTCTGTCTAGTAAGAGCGTCATTAGGATTCACTTCTGTAATTTTATGGCATTATACTGTAACACGTTTTCATTAATTACCTAATTTCTGTTACAGCATAATAGATTTTTGTCAGATGCAAAAGGGAAAGATGCTGATGTGATTTTCATTGGGGACTCGATCCTGCAAGCTTTAGAGCACACTGAGGTTTGGAACCAATGGTTTGCGCCTCTGCATTGCCTGAACTTCAGTATCCACAAGGATCAGACTCAAAATGTTTTGTGGCGAATCAAGAATGGGGAACTTGATGATGTTGATCCTAAGGTCAGTGACACCTAGTCAATATAGCTGTTTATTTTCTTCAAATATGCAAAACCAAAATGAAATACTCTTTGTATTCCGTAAATGTCTTATTTTAATCTGAGTTTAAATCACTATTCTATGTAATATTTCAATTATGTTTCTATATTTATTCCAAGCTCTTTGATGTTGTAGGTAATAGTTGTGCATGCTGGGACCAATAATGTTGAATACACTCCAGAGCAAGTGTGTGAAGGTATCCTAGAAATTATTAGAACAATCAGGGAGAAACACCCAGGTGCTTACATAGTATTGCCTGTGAGTATGGTCTAAAAAAAAAGTTTAGTGTCCTACGTTTTTATTGTAATTCCTACTAATAGTTCTGTACTTTTTTCTAGAGTCTACTTCCTCGTGGTCAATACCCAAATACATTAAGGGAGAAGAACTCAAAGATCAATCAAATTTTACGTGAAAAGGTTACTAACATGAATAAAGTGGAAATGGTTCCCATAGACAAAGGTTTTATACAAACCGATGGCACTATTAGTCACCATGATATGCATGACTACCTCACCCCAACTAATGCAGCTTGTCGGAAAGCATTCGAACCTATTTATGATCTATTACAACAAATCTTGTTTGAGGGAGAGCCTGAAAAAGACTTAACACCTTCTGAATAACACATTGTTCTGTTTGTACTATATGGCAGCTTTTTTTGCAGCAGGTTAATTGTGATGGAATCAGTAGTACTTATCATTAGCTTTTTTATATTTAGCTTAAGTGTCAAACATTTTAAACTATTATTAACATAGAAACCTCTACATTCCAAATTAGCATTATGATATTCTAATCGGCTGTGTTTATTTAATCACTTCATTTTGTTTTTTTTTTATTATACTTAATGGCTTTATTACATTTACAAGCTTGATTTAGCTTTAAGGTTATGCATTTTTATGTGCACAATTTATTTGTGCACAACAGGGTTAGTACTTACCTATCTAGTATTTATATTCTCACAACCAAGAAATGATTTTATGTAACATTAGAGCCAATGGGAAAAGTATTATGTTACTATTGTTATTTTTTAGAACCTCTTTTTTGGAGATGTGTAACAAAGCAATAAGTTTAATTTTAGATGCTTAAATTATTCTTCTCATAGGTACTCACAAATACAAGTACATTAGTCTTATTAATATTTTATTATTATTATTTTGCACATCACAGTAATGGAATTGTCTATAACCAAAGATCTTGGAAGATTACTTAACCAAAGTGAATTGCATTGGATGATTTTACATGCAATTCTATTTTTGATAACAACCTACATTTTTAAATTACATGATAAGATTGATATTAATAAGCTGAAATTGTTTTAAACTTTTTATTTTGGTTGCAATTGTATAGCTAACATTGCACTAAATGTGCATTATCAAACACTAATAAATATTCTTTTATTATCACCGTAAGCATATTTAGTGACTATTTAATGGATAAGGTACTCATGTTGCCAAACAAGTTTGCTTGAATCTCGAAAGTTATGAAATATTTATTTGCATGGAGAAGCTTGAAAGTAAACAGTGCAATTATTTCTATATAATCAAATGTTGTTTCATTGACTACTCCCTCATAGTTCCAAATGAGATTTTGACAGTAATTATGTTATTAGAAAAAAAAATGCAGATTTATTTGGACTAGTAAATTTATTTGTACAATACTTTGTACTAAATTGAAACGCTCACTACATAGAATCAACCATAAAATAATAGTTTTCGTAAACTAATATTTGTTACGTATTCTATTAAAATACAAACTGAATGGTAAGGTAGGACTAGCAAAAAGAAGTGACTTGTCAAATATGTTGAAATTTTTCTTCTCAAGTTTAGCTAAGTACTTGTGGATAGCTGTTGCTGGTAAGAATATCTGCTTTGTAGATTCAGGTACTTTAATCTCTCTTGCCTGAAAACAATCGAAACCACATATTAATAAAATTGTTGTATATAGGCTATGATACAATGGTTTTTTTTTTTGTGTGGGAAATCATAAAATAACTTCTCCAGCTCTGGGTGGAGCAGGAGGGAGAGACTTTTACTGAGTAAAACCCACCAGTGTTCCCTCAGATGCCTGTGTGCCAGGGGCCGCAGTATCTCTTTTGAACAAACTGCACCCCTGGCAGGCATCGGCCCTTGCAGACCCCACCAGTTGGTGCTGACATCTCGTCGACCGGGCTTGGTCCTTACCGGACAGCAAGCTACCCATTACTCGCCGTCCGCAAGCCCGCGCCTACGGTGGCCGGGAATCAGCCTGGGATTCCCGACGCCCAGGGCGTCTCCCGCGGCGACTACGGTGGGACTAAGGAGGTGATGGCTACCCATGCACTCTCGCTCCGTACCATGGCCTGGACCAGGGCCAGACGCAAGCAATCGCCGCCGCCGATCGCCTCCACGAAGACACGGCAGTGCTCCGCCCAGGCTGGGCAGACCTCCACTGTATGCTCCACCGTGTCCTCAGGGCGATCTTCGCAGTATGATACAATGGTTAACTTGCTTCCAACTAGTTTAGGTTTAACAATATCGGAAAGCAAGCATCATTGTGATTGCTTTTCTGTCTATGTGAGTATGCAGTGAGATAATCATAGGCAGTGGTGACCCATTGTTATGTAATCACAGGTTGGTCTTGTAAAACATTTTGGTCTAATGATAGCAAGGGCTAAGTGCTGACCACGTCTTGAGTGTGATTCCCATGTTGGGTGAAGTGTTATTGGGAATTCTCAGGAGCAGCATGGAGTCTGGATTCATGCAGGGTTGTTGACAATAGGGTATTCCCCTATTGGGATAATTATATTTAATTCAAATATAATTGTCAAAATAAGGGTGAATGGTACACCACTGGCTATAAACACCTCATAACTAGTTACCTTGTTTAAGTGACTATTTGCTCTGGAGGCAACTTCAAATGCCACATTTCTCATTTGCTCACTGTCAATACATCTTAGAACATCTTCTTGACTTATTTTGTTCTTCATAAGAACGTCCATGGGCATGGAAACCATTTTATGGTGACTGGATACACGGACAGACCTGAAACATGGTTTGTAAGGATTACCAAAGTGAATGTTGTATAATGTTCATACTTTGAAGTAAGAATGTTTTTTATTGATTCCATACCTCAATATATTAGCTATCCCTTGAGCTTTTCCCAAATGTGATGCAGCATGGTCAGCATGTACATCTTTAACACCTGCTACACTCAAAAGTAAATAATATATTGGAGATACAGAATCTTCAGCATATGTCTCAATTTCTTCTAAAGTCCTAAAGTGTTTGGACTTCAACATATTATTTCTCGATAAAACCAGTCTTTCCAAATACCTCCGCTGGAGTCCATAACTGCAGCATACCTAAAAGTAAATAAAATGTGTGGTTAGTATAAAGGTGATCTGAACTCATTAAAGTGATAAAAAAAATAAATTGAGCCCATTCACCTTAAATAGTTCTTGTGCTACGGGATTGGCAGGCACAGCTTTTTGTGCATTCTCTTTTTTATAAATGCTTTGGAGAGCATCATGCCAGAATTGTAACCTAAACGCAGCAGTTTGTGAGTCAGATGTTAAGTCTTGCACTCGAGCTATTTCTACGTTGAATGCTCTCAACACAAGTGCAGGAGAGCGCAGAGACTTCGTCATGAGAAGGGTAGCCAAGAAATTTTCATAGTCATGCTGTCTATCTGCAAAATAAATAAAGTACCAGAACAAGCGATAAACTTATCAGTCCAGACTTTCACCTTAATTTCTTCAGTTAGTCTTTCTTTCAATTTTATTCATGTCATTAATAATCTACGGTTGTGAATTATTACTTTACGATGTCTGCACAATAGCTGATTGGTGTTTTGTTCGAAGTAGATTCATTTGTAAGAGATCGCGACATTATTCTCACAGGTTTAGAAGAATTTAGCAAACGAACTAAAGTTCTGTGTTTATTCATGATTTTAAATAAAATACTTGCGGGTTCAAGATTATCAGCTGAGCAAAGACTTTATTATTATTTTACTCTTTGCTACAATATTATGAGCTGAACCAATGTACTCTGTGAGCTGAACAAAAATTTATCAGTTTCAAAACCAACAAGGTCACACAGCCAAACTTTTATACCAAGAAAGGCCACATTCCGTATTAGAAAAATAGCGCTGTGAGCGCTCACATCAATAATTTGCGTTCCGATATAGATATCACGATTAAGGCAGCAAAGAACTGTCATTTTTGTCAACAATACGGAACGCTCGTGAACGCGCTAACAGTGCTCACTTAATGTTAAAACCTATTTAAACCATATAAAACTTGTAGTCACCACAAATTTCGTCTTATTTGGTTAGGTGGCGACTCTAGCCAAACGCACTGTATCCAAGTTAGCTAAACTTAGGAAACGATTAAAAAAACAAAACAGCACAACTGTCATTTTTGACAGCGCT
This sequence comes from Antitype chi, assembly GCA_947359405.1. Classification (NCBI taxonomy): domain Eukaryota; kingdom Metazoa; phylum Arthropoda; class Insecta; order Lepidoptera; family Noctuidae; genus Antitype; species Antitype chi. The sequence continues at coordinate 8,308,583 of OX375813.1, read as the reverse complement.
CACAGTGATATTAGTATTACGCATGGTCGGCGTTATCGAAAGCTGGCGCATGTCATGACGTCATCTATGACGATTCACGGGATATTGTTATCGCGCTCACGCCAATTCGGAACGGGTGTGAGCACGCTCAAATCGATATTATCGTATCTCGGAACGTAGCCAAAGTATAGACCATGCAAATATTCTCGCATTAATCTACCCACAGCGTGCCCAGTATATCAACGTAGGTAGCTTTTAAAATGTAATGCTAGGTACACACGCTGCGACTCGTTAGCGATTTTAAAATCTCACGTCCTCACTGTATGACTCGCTGGAAGGCTCTACAGGCTGGATGGCGTTCTACCGGATTACAAAAGCAAGAGGAAGGAGAACCTGGAGAACGAGAAATAATTTACATTAAGGTGGAAGCAGCAAGGTAGCTCGCGAAATTCAAATTTTCTTACTTAAATTTATTTATTTGCAGGTCAGTGTCAAGCTCATAGATAAAAGACATGTACACACGGCTACACATCAAGCTATAAATTTCCAGTAAAAGCTGATCTCGCATTGTATAGGATTTCCGTACAGTGCGAGATCAGCGTAGACTGGAAATCTACAGCTTGATGTGAAGACGTGTGTACAAGTCAAGCTGTATGTTGAACAAACTATGATTTGCGACCGTAACAAATATGGCTTTATGTAATTATACTAATTAAAATCATCAATACAGCTGTATTGTATTTAATTAATAGGGTATTTAGTATGATAGGTTACATCGGTTTGGGCAGTGTACAAATTTTAGGCATGCTCCCATTTCATCAACTTGTATGCCAGCTAGAATTTTAGCGTGGTTACTTCCCAGCACGAACTGTATATCTACGATAAATTGGGATGTATAAAATTTCTAATTAGTGGTATAAATCAAATAAAATCATTTATTTTTTCAAACATGTATTTGCAATCATGCATTGCAACAAATAAATAGTACAAATTTAAAGGATTTTATTACCATCTAAAGTTAATAAATGCGTTCATGGTCGTGCTACGAACGAAGTACAACACGAAATACGCCACACCACGTACAGACGCCAGCACATGAAGCTACCCCAAACTGTAAATTTTTCCCACTTGAACATGAACCTTATGTCTATGGAATAAAGTTGAAAATCTATCAAAGAAATTTGACAGCTTCGGGTAGTTTGATGTGCTGGCGTCTGTACATAGACCTTTGTTGTCATGGCATGGGCATGTAGGAGGAGTATAAATGTGGATGGCTCTAAGGAACGTGCACCCCGACCGACCCTTGCTCGTTGAAGCGCCAGCCCGCGCCGCAGCTGAGCCAGTAGCTTTAAATTCCCCCTATAATAATAATATGCCAATTTCGATCCAGCCTGTCCCCAATAGTGATAGCTGTCCCCCTATCAGTGACGCCCTGAGCCGAGGTCCGTACCCCACAGGGGGTGCCCTCAGCGTGCAGTCGCTTAGCTTGTAAAATTTAGTTTGTAAGCCCTGGCTGGAGGCGTTAAGAGTAAAATCTTAATGGCAGCCCCAGGAAAGCCCGGTTGAGCAGTCACGGCCTCTCAAGGCCAACTGCGAGATGCCCAACAAAAAAAAAAAAAAGGAACGTGCACGAACTATAGATGGCAGCACAAATCGACACGAGCACCACGGTGTCAAAGTGGGGTCCAGTGTGGTCAAAAAAGGAACTTTTCTTTTCAGAACCGTCATCGTATTAGCGTCAATGTTTATGTTATTGTTTACATTTTATTTAAATCGCTTTTAATGATTGAGATGATAAAATATGGGTAATGATCGTCAGAGTGGTCAGAATTTATGTCAAAAGGACAAAAACTCTTCGTTTAGGGGCATGTCTTGGATGTACTTAGAAGAAACAGTGACGAATCACGAAAATGCAGTAATAACTGGCTAAATTGTAGCTCAAAACGACGATTTCTAATGGTTATAATGTCAAAATAACTGTAAAGTATTTTTTAGTAGTTTAAAAAAAAACAACCGACTTCCAAAAAAACACTACAAAGTGAAAAATAACTTTAATTTCGGAAGTCGGTGTGTTTGGAGCTGTATTTGAATTTTTTGTCACCGCCTTCCGAAATTAAAGTTATTTTTCACTTTGTAGTGTTTTTTTGGAAGTCGGTTGTTCTTTTTTTGGAAAAAGTTTATATTTTTCACTTTTTAGTGGTTCACATGTGCTTACCCCTTCACAGCGTACCGGCGTGATGTTATGTTATGAACTGGTGTAAACAATAGACAGACATGAGATTTCAGCAATCCAAGTCCATTTGCTATCATTTATTGAGGAGTTCCGTTGCCTACCTCCGAAGTTCTTCATCAGATCTTCACCAAATTGAAATGGGACCACTGCGAGAAAGTACTCTTCCAAAAAATACCCAAATCGCTTCAAGTGTGCCTATAAAATTTGAAGAGTCCTCTCTATTTCTCCAGGATCCCATCATCAGATCCTGACTTGATGATTATGGGACCACCTGGGAAGTATACCCTTTCAAACAAAAAAAAAATCCAAATCGGTCCAGCCATCTTCGAGTAATCGGGCAACATACATAAAAAAAAAGGTTCCGACGAATTGAGAACTTCCTCCTTTTTGAAGTCGGTTAAAAAAGAGAGATATTATCGCTAGCGACAAATCTATTGTCAAAATCTGCGTGGACATGAGAAATTGAAACCGTTTGAATGAATAAATTCGCAAGAAGCTGAATTTTTAAATGAACGTTATGGGTACCATTATAATGAAATTATGAAAAGTCCCCATTGATCCCATATGTGCAATTTATTTTTTAAGCAGTCATTTCGCAAAAATGTTTTTTGTTTTTTGCGAAATGGTTAGTTTTATGATAAAATCTCGTATCGCAGTGTTATCTTTTATTCGAGTTATATCTCGAGGATATAACTCGAATAAAAGATAACACTGCGATACGAGTTACCCCATGTATGGGTTACCGTGTCAAAAGGTTTAACTCTTAAGCGGGGTTGTCCGGTCCCTGCTTCTTGTGCAAAATTTCAAGATTTCAAGTAGAGAGTAGGTACCCACAATACTACAACGGAACCCTAAAATTAGATGTCAACAGTTTTCTTGGAAGATTAGTGCTCAAAATTGTTTCATTATTATCGGCTAATTTGCATTTCTAGTTTAGCGAGTCATAGCCGTACTTAAGTGAGGTGTAAAGAAAAATGATCGTCATTATAGTCTCGATCTTTTATGAAGATGTCGTGTCGATTACGGGTCCGTAAGGAATGGGATGTGCGAGCTTCTTCATTAGCCCGCAATACATTTAATCCTATAAGAGACATAATTGAAACTCTTCGAATAAAGCCGAATCCGAATAAATCATACATCCCACTTTCAGTCGGTGAGTGAAACTTTTTATTTACGCTTACTTCAGCGCCATACACGTTAACGTATTTGTACGGGGCCCTTTTGTGCGATAGTTTTTTTTTACAAGGAAGGTGTTACCTACCTATTTAGGGTAGCGGCAATAAGGTACGTATCTCACTCATTCTTTTCCTGAAACGTAGATAGTATGTAGAAAAATGTAGTGAACAAGGTAACAAGTACTTTAAAATACCAGCTGACTGATGTCATTAACATCCTGCCATGGTGTGAATGGCCCATGAATATGGGACGAACTTGCTCTGGAGTAAAGAAAGAAATACAACTGCTCCGTCCACTTAGATTGCCAAAAGTTATTGCTTTTTTACACGCTTTATATTAGCTTCACTGGTATGTTTGTTTGTATGTTTGTAACTGACTCCTTAGGGCGCGATTTTGACCCACTTTAAATGGTCAGATTTCATTTAAACTTTGTTAACTTATTGAGGACCGATGGCAATTCAATAATTAAAAAAAATATAGAGAAAAATAAAGGAAAAAAATCACGCTTTTGTAGTTAGCAAAACTAAAAATTAGAAATAATAGTTTAAAAAACTAAAAAACACGCTTTAAAAACCAAACTAAAAAAGTAGAAAATAATTTAATTCAATTAAAAAACCGTGGGGTGCTTTGCTTTTTGAGGTATTTTTATAATCAATTAATGTCAAGCACCCCACGCTTTTTAATTGAATTAAATTATTTTCTAATTTTTTAGTTTGGTTTTTAAAGCGTGTTTTTTTAGTTTTTTAAACTATTATTTTTTTGTAAAATCAGACCTTCCTACATTATTGCGATATTTTCAGAGTTGGTCCCACATTATAAGTTGCTAATAAATTATACTTAATATGATTATTTAGAACTTTTACCGGGGCCCTGAAAGATTACAGAAGGTTTGGTTGATGAATTCAAAGTTAGCTGGTGTACAAACCTATCGAATATAAGTAGGCAGGTACTTAATAATTTGTGAATGATCAAAATTGCCGGGAGAATCAATGCTCTTCATTAGTAACTAGCTTATTCCAGCGGCTTCGCCCGAGTGGTGTTCTGAATAAACCACGGGATTAAAAGTGTCCTATATCTAATTCATAAACTGTAGGTACCTAATTACCTATGTGTGTAACATTTCATCAAAATCAGTTAGGCCGTTTTTGGAAACATGCAAACTTTCACATCTATAATATTTACCTACTAGCTTTGCCAGCGGTTTCGCCCGCGTGTAGACGAAAATTATCCCACGGGAACGTAAAAACGGGATAAAAAATAGGTATCCTATGTGTTAACCCAGGGTCAACTATCCGTGTGTCAAATTTCAACCAACTTCGTTCAGCCCAACCAACATCAAAACATACAAACTTTCACAATTTAATATTAGTAGGTAGGATGTATAGTTGACTCGCGCTTAAATTGATTTTCGCGCGCGTTAGTTTTTATTATTTTGCGATAACTCCTAAGATATCATTTAAATGATATGCTGTAATGGGCAATTTTGATCTACATTAAATGCACAACGTATCGAACGTATTTAATTGGATACCGCATAATACTGTATTATTTAAAATGCTTCGTAAATAATCCATTATATTTTTTGTAATAGGTATATAAAAGATAAAAATGGTTACTGTGGATTATCCTTCGGAGATAGACATATACCATTTTAGACTTTTTTGTAGATCATTTTAAGATATAGAATTCTGTAGTACATTATTTTGATCTATCTCGTAAGGTTTAGTCAGCATTTGCAATGTAAACGCACAAACATATGTTTTTTAACGACATCACATTATCAATCTTTGGAATGCTCGCCTTTTCTCTACTGTAATATGCATGTATTATACATATAAACCGCCACCAAAGGAAGCTCTGGAACCACTCTGTATATTGATGAAAACCGCATTAAAATCCGTTGCTTAATTCAAAAGATCTAAGCGTAAATACAGACGGCGGGAAGCGACTTTGTTTATACAATGTTAGAGAAGTAAGATTTTCGCGTATGCGCCATGTCTATTTCCTTATAATATTAGTTACATTAGCCTTCCGTATCGATTTAATTTTCAAACATAAGTATGATTATGTTGAATTTTGAGTAAGGTTGCATAAGCGTAAGTATAATATCTATTATGTTGTTAGGGGTTGTTTTTGTGTCGCTATGTGCAAACCTATGTTTATTTTAGGTTAAAGAGGTATTGGGGTTTTTATGTGCAAGTGATCTTTCATAAGTATGCAATTTTATGTACCTAACTAACTAGATTCCGGCGTTTTCCATGGTTGCACGAAGAAAGCCAGTTTGTCGTACAGACGCCAGCACATCAAGCTATCCCATCAAATTTTCCTAATTCAACATGCCCCATGCATGCATGCCTTAAGCTTATGAGATAAAGTTGAAAATCTATCAAAGAAATTTGACAGTTTGGGGTAGCTTGATGTGCTGCCGTCTGTACATTTCCCCAAACAGGCTTACTGAGAAGAAATCCGATTGGGAGAAATTCGGTTTCAATTTGGGTCTCTAGTAATCGCGTACGAAGTTCCTAAATGTATATGTAGAGAAGGTGCAGACCAAGAATTCTCCCTTGAGGAATACTAAAGTTTATTGGTTTGTCCTTCATTTCTGACATTAATTGCCTACAAATATCAGATAGGAAGTTTTTTAATGATATATTTGTGAGAAATCCCGAGAAGTTATAAATGTTTCTGTTGAACGAGTCTGTTATTGACGGAAACAGTATCGAAACCTTTAGAGAGATCTGGGAATATGCTAATATATCAGCTCGATATTGTGAATCGAAGTGTTTGATGAAATCATGGAATTTTGTTATCTTCGTATTGCTCATTTAATGACTTCGATCGAAGCTAAAAATTACCTATTAAACTCGTACTTAATCAACTTAGTATTGTCACGACCTGCGGCCAGGGTCGGCTTTACTCTTTCAGATAATCGGTGGAGCAATTATAGTACTTGTTGGTGTGATGAGAGTGTTTATCAGTAAATTGTTTAGTGACCACGGATTTGAGGTATTTAGGGATAAATAGAATGATCACTGTATCAAAAAATGGGAGTATCCATTTATTATAAAAAGTAGGTATAGGAAGGTTCTCGAAGATGTTGTTTTAGTTTGAGGCTATTCTACGAGTATATATGTATATTAAGTATCTAACATTTAAGTTGAAGTCGATCAAAAAGTGGCTAAACATTAAATAAAATGGAAAACTTCATATGATTTCATAAAATATACAAGGGTTGTACACATACAACATAATTGTACCGAATGACGATGACATAATAACATAAGCCCAAACACATATAGGTATAAATTCTCTGCGAAATCAACGAGATACTGTAGATACCTAAGTATTAACAATGATTCTAATCTGTGATGACAAGACAATTAGAGATCAAATAACTAGTCATACAAGCTCAAAGTTCCGTGTCGTGCCGGATCCCATTTCTTCCCGTGGGTGTCGTAGAAGGCGATTAAGAGACTTACCTACCAGAGAATGGGCAGCAGCGTTCTATATGCATTTTACCACCATACTGCGATCACCGACCCGCCTGCCAAGCGTGGCGATTATGGCAAAATCCTCTTTTGGGGGGAGGCCTATGTCCAGTAGTGGACGTCTTTCGGCTGAAATGATGATGATGATGACAGGCTCAAGCCAGTAGATTCTCAAGTGTCCATGGACACTTGAGAATCTACTGGCTTGAGCCTCGACAAGGAAAATAGTCCTATTGAACCATGGTTCAATAGGACTATTTTCCTTGTCGACTTGAACCAAGCGGTGTTGTATATCGCATGGATGTTGGTGACGGGTGGATGTTGTTGGTTGGATGGATGTCGTTAAATTGAATTTAGAATGGTAACTTTTAGCCGTTGCAGTGGACTACGATTACGAATGCCTATACATTCGTTGTTAGTTACAATTTTGCATAATTTACTATTGGCGCGAAATTATCAATCTACAAAATACTCGTATATTAAAATAAACACTTTTATTATAAATAGATACATAAAGCTCGTTTTTTAATGGTCGGTGTTGATCACGCGACCAGTGTGAATAAAATTCTAACAAGAATTAGGTAGGTACTCATAATTATCAGGTTTTGTAGATACTTGGGTTCATGCGGAATGCTCAAAATTATAATTTTAGTCATATCATTGGATTTGATGAAAATCAAATGTCAAGGCATCAAAACTAGTGTCAGTAGATAGTTTATTAGGTTCGATTAGGTACGTAGGTACGTACAAAGGTACCAACATACCTACCTATCTACATGTCTGTACAACTTTCATTGCTTAGTTAGAATTGTTCTTTAATTAGGGTAAAATAAAGGGTAAAGGGTACAAAAACTGGTGAATTATTCAAACAGTTTTTTTTATGTAGTTAGGTACCCTTTCATATTCAAATTGAATATCTGACAACAAAAGGAAAGTTTTTTCCCAAAACTAGACTAGGTATCAACAGTATGTACATAATAGACAGGTGTAGTCAAATTTAAGAGTTTGGCCATCAAATTGAACTACTTCTCCATGAGACCAATATCGAAATCGTGAAAAAAATGTCAACTGTCCTATACAAAGCTTCAAAGTATTAGACCTAATACACAATACTTTGTAACGTTGCACGTTGTATCGTTATTTTCCATAAAACTTATTGACAACAATAAAATGTCAAATCAAACCAAAGACGAAAAAAAAACACCAGCACCCTAATTGCGTAACTCACGATTCATCATAATTTGTTTCGTTTTTAAACAAATGGCTAAACCATTGCTTCATATGTTCGAAAAGTGTTTCTGCTCAGCAACGTAAATAACGCAATGAATATTGTTGTACTGTCAAAATGAAACCGATTATGATTAATCGCGTGTTACGCAATTAGGGAGCAGGTTGGTTGACAATTTGTACGAGCGACATTTGTTGGATAAAGCCGCTGGAAAATGTCACCTTGGGACAAAGTTGGAATGTCCATGCTCCAGTAATTACACCCGGCACCCAAACCCTTTAAACCAGCACACAGCAAAGCTGCTTACCGGCAGAAATAGGAATCGTAGTAATAGGGCTTTTGTGAACAGCTCACACCGGGGAAGTACTACCATCATTTATGGAAAGTTATTTATGGAAAGTAACGATTTAACGTTACAACCCAAATATATGGTAATTTTTTCGGGATTACGATGTTGGTCCCATGGGGAAACTTGTTCAGAGTAATGTTCTGTACCACATCCTTAAGTTTGACTAAAGCTATCGGATACACGCTGTAGGTATATTATACTGCGGCTTTACCTACACGTGCCATTAATGTGTTCTGATAGCTTCAATTTATTTTGAATTGGAGTGTTATTTTGACTGGATCTTGTTCTTGTCACGTGTGGAACAAGTTTTTTATTAATAATTTTGGTGACCTTAAGTGGTGTTCAAACTTCTATTCGACGCAAAATGTGACATTTTATTCCGACTTATACTTAGATCATGTTCTGACACACCACTGTCGTTTCGAACCTTACCTATCGCATAGGTAGGTACCTACCTACTCATTTTAGGTAGGTACTTTACCTAATACCTATTTGTATATACTGCGATAATATCTAGGTACGTATTGCACTTAATTAGTAGATGCGTAGGTTAGTGGGCTTGCTTGGCCGAGTTTATTTTTATTTTTGATAGAACAGATTTTTTTTTTAGAAAAGACCGAACTGAAAATTACTTGTAGAGGCCGCTAGAATCCGCTGGATGCGAGAAGCACAGCATAATCCAGGGGCCTAAGTCTGCTATTTTTATAAATTCGTCATTCCAACACGATCCCATTGTCATTCATTTTTCATTTTGCTAAAAGTTCGTAATCTGCTAAATTCATAATGGTCGATCATTGGGCGGTCAATGGCGTCGTAATAGAATTATGTTATAATGACATTTTCGTATTGCCATTATTATAAAACTCGTTAGTAGAAATGATTTTCGAAAAACTACTACTAGATTTCATTTAAATATATTTTTACATATTATTTATTAGTGTTATAAGCAATCTAAAGTAGTAGGAAGTTCGTAAATTAAGTCAGTCATTCATTTGTCATTATGTACGAGATTACCAATAAATGCCATTTCTTTCAATGGAGTGTCAGTGGCTGACCATTGGAAAGTCATAATGACGCCATTTTATTAGTAGATTAGGTACCAAACTTGTAAAAATCAACAATTATGAAATCAATGAAAGACCATTCTGACACTATTGTAATAGCAGACTTGAGGCCCAGTCGAAGTGGCGGTGCTTGGGGACGGCCTGTGTACAGCAATGAATGTATTTCGGCTAAAATTATGATGAATTAAGAATCAGCTTAATAATCACAAAACGATTGTATTGTTATTTGTTTTGTTGTTTGATATTACTTAGGAAGATTTTAAATTATTTTAAGAGGTCACAAAAGCACAAATGTAGGTATTTACACAATTGTGAGGCATATCGTGCAAATTCAGCCTGAGTTAATTGATTGATTACTACTTTTATTTGACGTGTATGCCCATTCGTCCCACTAACAAAATCAGTGGGACGAGCGCGAAATAAATGTAATATTATTAATTTTTTTTTGCTCGTCCCACCATTGGGACCACAGCAGTGGGATGAACGGGACTACACGTCAAATAAAAGTAGGTAGTAATGGCCAGAAGATCACAAATCTTTGGCCCAAAATTCAACTGCGCGATCTCTGCTCACTGACGCAGTCATAAGTAAGCTCATCTACTGGTGACATGAGGCGCAGGATGGAAGGTGGGTCATTGTCTGTGGGGACTTGGGGAGATGCCACATAATCACTTGAGATCTGAGCCACCCGTGAACCCGCATCTGTGAAGATTGTCTTTACTCCGGCTGTCTTGGGTTCGAAGTCTATTTAGAGATTTCCAAGTCGGCCACGGTAACGTGTGCTCAGGCAGAACGCCCCCTGATAAATTTATGGTTCGATAAAATTGTCAGGGGTTTATACAGCTCCCGCCATAGATTACATCTTGCTGAGGACGCGTTACTATCGGCTGGACAGGTTGGATCCACGCACGCACCCTAGAAAACTTCTTTGGCTCTTCAGCCTCTGGGGCACTGAGACGTAGTCGTGCATTGGGTGACGTGAGTCAGCCTGTAATTTCGCGTTCTCGACGCGGCTGGCTATGGTCATGCGAATGTTTGAAAGCGCAATGCCAGTCAGGGGATATAGCATTCGTACTGAGGTTGGTTTAAGGTAGCCATTTATAATCTCTCATTTAGAGCTGTATCCTAGCTAGCTAGGTCAGCGTGGGCAGAACATATTTACAGAATATTATATCGGCAGATGAAAACGAACCGATGGCACCGTGAAAACCTAACCTAAACCTACGTTTTCACGGTGAGACTTTTACACAATAGGTTTTCTTGTTTAGTGGTTTGTACCTACGTACCCACTCTTTGGAACTATTGACCGAGCTACGTCACATATGAATGTCGTGCGTAATTGTAGGGACTTGGAAAAGTACTGGCTCAATAGGACTTGTAGGGGTTGTAGGTAAGTACCGAGGCACTCATTATAATGAGTATAACGGCGATTATTAATAAGTTGTTTTTTTTTGGTCGCTTCATCGACGAATAGTAAAAATTTTGAATATGTTATAATGTCGCTATCTACCTTCAACTAAAAACACGATTAACGTGTTTTTTGCAAAACTTAGTTTACTATTCAAGACATTAACACCTATATTATGGCGACTAATATTTTTATAAGATTGAATAATTGAAATATTGTAAAATTGTTGATGATTAAATGTAAAATTTGAATGAAACTCAAAGTCACATCACATATTTTCGCGTGATTGAGTACCTAACAAACATCCAAACATCTGAACATCCAAACTGACAATCTTTCATATTGATACGTTTCCGACCGACTAAGCGGGCGATGCTGCGGGCAAAAGCTTGTATTTCATAAAACACTTATTAGGTACTGACATAAAATATCTTTCAATTTCAGGCGACCCCACAGCCTTCGGAAATCTACAACCTGCTGAAAACATTATAGACGCTGTATGTGACATAGCTAAACTAAACGAAAGTCGGAATTATGGTCCTACGATTGGTCACCACGACGCGAGGCAGGCGGTGGCGGAGTACAGCGCTCACCAGGGCAAGGTGACGGCTGACGACGTGATCCTCTGCAGCGGCTGCTCCCATGCCATCGACCTCGCCCTCAGCGTCATTGCTGACGCCGGACAGAATGTCCTGATCCCCCGACCTGGGTACTTGATCCATAAAACTCTTGGAGAAGGACTGGGGATCGTTATAAAATTTTATGACTTATTGGTGAGCTTTACTGTTCATCGACCAATCTGCCCGATGGTTATTGATACTTAAAATAATAATGTGCCAATTAGTTTCTTACTTTTCCTCAATATCACTGACTGACTTGTTAGATATTACAAGTGATTTACAATACGACATCAATGCGGTCGCTAACTCACATGTGAGATTGCTTCATGAAGGGGAAAGTGAAATTTTTTATAAAGAACCCAACATTAAATTTACACGAACGTCTCTTATTTTTCAGCCTGATAAGAACTGGCAAGTGGATCTGGTTAGCCTTGAGAGTCAAATAGACGAGAACACAGCAGCGATCATTGTTAACAATCCTTCCAACCCGTGCGGTTCAGTATATACCAGTCAACATCTGAAAGACATAATCGATGTGGCATCGAGAAATCGCGTGCCGATAATTGCAGATGAAATTTACGAACACTTTGTTTTCTCCGATCACGAATTCACTGCGTTATCGTCTCTGTCTAAAGATGTCCCAGTTTTGACATGTAGCGGAGTCACGAAAAGGTTTTTGGTGCCAGGCTGGCGACTGGGATGGGTGATCATACATGACCGCCAGAATATTTTAGGAAAAGAGGTTCGGAGTGGATTGTTAAGTATGTCGACTCGGATTTTGGGACCGAACACACTGATGCAGAAGGCTTTACCGAGAATTCTTAAAGAGACTCCGCAAAGTTTCTTCGACGAGACGATGCGTTTCATTGAGGTGAGATTTGAAGCACAAACTTTCTTACAACTATCAGGTTGAGAAAACATAAAAATATCTTAGTGTAGTATTGTAATGTAATTTAATTCTTATTGAAATTCCTAATGTAATTTATTTTCTATTTTTATGTAACTATTGTATGCCCTAAGGGCGGGACGTAGCTGTTCACAACTAATTATTTAAGAGCTGTATTATGTACCTACCTATGATCCACAATAAAGAGATTGAATTGAATTGAATTGATAATATAAAAAAAAACTGTTTTAAATCACAACTCTAGAGGTGTGATTTAAAACATTTTTTTCTCTCTTAAACGTTAAAACTACCTTTAACAGTTATGAGAGAATGGGGGTCAAGAGTAGAGTCTTGCAAGTCACATACAGTATAGATTACTAGCGGTTGCCCGCATCTTCGTCAGCCAGGATGAAAAGTAGCCTAACCTAAACGAATTTGGGTGTCTTTCTGTGTGCCAAACACCCAAATTCGTTCAGCCGTTTTAGCGTGAAAGCGTAATAAACAAATAAACTTACTTTCGCATTTATAACATGTATTCGTTGGGAATATTTAGGGCCTACATATTAGGCCAAAATGAATAAGTTTAATACTGTATAATTATATTTGTATTTAAGATGCTAAAACTTATAGTAAAATTAGAATTATGAACAAGTATATAAAGTAAAAAGGGAAAAGCTCACAGGGCATCAAAGAATTCGTCCGCATCGCTGTCAGTGGGAAAAGTGCCCAAAAGGCTGGCAGCGTTGCCACGTTGGATGGCAACGCTGATTCTTTGAGCTAAGAATTGGCCAGCCCTTTGGTCACGTGAAGATTCGACCAACCGCTTGGCGATGTCTCGAAATACTCGATGAGCACTCGGACCCCACTTGCTTCATTTAAAAAGCAAGACTTACCAGGAACCTTGTCAAATAAATACAGTAGGGTAGTTCGTAGTTCTTGGGAAACTGAAAATATGTGAGTAACCAAATAATGTATATGTTTCAGAGTCAAGCTAAACTAGCTTACACGGAACTACTGAAAGCTCCGGGACTGCGCCCTATCATGCCACAAGGGTCCATGTACATGATGATTGAGATCAAAACCGCACTATTCCCTAAATTCGACAACGAGCTGCAATTTATTTCTCAGATGTGTAATGAGCAATCTGTCCTTTGTATTCCTGGGAAGGTACGTTGTTTTATGACTGCTGCACGGAACAAATATTTGTATGACCTACAAGTAGTTGTTCTGGGTCTGGCTGTTTGTGTATGTGAGTTTAAATGTTTGTAAACGCACCCACAATACAGGAGAAATTCCTAGCGTGGGGCAAAGTTAAAAAAAGAACTGCTAGCATGCTGTTGCTAAATCCATATTCTATGAATGGAGTCAAGTAATTTACTTATTGACCTAATTGTGGATAAAGAGGGTCTGACATTTACTGTGCAATAAATTGATTAACGATCAAATCATTTGAGAAAGTGTTAATATAACCAACGGTTAGTTATGATCAGAGATCGGATATTCGAATGCATTTTTACCTACCTAAAGATCATTTTTAGCTATGAAAGTGGCTTTATAAATGATTTGTAATATTTATAAAAAACCCCGGGATTCTTGGATTGCATAACTATTCAGATGTGTATTAATTAATTTAAAATTAATGTTTAACCCGATACAAATATGTGTATTTACTGGAGGAGGGGTGGTTTGTATTAGTTAAAATAAAAAATAAAAAAATTACTTACCTAAATTAAGACTTTTTCGATACACAAGCGCATTCCATGTTAGCCAACATCTCAACTTTAGGTGAATATATGCATCCGAATATCCGATCTCTGGTTATGATCATTTCACACTCAGATTATAAAACAAAGGCAGATAGACCGCGCGGAACACTAAAGTGAGGCCAAAAAACCAAATACTTAAGCGTCGTATTGAATGTAACATATAATGCGACGCTTTAGTATTTGGCTTTTTGGCTTCACTCTTGGTGTTCCGCTCGGTCTATCTACCCTTGTTTTATAATCTGAGATTTGACACATATGAGCCTAATTACGTAGATACTGACATAAAAAAATATTTTTTATGAAATTTCAGTGTTTCAACTATCCAAACTTTATGCGGATCGTGCTCACCGTGCCTGAAGACATTCTGCGCGAAGCCTGTCTTAGAATCACGAACTTCTGCGAAGATCACATACTAAAGCAGCAACTGAAGAAAATGGACCATGACGTTGTATCCATCGTTAACGACGACGAAACACATGTGGCGTCGAAACAAAACCTATTAAAGAATATTGCTTAACTTTACATAAGTCACAAATACCTATGCAATTATACTTAGTTAAGGATATATAGGTTTACTTACCTATGTAGTAAACTAATAATATAGAATTATAGAAGGAAGGAAATGTAAGCTCCTAGCAAAACCATAAGAGTAGCAAGTGCCTATCCGTCTGTTGACTACTAAAAGTGCGCTTACACGAGCAACTAAAATTGCTCCATCTTGGTTAATTCTCGTCAACTATGACGTCACGACTACATCCAGCAATTTAGAGCAATGGCAACATGTAGCAACCTGTTGCCAGAGATACGGCCACACAATATCATGCAATATGGAGCAACTTCAAAACTAGGCAGTACGCCCTCCCCGCCGCTGCCTCTTTTCGAACAATAAAAGAATTTTGCAAATCCATTTAGGATTTGCAAAAGGGTCGATTGAATATATGACGGAGTTATTCCTGAACATACATAAAAAAACATACCGAATTGATAACCTCCTCCTTTATGAAGTCGATAAAAAAAATCACTGAAAGTCAACGAAGAAAACAAAAACAAAACTGAAAGTTGCGTAAGTGTTTCTTTTATAGCAAATGAGAGAGCACCAAGGAAGGTCACAAACCTGAAAAAGTTCGTAATTTTTGTTGATAGGAAATCACATCAGGCACATGGCTTATGTTATTAATAATAATTTTAGTAAAAATTACTACTTTGCCTATCCAAAATGGGTATTGAATAGCTTCCCCGAGGCAATGCCTGCTAAATGTCAAAAGATTTTTTAAAGATTTAGCTTTAGTCCCTAGTTTGTAATGAAGAAATATCCATGTTCAAATAATTGTAAATTGCTATTTACTGTATTAGATATGTTATTTTATTGTTGGTAATATCCTCATCATTCTCATTGCATGTTTACTTGATTACACAAAAAATCATTAACAGCTTGTGGTAATTTATTTTATGAACTGAAGGACCCAGTATGTAGGTAACCTTGCGGCATCCTTGCAGTTTTTATGTATTAAAAAAAATACAAATGATTCGATTATTTTTGTGATAGTTTTGATTAGGGGAGTATTCGTATGTGTTGTAATTTTTTGTTAAACTCAGCCTGGCCCCATAGAGTACTTACTTATAGCAATACTAAAAAAAAAATACAACAGACTTCCAAAAAAACACTACCATGTGAAAAATAATTTTAATTTCGGAAGTCGGTGACTTTGGATATGTATTTTATTTCATTTTCATGTCACCAGTCACCGACTTCCGAAATTAAAGTTATTTTTCACTTTGTAGTGTTTTTTTGGAAGTCGGTTGTTTTTATTTTTCGCTTTTTAGCTATAGTACCTACCCCACACCAATTCGAAATGTCATCATACTTGGGGTAAAAAAATGCATATAGCAGCAATCGCGGTTGATTTGCTGTAATTTTTTGAAGAGTTCCTTTGTCTGTCTCTGAAACGCATCATCAGATCTATATGAAATTTAAATGGAACCACACAGATCACACCAGCTTTCAAATAAAATAAGAATCATCAAAATCGGTTTACCCAGTCGAAAGTTATGAGCCAACAAACATAATAAAAAAATACAGTCGAATTGAGAACCTCCTCCTTTTTTTGAAGTCGGTTAAAAATAATGAATGTGAGACATTGCAGTTAAACATTGCTCATCATGCTCAAAGATCTAAGTTCGGGACCAGCAAGCTTAGCATGACGTTTTCTATTTCTACGAAGAATAGACAGTGCTTTTTCAATACATAGTGACATTTCGTTTCTCCCTTTTTGACATCGCACCGTAGATATCCTTCTACAATCTGTCATTTTGTCCTTCGTTTTTAACGATCTTTGTCTAGGTCCTTTTAAATGTCGCCAATTTCAGAAGAATATTTCTTCCCAAACTGTCAAAATCACGCTGACAACAAACTTTCTACTCAACGGCCACAAAGTTTATACGACTATCTACAAAAACATGATTCGTTTAAAACACATAATTGTGATAATGAATAGAAAAAACATAGCTATCTTCTCCTATTCTACATCATTTAGTTAATAGTCACGTCTATTCTTCCGTCGACAAATCGGTGCTCGTGCTAAGCCTGCTGGGAGTGACAATTCTGTTTTTTGTGATCTCAACTATTGAAGCTGATTCAGCTTGATCAGTTTAAATAATTTTATAACAGAAAATGTTTATTCTCTGCAAACACGTTGCTTCTTGATTTATTTATTTAAACTTCTCGCACACAAAAAAGGTACAAAGGCAGACTTAATGCCTTAGGCATTCTCTACCAGTCAACAAGGGTGGTGCAGAGATTAGATGGCAGGTGCTTTGGATGAGAGGAACAATGATGAAAAAAACCTATAAAATACATCATAATGAATTATAAATAATATTACATAAATAGGTTATTAACTAATAATACACATACAATCTACTATACTTAAAATATATATTTATACAAATTCATGGGACAGAGGTGTTGAGACGACTCTACGCTATTTGATAAGAAAATACTTCTGCAATTTCCGCTTAAATGCATACCGACTGGTGGCCGTTCATCAGCGCAGCGCATCCCAAAGGAGAATGGACTGAATATGAAAGGAAGAATGAACAAAGTCAGAAGTATGAGAAGGACAGAGTAGAAGAAGATTTTTAGAAGAACGCAGATTATTAGTGTGAGAAGAACATAGATATTGGAAATGAGACACAAGATAAGAAGGAGGAGTAGGAGAGTTGAGAAGGGAGAAAAGCGTAGTCAAAGCACGCAAACCTCTTCTTTGGCGAATGGGCATCCATTTGAGCTCAGATCTTTATCTCGACACGTGGTCATATTTCCTGAGGTTGAAAATGAAACGGATACAATTATTGAGCAGTCTGTCGAGCTTATCCAGCAAAACCGCATTCAAATCGAAGTAGCTCACGTCGCCTTAGTTCTCTTTCTTTTTGTATATGTTTGTTGCTGCTGTGTTGTGTCTGTGTTGAATAAATGTTTTCTATTCTATTCTATTCTATTCCATAGTCGATGATAGGGAAAATCAAAGTCTGTACAAGCATGGTCTTCGTCTTAGCGGGCAAAAGTTCCTCAGACGATACAGGGATCGCAGAATACCGTTGACTCTTTGACTAACAGTAGAGGCGTTGCCAGCTCAGTGTCGAGTCAAGATGCAAACCGAGATCTTTCACAGTAGGAGTAATGGGTATGACGGTACCATTGAAAATAAGAGGAGGAAGAGAGCTAAGCGTCATGCGCAAGCTTCCAATTACACTTTCAGGGGTTTACTGACACCCCAAAACTATCAGACTTCTTTCTCTTTCGCAATGTAGCCCGTGAAGCGCCAGATAATTTCTGCCGTAATCATACCTATTTGTCAGTATGCTGATTGTTTAATCTGACAATTAATTCTGTCTCAGGCTCACGTATAAGGCAGCGGATGTCTTGTGGTCCTGGGATCGAATTCCGGGTAGGATAAGAATAAAGGGTTTTTGGGCTTTTCCTTCAAGAATTTCTCTGTACCAGCCCAGAGTTAGGTTATTGGTGTGGATGTACCCTTGTGTCTCGGAGTTCGTAAAACTGTCGGTCGTGCGCCTGGGAATTATTCGGTCGATGGGACTGTGATTGTGTCATCGGACTGTGGTAGAGAAGGATGGGACACTATTATAATATTATCGACTGCGACTGCCTTTGTTTAGATTTACACCCTCTGAAAATGTAGCCTGTTGTATTAGTGGCGACAAAGTCTAAGTCATTTATTTCAAATAGGCACACACAGGATAAGTTTTTAACCAGTGCGCAAACTGTAACCATGAATTCAGCATATCATTGTAGACCACCCAGTGCAGAAATTTTTCTTCGGTTAAGTATACAAAAAATAAACAGCTGTTTCATACATTTTCGTCTTCGTCGAAGCGTCGCCGTCGTCAAGATTTTGTGACCGTCGGTCTATTTTAAATATCAATGATGTGCCCCTGTAACACAGGTTTCATTCACCTAGCATGGGGGTCATTGATCAAATTCCTGTGCACTTGTAAGTCCTAAGCTGTAAATGCTGCGCATAACTACTTTGTAATTTACTTTTGGAAATAAATTATTTTATTATTTATTATTATTATCTGCAAATAACACTATCTTAGGTTGATTTAGAAGTAGGTTCCGAAATGGGGTAAATCATTAATCTAATACTAATATTATAAAGAGGAAAAATTTGATGGTTTTTTTGCATTGAATAGGCTCCAAAACTACAGAACCGAATTGAAAAATTGAGTCACTGTTGGGAAGCCACACTATCCCCGGGTGACATTGGCTATATTTTATCCCCGTATTCCCACGGGAACGGGAACTACGCGGGTGAAACCGCGGAGCGCTGCTAGTGTATAATAACGGTAGGTATCTCCTACCTGTTAACCTCATAGGCGCATAATAAATGCCTTGTTATTGTTTACGTTTCTCTCTGTTTACATTCCGAAGTATGAGACGTAGTATTAGGCGTAACAACACAACATCAACAACATTGCTTACGTAGGTGCTTAATAGCAACTGCATCAGCTAAGTCAGCTACGTAATCCTTATAAGTAAACTATGTATTTAAGTTATTTCATGGACAGAATATAAGAATCGAATATAGTGGAGTAACACGGTTTTTTATACAGGCTGGTAGGATACATGAAACATTACATTGATTCTATACCCCCACGCGTAGAAAATTTTCGTCGGTTATCAAAAAAAAAACAGCTTTTTCATAGAAAAGTGCAATACCTACGCGGTCAAAATGTATGGAACAGCATTTTTTATAGCATATAAAAAAATACGCAGGGAGTTTCAGAAACACGTACTAAATCTATGGTCGTGAGTCCCTGTACCTCTGTACAAAAAATCCCCCACGAGAAACCACCCACCACCTCAGATCTTCATGTTCTTTAATATATGTACGGAATTTACTTTGCTAGTGGAATTTGGAGTACCTCCTTATCCCTCGAAACTCTTTTATCATTTCCGCTACTCTGAAAATACCTACTTCAATCAAATCATCTGCGAGCTGGCTCCATGAATAGAGGTCATCAGGTGAGGGACATAGAGTGAAGGCATTCCGGGACACCGATGCCCAACGTGGAGAAAATGAACACGCATACCTGTTTCTTTTCCGAATCGATTAGATCCATCACTTTAATTACTCCGTCACTTTTTCAATGGCTTATTAAAAAGAAAGGATGCATGATATGGATAACTTGTATTGTGTTATCAGTATCACGCTCGTATTTTAATTAATTACGTTAATTGTTATAAAATGTAATAATCTTAACAAACAAAGGTTATAGAACCAGTTTTATAAATACCTTACTAATGTAGGGCTAAGGTACACTTGACACATATTATGTAAGAGTCCCTGTAGATTTATTTTGATGGTTATTGTTTTCCGCAAAATGTACCTGTAATTCGCAGTAAATAATTGCTAATTAGATGATATGCACTTATCAAGGTATTGCAAAACAAATTCAGCTTCAGCTGCATCCATTTTTTCAAAAACTTATAAAACCATTGTTTGTGCTAGGTGTCATGACACCAGACGCGTCATAACATCAGACGCTGGGGACCTCTCCAGCGTTACAGTTGCAACAGTAGGAATGGCTTTCATATTGACAGTTCAACCACATTCATTGCGTTATTTACGTAGTTGAGCAGACAAATTTTTCGAACATTTGAAGCAATGGATTAGTAATATCCTTCAAAAGGATTTAGATTCTGAATGATAGTGTGTTACGCAAGTAAGGTGCAGTTGCACTAACGAACTGAGTTTTAGATCAAGCAAAGTATGGAAATCATTGACATCAATGAGGGTTTTCTGAAATAACGTTCACTAGGTGGCAGCACTGAGACGTCAGGTCCGGGCACCTGTCAAAAGTATCAAAGCGCCTACGGACTGAATGGTGAACCATTGGTGAATGAAAGAATGAAACGAATGACATAAAATATTTTAAGTTCATTGTCAAACTGGAAGACCTCTTGTCGAAGTAGCGCCAACTGGTGACTTGAATATTCATGAAAACCCTCATTGGTAGATTCATGGAGAATTTTACAAACTTGATTAGTATTTATTGCAATGAAGGAGAGAGGAAGAGCCAGCCCTCTACACAAACACTTGATACCAACATTATCAGCTAAGTTCTTAGGTATATGTACGAACCTACATTGTAGTGTACAAGCATCCTTAACGGACACCTTCACTGAAATAAAAGGCACATAAAATAAAAATAAAATAAATTAACTTAATAATAAATTTAATTGATAAATTACATATTCATTCAAATAAAAAACCCAGTCTTACATCGTGAATGATCCAGAGAGTTAAACATAGTCTCAAACACGTTAATTCATCATTTACTGTAAAGGCATCAAGTATTTTTGTCAGAGAAGTAATGAATATTCCAATACCATATCGTGCGCTTTAAGCGGTAAGCTTGTTATGTTGAAATAACAAAACTTTCCATGACGTTCTGGAATACTACTCGGGGAAAACTACTGCGATGCAAGTTGTAAGTTCGATGTAAGTAAGTAAGCTAAGAAATGGAAGATAACATTATCTGTAGAATTAGCCTAGCCATCTCTCTGAGAATATTCTTCTTTTTTATCATTACTTAATAGTATTTTTATTTCTATACTAATATTATAAAGAGGAAAGATTTGATTGATTATAAAATTGTTTGTAATGGATAATCACACAAAATGCTTAATCTTATATATATAAAAAAAATACCTATGGAAAGCTACATTATTTCGGAGTAACATGAGCTATACCTAAATTTCATGCGGCCGGTGTGCTAGTTTGAAATATAGGGCCAGTGAAGCGTTGACCCTTCACAATACGGATAAAGCTCCGTCAAAACTCTACAAAAGAGAAAGGATTTTAATTGGTTTGTTTTCTTATTGCAAAATTTTTGTGCGTGTATTGAAGTATTATTTTCTTCTTGTTTTTGTCTCGTTTTGGGCACCTATTGTACATAAGGAGGTAGCGCACAGAACATAAAAGCACTGTTTGATAGGTATATTTTTTCGAATTACCCCGTAGAGTGCTAAAGCTATCGGTAGGGGCAAATATGTGGCTTGTAGAATATATAAACAACCTGATTCTATTGCCGTCATCACATCTACATTTTCAAACCAGTTCCACGACTCGAGATTCTGTGCTTGTCAAACGCCACTGTTCCGATACAAAACTGAGTTGTATCGAAATGCGAGCAATATTCTCATTTCAAGTTTAAGTGACGCCGCTGCTTTTAATATTTCGCAAGTTTTGTGCCCATGTCGCGACGGTCTCGAGTAAGCAACACATGGGAGGTGCGTGCATCGACGTTGGCTCGCAATACCCATAACCTGATACGGGATATCGTCGAGAACCTTCAGGTGGAGCCGAACCCAGACAAACCGCTCATAGCGCTTTCAGTCGGTAAGTCCTTTGTTACATTTTTTTACTCAGATATTAATTTTTCCGATACCTTAATTGAATTGCCTATGATAACATGAAAAGCCTGGATTTTATAACATGTTATTAAGGTAAAAACAAAATATTAAGTATTAAAAACAGTAAATGTCGCAAAAATCATGACGAAATACCCTGTTGTTCTTTCATAAAAATGTGATGGTAGTTTATACAAATATAACAAGTTGTGCTTCAATAGTTAGGTATAACTCTATAGTTATGACTATTGCTAGAACTAGTGCTATTGAAATAGTGCTGTTAGCTATCTACCAGCATTAGTTCTAAGTCCAGTTCTGACGTAGCCTTTGGTACGAATTGTGTTTTAGAAATCCAAGAATAGTTTTAAGTACCGAAGTCAATTTTAGAGAGTAGGGACTTTCCAGTTGCTAAAAGCACACAGTAGGTACGTATTACGACGGTTTTAGCTATATATGAAAATAATTGTGGTACAGACGCCAGCACATCAAGCTACCCCAATCTGTCAAATTTCTTTGATAGATTTTCATCTTTATGACATAAAACATAAGGTTCATGTTCAATCGGGAAAACTTGACAGTTTGGGGTAGCTTGATGTGCTGGCGTCTAAACATACCTATACAGTTAGTATTACGTAAAAGTCGCGAAAATTAAGCTAACAGAAATGGGTTAGCAGAGTGTTTTATTTATAAACCAAGGTCAACAGGATTTCGATTTCACAATATTTTTAACAAGGCATACTTCATTTGTTTTGCACGTTAGGTGATCCGACAACTTTTGGCAATCTTAACCCTCCGGACCAAGTGCTGCAAGCTGTTCGGGAGAGTAATGAATGGCTTAGCAGTCGCAGTTATGGTCCTGCAAAGGGACACTTCGAGGCGAGGGCGGCCGTTGCGGAGTACAGTGCCCATCAGGGGGACATTTCACCGGAAGACGTCATCCTCTGCAGCGGGTGCTCACATGCTATTGAACTTGCAATCACAGTGATTGCTGACTCAGGACAAAATGTGCTCGTTCCACGGCCAGGCTTCATGATATACAAGACAGTAGCTGAAGGATTAGGCATTAATATCAAATATTACAACTTATTGGTATGTTTATTTCACATAAAATTATTTAATGATTCCAATCCAAATGATTGTTGGTGCCTTAGCAACTGTTTTTTTTGTGGAAAGTAGTCTAATATTCAACAGGTAGGTATATTTTATACGTGAATCAACGAGGAAATGTGCGAAATCTAGGGGCATAGCAGCGGGATAGACAAGTATTAATGTGAGGTGATGTTAAACGAGTTTCTAGAAGCATAACAAGTTTCTTGTGGAATGGATTTGCATACTGCTCATTTACGCTTTATTTTATTTATAACTGCGTAAATCCTTGATGAAAGGTTATTTAATGAAACGATAGACCATAACTATGATGATGTTTTGTTGCAGCCAGATCAACAATGGAAGATAGACTTGGAGGACCTAGAGAACCAAATTGATGATGACACTGCCGCGCTAGTTGTTATAAATCCGTCGAATCCGTGCGGCTCAGTGTACGACAAGGAGCATTTGTACGAGATACTTGACATAGCATCGAGAAACCACGTGCCCATCATTGCTGATGAAATATACGAGCATTTTGTTTTCTCCAACCACGAATTCACTGCATTATCGGCTCTCTCTAAAGATGTTCCGATACTCACTTGTAGTGGTCTCACAAAGAGATTCTTAGTGCCAGGCTGGCGCACAGGCTGGGTTATCATCCACGATAGACATAATATATTAGGAAAGGAAGTTCGTCAAGGCTTGTCAAATCTAGCTACCAGAATTTTAGGGCCAAACACCTTAATACAAAGGGCATTGCCAGCAATATTGACATGTACGCCACAGAGCTTTTTCGATGAAGTTGTGCTATTTATAGAGGTGAGTGCAAGGATACTTCTTTTGTTTTCATAATCATGTAGGATATATCGGAAAGTAAGCAGTTCTTTTAGAATTTTTTTTTGTTTATTTATAATACATAATTAAATCACATCATCACATCTCTGTTACATCTCTGTTATCTTCTCTCCTATCGCAGGTGTGCTGGAAGAGATTTCTGTAGAAATAAGCATTACCTTTGTACGTATTTTTCTGTTCCTTTCTTCTTGTCTGTTTATATGTGTGTGCATAAATGGTTAAATAAATAAATAAATGCCATTTATAAAATAAAAATCAAAAAGTGTGTCCCAAAGTTCAGTTTAGGTTACTATTGCAGCTTTTAGATCTCAACAAATATTCAGAGCATTCTTTTTCGTAATAAAAACCGCTCAATCTTTTATGCACAATATAAAGATGTTTTTGTCTGTTTTCAGAATCAAGCAAAATTGGCGTTTGATGAGCTACGAAGTGCTCCCGGCTTACGTCCTATAATGCCACAGGGTGCAATGTACATGATGATTGAAATTAAATTATCGTTATTTCCAACATTCAAGAATGAGTTACAATTCGTTGAGCGCATGGTCTCAGAACAGTCAGTGTTTTGCTTACCAGGACAGGTCAGTGCCTAATCTGTATATGTACACGATATTAGGGACATCAACGTGCAAACTGATAACATGAATTCAGCATACATGTTTCTAAATCCTCTAGCGCAGAAACTTTTCGAAGGTAAAAAGAAAATCTGTTTCATACTACAGTGCAGAAGCAAACCCGTCATAATGTATGAAACAGCTGCTTTTTTTAATAACCGACGATAAATTCAAAACTGTTGGGTCTAGAATAAGGTAGGTACTGAATTCATGGCAACAATTTGCGCGTCCATGTCCCTTACAACTTATGTTATTATTTTCCAACGTGCTTTAATTTTAAACTATACGTTTATTTTCAAATATTTCGACGGTGAAAATTTCAAATGTGGTAGGTAAGGGACGTTTAAATCCCTGTCCCTTACGACATTTGATTTGACTGCATATATATAGTTGCTATGTAGTTGTAATTCGCCATGCATTTAAAAATAATTGAATAAGTAGAAAAAGAAACCTATAATTGACCCCAGCGGTACTCCCATTTTAACACGTTTTTCTAGTACAATAATGAGAAATAGCTATAACATTTTTATTTCCAAAAAAAACACTTAGGCTAGTTTTATAAAGATCTGTAGAATATCCAGAAGGCATTAAAAACGTTCAAAATGTACTTATAATTTCAGCTCATTAACAGCGACAATCAAAACTTGTCAAAAATGAAGGCATTTTTAGGGAGGTTATAGTTATTTGTGACAAACAGAGACAGATTAGAATGAAAACGTTCTTAAAAATACAGGAATTGATCCTTGAGTCCTTATAATTTCCACTATGGTGCCACACATTAGGTACCTAATTAAAATCTGTGTTTTGTTTTCAGTGTTTCGCGTATCCAAATTTTATGAGGATTGTATTAACTGTGCCCGAAGACATAATGCGAGAGGCTTGCAAAAGGATAATACTCTTCTGCAAAGACCACATTGTATCTCGAGAAACTCTGAGGGAGATAGAGAGAAACATGGTCACCGTATCCAGTGACAATGACGTCATCCGTGACAATGATACTACGCATGTTGCTTAGAAATTAGAATAATTACTTCTGCTTATAATAATGAAATAAATATCATTTATCTTCGAATAAATGGTTTCAATATGCCAAGGCATGTTTAACAAAACATTGTGTGTCATAGTTATAATAGACCGTTGAATATTTTGACATTTTGTAAGCATAGCAAAGGAACTAACTTGGGTATTGCATATCCTTTTTAATTCTCTTTGACATATCGGTATTAGAATATCGTTTTTAAATTAATTGTTATCATAATCGAAAAACACCATGTTCATTAGTTGATAAAACACGCGGGATAAAATTGTGTTACACACTACCAGTAGAAATGGCTTTCATTTTGACAGATCAACAACATTCATTGTGTTTTTACGTTGGTAAGCAGAATTTTACATAAATATGAAGTAAATAATGGATTAGCAACACTAGCGGATTTAGGCCTAGGGCGGCAAATTTTGAGAGGCCCAAAGTTTTTTTTTTTTTAAACGTTGCGCCACACTAGGAATTTCTTCCTGTATCGTGGGTGCGTTTACAAACATAGAAACTCACAAACACAAACACCCAGACCCGGAACAATTACTTGCAGATCATACAAATATTTGTTCCGTGCGGGGATCGAACCCGCGACACGCTGCGCAGCAGTCAATTTTTAAGACGACTAAAATTAAAAATCGATTGGGTTTTCTATAAACTGTAATACCAAATTTTAAAGTTTATTTTCTTGCGCTCATACAATCTAAACATAGTACCATTTCAAGGGTCGAATTTCTTTGTTAAAATAATTAATCAGGAAAGTACTAAAATCCAAAAACTCTAACAAAAAGTTTTTTTTTTTGTTTTTTTTTTTTTGTTTTTTTTTTTTTTTTTGTTTTTTTTTTTTTTGCTATTTTAATTTTTAGCATTAAATTTACGAAAGAAAAAGGGCGCCATATCGTCTTGGGCCTAGGGCGCCATCAAACCTAAATCCGCTACTGATTAGCAATATCCTTCAAAATGATTCAGATTGTTATTAATCGTGTGTTACGCAATTAGGTGCAGGTTCCTGTAATTTGCATTTCAGGTGTTTTCTAGTTTACCCGACTGCTGTAGCTGGTAGCGACAGTTACTAAAACTGAAGTGCGACCTAACGTTACGGAGCTGATAATATGAATGTATTTATGATGATTGCATTTAGTGATGTCAGTGATTGCTTACGCATCACGCACCTACCCAGTGCATGGGAATTGTATCACGCATGGATCAAATGTACGTTTTGCAGAAGTTTTGCAGCTACCTACATAATAATTAACGTCAAAATATTCATACAATATCACGTCATTTAATAAATTCAATAGAATAAGTAAAATCTCGAACTGGTGTAATATAACTATTATGTGCATATTTTACAAGTATAACTTTAGACAATTTTCGTAGTTACCTTTTTGTTTATGTAAATAAAATATAAAAGTTGTCACTATTTTTATTTTATCACATTTCTATTGTTTTGTAGATCTAATGTATTCTTAATTTTAAGCATGCAAGCTAAGTAATCTTAAAAAAAATACAAAAGGCACAATACCTTTTTATTCCTGAACTTTCAGCCGTAGCGACGAGTAGCAAGGCAGAAACGGCGCGCGGCGTTGTCGTAGCGTTGCGTAGCATTGTGTAGCACTAGCGTAGCGCTGACGTAGCATAGGTGTAACACTGGCGTAGCATTACCGTAGCATTGATTTTTAATAATTTATTTAATAAAAACGTATATAAAAAGAGTACAGTAACAGTAGTAAATTTCCCATACAATTATAGTGCCTAAAAATAAACTATTTCTAAAATATTATTACTAAAAGTGCAAGTGGTAATGTTTCGGAATTAGAATGATAGATAGCAACCCACCCGATCTAGGTTTATTCAAACGTGTGTTTCGGGCCCTCGCTTTACATTTCAATTAAATTGGGACATTAACATTTAAAAATTAAGTTGATATAAAAATAATCGATTAACAACTATGAGTTTATAGCATATTGGTAATTAAACATTAATAAGACCAAAACGTGTTTTTACTGCATTTATCCACTTTTGTCGTTTATCACGGTAACCAAGGAAAGTACTATCCGTGGGAAAGTAATAGAATTTGATTTATTTTTATTTTTCTTTGGAGTGTTCGAGCATCCAGAAACACAACAATAGATTTTCACTTAGTAATTATGATTTTTTCACTTCTTTATTGAGATTATTTTATAACGTGAAGTGTCAATTTCAAGTACTTAATGATTGCGAGAAATCTTCGGATTTGCGCCACCAGATGGTAGACCCTTCGTCGTGCACGTTCCTTAAAGTCATAATTACAGCTAAGACGAAGCGGTTGTGTAATGGTAGGGGAGCAAATTTTCCCAATTAAACATGAACCTTAAAAGCTTTTTTAATAAAGATGAAAATCTACCAAAGAAATTTGACAGATTGGGGTAGCTTGATGTGCTGGCGTCTCTACTTGGTTCGTTGAATTAGAGATAAATTCAAAATTATATATGAGCAGTGGTGGCCGCGACTTAGGGGGCGTCCATTAATTACGTGAGTAAATTTTGGCGATTTTTCGACCCCCACCCCCGCTCTTGTGAGATATCGTGAGATTTGGCTCGACCCTCCCCCCCTCCCCATAATCTCACGTGAGATATTTCAAATACGTGGTTTTAGTGTAAAAACGTTAATCTGTGCTTATTTGCGTTGGATTTATGCGTTGCATTTGGCTGACATGGCTGGGTGGTGGCGGTTTAACCACCGAGGAAGTACTGTGCTACTTTGTGGCGTTCGCATAACTGCGATAAATATTATTTTGTAAGATTTTGCCATATGGGTGGAAAAACATGTTTCACTTAATTTAACCCGGTTATCTCGTAATGTTACATTGTTTCTTTGCGGGAAAAAATATAAATTACGTGATATTTACCAAGACCCCCCTCTCCCCCACGTGAGATTGGGTGAGATTCGACTCGACCCCCTCCCACCCCTAAACGCCTCACGTAATTAATGGACGCCCCCTTACGAGTGGTAGTAGGTCAAGTGTTCGAACCCAGACAGGTATTTTACTTTGGGTAAAATATTTCATCACTTCTTCTCTCAAAACGGTGAAGGAACACATCGTAAAGAAACCGGCATGTTCTAGAACCAAAAATTCGAAGACGTGACGTCTACGAACCCGCACTGGGCCCGCGTGGTGGAAGACGGCCCACTCCGTCTCACATAGTGAAAACCTGTAAAAGGGGAAAATTGTAGGCTGGACATGAATAAGATGCAATATTCTTACCACATTTGGGTACCTACATCTTCCTACTTTGGTGAATCAATGAAATTGGGTTAGGTATATTTGTCAAAAGGCCCATCAATCAGTCAGATATCTGTACACTATCAGGACATGTATCTAACACTTATAAGATGTAGGTATTACTATTGCACAGAATTTATATAATACATGAAGCAAAAACTTTGTAGGTACTCCTGTTTACGAAAATTATGCGGACGGAGGAGTATGAAATTTGGCATGGTTATAGTTTACTTATGGTTAAGGAGTGCAGAATGCATTTTTTTTTTGTAATAATGTAAAATACATGTTATAAATGAATTATGGTCAAACGACCACTGGGCGACCACTAGTAACTGATATACGCCTTGATTATTCTTTTAAAAAACGTAAAATTCTATGTTTTCAAAGTCAACAGATTAAAGGAAAGCCCACAATTTCTTCATCAGATTTAAGCCTAATTAAGTCATTATGGGTTAGGCCGCATACGATCATAGCAAAATCAACGGCTCTGAAGATCACTTTCTTTTTGGTCCATTTTAGAAATCTGTAGGTAAGCCTACCAACTCTAGACCACGGGGTTCCAATCTGACACTTTTCAAATACATATATTTTCGCCTTCGGTGTTCTCTCATCATGCCGCACCTCCTCAGCTATCAACTTTCCGCTCTGCATATGTTAGCTCAAAAAAACCCTCTGGACTTCTCCTGTCTAATCCTAACAAAATAATTACTAACCTAACCTAACCCAACCGATCGGTCTATCGTCTACTCAGACGAAGTGCATCCATGAAGATATCCCCACGAAAGAGGTCACAAACCTCTTGTATACTGCTGAAAAATCTTTAAAAGTAACACAGTATCTTGGGCATTCTGTTGATTCTGTTATATTTGACAAATAAATAGCAACACAGAAAGGATTTTTTTTACACGAAAGCGTTCCAGAGACCACCAAAACAAAATCTGCATTTTTAAAGTGCTGAATATTCGCCATCTCTGTTTTACAAACGTGACACACTATTCTTGCTATTTCAAAGCATTATAGCAAAATGTATACAAAAAAAAATACCAGACGTGCGTGACTTGTATTTTTTTTGTCATGCAATCATGCAATGCATGTCACATTTGACATTTTATTTCTTTGACAGAGTAAATCAATCACGTCAATAAAACGAAGGAAGTAGTGAGCTCAACTCAACACTCGGTTCTAAATAATTTATGATTGCTAAGGAAATAAGTAATAATCTATCAATAAATAGTGTTTAGATACTTCTATTTAATTCATTGTTGCTGGGTATTTGTTTAGTATCAAAATGTCTCAAGCAAAATCGACCAAAAAGTTCAAATGGGCTCTGGATTTCAATCCAAAGTAAGTACAGAGTTACGGACTCAATAATACGCCTAAAATTTTATTTGGGTAACTAAACACCTACAGTCGGTTATAATGTTTTATTTTTCTTTAGGAATCGAACACAGACCACTGAATTACCATCACCGCCAGGTTACAGCCAGTCCACCAATGCAAGCTACACGGAATCATCCAGAGATACCGATTCGAATTTACTTCTAATCAAAAAGTTGTGGGATGTTGCTCTGGGACCTCTCAAACAAGTGCCAATGAATTTGTTCATAATGTACATGGCTGGAAACTCCATATCTATTTTCCCTATTATGATGGTAGGCATGCTGATTGTTCGACCAGTGAAAGCTTTATTTACTACCCAGAGCACATTCAAGATGGTTGAAGGCACTCAAGCAACAGGGCAGAAATTTGTGTATTTTATTGGAAACATAGTCAACATTTTACTTGCTCTTTACAAATGCCAAAGCATGGGACTATTGCCCACACATTCAAGTGACTGGTTAGCTTTTGAAGAACCTCAAACAAGAGTTGAGCATATTGGAGGGGGCTTGTCACTTATATGAATAGGAATAGTGATTCAAACACTTGTATGTATTGCTAACTTTTTTTAGTTTATCATTGTATAGAACTACTTAAAATATTTATTTACAATAAAGTAATTGAATGAGTTATATTCTTTTAACACATAATCCTAGCCATCTTTCTTCATCATTTATCTCCTTTCTTACTGTTGTCGCTGATATCTGCTAGTTTGCTTTGCACATAAGCTTGTGCTTTCCCAAATAATACCGATGGGTCTTCTACTTTGTCTATCTGTAACAAACAAGAAAACCAGTTATTTATAATTCATTGTAGACAGCATTACTTGAAATTAATTTATTTTGATCAAGGAAATGTTTTAAATTCCTGGTTCAAGCAATTTATGTAGTTCTAGTAACACAATCAAATATTATTAAAACTGAGGCCATAGGTGTAATAACAATAAAATTCCATTGTCTCTGTGTCCATCAACCAATGAATAATAAAATACTGTACTGTTACTAAATTGAATCCAACTTGAATTAAAGTAAACCATTAAATCAAACAAACGGTAAAATATTACAGATCTAGATGGCCTAGCTGGAGCCATACAAAGTGGTGCTAAAAATTATTCCTTGAAAGTTACATAAAAATGTATTATTTTTGTGCCAATTGTATGCATTTTAATTAAAAAGAAGGTATCGAGGCCATACACCAGATTTTACCCGACATTGTATTAAAATATCAAACAAAATAAAAACAAAAATAAATGCTAACCAGGATTTTTTATTACTTGCTGCCTTGTCACATTCCTCAGTAGCTTTATGACAAATTCCTTGCAGAGTACCCTGCATCAAGTAGAGATAGTATAGATTTGTACAAAATAACATGATATTAATTATTTATTATTCAACTTTACAATATAAATTAGCTACACAATTCAGATAGAAATGTGACAGAGCAAAAGAGGCCATACAGTATTGTAGAATACATACATTTATTTGAACCAGGAATAAAGAGGTTTAGGACAGAAGGGTGGGTGTTAGTAAAGATAAAACAATCAGTCAGGCCTCCTTTGCTGGACATGGAGTTTTATGAATGATTAATCAAACATGATGAGTTCAAGAAGCAATTGTTTGGTTTTGTTACCTTATAGTTTTGAGCTACATAGACTCCTGTGTAAACACCGGCACCAAATATGACCTAAAAATAATTTTAACATAGGTAAGTTTATAAGCTCCTTCATTTTATATGTACTTGTTCACATACTCATCGGATTTGCAATGGTTTTATTCTCTTACACTAGTTTTGAACAGAGAGAAGAAACAACCCATGGCTATTTGTTAAGCATTCCCAGCACTAAGGTGTCCTGTTATGACCTGGAGGTATTGTCATTTCAAGAAACATTTGGCTTTATTCATTATTTAATTCATTTTATAAAATAAGCTAGCAATATAAATTCATTTTATACAAAACATGAACTGTCAATTTGACATTCTAATTCCAAATGCTTTGGTTGGATCACTGACAAGTATGTTATTTTTTTTTATTATTGTTGTAGATTCTTATTTATGGTTCTAAAAGGTTTTAAGTGTAATCTCAGAAAGTTGAATAATTGTAGTCTCTCTTTAATTCTGTTTTCCATTCACACTCTTCAAAAGAGCACTGCTTCTTCTTTGTTGTATCAATGATTCCATTTTGTATGTTTTTCCGTTTTTGTTTTCTAATTATGTCTCATTAGCCAGGATTGATCCCATTTCTTCCCACGGGTGTCGTAGAAGGCGACTAAGGGACTTACTAGAGAATGGGCAGCTGCGTTTTCTATGCATTTACCACCATACTGCGATCGCCAACTTGCCTGCCAAGCGTCGCGATTATGGAAAATCCCCAGCTAGGCTTATGTCGAGCATTGGACGTCTTTCGGCTGATATGCTAAAGATGATGAGCCGGGATGGACAGATTTAAATAACGTTCAACCAGAATTCTACTACGTATTGTGCTCTCCCTGTGCACTAAAGGTTTTGAACAGTGCCAACAATAATGCTGTTGAAGAGAGCACAAATAGCAAACAATGAGGCCCATCTAATACCATGTCTTCTGCAGTTACTGCTCATGATTTTAGTAATTCAATGGCCAAATTAATTAATTTATCTACTACAAAGTAATCCACATGTCAAAAAGCTTCAGTAAATAAATATGATGGTCAGTAACAAAGCAGATGCTATAAGTGCCATTCTTATTTCTGCTTCACTCCTTAGACAATGGTGAAGTGGGAAGTGTGTGTGTGTGTGTGAGAGTTATGTGCTGATGCTTGCCGTCTTCAAAAACACATACACAGCAAGTCGCTCCATGATAGATATCCACATTCCAGGAATGGTTTGAAAGAAAATCTTTCTGCTCCAGTCATGTTACTGGAGTCGACAAATTTATACGGTTTCATTTAAATAAAGGCAAACATACAACACAGCAACATAATCAGCCTATAATATTTCCAATGCTGGGACAAAGGCCTCCTCTCTGTTAGTGTGAGCACTACACAATGTATTTATGAAGATAAATAAATACGACAGATGACAAAAATCATTAACAGAATTGATCCAAAGTATCCATTCTTTGTTTCCTAAGATGACTTCTTCTAGTCTGACCGAGACCACCATGATCATCTTTGTAATGACCTATCTATTTCGGTATTTGCAGAATCATTGTCACATTATTATTTATTTTTATACAAATTTTGTAGATGTAGCCAAATATTATTAAAAAATTTATTATATTGAATTACTCACCACTGCTTTAATCATTTTTATTATCATTAATTATAATTGATTCCTTCGAAGGTATTAGGCTGAAAATTATATTTTACGAGTACTTTTCAGTAAAATCACTTTTTTCTTTCTTCACTTTCACACTGACAGAAAGAAAGGAAATTAGCGCTGACTTTTTGACATTGACAGACCATTTGTATGAAATTTGACATTGACAATGCCAATATTTTTTTGTTTTGTAGTAGGTAATTGATAGTTGTTACTGTAGTGGTGCAGAATCGAGTAATCGACTAATTTCTAGTAAACAAAATTATGTTCAAGAAATTGCTCAAGACCTTGGTTGGCAGAAAATTGGACTCAAGTCTTATTAAAATAAGTGGCTCTGTGTCAAAATACTACGACCACTTGGGATGTACAGACACCACCAATTCAAGCTACCCCAAACTGTCAAATTTTCCCAATTGAACATGAACCTTATGCTAATCGAATAAAGTTGGAAATCTATCAAAGAATGTTGACAGATTGGGGTAGTTTGATGAGCTGGTGACATTGATTACTATGTATGATTTTAAAATAAATCTTAAAAAAAGCTAATAGAAAACATTCAATCTTCTCGTCAGAAAAACGATTGAAGAAATAATACAATTTTCTTGTTTACGATATTTTAGGATTCGCCTAAAATGTCGCGTAAAAAATAGGAATGTAAAAAATTTAAATGAAGGAATGTGGTATAAAAGTTTAGTTCCCCAAAAATAATATAGTACTTATAAACAAAGTAAAAGTGGAAATTATTACTCACTTCAACGTTTGTGGAGAATCCCCGTCACACTTATAAACGGAACGAAAAGGGTTGCCAGTTCATAAAAGTAAAATCGGTAGAAAAATCAGGAGAATTTCTTTGAATTCTCATGTCATACATATCGAAAAAATTGGTTCTTTCTTTCCTGCTTAGATATTTGTTCTTCTTTCTTTCAGCTTGACTTGCTTAAGTGCTGTCTTATAATTTTCTTAGGAGACTGCATTAATAAAAAACTTTTTCAAAAGAAAAAACCGACTTCCGGAGAAACACTACAAAGTGAAAAATAATTTTAATTTCGGAAGTCGGTGACTTTGGATGTGTACTTATTTTAATTTTATGTCACCGCCTTCCGAAATTAAAGTTATATTTCACTTTGTAGTGTTTTTCCGGAAGTGGTTTTTTTTGGAAAAGT
Organism: Antitype chi; assembly: GCA_947359405.1. Classification (NCBI taxonomy): domain Eukaryota; kingdom Metazoa; phylum Arthropoda; class Insecta; order Lepidoptera; family Noctuidae; genus Antitype; species Antitype chi. Next base: position 8,273,764 of record OX375813.1, on the reverse strand, counting down.
TTTAATTTTTCACTTTTTAGTTAGTACCTACCCGACACCAATTCGAAATTTCATCATCTTTGGGGTCAAAACAATGCATATTTATGCGATAGCAGCAATCGCGGTTGACTTGCTTTCATTTTTTTAAGAGTTCCGTTGTCTGTCTGCGAAACGCGTCATCAGATCTATATGAAATTCGAATGAGACTATTTCGGTATAAGCCCCTTGCGAACAAAAAAAGAATTCGTCGTTCGCAAATCCGTACGGAGTTATTATGCCCGGGCATACATAAAAAAGAAGGTTGTACCTTCCTTCATCAGCTCAGCGTCATGAGATGATGATAACAATACGCAAATATCTCAATAGCTTTAGAAAATATATGAAAAGCATTGTTAATACCTATAACATTTGAGGGTTGCCCTCGATTTCCCTAGGATTCCAACATTAGATCCTGACTTGGTGCCAATGGGACCACCTCAGGAGTATACTCATTTAAATAAAAAAAGAATTTTTAGAATAGGTCCACAAATGGAGCAGAAATCAGTGAACACAGGTACATTAAAAAAATACATACAGTCGAACATAGAACCTCCTCCTTTTTTGAAGTCGGTTAGTTATAAAACAAGACAGTACTTTAAAATATGTTTGTCCGTCTAAGGATTTACTGCCGCTAAAGTAGATCTTTTTTAAAGAAAACCTTTTAAATATTTTATTTTGTCACTCTGCTAGGCATGGTAATTTTTATAGATTTTTCACTCCCATAGACAAAATTGACGACTTCGTGCAACAGCCCGGCGGCACCCTCAATTTGGCCGCTCTGGGCATTTGCCCGGCTTGCCCCCCTTAGATCGGGCCCTGGGTACAGCCACACTGTTTGAAATAAAACAATATTGTGAAAAAAAAGGAAACCCCCTAGTTATTATTATGACATCTTATTAAAAAAAGAATACTTCTATTTACAAGAAAACAAAATAAGGTTAATTACAACATTGTGATAAACTTTAAAAATATTTTATTTATAGGTTAATAAATACTATCATAATACTTATTAACAGTTTTAGCAAATAACCAGCTACTACCTACATATGAAAATAAAAATGTTTTGTCTTTAATAAACAAATATATTTTATATAATATCTACTATTTATTTGTAGACAATGATGAAGCTTATTTCGCTGGTAATGTCGCGCCACGCCGCTCAATTCTGTAAAAACTGTCACCATGAAACTCACCTAAGTTTTCATTGTGACATTTTTAAGTAAGCTTGAAGTGAGCTTGAGTGAGCTTGAGTGTGTTACGCAGTTAGGGTGCAGGTGGAATGCCACCTGCACCCTAACTGCGTAACACACTTTTAATCACAATCCAAATTATTTTGAAGGATATTGCTAATTTATTGCTTTTTATGTTGAAAAAAATTGTCTGCTCAACAACGTTATTAACGCAAAGAATTATGTTGTACTGCCAAAATTAAAGCCATTGCGCCTGTTAGTGTGTAACGCAATTAGCCCGCTGGCAATTGTAGATAATATACAGCTCACTTCACACTTAAGTTTCCACGGTGAGTTTTCTACAGAATACATCGGCAGTAATATAAAACGCTCTTTAGGAAAACATAGCAACATACTTTCATAAATAGAGTTTCAGTGACGTCTTTCGTCTTTAAATTGTGGGTAGATCGCACGTATTTACTCGGAATCGTCCTCGGATCCGTCCGATTTTTAACTAATAGGTATAGGCAAGACGTGATTCGTGATTCGAACGAAGTTAATTTATTTATGGGCGAATCAACAATTCCAGAAATACGTGTTAAAATTGCGAAAATATTATTTTGTTTAATGGTGACAATTCGCCCGATTCGGGCTAGTAAATTCGTGCGAGTCGACTGCGACGTTATGTGGCTATATGGTCACCGGTCTTTTCTAGGAAATCGTAAATAAACCAAATTTTTTCTTGCTTTTCTATTTCGTGTGCACAAATGCACTTGGTACCTTTTGTGTGACCTATGCTTAGTGTTAGATGCTCGAGTACCAAAGTAACTAGTTAGGAAATAAATATAATTTTTCATTTTACTCGACCTAGGTAAATAAAGCTTTCATACATAACATCCATACATAACCAGCCGATAATGTAAGCAGTGCTGGGACACAGGCCTCCTATCGGTGAGAGGGAGTGGGCCGTAATCCACTTCGCGGGCCCAGTGCGAGTTGGTGGATGTCATAATATACAGGGTGATTGGAAGATGGGTCCAAAGCTTTAAGGCGAAGATAGTACAGACAATTTAGAACCATTTAAGCCATGGTTGTCTTAGACGAAGTCTTACCAAATATTTTTAACCAAATTTTTAAGTTTTTTTCGGAAATTTTCAAAATTTAATGTAAACTGCATAATTATGGCCAAATTGAATGCTAAATGAATTCATTTTTTATTTATTTAATTAAAGTAATGTGTAAGCAATCAAGCAAAACATGTTTTAGGCTTCTGTGTCATTAGACATTTTTTTTACAGACATTTAAAGCTCAGAAAAAATAAAAAAATTGTACAATACGTCTTTTAAACCTTATTAAAAAAAAAAAATTGTTAAGACTTCGTCTAAGACAACCATGGCTTAAATGGTTCTAAATTGTCTATACTATCTTCACCTTAAAGCTTTGCACCCATCTTCCAATCACCCTGTATGTCTTCGAATTTTTTGGTTCTACGACTTCACGATGTCTTTCTTCACCGTCTTGAGAACAGTGGTGATATAATTAAATATGTGCTTAGAGTAAAGTGCCTGCCTGGGTTCGAACTTACGACAACTCGTAAGTCCCGGCCGATACCACGGGGCCAGCCACTATGGGGCCAGCACTGCTCACACACATGTAACTTACGACAACTCGTAAGTCCCGGCCGATACCACGGGGCCAGCCACTATGGGGCCAGCACTGCTCACACACATGTAACTTACGACAACTCGTAAGTCCCGGCCGATACCACGGGGCCAGCCACTATGGGGCCAGCACTGCTCACACACATGTAACTTACGACAACTCGTAAGTCCCGGCCGATACCACGGGGCCAGCCACTATGGGGCCAGCACTGCTCACACACATGTAACTTACGACAACTCGTAAGTCCCGGCCGATACCACGGGGCCAGCCACTATGGGGCCAGCACTGCTCACACACATGTAACTTACGACAACTCGTAAGTCCCGGCCGATACCACGGGGCCAGCCACTATGGGGCCAGCACTGCTCACACACATGTAACTTACGACAACTCGTAAGTCCCGGCCGATACCACGGGGCCAGCCACTATGGGGCCAGCACTGCTCACACACATGTAACTTTCAATCGAGCACAATTACCAATTTTTAACGAATAAGTAGCCTGTCTCATATCCACCTATGTACTTGTACATTCCTGTACCAACCTAATATAGTTTAATAAACAACATTCTTATCATAATTCGAAATTAGGTAGGTTCTTAATTATTCATAATACATTGATATTTTCTTAAATTTGAAAACTTAATGTCTTATATATCTAGCTTGAGGCAAGGAACATGAATAGTAACTATAAACTATTTCCAAACGTAATAGTTTGTTATCAGCGGATTTATTTGAACCTAATTAATACCTTCCCACCACTCTCAGTGGGATATAAATCGCGTCATACGTATAATTAATCTATACAATATACATATATTTTATTCTATAAAATTAATATTTAAATACACAAAACAAGAGCTTATAAATAAGAGTGATATCTACACTTACTTTCTAAACCATCAATTGATCCTTAATTAATTACTACTACACACAATTTTAACAACCATGAGTACGAATATTATCACATAACATGTATTTGTTTTCACGTAAATCACTACTATTTTGTTGTTTCAAATGTTAAGGCTGGGTCCTCACTGTCCTCACGTTGGTGTCCCCAGTTTCTTTAAACCACACAAATTATCCAATGAACGCACATTTAGCCTTACCAGCACAATACGTCTTAAAAGTATTCATAACCGAGCATTGTTTCAATTTGACTAACTTGTTTATTGTTCTGCATTTCTAAAAAGATATTGAATTGAGTCTTCATGTAGAGCAATCATTAACATTATAATGCCGCCCGAGAGTATTCCTAATATTGCGAGTAGTAAATTAATACTTTTACCATTGTTGTTAGCATTTATTTCAGGCACTAAATCTGCGAGTGCAATATAAAGGAATGTCCCAGCTGTTGCGGCGTAGATCCACTGGGACGCAGATTCATGGTCTTCCGCAAGCCAAATTCCACCTGCCATGCCCATAAAACTGAGCACCGACGAAAGTAGATTGTAATAAAGAGCGCGTCTGATGCTCATTCCGGAGCGTAGCAGCACTGCGAAATCACCAAGCTCATGAGGGAGCTCGTGACAAAATACGGCCAATGCCGTTGCGAAACCAGTAACCGGATCTCCACTGAAGGCCGCCCCAATTGCCAGCCCATCTGTTAAATTGTGTAGTCCGTCTCCGACAATCACCATGAGCGCTGTCGACGTCATCGGCCGGTCGACGGGTGGTGGCGGTGAGCCCGGCATCATCGCGCCGAGTTCTATAGGCTCGATTTGTTTGCTTGTATCTGATTTCATTTCAGTCGATATTCCCGAATCGTGAGAGTGAGCGTGACCGCCATTTATCAATTGCATAATTGCTTCTACACTGTAGAAAAGCAAAATCGTGAGGAAGGTGACGCTGCATTTTAACACAACTTCGGTTTCTTCTTGAGGCGCAGAAGGTGGGCCGTGTGATTTGAGGGCATGTGGCAGGAGATGTAGGAGCGCGTCTCCGCACAATGTGCCGACTGCGATCGCCACCAGGAAATGTAGCACGTGGCTGAATATCGCAGACTTTAGCAATGGGACGATAGCTACTCCGAGTAGACCCGTAGCACTGATCACCAATATACTTAAGGTGGCGTATATCCAAGCTGGAATAAATAAAATGCCAATATTATAAATTGTTATAGTTTTTTATCATACTTAGGTGACAGGTTAGGTAGGTACCTACACTGGTTTCTATTTACCAATGGGCTATATTTAAAATAAAGTAAATTAAGCATATTCAGTTACTTACTCCAAAACCTGTCTAATTTCGGTGCTGCATCTACTGTTTTATAACAAGATTTCTGGTCTAGTTGATACACCAGAGCAGGACACATTTCCAGGAATGTTTTGGGCCTTATAGTAATGACCCCCGGCGCCTCGTTCTCCATTCCATACACTTCCAAAATTTCCCTTGGAGATAGACATGATTTCCGCAAGATGGGATCAGCTGAAACTGTTAAATTATAGTTGTTAATAAAAGCAGAAACGAATTTTTTACAAAGATTAGATTGATTACTTAATTTAAATTGAACTACAAACATGGTGACTATAACTGGGTAGGTACTTTAAAATACAGGAAAAGTTTTTATCTAGTGCGCAAACTGTAACCATGAATTCAGCATATCATTGCACACTAGACCCCAGTGCAGATTTTTTTGGTCGTCTAAACAAAAAATAAACAGCTGTTCATTGCATTTTGACCGCGTAGGTATTGCACTTATCTATGAAACAGCTGATTTTTTTTTTGTAAAACCGACGAAAAATTCCTGATTAAAGTTTGCGCACTGAATAAAAACTTTTCCTGTTTAAACGTGCTACTGAATAGCTAACAAATTTCAACAATACGATTCATTCATGGATTTATGTGACAGATCCTTGGCCGGGGTCAGACGACTGCGCAAGAGCAACCGGCCACTCGGTAATAGGATAATCGCGATTATAAAGGACAATAAAATTCTCGGTCCATTGGCGTCATGAGTTTCATGTATTAGCAAGCAGAAAGACATACCTAAAGTGAGAAGTAGAGGCTAGGATTTTTAACAAAGGCTTTTGGTACAGTGGGATTTGGGAAGTGTTTAAGATCTTGGTTGGAATTGCATAAATTGTATGCGATTTAAAATTTTTGTGAGTAAAAAAATGTTCCACTTATTGAATGCCTACAGAAAAAATATACATGATAAAAGTTACTTCCTTCATTCATATAAGGGCTACGGCCGACATTGGTACTATGCTGTCGCAATAAATGAGAAAGCTGCGGAACTATCTGCATCGCTTTCTACCAAACACTGGTACAAGTCACACCGGCTTTCAAAACTGTTCATTTGTTGTTATAGTCAAACATTATTTAAAATAGCCATAAGGTAGAGGTATATTATATATTTTTATCGTTTCTTAATTTAGTCATGAACACAGTAATAATTATTGAGGGCTTCGCAATACACAGCGCAATGCCTGCTGGTTAAACCTAGAAAATAGCACATTGCCTCATTTTGTAAATAGCTACGCCTTTTCTGTAGGTACCATGTAATCTCAATGTTTAAAGACACAAAAAACATATTGGTAGGAAATAAGGATTGAATTATAAAAAGGTAATTTAAAGAGATTGGTCACAGCTCAAAAAATTTGCAGAATATAACGTACTTTGTATACCTTTGAAATTAAAAAAAAAATCGTGACAGTCTGTCAGGAAATAATAACTTTTTGCATGTAAATTGTATATTTTTATGCAAAATGGCTCTTTTTGTAGAATCACAGAGTCCATGTTTTATTTTATTTAAAAAACTTAGGTACAGTTCTACAATTTAATCATGACACCGAATGTTTTTGGAATCGAGCGATGTTTTCCTCCGTATTTGAATACTCTTCATACAATACCAACGACATCATTATGTTTTTAGTAATGAAAGGTGTGCTTTCGTTTCACAAATCAGTAATCTTTGCTGACGCCATGCGCCAGCGCAGAGCAAGACAAAGGCCTGGTTTACGTAATGAACGAGAAAAGGAACCATTATTGGTAGGCAAATTGATTTATTTGATTATACCTACGTTTAAAATCTGTGGTCTGCTTCCTTGACTAGCCCATTGCTGGTTGGTAGATGTCATGTTTCTTTCGTTAATTAACAGCATAACCAAGTCGAACATGTGTCTAATTTCTACGGAATTTGTGGCAGATAAGTGGTTTCATGCTTTAAACTTCAGTAAGTAAGTAACGCCGTTCCGTGTGGACGTAAAGAATAGCACCATCCCATTTCTTCCCGTGGGTGTCGTTCAAGGCGACTAAGGGACTTACTAGAGAATGGGCAGCAGCGTTCTCTATGCATTTTACCACCATACTGCGATCGCCAATCCGCCTGGCAAGCGTGGCGATTATGGCAAACCCCCAAATTTTGGGAGGCCTATGTCCAGCAGTGGACGTCTTTCGGCTGAAATGATGATGATGAAGTAAGTAACAATCGAAACATATAACATAACGTCACGCCTGTATTCCCCCAAAGGAAAGGCAGAGTTGCAACTATAGTACACCCCCATTTCGCCAGTTATGTAACTTAAGTTCCATGTACTATGAGAGCAGTTTTGCCATCATCATCATCATCATTTCAGCCAATAGACGACCACTGCTGGACATAGCCCTCCCCCAAAAAAATGGAGGGAGGGGGTTGCCATAATCGCCACGCTTGACAGGCGGGTCGGCGAACGCAGGATGGTGGTAAAATGCATAGAGAACGCTGCTGCCCATTCTCTAGTAAGTCCCTTAGTTGCCTTCTACGACTCCCACGGGAAGAAATGGGATGGTGCTATTCTTTACGTCCGGCACCACACGGAACGTTTTGCCATCAACTGGGCACAAATCCAGACTCCGATACTACTGAGAAATTACAGATGAGAAAACCCAATACTTAACACTGCCCGACCCGGAAATCGCTAACCCGGGACCCCATGCTCAGCACTAGCGCTTGCTAGCTACCGCTAAGATCAAAGAGAATTCAAATATCTATCAGTAAGAATAACCGTGTGTCGGTAGTCTATTCTAGAGTTTTACAAGTTTTTGCATAGGTAAATTATCAGAGAATTCCGACAGTTCATGTTCATTTCAAGGATAAATTAAAATTAACGACATTGTTACAAAGAACATTGATTAGACCGTGTTTCCTCCTTTCCTTAAGGTCTTTATTCATGGCTTTCAAGGTTCATTCGTTAATCACGTTTCGTTGGTTAACTGAATGAACCATTTCTTTGTAACACAGCTTTTGTTTTTAAAAGTTTACCAACGGGTTACCAAAACCAGAAAATTTAATTAGTATCCTAATTGCGTAACGCACGATTAATCATAATCTGGATAATTTTGAAACGGATTGCTCATCCATTGCTTCATATATTCGAAAAATGTGTCTGCTCAACAACGTAAATAACGCAATGAATATTGTTGAACTGTCAAAATGAAACAGATTATGATTGATCGTGACTTACGCAATTAGGATGCTGTTTTTAGTATCACGCAGGAAGAAAATTGTCGTCTGGGGTTTCCCTAAAGACAATTTTCAAGAGTCTCTTATCTCTTTAAATGGTTTGGTCAGTGAAACTTGCGGTGTTAAAAGTTATTATCAATAAATTAAAACAAAAAAGTAAAAGCAACTTGTTTATCGAAAATGACTTTCTGTATCAGTCGTTACTAATTAACCCCCATAATTATAAACGCTGCTTAAAGATAAGTAATGTTTAACCATACATAGCGACTGATTAACCATACATTTTTGACGTTTAAACATCTCTTAACTTTAATCATCATTTATGAATACACCCCTGTCCACAACTGTATACCACAAGCTTTTGCCCGCGATTTCGTTTGCCTACAATAGTCGTAAGATACACAATATACTAAAATAACAGTCTCTTTTTCATAAAACTCCTTGCCTGCGGCTGTCCCCGCTATTACCTAGGTACTTCGTTTTTGCTGATCGTATTTTTCTGTTTTTTTTTTCTTTTTTCTCGGCTCCATAACGGCGTAGCGTGATTTTAAATCGTCTATTTATACCTTTCCTCAAGAATTGGGGTATTGAATGCAAAAAGATTCATCAAATCTGACCGGTAGTTCCATAACTAGCGAGTTCAATAAAACAAATTATTTAATTTTATATTAAAAGTGCCTTTTACGTGCCTATTTGAAATAAATGCTTTGACTTTGACTTATTACTAGCTTATTATTATTATTCGCGATTTCGTGCGTGTGAAATTTTTTGCCGCGTCTCACCTGTCGCGTCGCATCGCATTGCCTGCTCGCGGTATTAGGTACAGACGCTAGCACATCAAGCTACCCCAAACTGTCAAATTTCCCAATTGAACACGAACCCTAAGCTTGTGTTGAAGTTGAAAATCTATGAAAGAAATTTGACGGATTTGGGGTATCATGATGTGCTGGCGTCTGTACTTCGTTTTCACTTATTATTCTTTCTAACTGCTAAGTTCTTTCTTGCAGAAATATTTTTTCAAATCCAACTGATTGTTCCAGAGATAAATGATAGATTATTTTGGTGTAGAAGCGTTTCTGCTCAACGCGCAGCTTGAATGATTCCATGCGGTTTTTATCTAATCTTCTATACCTACTTATTATTTTAGATACACAAATAAATGCCGACTTTGTATATTATTTATCTAATTATCAAGAATTTACTGCGGCGGAATTGTCAACAACACAAAGTAAATAGGTAGAATCATTCATATCATTAAGCGTCTCGCTCTATTGACATTTGTTTGTTGAATAAAATAAACAAACTGTACTTTGTATATATAACTGTACTGTGTAATATAACTGTACTGTTGGTATATATGCTATCGCTTAGGGGAATACGTATTTTCAGATATTTTTCCCTTTGAGGGAAGGGCAACAACGAAGAAATAATGGTCAGGTAGCGAGAAAATCCTACTAATAATAATTATAAATGTGCAAGTTTGTATGTTTCGATGTTTGTTACTCAGTCACGCAAAAACGACCCAACGAATTTGTATGAAATTGGCACACAGACAGTTTATAACCTGAATTAACACGTAGGGTACTTTTTATCCCGGTAGTACGTTCCCGGTGGATAATTTCCGACCTCCACGCGGGCGAAGCCACGGGCAAAAGCTTGTAAAGATACATTTATAAGTCCCTTTTTCGATAAACTTAGGGTGAGATAATTACAACATAATATATGATCAATTGACTACTGAATAAAGTTAAAAGTGGCATAAGCAAAGATATACAGCAGTAAATAATGACAATAAAGTTACTCACTGGTAGTTGGAGATCTACGGTGCCTGTGCTGAGTGTCGTGCAGCTGTCGGAAGGTCCCGTTGATGCGATGTATGGCGAGGTCGTGAGGTGACGTGAACACCCGGCCTCCGAGCCCTAGGCTGTCTAGTAGATGCTCGAATCCCTGCAAAGATTTTATTTAAATTAGTGGTGTGCCGACTAGTACGTAAAGTCGGCCATATTTGTAGTCAGCGACTAGTCGGCTAAAACCACCGACTAGTCGGCCCATTTTGAACTCATATTAATATGCTTAAAAAGTAAAAGAAATTTAAATCTATATTGCTATATCTTTTATTATAGCATCAGTTGCACAGTTTACTTTCAGTGCAATCATGAAATTAGGATAATAAGGAATAGGAACCCTTCGTTTGGTCCATTAATTAATTGGACTTAGATCCAGAAATTAAATACCGAAAGTAAAATTAATTAATACTTCTAACAAAAAAGAAGAAACTCTATAGCAAACAATTGGCAATCAAATCAAATAAAAATATCTATTTTATTTCACATAAACCTGCATGGCCACTTATGAAACAGAAGCTAGGTACACGGTTCCAATATGTCGCTTCCTATGGAGAAGAGCCTGCAAGAAACTCCACGGTTACTCTTTTAAAAATAATTGGCTTTTACAATGTTTTCAAATTAGGGAGGACAGTGCAGGCCTCCGGTACCTACTTAGAGGAATGATGTATATTGTCAATTATTGACGAGAATATGTAAGACATTGTAAAAAATGAAAAGAATAAAAATTAACATTGTAATTTGGGAGCAGTTAATAAATAGACTTTCACATAGATATGCTGTTAATTAGGTACCAGGGAAGCCACATGTGCAGAAGGAATGAATGTCAAACTTCCGTCTTCAACGTAGTCTTTTACCTTATAATACGCTTTTTTGATAAGGACACGTTTGATATGAGTTTTAAACTTTCCATCGCTAAGTTCTGTAACCGACTTTGGTAACTTGCTATAGAAGCGGATACTGTTTATTAGTAATGACTTGCTTGACAATTTCATCTTTACTACGTGTATTTAGATTATGGAAATCACTTCTTTTTCTGAAAAGACCTAAGTTTTTGCGAACATACAAGATAATTTCTAGGATTTACAGAGAAGGCAGAGTTAGTATAAAATTTTCGTCGAATTTGTTTCTGAGAGACTCGCGAGGCCCCATTTTATAGATTGCACGGATTACCCTCTTTTGTAAAATGAAAATTGAATCTACGTCAGCTGCCGATCCCCACAGCAGAACGCCATACGACATAATACTCTGAAAATAAGCAAAGTATAGGTACTAACCTAGTACCCCAATAAGTAGGTTCGCCATTTTGAACATAGCCGATATCACCCGAACTCAACCGAAATCAATGATCGGCTTGGCCGACTAGTCGGCCAATGTCATAGTCGGCCCATCTCTAATTTAAATCTATATAAATAAAAAGAAAAGTCCTGACTGACTGACTGGCTCATCAACGCCCAGCCCAAACCCTAGGACCTAGAAAGCTGAAATTTTTCACAGAGGTTCCCTTTATAACGTAGACAAGGAATAAGGAAGGATTTTTCGAAATTCAACTCCTAGGGGAGTTAAATAGGGGATGAAAGTTCTGCGCGGGCGAAGCCGCTGGCAAAAGCTAGTTAATAATATTTCGGAAATGAAATATACAAAGTCAAGTCAGTAGTTTGATCGATGATCTAAATGACGCCTACGTAGTGCTACGCTGCATCTACGCGCTGCCACGCTGCATCTACGCGCTGCTACGCTGCATCTACGCGCTGCTACGCTGCATCTACGCGCTGCTTCGCTACGTATTCGCGGCGCCTACGCTACTGCTACGCGGTGCTACGCCACTTCGCTACGACACAACGCGACGCTTGCCGCTTTAGCTGGATAAGCGCTTGGTACAAAGACACTCGAAATCAATGTAAAGTTTTTTTTTATTGAGCGTGGGAAATCATCAAATAACTTCTCCCACTCTGGGTGGAGCAGGAGGGCGTGTCAGACTTTTACTGACTAAAACCCACCCTCAGTTGCCTGTGTGCCAGGGGTGACGGTATCTTTTTCGAATAACCCGCACCCCTGGCAGGCATCGGCCCTTGCGGATCCCACCAGTTCGGCGCACCAGGACACATGGCATGCCGTGACCACCCCAGGAACCAAGTAGCATAAGGGCCCCAGACGACCCCCTGTTTAGCACCCTTGATCCCCTGCGATGGTTCAGCGCAGTGGCCCCGCCGCCTACCACTTTTCGGCCGCAGGGGATAGGGAGAGCGGCCAACGCTATACCGACACTCCTCTTCCCCTGCGGCCCACCGCATCCACCATCAAACGGTGGCGGCCCCGTCCAGGCCACGGAAGGGAAGAGCGCTACTCAGAAGTACCGGCACTCCTCCTCCGCCGCAGCCTGTAACTCTCAGCCGCGATGCCTCCCATTCGACATCGCGGCCTGCCTCAGTTGCGATGCACCTCATCGCAACCTACTTTTTGGCCGCTACGTCGTCGGCTTGGAGGAAAGCCCTGACGAGCGGCCCCACCGTTGGAATTCCTCTTCGCTTCACCGTGGGAGGGTGACCATGGCTACTGAGCCCCCCCGCAACGATAATGCGGGAACCCACTGGGGGGATCAATGTAAGGTCAAGTTCGTATTTTACTTTTGAGTGTATGAGTCGTATGTGTTGTTGTATATTTGGGTAGGTTAGCCGCGTGGACCAATTGTGTATTACCAAAATGTTTCTTAAAGGCAGGTAATTTGTAAGGATCGTTATAGGAAGTTTTGCCATATCTATAGTGACTAATAAATTATACGCTTAAAACTTAGTCAGATTACGTATCTAGAAGTACAATTTGAATCGCATCAGTTGATTTCCATTTAAAAAAATGGGCTTGTTTTGTCGTCATAATTAATCAGTTAATCAATGGTTTAATAACTGATTCTCACGTGTATGTCAAGTGGTTCAGCTGTTATATCGCTAAATGTATGTACTGTTGAACAAGCTATTCGGTATAGATACGTTAACTTACTTGTAACTACTTTAAAAAAATGTTGTGAGTAGTATATTTTTTTCATCTACGCCTTAAGCTGAAACAGTTATTACACAGCATATTCTACTAATATTAAAAATGTGAAAGTTTGTGATGTTGGATGTTTGTTACTCTTTCACGCAAAAACGACTTAATGGATTTGGATGAAATTTGGCACACAGATAGTTTATAACCTGGATTAACACATAGAGTACTTTTTATCCCGGCAGTACCTTCCCGCGGGATAATTTCAGACCTCCACACGGGCGAAACCGCTAGCAAAAACCAGTCCAATGTAAATTAATATATTGGCACCAGGCCGTGTTCTGAAAAGACGAATATTCTTGCCTAAATACCGAATAGCTCGCTCGCATGTACATACAAATAAAAATCTATATTTTCGCTTGGCGCTGGATTGTATAACAGCAACAATTCGAGAAAGATTTGCGTTTTACTCAGATCATTACGTCAGAAGGCACCAAGTCAAGTTGAAGGACGGTCTGGCTTTATAGTAACAAGTTCCGATATCAGTGATAACTGCAACACTTATCTTTTAAGGTAGTTGGGTATCAGTCAGAATTCACAACGGTCACTGTATTTCGATAGCTGCTAGAGAGATTAATGTTATAAAGATATTATAAGTACGTTCAATGTAATCGATATAAACATGTCTTTGCAAGAATTTGTAAATTAGATAAGTACTTGATTCTGTTAAATGTTCCTGCTTAGGTACATTAGATTAGTTTATAATATAATTGTTTTGTTTATTTTACTTCTAGTAATTGGTAAACAAAAGTGGACCGAGGAGGATTGCTACTTAATTGAGAATATACTCGTAGAACAATAACTGAATGCACAGCGAACTTCAACCTTGAACCTGGCTGTTACCAATCGATCACACTTTGAGCTCAACCCATTCTGACTTAAGGCGGTGATTTCTTGAAAACGCTTAAAAAGGTGGTTTTTTAAACCAGTGTACGTACCTCTTTAACCGTAAATAATTTTGGAAACAAAAAAAATATATGATATTTTCAAGTATTTTTTGCATAGAGTGATGGAACTCAAAACATAATTGAAAATACTTTAATGCATCAAAATAATCATCAAAGTCACCCTTAATTATCTTTAAAACCACTTTATTCCTTCAATAATAATTATAATTATATTTAAAAATATACCATAAAATTCCAAATGCCAAATTGCATCCAGTGATGGATTATTTATTATTAAATAGTTAATATCTAATTTTGTACGATTTTATTTGCATTTTTACGACAATGCTTGCTCATTTATTATTCGAATTTATTACAACAGATTTTAACCCGTATCGGAATGCAATAACGACTATTATCGCTCATAACGACAATAATATCTAAATTAAGTTCCCGCACTTTGCGAAGAAAAGAGTTTAGGTACGTACCTACGGTTCTATGAAACATATGTTTAATAGCGCCCATTATATTATCTTTACATACATGTGATTCAACAATAAAGCATTATTTGAGCTCCAAAATAATTAGGCAGTTAACTTAAATGGAAATCGTGCAGTATATTGACGACTCTACCAAACCAAGGCTAAAGTTACCATATTAATGTTCTGGGCAAAGATATGCATATATTATATTGAGAAAAGAAGCAATAATATGACAATAAAATTACAAAATATTTCAGAATTACAAATAGTAGCTGAAACGTGTTAAAAACCGTTATACGATTGTGCACGAATATAATATGTTTTCAAAAAACTACTATTGACATGTACCCAATTTATCAGCAATGTAACGGTAAATAAAAATACACTCTTAATATAATTTGACATGCACCTACCTACCTACAAATATCACTTACTGGAATAAGGTGCATTTTAAAACAGATAAGTTACTTCCATTTTATATTTTTACCTGAACTTGGACACGTTTTCAACCATGCCGTACAGTGCCTCCTTATGAGTAGTCCATCGTAAGCCTCTTCCAATACTGACTTATATTTTATTAAACACAATACCTACAGCCACAGAAATCTGCCCTATATCTGAAATCTTTTTATTACGTCCTATCCTTAAATTAAAACCAATTTGGAATTCTTAAGAATCTAAGAAGAGCATTCAACAGCTTCCACTACGTTTTTAGTTAGCCTACGTTTATCACAACTATATCTTTTTTTGTTTTTCCTTTTTTTAAACGTTGCCCCAGACTAGGAATTTCTCCTGTATTGTGAGTGCGTTTATAAACATTTAAACTCACATACACAAACAGCCAGACCCAGAACAACTACTTGTAGGTCATACAAATATAGAATCGAACCCGCGACACGCAGCGCAGCAGTGAATCGCTTAACCACTGCACCAACCGTGTCGTCAAAGTAGTTACTACTTGACAAATTGTGATACATAGCTTGACAGGGGTTGAACTATTGTCTAACTGAGAGTAGATTACAGTTGCTAGTTCAATTATTATGTTATTCGTAACTTACTTCGATTGGTTGACGTTAGACGGTTATAAGTGGTCCCTCAGGGGTCAATTCTTTGACCTAAAATTCCGAAAGGTTTCTTGGATTGGATGTCATATCAAAACAGCCTTGCATTGTAATACTGATGAACAACTACAGTGAAGATGTGTCGTATGGCACTAATTTGTTTCTTCCGGAAAATCATTACGATGTTGGCCTTGACAATACAGGTGTATGGTTAAGACAGTTTAAATAGAAACGGTTGGTTTGCCTGTTTCATTGATCAATTTTGGTAATAATTATTAAAATAAATACAAACAAATCAAATGTATTATGTTCCTAAGTGCGTCTAAATTTACCTTACCTTACCTTATTACCTTACCTTATTTAATGTACCTTAGAACTAAAGATGGTTTCATTTTCATCGTTCTTTTATGATAATCTGCACCTTTATTTTGATTAGTTAATTTTTGAATTTGAAATTGTTTGTTCTTATAATTTTGGTATTTTTTGGTAAATAAGAATGTTATACACGTATGCTCCTGACCCGAGTATGACGACTAAGTAAGTCATAAAAGTTATGTGTCTAATACGACAAAAACAAAATTGTTTCCACACACCCCGGCCCTATATTAATAATATAGGTACCTAGTAGGTAAACTAACAATATCTATTCAAATAATTCGTAGAATTGCAGTAATGTGTAATTTCCTTATTGCTCTAACTAATTAAAGGATTAGTTAAACGAATAATATAATTATATTATGTTCGCTTATCACATGTTTATTCAAAGTGTACAGGTGCACATAAACCCCCATATTTATAAACGTTAGTTAAAGTTACGAGGTGTTTAATGCGTCTGTATAAAGCGTCTGTATAAACATACATTTTTGACCCTTAAGGGTCAAAAATGTATGTTTATACAGACGCTAATCATTACTTAACTTTAACCGTTTATGAATAAGGGGGGATGTGTTCAAGTAAAAAATATTCTACGCGAGCCTGAGCCTTCTCTGAGCAAACGCAAGTGATCGCACGGATGCGCACGATTCCACCGGACGACACAGTCAGTTTAGGAAATAGCCCGAAACCGGAAGAATTGTTACAACAAACCTGGTTTATTTATAAATATGGTTTTATGGTAGGACATCAACTTTACTATTAGAAACAATATAAACTTCATGTAATAACGAAATGTTACCCATAATATTATAATCAGATTATCATTTTATGATAATTATTAGAACATAATATGTATTATGTAGTAGATTCCGCTTACCTATTGATATATTTAACAAACTCGTGTAAGTAATTTAATCAGTGAATTAGTGATCCACCGCAGAGTATACTCTGCTTTAAGGTACATTTCAAAACAGCTGGTACCATTCGTGCTGTGTGTTTATCTTTTCTGTGAGAGAACAATACCCCAGAACAGAGGCGTAATTTTTCGCAGTTTAATGGACTTGACGTTAATTCAGAAATAAAAGTCAAGTATGCTATTATTATGTATGTGGTCGGTATGCAATCTACGCATACAGCGCTGAAAATTAATTTACACGTATATGTACATATATAGCCACTATTACGTCTCGAAACAACCATAACGAAACGTCAAGAGTTCAGTCTACCTTAATAACACTAACTTGAAAATGAATAGATGTACTTTATGGTATACGCAATGACGCACTGCATGTAAGAGCTTAATTAGCGATAAAAACAATTACCCATTTTTTGATTACATAATTCATAGTAGTAAGCGAATAGAATAACATAACCGGTCATAACGGCAAGGGAAAATAAAATTAAACACTTAATGATATCATAAATAGATAATAAATATGGATTATACTTTAGTTTTCTTCTTGCAGGGATTGAAAACTTTATACAAAATCTGAGTGATTATTTAATGGAATAATCCTGTATTTTATTAAATATGTATTACCTAATCTAAGAGTATAAAGTACATCTGATAATTTTTGCTCCACATCCAAATCACTTGTCTACTCATCCAGTCCCCGTAGACAATCTTCGACTTCCTTTTCCGCAATTATAATCCCAGTGGAAGATGTTTGTGAGTTGTTAAACGTCTACTCAAGAGTACAAGCAAGAGTTACTTGTGCTATTATTTGCGTTTGTTTAGGAATGATCAGTATCTGTATTAGAAATTACTTAGCGCAAACCGGCTGAACCTAGGTACCTCTGACTGATACATCATACAGTATATCATTCACACAAACTATTCAATGAAAGAACAAAAGGTGACTGATGTTTTGAGAACATAATGTACGTATATTGTAGGATATCATGCGTCAAGAAATTTAATGCTATACAAAATACCGATGTCTTAAGACATCCTACTACTTTTGAAATTGAGTTCAAATTAGCAGTTATCAATCGATGTTGGATTTAACTCAACATTGATAAGCAGGTGATAAGAAAACTGGCGTAACATTTTATACAAATAATGAAGTTACATTTAAGTTCGATGAACTTCCGTTTATTAAATAGGAAAAGGTGGCGTTTATTGATTACATGCTGAAATTTTGTAGATACCGAATATTATTATGTCGTTGAACAGACTCGTTAAACCAGCTGCTTATTTAGTTGCAAACTGTCAAACACTGCGATACCGTTTCAATATTCAATCTAGGTAACCACGGAACATAAAACATTTACAATAGTGTAATTAGCTGGCTCTAATCCTATAAAAAAAAAAAACAAACAATTGCACCCACCTCAAATGTAATGACGCCTTTATCTCCGTATTTATCGAATATTTTGTCAATGAAGTATTGCTCGGCAGGCAGGGTGTCGTTGAGCTGGTTGCCTGCGGCCGCTGCAGCTGCGGCGAGGCTGGCCGCTCCAGGGCCAGGGCCACTGCTGCCGCTGTCGGCGGCGCACAGCGCCAGCGCCAGCACTACGACGGAGCTCGTTGTCAACATGGTCGCGACTGATGTCCCCGCGCTCGCACCTCGCACGGTGGCACGCTGCGTGCGCCGGCGGCGGTCCCGCGCCTCCGCACCACACTATCAGCCGATCAGCTTCTACAGCGCTCCGATGAACGTGATAATGTGACGCGTCGCGTGGCGCTCGCGCAGCGATCGACCGCTCTTTTGTTTATTTGTTTGGAAATTTCAATAATTAAATCGCGAATTGAATCAAACGTTAGACACAGTTATGGAAGCGTGTTTGTCACTTGAGGTGAGGTGTGTGTCTGCGACTCTGCGCGGTGACTTTCACCCGTCGCTCTCTGGAGGCTCCGAGGCCGGTTGAACACCGTTACCGATAATAAGGTGTATTTACGAAGTGACCGGCATCGAGACAACCTATCACTAGTGCCTATTTAATTTGCAACAAGTAGGGTGCGACTCTACGTTCGAGGGTCTCTATCAGCCATATCACCTGGGTTTGGATTGTGGCTCGAAGTGATACTGTTGGAAAATAAGCGTGGCATCACAATTTATACCAATATCATGTTATTTACAAATCGTATCTTATATTATTTTTTTGACTCGCAGATAGATATCGTGGAAGTCAACAAATCAACGTAAATAGAGTTCTTGTATAGAATTCATTCATAAGTTAGATGCATATCGAAAGTGATGCTATGTCCGTTTGAAATTAATTTTATTGGTAGATAAGTAAATAAACATGTTAATGAGTAGACCCACTTCCTTCTTACGTTAGTGCGAAACAAACTCTTTTGTTTTTGCAGTAAGAAAAATTTTTGGTCTCGTGTGGTGCTTGTCAGTCCGAACACGTCTGATGTGGGTTACGTATTACGATTACTATTCACGTCTAGGCACGTGTTCGTAGATTCCTACAAAGGCAGAGCGGATTCACAAAGAAACAATACGTCTACGCCATTGACTATTGCGTAAATTATACGATAATATTTAATTAAATAAAGAATCTCGGGCATTGTTGTATAAGATTGCAGGTCAAGCGTTCAAACAGACAGTTGTGGCTACTGGCCACGATGGACAAACAATGACAGAGTTGCTTCCGCAAACTACGAGAAAGAGTGAGTAACACGAAAATAAACAATAATTAAGTTAATTGGGTACTAAGTTCGAACCTTGACGTCGTGTTTACACAGGTGTGGGTAGGTACAAAGTTGATTAGAAAGTGCGCCACAGATCAGTGAACAAGATCATTTTTTCATCTCAACTAAACACTAATGATAGTATGCTTCATTGATGATAGTGCAATAACGTCACGACAATACATCTCTATTATACTATCTGCATGAGACTACTGTTTTGAAACATCTTGCTTTATAATTCTTTCTTTATTGTTATCTAATTACCGAGGGTTTAAAAATCGAAAAATACTTCCGAGTAAAAATTCATTGTTTTCTAATATGCTTATGCCTACATAACGAGAAAGCAATGCGATAATCTGTTTCAATTCGTAACGCCAGTAGTTGTTTAACATGGTTCAAAAGAACAGTGAAAAGTGATTATTTAATTTCGAGGGTATTATTAGCTATGGGCATTAATAGGATTGAAAATTAGGCTGGTAAATGCAGTATGCCATGTTAAACGAATGAATTCGTAAGTGTGATGCAGAGGGTTCTCACCTTTGTATAACAAACGTAATTCATTAACGAAGTAAAACTTTAAATTTTAGGGAGTAGAACAATTCGGTCGAAAACTGAAAACTAGGAAAAATTAGGGGTTCCTCTAGGCACGATTCTTGGTCCTTTTGTCGCAACGAAGGGACCAAGAATCGTAGGTGGTACCCGATTATCGTCAATTTCCCGGAATGTTCCGGAGTTTTATCTATCTTAGGTACAATTTTGTGTAACTAGAATGTTTATCGCTTCATGAGACGAATTAAAGAATTATCTAGGTACAAGTCGAGTATTTGATGGGATTTCCCAACTGCGAAAAATAATGAACTTTCATTTTGCATCCCCTATTTCACCGGTTTAAGGGACGAATGTAAAAAAATCCTTCCTCAGTGCTAAATTTTTCGTCGGTTATCCAAAAAAAAAATCAGCTGTTCCATACATTTTGACCGCGTAGGTATTGCACTTTTCTATGAAACAGCAGATTTTTTTTTATATAACTGACGAAAAATTTCTGCGCTGAATTCATGGTTACAGTTTGCGCACTGAATAAAAACTTTTCCTGTATATTATTTCTAATTACGAACTGTATCACACAATGGCCTTAATTTTATCACCGGTATCAATTATACGGGATTAGATATATACTTTAATGTAGTCGTAAACATATCCTTAACAGTAAATAACGTAATGTCAATGTTAACTCTATATGTACGGAGGCGGGTTGTTGTGACATTATTTATGTAATACGTAGTTTTATGTATATCCATTGAATAAAATGTGTATTTTATACGATAAGAGAAGAAAATAATGATTTTTAAATGATTTATCATATAATTTGTACAGTAGTATATCGCACTTGTCCTGTACGATATAGCGTTTAAAACAAAAAGTGTTTTTTGCACACTTGTATAACATTACCATTCAGAATGGTTTTTTTTTTTGGGTGGGAAATTATCAAATAACTTCTCCCGCTCTGGGTGGGTGTCAGACTTTTACTGACTAAAACCCACCCGTGTTTCCTCAGTTGCCTGTGTGCCAGGGGCCGCGGTATCTCTTTCGAACAACCAGCACCCCTGGCAGGCATCGGCCGTTGCGGACCCCACCAGTTGGTGCTGACATCTCTTTGAGGGGCGCGCGGAATACAACGCGCCGTAGACCCGGGCTTGGTCCTTACCGGACAGCGGCGAGCTACCCATTACTCGCCGTCCGCAAGCCCGCGCCTACGGTGGCCGGGAATCAACCTGGGATTACCGACGCCCAGGGCGTCTCCCGCGGCGGCTACGGCCGTGATAGCGCATTTACTGCCTCGCCCTCACGTGCGCCGCCTCCCTCTTCGCGAGCATTACTGCTTCGCAGAAGGAGGTGATGGCTAACCATGCACTCTCGCTCCGTACCATTTCCTGCATCAGGGTCGGTCGCGAGAGATTTTTGCCGCCGATCGCCTCCACGAGGACACGGCGGTGCTCCGCCCAAGCCGGGCAGACCGCCACCGTATGCTCCACCGTGTCTTCAGGGCGATCTTCGCAATGGAAACACCCGGGCGTTTCCTCCCGCCTTATGCGAAACAGACCTCCCGAAACAACCGTGTCCGGTGAGGACCTGCGTCAGGCGGAAGGTGAGGACGCCGTGCCGCCTCTCAAGCCACTCTTCAAAGAGGGGACTTATCGCCGCTATCGTGGCGTGCCCACCCATTCAGAATGGTAATGTTAATGATTTGGCTAGCGTGTAGAAATAGGCTCACAGTAATTTTTTTGTTCTCCATGAACCGATCGGGAGTGTCATTTATCCGAAACACTACGGCAACAGCTTGTGGAAACCTTGATTCTGCCTAGGTTGAACTACGCTGATACAGTTTACGGCCGGCTTGTGCAGACCGCCTCATCCAAAGAGTACAAACGCTGCAAAAACGACGGGGTGTTATAAGTTTGACGTGTCTGTGCGAGTGTGTCTGTCTGTGGCATCGTAGCTCCCGAACAGATGAACCGATTTTGATTTTGTTGCTTTTTGTTTAAAAGGCGAATTAGTCGGGAGTATGCTTAGCTATGTTTGATTAAAATCGGTGTAGCCGTTTGAAGATTATCAGCTCTTTTCTGGCTGATGAACGGATTTGAGCATCTCCCACGAGTCTGATCGAGTCGAAATTTGATATTCTATTACTTCAATGATATTAGGCGAACAAAGTTATTTTGAATGATGCTGGAGCATCAACTGGAATTTCCAGGATACCTAAGTTACTCACAAACAAACAGCAGAAGTATCGTGTTTGGGCTCATTGAAAAGGTCTCAATGAATAGGTTATAGATAAATGGTGATCAGGACGAGGAATGAGGATAAATTAGAAACAAACTTCAGTCTGGGAAGCATACGCAAAGCTGCGTAGATTTAAGCGTACATGTGTCAATCGTAGCGTGTTTACTATTACTATGTTAAGTTTAAAAAGCAGAAAATGAAAGTATGAAATATTTAAAAAACCCCGGACTCAAAAAACACCTCTAAAACATAAAAAAAAAAATATTTATTGGCCTTTTAAGTAGTAGGTAATATGTTGATCAAAGCATTGTCACGTCGGGGGACGGCTAATGAAAATGTTATCCTTTCTACAATACCATAGTTACATTCATTATTGTGGGGTATCGTCTGTTGGCATTCTTAGAGGTTTTTGTTTGAGTCGGGGGTATTTTGTTACAATATTCCTCGCAGGAACCTTTGTACCTACTTCACACCTTTTCATAACAAGCACTTCAAACATTTTATTTGATTTGTTTAATGTAAATGTAAGTATTTTCTTTCTCTTTTTCATTCTAAATGTGTACGACTGTCTGTATTGTCTTCCGTGCATAGTGAAATTTGGCTCACAATTTCCCGATGTGGAGCGATTATAATGATTAAATGACGACGATGCCGATTTAATTTCAAACTAGCTTTGCCATCACAAAGGTAACATCACGACGGCAGAGGTCCCTCTAGGGACCTCTAGTTCAGTCTCATTCTCTCTCTCACCAATTATGTTTAAATCCTTTATAATAGGGGGCGAGCCGATTGCCATCAATCGAGCACATATTATTATGTATATCCATACCTCGAACTGCTGCTGAGAAATTTCAAAGTCACAGTCAAAGTCGAAGCATTTATTTCAAATAGACACTTAAAAGGCACTTTCGAACGTAAACATTTACATTTAATTAAGTAAATAGAATTGATTCTAGTCGCCCCTTCCAAAGTGTAGTTTCCTATGGAGAAGAATGGGCAAGAAACTCCACCATTACTCTTTTAAAATGATTTAAGTAAGTATAATATTTAACATACATTCATTGTATAATTACCTACGTGTGAAAACGATGCACCCAGAATAAAATTACCATACCAAAATAGGTAAAAAGAATGAAAGTGAAGCAATTACAGATAAATTTATTTTATGATAGATAAATGGTGCTCACATATTTTCAGACGTAAACACCCAATAACACTTTGCCCGACTTGGGAATCGAACCCAGGAACATAAGCAGTAGCGCTTGCGAGCACTAGACCAACAGCAGTCTTCAGAGAACACTAACTTAGTTATGTGTATTAATTTGTCGAGAGTTAGATAGTACGCGCCGTGTGTAGGCATGTTGACGATCACTGTCAACTATCGGAATGCTTAATCGTCTGTCCTCAGTCTAGTCTAGCTGTACTCAAGATATAAGCGCAGGTACCAATATTATAGGTACACAATGCTGATTCAACAAATTCATACAACAGACTGAATATCATATTACAATGCTTTCTCAGTAGGTTTATAAGTTTTGGCACTCACGTCATCATTAAATTATTATTTCTTCACGTTAATGATGACATCAATAAAAACATGATAAAAAAATTGTTGTATCAACATGTTGACAAAAAGAAAGGACTCGAAATAGACCAACGCTACTATAATTATCGATGTAGTAAAAGATTGCCAAATCAGGAATTATTTACTTATTTAATGGTGTAGATAAAAAAAGCTTATCTTCACGTAAAATTTTCCTACGTTAGATAGGTACATGCTACCACTGGCTTGGAATTCGTGATGCCCTCTATTTGTATTTCAGGTGGACTCTATCTACATGAAACATGCGTAGCATTGCAGAAAGTTTTTATTTACAGCTCTGTTTGGGCCCGGGCCGCGTCGTGCGTCGCTCGGCTGAATTTCATGTCTCGCTATCTTCCCATCCCCGACTTTTCTGGTGGATTATATAGTATATGTATTTATTTTTTAATACAAACCGTATCCTGAAAATTAAGAACATAACAAAAAAAAAAAAGACTTGAAATCACGAAAAATTTAATGTGCAAGTGAATTTTATTTCGTTAGGTAGATTATGTTTATTTTCATGATTATATTTTACTACTTACGCTAATTTACAAAATTTACTGTGATGACCAGCATTTAAAAATAGTGCAAACTGCAACTAAATAATCATAACTGGTTTTGATTTTTTATTTATAGTTTGCTATGGTTTACCTCCGGAACTGCTTGTTTCATTGCTGCTACAGCATTGCTATCCACAACTTACTGATACGCTTCCGTGCCGAATCGAGCATCAACCTGTGTATCAAGGCAGTCCTCGAAGCGGATGGCGAGTAATGGGTAGCTCGCTGTCCGGTAAGGACCAAGCCCGGGTCGACGGCGGCGGCGCGTTATGTTCCACGCGTGCCTCAAAGAGATGTCAGCACCAACTGGTGGGGTCCGCATGTGCCGATGCCTGCCAGGGGTACAGGTTGTTCGAAAGAGATACCGCGGCCCGTGGCACACAGGCAACTGAGGGAACACGGGTGGGTTTTAGTCAGTAAAAGTCTGACACGCCCTTCCGCTCCACCCAGAGCGGGAGAAGTTATTTGATGATTTCCCACCCAAAAAAAGCGGCAGTCCTCGAAAGGCTGTTAATAAATCCAAAATCCGATTTTTTTTCAGTTGAATGACTCCCGCAGTTGGCCGGTGCGACGCGACAGTACGACGCGACTCTACTAGAACAATTTCAATGAAAAATTCATGGAAATTGATCTACTAGAGTCCCGTCACGCCGTTCTGCGGAGCCTTACACCAAAAATACGACCGGCGACAGCAATATGCTGTGGGGGGCAAGGCAAATCGGCACCCTAATTGCGTAACTCACGATTAAACATAATCTGTTTCGTTTTGAAACAGATGGCTAAACCATCGCTTCATATGTTCGAAGAATGTGTCTACTCAACAACATAAATAACGCAATGAATATTGTTGAACTGTCAAAATGAAACCGATTATGATTAATCGCGTGTTACGCAATTAGGGTGCAGTAGGTGTTTAAAAAATCTGTAATTTTCTATAAGACCGTCTGTCGAATGATTTTGAATAGTTGCTGGACTAAATTAAAGGATAATCATTTATCTGAATTTTCACATTTATATAAGGACAAACTAGTTTGGCCTGAAATTGGGTTTGGCCGGTAACCTATAAAATAAATACAAAAACAAAAGGACACTCAGGCGTCGAAGTATTCCTCCGCATCGCTGTCATCAGGAAACGTGCCCAGATGACTGGCAGCATTGCTACGTTGAATGACAATGCTAATTCTTTGTCCAAAGAACTGAATTATTATTAATGAATAAATTATTATTAATTTATCTGAATAATTTTGTTTTATTTTGCAAATTTGTATCTTTATTTTATCTACTTCCTCATTATAACCTTTGTATTAGTCTTATTATTTTGTGGATTTTACCTGTAAATATAATTAGTAACGTTCTGTAGTTTCTTCCTACCCCTAGGGAAAAATATTAAAAGTCGTGATATTTGTAGATACTGATAAGCAGTAAGAAGTACCTATGGTATTGTGTTTACTATATTTGTTCAAGTAATCAACTTAAGGTCAAAATTACAGATTACAGACAGTCATTCGTAAGGACATACAAAGTGCACAAAGTAAGGACGAAGATACGTTCTTCAGAAAAAGTACCAACGTAGGTACTTTATTTACTTACTCTACTTCAATTTTTAATGACGCTGTTTTCTTATTTACTTTTTACTCTGATATCTGTTTATTAGTGCTTATTGCTTACTCGAGTGATGTGTGAAGCAAGATACTTCTGCTTGTAGCAGTATTTACTGTCTGCGCGCAAAGCAAACATGGGATCCACCTGGACAGATAGCCAGAATCAACACGATACTCTAATCGATATATCAACATCAATTAGAAACATCGATAATACCTTTGGTTTTTCATAATATGCGAGCATTTGATGACCGTCGTGGAATAAGCAGTGTGAGTCCATCCAAGACTCCAAGGCATGAACAGTCAACAAAAGAGATAAGTACGCAGGGTCGTTGGATATAGTTGAAGTTTAGTAGTTCTTGAATGTTAATTTTTGTTTATTTTATTTGAAAAAAGTCATCGGTTTCTTAATAAACTTCAAGTATATCCGAAGATCCTTGTTACTTATCTCTTTTGGTGACCGTACATATATTATGTGGGCGCGAAGGACAGGAATATTCAATTCATAGAAAATATGCGATTGTACAGCAGAAATTGGTAGTATAATATTAGTATGGAAGAATATTCTTCTGGGGAGTTTGTTGCGCCACTTCTTCTTCCCAGCTAATGCACGAGGAAGTGGGAAAGGGCGGGCGTTTTGGGGGGGACTGTCTTACGTAATTTTAACGTTTAAAAAGAGCTGACTCTCAGCCTAGTTTGAATAAATGAGTTTTGTTTTTTATTTTTTTTATAAAGGCTTTGGATAAAGAATACATTTCCCTGAACCCTAAATACGTTACACGCTATCAAGAACAATCTGAATCATTTTGAAGAATATTGCAAATCCATTGCTTCATTATGTAAAAAAAACTTGTCTGCTCATCAACGTAAATAACTCAATGAATGTCGTGGAAATGTCAAAATGAAAGCCATTGCTGATAGTGTGTTAAGCGTTTACCCCGCAGTTCGCAATTGCTGGCTGCTGCTTCTCGGTATTGAGCGATGTGTGAAAGAGTTTATCATCGAAATAATAATAATCATAATAATAAAAATCAATAAATATGTATAAATATTTTAAGAAACTGTCGCGATTTCCACAACTCCCACGTTATCAAGCTTGTTTTTGGGGCATTGGTCCGTAGTAAGCTTGAGTCTAGTGCATGCGTATGGAATCCTTTTGAGAAGCAGTATGCGTTAGCTTTAGAAAAAGTTCAAAAAGCATTCCTTAGATACCTCTACAAGCACTTGTATGGGTTCTATCCTTTCTTGTATCCCACTAAATTCCTCTTGGGTTGCATAGGTTTCAATTCTCTAGAAGTTAGACGGTCGCGCGATCAGATGACTGTAATATTTAAAATTCTTAGGGGGATTATTGATGTTCCTGATCTACTTATCGCAATCTGCAATCTATTTGTCCCAGACAATTACTGTCGTGGCAGGAAACACCGCTTACTGGCTGTTCCAACTTGCCGTACTGTTGCACACTCCAAGTCACCTATTCCTCGGACATTAACCGCCATTAACGCTCTCCTGAACTCGAATACAAATCTTGATATGTTTGCGAATGAATGGAAGATGATGCTGTCAGAATTTTTGAATTTTTGTGAGAAGAATGCATGACAGCTTGTAATGTGTACATTAATATGCTTAAATAGTGTAATTGGCTTCGGCCGTTCTATTTAAACTAAAAATAAATAAATAAATAAATGTCGCTACGGATATCCGCTGGATGCGAGCAGCACAGAACCGGTCGAAGTGGCGGTGCTTGGAGAGGCCGATATCTAGCAGTAGACGTCTTTCGGCTGAAATGATGATGGTGATGATGTCGGTACGCTTTATTAGCAGGTGAAGCTGTGCCAGAACGGCGGGTACCTACCTGTGTTGTTTTGTTTGTCTGCGTGTTTTAAACGTTGAACATTAAATAGAGTGTGATAAATGGTTGCAATGGGCCTTCGTTTAACCATAACAACCCATTTCCGTCTGACGACTCTTGGGCATGTATGGAGATAAGCAACTTACTTATTATTATGTAGGTTTAACATTTACTTAGGTAACAACTTCGTTTGGACGTAACTTTTAATCAGTCCTGGGGGCCGATTCTACTAACAAATTTGTTAAAAAAACGCAATAGAACCGCAACCGAATCACCACTTTTAAGCGTTTTCGCATTCTACTAAAATGAACAACGGTCCAGCTGCGACACAGCTGCGGTTACGTTTTAGTTACGCCAACGATCGATTGAAACAATGTCAAAACCTATTCTACTAACAAAATCGAACATGAGCGTGACGTTTACTATAGGACAAAGTTAATGATAAAATTATAATCATTGTGTATTTTAATTATAGAAAATAGTTTTAGTGCCACATATTCGTGTTTAGTAACATTTTTAGATTCAACTTTTTTCTTTGTGGTATTAATAAAACATATTATTTTGGCATGTTGGTAACGCGAGTAATCCGCTGTGTTCCCGCTACAGTTCGGTTGCAATTCGTTTTAAGTTTAGTTTCCATTTTGCTTATAAAATAGTAGAATGACTTTTTATGTAACTATCGAACGGCGATCGAAATCGAACTGTTGTGGAAACACAATTTAACGTGTAACGTTGCAAATTAGTAGAATCGGCCCCCTGGTGGTGAAGTCAGTTCTACGACAGCATCGACTGCCTAGCATTTCACCAACTACGTACTATGTTTGTCAGTCTAACCGGATGCAACTCAGTTACTGGGTAATACCTACAATACCCCTTTGGTAAAACTGGTTGTCAGACTTTCAGGCTTCTGAAGACCAGCAGGCTTAGCACGAGCACCGATTTGTCGACGGAAGAATAGACATGAGTATTAACTAAATGACGTACAATAGGAGTAGATAGCTATGTTCTTCTATTAATTATCTGATAATTATCACAGTTATGCGTTCTAAACGAATCATGATTTTGTAGATAATTGTATATACTTAGTGGCCGTTGAGTAGAAAGTTTGTTGTCAGTGTGATTTTGACAGTTTGGGAAGAAATATTCTTCTGAAAAAGTCTACATTTTTAAGGATCTAGACAAATCGTTAGAAACGAAAGACAAAATGACAGATTGTAGAAGGACATCAACGGTGCGATATCAAAAATGGAGAAACGAAATGTCTCTTTGTATTGAAAACGCACTGTCTATTCTTCGTAGAAATAGAAAACGTCATGCTAAGCCTGCTGTAACGACTGACAAAGATCCACGACTTTCCGATTCAAGGAGGACTCTTGGTATGTAAAGATGGTTATCCATCCATGGAACAACCGTGACAAGCGAAGCTTAACCTGATCGAGCGACCCGTGCGGTTGTTTTGCTTTATCGGTTACTACGAATACGCAATAAAATACTGTCAGGAGAATCTTCTCACTGCGCAATTCCTGAACAATTGGAAGAAAACTTGACTGTAAAATTAATTTAGTTCAAGTTTCGTGCGAAACCTCCGCCCGAAAACCGTTATGCGACAACGGCTGTGCAAACTTTTAGGAAAATAAAAGATGATCACAGTGGGTGCAGTTACTGTTATCAAGCCGTTAGAGTTGATCCAACAAAACTTACAAAACAATCTAATTTATTGTGGATTTATTCTAAACTAGTAGCGCTCCGCAGTTTCACCCGCGTAGTTCCCGTTCCCTTGGGAATACGGGGATAAAATATAGCCAATGTCACTCGGGGATAGTGTAGCTTCCCAACAGTGAAATAATTTTTCAAATCAGTTCAGTAGTTTCGGAGCCTCTTCAATGCAAACAAACAATCAAATCTTTCCTCTTTATAGTAGCTATAGATAAAGTTCGTTCAATAAACGCATATTTTCTCGTGATCCTAGCAGCCACATCTAGTCGAATTACTGATACAGGAATTCGTAGCTTGACTCAGGTCAGTCAGATTCAATACGAATCCGATTGATGCGAAATTGCTCTCACTAGTGTTTGAAACTATTCTGGCCGTCCGCTGCATGAGTTGCTGTGGGAAGGCAGCTCCATGCAGCATATAATTGGGCAAAAGGCCTTCGTTGCTGTCTTTCTGGTTTGGTCCTTTTCAAAACTACAACAAAATATTTTCATCATGTTAACCCCTACCAGTGTAACTTTTCTGAAAATAGTAGTTCGACCTCTTGTCATATCCTATTAAAGTCTTTCGGCGAATTGTCGGAAACGCAAGGTAGGGAAGTATATACATTCGTATAAAAAGTTACGGAAATATCCTGAATAGGTGGTTATTATTGCAGCACAAACCTGCAGTGTAGGTACTGAACTATTGGACGTTTTGTAGGCTTCCGTAACGGTTACGAAACTTTAATTTGGCCAATTTTCACGGTAAGCATACAATGGCGGCGTCGCGAGTACTTCATAACATTGGTTATAGGTAGGTATAGGTACGTGATCTCAGAGCCGAGCACGTCAGTTTTCATGCTTCGCCGAGCACTGCTTTAGTCAAAACGTCACCAAAATAAATGGGAACACGTTATTTGTTGGGCAAATAATTCAAATATGTAGGTTTCTGTTTTTCTTTGTGCTATAAAGGTTTAATTAGTATACGAAAATGCAGCGGCTTCCTAGTCTAGGTACCGTATGATATGCCCCTAAATGTAGTTTCCGGAATTTTAATTTCTTTGTGTCGCAATTTGAAATGGAAAAGTAACGTACAGTGATTCACAGCGTATAAATAAATAACAATGATAGGAAATGGCCAAGGTGGGAAGTAAATCGACAATCGACAGGCAGACCAGTGACGTCGTGTTGGATACGCCGTTCGATGATAGACAAATATATCATGTGTTTATCTCACCAAGTACATTGGTAAAGGTCATCTAACACATTATAAGCTACGCAGCATTCGGTTTTTTGTTTTTTTTTTTTATTACGGGGGGAAATCCTCATGGATGTCCTCCGCCCTGGGGAGAGGGCGGAGGGGTCTGTCAGACTCTTACTGACTAAAACCACCCCGGTGTTCCGCCTCACACTTGCACAGGAGATCACGGGAACAAAAGTGACTTCCGCGATCCCCGGCTAGTGCCGGCCCGCATGTGCGGGCCACCTCGCGTTAGGGGGGGAGTGAGGTGTTAAAATCCCCCCTTACATCATATAGAGGCGCGCGTGGTAAAGAGAAGTGGTAAAGTCAGCCTCATCTAAACATCAAAATGATTGTTTATGCATTCATAGGTTTTCGTTTTCATGCATATAAGTGTGGAAGGTAGGTACCTAATAATTAGAAGAAATCTAGTACCTATTCTTTGAAGAGCTATAGTTTTATATACTCTTACCCACACTCCGTAAGTATCGTATTATAGGAGACGAGCTTATTGCTATCAATCGTGCACAAACCTAAGCACTGGACCGACCTGGGGTTCGAACCCAGAACCCCAGTTTCAGTAGTCGCACTGATAACTACTAGACAAAGTAGTCTCAGACAGACCAACGAGGCACAAAAATAGGAATATATGAGGCATTAAGCTAACGCCTTGAAGGGGTGGTAGGGTAGGGCGTAGGACTTCAGATATACATAAAATTATATATCATTTTTCTGCTTTGATTTAACCGCCTGAATGAATCCCATGCCGTCTGCCGATTTCGGCTGTGGTGACTGTTTTTGTTTTAAATAACTGTAGGTTACGAACGTGTGCTCTAATGTGGCTAATGTAAGACCGCCTAACGAAAGCCCCTCATGTATAGTATAGTCCATTAGCAGTAAGAACTGTCGGGAAAATGAGCGTGAATTCACTAAGTTACCTATATATTTGAAAATGTATATGATAATGATTGCATAATACATTTAGGAAACCGATTCAATCAAGAATCAAAAACGTATTGGTAACAGAAACGTTTATCGAAAGCGCCTACCACTTTAAACTTAGCGTGGCCCCGTTGCTGTAAATGTGAGCTATCACTATTGTAGTGACATCATGCGATCTAAGTAAGTTTGAGATGTATTGCTAGGCGTCTAGGCCAAACCGTTATATGGGGCTAAAAAACTTTAGTAGCAAGCTTTCTGTTGACTTCCGCCACATCCCAGCCCCAATAAAGAGTTAACACGAGAACCATCGCTGTCGCAGACACCATCTTTACAAATAATATTAATTTCGAGTAGTTTTAGGTAATACACTGGCTATATTAATGTGAACCGGGACATGACGTAGGTAGCGGGTGATTACATCTGAATAAATACACCAACTAACAATGATTGTATTGTATTATCAATAAGAATGTTGTCATATACTTAACATCTATTCACATATAGATACTTAACCTATAATTGCATAGGAATCATCAGCTTATCTTAGTTATAACAGATCTGTACTTATTATTATGCCAACCTACTTGTGCCACGTAAATCGGCATAAAAGTAAAATAAAAATAGCAAAAATAATTAATCAGATCACACTAAGTAAATAATACATAAATTTGTATTGTAAAGATCATAAATCCTTGGAATCTTCGGGGAGGCATAAGAATATTTTAGAGCAGGCGAGATTGAAGGAGTTGCATGCTGTGAGCAGCCATTGGGGTTTGTTCTTCCATACGATGAAGACGTAATAAACTGGGACCCCGAGTGCGATGAAGGCGACTCCGACGCCGACCTCCATGGGGTGTGTGAAGCAGGAACAGATGACGACGAAGGTGCAGATGATAAGGAAGGAGACGGGCAGGATGATGTTAACGCGGATAGGCCGCATGAGTTGCGGCCGCGTGAAGCGCATCCACAGCAGGCCGGCGACCGACGCCAGCGTGAACAGCGCCTCCACCGCCGTCACGTACACTATCAGGGACTCCACGTCGGGCGAAAGTAGCAGCATCAGCGTCGCTATGCACTGAAAGGAGGAAATTATTTGCTTTAACAACTGTTTCTCTAACAACTCGACAGGTGCTATCTGTAGCTGTAGTTAACACGATACGTAAAATAGACGCAATAATAAACGCGTAATTTTAATGGAAAACAGCTGGATGTGGGAAGCACAGGACCGGTCGAACTGGACGAGCCTGGGAGAGGCCTATGTCCAGCAGTGGACGTCTTTCGGCTGAAATGATAATGATGAACTTTGAGGAGGTACCTTAGGGCATACGTAATATGAATGTGAACGGAAGTTGGGGTTGACTAATCTATATACCAGACAGTATGTAACAGAAACCCTATTGCTATCCTTAAGGTGAATCTAGTCCACATTTTTTGCATACAAAATTCGGGAGTGTTTTACTCCACTGTTTGACATGGCACATCCAAAGTAAAATATGATATCGTTTTGTCTTATTATTCATATTGGCGGTACGGAAACAGAATACTAAAATTACAACCCATTAAAAAGTTAGGAGCCAACAAAGTTTCATTTTTCTTGCTAATTTTACTTAACTTTGGGCGTGTTTAAGTGATAAAAGAAGTGTAAAATCTCCAAAACCAAGTCAGTACCGACAAAGTTCAACTATCGAAAAGTTCAATAAACTTTATTGGTCATTGATTTATGCATTGGCTTTTTCATAAAACCCGATCTTCCAAAGGACTTTTCTTAATTTTTTCGCGAATTTTTTACTATAAATGATTCTGCATCTCACTCGATAACGTGCGTGTAGACTAGCATCTAACTGCTCATCACTGATACTATCTCTGTCGGACACGAACCCTGGTGAGACAGCGTGATTTTTAGCCAGGCCCACCAGTGAGTTCGAGCCCGCGACTAGGTTCCCCTTAAAGGGAAGATATGAAAACCTACGCGGACGAAGTCGCGAACGAAATGCTTGTATTTTGATAAAACATAAATGGTTGACTGACACTAAACATAGGTATTGATTTTTTTGATAACACGATATTTGATAAGGAAACATTAAATCACATTAAATATCCTGACAGCAAAAAAAGTATTTCCTTGTTTGTTCTGAGTGGATTAATTGCAAGTAGGTAATTAATTAGTAACCCATCATACACATCGCACCTTTAGAAGTATAGAGACCTAATGCGAAATTAGCCGCAACCAAAATAGGTCTCTATAATTCTAAATAATTTTGCTTGCGGCTAATTTCGCATTAGGTCTCTATACTTCTAAAGGTGCGACATGTTTCTAAAATATCTTTGTCCCACACTATGAACTCCTCCTGAATCGCGAGAGGCTAAGAGCGTTTATTTACAAACACAAATACTATACAAAGTCACATTTCGTTTCTCCATTTTTGCACATCGTTTTGTCTTTCGTTTCTAACGATCTTTGTTTAGGTCCATAGCCTACCTATGTTTTTGTACATAGTAGCACAAACAGTCCCAGAATAAAAAAAAAACGAGTTGGGTTCTTTATTTGAACTGTTTTTTTTATATCACAAAAAACTGTCAAGTCTATATCTCACAAACTATGTGCCGAAGTATCCTCTGCATGATGAAAGGCAGTATTCGTTAGAGGCTAACGTCATCTTGCCTCTTATACTTGTAGTGATGGACCTGGACGTACTTGTCCAGTGATCACTTTCTAGAATCGAAGATAGGTATTAATTTATCTTTGATTAACTTTCCATTATGACCGTGTCATAAAATAGCAATACCATGATCCTCTTTAATGCGATCTTTAAGTAGGTAATTAAAAGAAGGTATTAAAAAGAGAACAAATTGAAAGAACGTATTGAGTACTTTCTAGGTTAATCTTAAATGTAGTACGTAGTAGGGAGTTAAGTAGGTACTTAGATACCTACCTTATTATGATAGAAGTTACGCATTTTTCAAATACACACAATGAGTGCAAAGTTTAGCACTAAAATATATTACCAAGTCATTGGAATCAAGAAAAAGTTATTTGTTACCTTGGTGACAAAGAAAATATTATTTTTTTGAATTTATAATTCAAATAGAAAGCTACTTAAGTAAAACAACTGAGTTAATTTTCCGGTTTTAGTTTTTCGAGTATTTTTCCGTTTAAGCCACATAACTTATTTATTAGCAAATATTTTGACAAAACTAACGTTGATTTGTTACTACTAAAGCAAGGTATATCTGAACAATATACTTAGGTATCAATTTATTGAACACCCCGTGTTCATGAATTGATTTATGTTATTAGATCCTGATTATTTTTCCAGATTATGTAGTTGCTATTTCCTTGTCCTCAATCTCTCCACCATTGATCATTATTTATAAATGGTTCAACAAGAGCTTCAACATTTTTAAGGTTCCGTATTACGTCCTAATGAACAAATGGAATGCTTATAGGATCACTCATGTCCGTCCGTCTGTCTGTCACAGCCAATTTGCTCCATATCTACTGGACTGGTTATGTTGCAATTTGGTACACATCAATTTCTGTGACCGAAATGTTTCTTTACGTTTTTTATCGTAAATAAATGAATTTTGAATATGGGGGCAAACTAGAAAATTAAATACAATCGTTTTGCAAACTATTATAAGCGGAATTTTTAAATAATCAGTTTTGAAGTTATTTCATATAATATGTGAAAATTGACCATTGCCCCCCTTATCTCCGATACTAATAAGATTTAATTTAAATGAAGAAAGTAACAGCCGTGCAAGAAATAGCTTTTTTACCCGACTATGATAGAAGTAAGGGTAATGCAAACCTTAAATCTTGGTCAGAATGTATGGTTTGGGCGTTCCATTGAACTATTACATGACACAACATTAAAGACCAGTGACTTAATTTCTTACCATAAGCCCAAAGGAGTGTCTGTGCGACGACCGCGAAATGGCCAAGCCGTACATTTTGTCCAAGATGTAAGGTCTGCAGAGTTAAGCCTTGTAGAGTTAGGGGCTTGCATCTACATTAAACCTGATAACTTTTTAACAGTGAAAGCGTTACATAAGTCTTGGAAAACTACTTTATGTGAAATGTTTTTGGTGGGTGATACATCGTACGGAAT
The DNA here is from genome assembly GCA_947359405.1 of Antitype chi. Classification (NCBI taxonomy): domain Eukaryota; kingdom Metazoa; phylum Arthropoda; class Insecta; order Lepidoptera; family Noctuidae; genus Antitype; species Antitype chi. The sequence goes on along the minus strand of OX375813.1, from coordinate 8,237,770 downwards.
CCTCTCCACGCGAGTTCAACTCAGATTAGTCCGGTTTTTTATATTATACAATCCACGTAGGTAGAATTTATACTTACAAGAAATAATAACGAAGGCACCGGAGTCAGCCTCTTTACATCAATCAGAGATATCGCAAGTGGTAAGTGTCCATTCCTGGCTCCAACGAAAAACAGCCTGGATGAGGCATATATGGCCCCGTTAAGGGACCCAAAGGTGCATAGAGCAACGAATAGAGGCATGATCCAGGACATCACGCCGAGGATCTTTTCGCTGAAGGTGACGGCGACAGCCTGGGAGGAATGGATCTCATCGTTGGTCAGGACTGCGAAGTACGCTACGTTGGTTAGCGCGTAGACTAGCGTCACCACTGGCATGGATATACAGATAGCACGTGGCAGGTTCCTGGAAAGGGAAACATGTATTGTATTAGCAGGTTATGTATACAAGTTGTTTGTATTGCAATATCGATCGAGGTACATACTAAATCGGTGATGCCTGTACGCAAAATATGCGCTCGGATGTTCTCGACGAGGCTCTGGTCAAATTTCAATCTCAGATATGCCACTGGAAGAAGAACTAATTGCAGCTGTATTTCCATTCTGCTTTTATCTCTTGACATTGCAACGGTTGTTAATCAATAAAATCTATGTGAAAACCTACAGATACATTAACATCAAACAAACTACCATGGAGAGAGCTAACCCTACGGTCACCGACCCGCTGGCCCAGTGTGGGAATGGGAACGAAGCCAGATTCTGCTAGTTTTAGTTTTCTTAATACGTATGTAAGTAGGTATATCTTAACAACGAATGACAACATATCTTTATTATAAATGTAGATAACTTTATAACAACAAACTTAAAAACAAATGTGCGAGAATTCCCATGACTCATAATAGTTTACATTAACGAACTTTATGATTATATTATTGTGTTTAGGTACACTGCGGATAAACAATTGACCCACAACTAATGAGATGAACCAGATAATGTGCACCCAACACTACTGTAATGCAGCTGAAATAATTATCTATGAGAACTTTTGATGGTAATAAGCTTTTGTATGACCTTGTTTGTGGTCAACACAAACATTACCCCAGTAATTAATTGATAACCTCTGCTCGCTGCTAGGTCACACCGAAGATCTTATTGTCTTTAGGATCATTTCACATTTATGTGAAATGATCCTAAAGACAATAAGATCTTCAGAACCAGCACCCTAATTGCGTAACACGCGATTAATCATAATCGGTTTTATTTTGACAGTTCAACAATATTCATTGCGTTATTTACGTTGTTGTGAAGACACATTTTTCGAACATATGAAGCAATGGTTTAGCCATCTGTTTCAAAACGAAACAAATTATGATGAATCGTGAGTTACGCAATTAGGGTGCTGGACTAAGGAAAGACGTAAAGAATTTATATATCGAAGTAACAATCTATTTATCAATCAACTCACTTGTACGGCTCTTTCAATTCCTCCGTGACGAAGTTTAAGTAGTTCCATCCGGAGTAAGAGAATAGCCCCGTATAAAAAGCAATGGCCAGCTCTCCGGGCTTTGTGATCGTGCCCTGCATCATGTTTTCGAGGTTCTCCGTGGTCCCGGAGAATAAGTACCACAGACTGGCGAAGAACGTGACCAGCAGGGCGAGGACCTTCGCCGCTGTAAACGAATCTTGCACTCGCGTCACCCACTTAACGTTGTAGCAGTTTATAACTGTCAGGAAACCTGGAATGAAACAATTGAACAAATGAGATTACCTATTATTTATGTCTGTACCTACTTACTGTACGAAACATAACGTTTTGATGAGCAGTTGTACGGCAGCGTGTAGGAACATACTTATTACATTGTTCAAGGGTTCACGATGCAGAACGAGATGGTAACGGCCCATCATGAAGACGGATATACTTGTCCTTGATAAGGATTTCTTCAGACTTTTTCACTACATACTGTTTTAAGAATGAAATAAAATATGTGTAGGTAAGTAGGTATATGGTCCGGTGTATCGACCCTAAAAAGTAGATGATTCTTGTTTGTTTCGCCGCGAATGATCTAGCGTTATCTATGAGCTAAATCTAAAACACATATCTAACCGAGTTTAGCCAATGATCCCATTGCAATTACACACTTACTAAAGCAGGTCAAAACTCTTACGGAAGTCGTCGTTTACATGGCAATAGTAAAATCACATCGGGTTATTAAGTGCCCTTACTATTACGTTGAGTGTGATAATTCCGCACAAGAGCGTGTGTCAGTACGATGCGGGAGGAAGCTCTCATTATCCTGTCAGGCGCAATCAGCACGGCGACCGCACCACAGTACACCTATATACCTACCGGGAGATAAAGACGCGGGCACAGTAGCCCTATTGAAGTGACAGCCTGAGGCCTCAAGTACAATACTATTTGACTATGACAGATGCGCGATGTATCAGTGAAGCGATGTCGTGCATCTTGTTGACATGTTGCACGATTTTTCGTCAGAAATGGACTGGCGTAACGCAGTGCATTCAAAGTAGGCATTGAGTTGAATCTGTGATGATATTGTCAGTTGGAATTGCAAAAGCATCAACGGTTTTTTTTGGTGCACAGTCTGCAATTAATCTAGATTTGAAGACCTTAAATTGCATGAAGTAACATTCCGAGTCTCTGGCTTATACCCACTTAACTTTGAAATAAGGCATGCAATGATGAAAGGTAATCTAAAGCACTTAAGATGAAGTCAATGATCCAGACATGTCAGATGAATGTGAGACCTAATGGCTTCGCCAATAATCTTTGAATACAACTCACGACTCACAATTGTATTGCTAACCAAATGTTACAATAACAAGTTCCCCTAATTCTTGGAACCCAATTTTGGAAAGCAAAAATAAATCGTTGGAACGTTATTCCATGGAATCGAACCGGTTCGCAGCATGGGGTGATGATAATGCATCCTATGACGGCGAAAAAGTATTTCTTATTGTGAGCAAAACTGCATAACACGAGGCATACTTGTGCGAAATCCGTGAGAGAATTCTTAAATCATCGAACAAGTTTCTTGGAATCGGAACATCGATACAGGTTTCATGTTGGGATTTCTGCGTTTGATTGAGATGAGATGGAATTCAAATAAGTTTAAACCTTTTCCATAATCAGCCAATCTGTCTTTCATTTTGTATTCTTAAACAATGGATCATATTGCTGTGTAAAAGATTGTAAATATTCCAATGCGACATTACAAGGATGAGTTACTTATTGTAATTATGGATTGTCAAAAATGGTTTTTTAAATTATCTAAATATACTCAACATAGCTTTTTTAGAGACCAGGTTTCTCGTTACTTTTGGCCACGTAATTAAAAATCACGGATACAAATAATGTAAGCAAGTTATTTATTACTAGTGAATTTAATAAAGCAACATTGGTAAAAGGCGTAGATACAAAAATAAATACAGTCTAACGGTGCTATGGTAAACAAACATTCGTTAGATCTGTTCAAACAGAATAAAATCGGTCGTAATGGCGACCTAGTAACAACCGGGATACTCGTTGACGCCATCATTTCCATAATCGGTATCATAGTTACACTAGACGTAAAAGGGACAAAAAATGTTCATCCAAACATGTGCTAGCATCGCTGTGAATGCTCTCCGGTAGGTCGTTAACCGGACCGGAGAAGATGTTCTATTTATGGGGTTCTTGTCTATTTTTTCTATCAACACGAAGACATTAGATAGATTTTATTCCTAGTATTTCAGATACTTATTAGAAAAATGTCCACATTTGTGTATGACAATGTAGCCGTTTCAGAAATGAGCGCACATTTGTAACAAGTATAGGTACATTAACTAGGTATACCTACCATCTGTTTTTGGAAGCCATTACTTTTTTTTTTACAACTCTGTCCCACGTGATAAGTAGCTATTAGGTAGGTAGCGTATGGTAATGATTTAATGATATTAGGAGAGTTATCGATTAACCACACGTATCAAACATTGCGACCACAAATATAACTGGTCACAGTTAGAAACTCAGCTTTAGAATAGTGATAGTAGCAGTGTCAAATACAATCACGTGCGCAAAATCCTAACGAGATGTGGGTCTTGGCTTCAAACCCTACTTTACATACATCCATCACCTATTTGATAAACAACAAATCGTTTTATGGATACTAACATGTAATTGAAGCTGCTATAAGGCTCACAGCAGTGTCAGGAGGTGTGCAAGCCGGCCACAGAGGTTTGAGGATGTTCTGTGCGAAGGTCAGCGCCGTGATGGCGTTGCCTGTGGGTACCAGTATGAACAGCGCCACCCACAAGTACAGGAATGAAGGTAGAGGACCAAATGCTTCTCCAATGTATGCGTAGTCGCCCCCAGACTTTGGAATCATTGTACCTGAAATTGAAACACTATTATACATTTTATTGAGAAGGCACTGAAATTTAACTAAGTAATTTTGGTAATCTGGGATCCCCGGGGAAAATTAATCAATTCGTTTTTGTTTAAACTTAGAGACTTAGATCTCATTGAGATAAAAGTAATGTATGCTGAAATGATTTAATAAAATGGGCTAATAATAACTGATGTAAGAAAACCTGAAATTAATATAATTTTGGTATAAACTGGGATCCCCGTACAAACTTAATTAACAAAAAGTAAACGATTCATTTTCCTCATTGAGATAACAAGTAATGTAGGCTGAAATTATATAAAAAAATAGTACCTAATAATAAATGATGAAAGAAAACCTACTATACAGGGTAGCAACAGGGACATCTAGGGAGTCCGTGACTACACAGTAAGACAGTGGTCAGGGGCAGGACTCTTCTATACCGCCCCTACATTAATGCCATAGAAACCTATTGTGTGTATGTGTACCTATTAGAATTATTACAAGCAAACCACCTAACGGGGGTATTAATTGTGGTATTCAACCCGTTTTATTATGTATTTTATTAGTCTTCTTGACTGATATTGACGTGTACTATTTACCATTAAACCCACCATTGACGCAAAACACGATTCAGAACCCGCTGCATTGAAATTTTTCGTTATATATCTGTCTATATAAATAAAAAGGAAAGTCCTGACTGACTGACTCATCAACGCCCAGCCCAAACCCTTGGACCTAGAAAGCTGAAATATTGCACAGAGGTTCCCTTTATAATGTAGACAAGGAATGAGGAAAGATTTTTAGAAATTCAACCTGTAAGGGAGTTAAATAGGGGGTGAAAGTTCCGCGCAGGCGAAGCCGCTGGCAAAAGCTAGTATTAAATAAATTGCTGTTTCCTACAATAGTGCAATACCTAAACGGTCAAAATGTAAGGAACAGCTATTTTTTATAATTAATAACTGACGTAATATTTCAACGCACTGGGTCCAGTTCAGACTCATTGCATTAAATCCATCAGTAGCGAAAGCACCATATAACACGATTCCCACCGGCTTCCCTTCTGGCAGCCGCATCGGCAACTCTATCGCTATAAAAAAATGGCAAGACAATAATAGCTACTATTGCCAAAATATAGTTAAACTACGGGTATTTAATTCACCATTACATTCAAACAACAAAAACGGTTATTTTTAGCTTTGTATTACAACAAAAAAGAAACTTCTAAATTAACCCGGCGCCAAAACGTCATGATCGGGAATTTAAAATTCATACATCCGGGTTGTTCGAAAGAGATACCGCGGCCCCTAGCACACAGGCAACTGAGGGAACACGGGTGGGTTTTAGTCAGTAAAAGTCTGACACGCCCTCCCGCTCCACCCAGAGCGGGAGAAGTTATTTGATGATTTCCCACCCAAAAAAAAAAAAGCTATCCCATAATGATGTCACTTTAGGTCACATGGCACCGCTTGATATGAACGAGAGCCACCCACTGTACAACGGGTTATGACAGAGACATCTAGAAAAATGCGTCAGCGAGAACGAGATGGAGGAATATTGTACATTTTATTTGGTTTTCAGCTGTTCTATTTTATTGTATTTAAATTCCTATATTAATTTTAGAATGATAGTAAGTATTCTTTATTGATAAAATAAGTAAGCAAGATTTTGTTATACCTAACATGATAAAAAATAGTGTCCTTGGAGTTCCTTGTCCGTTCTTCTCCATAGAGATCTACGTTTTGGAATGGGCAACTAGCTTCAACTTTCCAACTGGTCGACTTTTTGACAGTTCAAAAGTGCCTGTAAATGGATTAATTGAAATAAATGCTTTGAGTTTGAGTAAGTTAAAGCCGACTTGCTCTTAGAAAAATTGACACCTCACCGCTGAAATCCATGGTATCAGGTTGCGCGCAAAAAAAATGGCAAAAAAATATAAGTTAGTATGGTTTGTTCAGATTTTCCAGAGATGCACCAGAGAGAAGAAACCAAAGATACAATGAACCAAAAGTTAATGGTACCAAACTGTCTTTTAGAGATCGTGTTAACTATTGGATTAATCAGTTCGCGCTTACGCTAATTTATTAAAGCCTGTAAAATTTTACTTTCAAGGTTTCTATTGGTGCTCTTATGATGGCACCAAACCAAGCGTTGGCGTTAGCGCTAACCAAATTGTGTACTCTGATTTTGTAAAAGCTGGTTGGCCTGGCTGGCTGATGTAACATCTTTGAACAGTTTCAACTTTGATGGAACAATGTGATTAATATTCATGCTTCACGCGTTTCATTGCTGGTTCTTGAGACAGGTTTGAAGAGATGGTTTTACACTTGAAACGGTTTTTTGTCCGAATTTTGAGCTGATGTAACATTGTTGAACGATTTCGATTGTAATAATATACTTTCATCTAAATCGGCTGATTAAATTCTCTCAAGTGGTATTCCTTCTATTGTTAAATATGGTAAATACGAATAATTATATGGCAACTAATATTATAGTTTGTAAAATGTTGAACAATTCAAGTGACCCGAATCCGAACTAAGGTCAGGCTATTGTATTTAATTCTGTTCTTACATGTACGTACCTATGTAAAATGAAACATTGACCTATTTTCTAAAACCTTTGTTATTTAGCTGTGAACAGTTGAAAATATTTGTTCCGGGTTCGTAAAGAAGTTGCGTAATAAATCCAAAAATAGTGCTCCATTATTTCTAGTTTTCGGTTTCAATGGGGAGAACCGGTCATTTACGAATCGAACTAGCTCAATGTGTCAAGTATACAGGGTGATTGGAAGATGGGTGCAAAGCTTTAAGGTGAAGATAATATAGACAATTTAGAACCATTTAAGCCATGGTTGTCTTAGACGAAGTCTTACCAAATTTTTTATTTTTTATTAAGGTTTAAAAGACGTATTGTACAATTTTTTTATTTTTTCTGAGCTTTAAATGTCTGTAAAAAAAATTTCTAATGACACAGAAGCCTAAAACATGTTTTTCTTGATTGCTTACACATTACTTTAATTAAATAAATAAAAAATGAATTCATTTATCATTCAATTTGGCCATAATTATGCAGTTTACATTAAATTTTGAGAATTTCAGAAAAAAAACTTAAAAATTTGGTTAAAAATATTTGGTAAGACTTCGTCTAAGACAACCATGGCTTAAATGGTTCTAAATTGTCTGTACTATCTTCGCCTTAAAGCTTTGCACCCATCTTCCAATCACCCTGTATATCTTAAATTAGTATTAAAATATTATAATGAAGCTGTTCGTTACGCAACCCAGATTCTAGCTTTATTTTATGCTGCTACGTAACTTTTTAGTTAATTACACGTGTCTAGAGCAGTGGTCCATCCCGTTTTACCCTCCACACCACCTCTCCCCACCATTCGTTGCAAAAAAACATGCTCTACTAACCCCAACATTTGGGTCAGTAATAACATAACTACTCATAACTGCCAGAAAACAGCTGCTTGCGCAGTTCATACAAAATTGCTTCGGCAACAAGGGGTTGTAAATTTTGCGAGCGTCGAGACTTTTATGAGTCTTTCCCATTCCCAGTGTAGTTGAGCACGAACTCACGAACAATTTAGGCAGTATTACAGCTTTAAAACCCTTACATATATATTTTTTAGATCTATTGATGCATTTGCAAAGCAAACGCTTTCGAACCGCTCAACAGTTTGTGGTTACCTATTGACTATAGAGAAATCAATTCCTTCCTAAGTTCAGGTTTGCAATACTGGCGGAAAAACAGTTATTAAGTTGAAGTAAAGGCACCACGAACGTGAAGTCTTGGAGCAGCGGTTCATATGTTCGTGGTGCCTTTGGGTGGACCTCTGTTCAAGTGAATAGGCAGAATTGTTTGTCCAAACATCTTTTTTCCTTACTTTCCTATGCACTTTCATCAGCATCAATGGTACTGCTTTTTACATTCTCTGGCCGATTAAGAGGGTATATTATTATACTTATTCGGCACAATATGTGCCTACAATTTCTCGTGCAGGGTTATCACCGAATTTGTCGCCATAATCCTACGTACTTATCTATTGGCACCTTATTGGCAAATAATCGTCGGAATACTGTGAATAGGTTTATACTTTATGGAGGAAGGACAAAATTAAATATAGTTGCTTATCTTCAACAGGCAATAAAACTATCCTCGTCGCATCATATCGGGAATTTACGACTAAGTTGGCCTGTAATATAAATTATGTGACTATGAGTTATGGGTTAGGTAGGTACTTATTATATTTTTTCATACATAAGTAGAAATTTCAGACTGTCGTTTGAAGTCGAAATATATTTACTTAAATAAATAATTTAAGTTACTGGCAAGCATAGTAGACTGACTATAGAAATCCGTGACCCCAATATTATTAGTACAAATTTAGACTCTTAGACACATTTAAACTAATACAAAAGAAAATAAAGTTTATTTGGAACAACTTAAGTTTACAATTTACAAAGGAAAACGAAGATAGCCACATAAGTAAAATACTGTGGCGCAGCTATCAACGCCCAATCCAAAAATAATATACCTAAAAATACATTTTTCCAGACTTCCCAAGAAAGTTAATTACTAAATTAATTGAGGAACTATTTTTTTTTAAGGGAATAAAAAACATGAACACAGCAATTATGATTTTGAAATCCTTCACATAGTTTCAAAAGTTTATGCTTCTAAGGTCTGTGAGACTGAATAAACAATTATTATGTGTGTAGGTAGAGGTACCCACTTAGGCCGAATGCAGACTCTATAATAGCTTCTCCAAATAGAGTCCGTAACCTAGTCGATAATTCGATACCTCTGCATTGCGTTTTAGGTCAACTGTGCTTTAGTGCTTCTGTTGCTTGTAGGTATACAAACAAATCACGTCATTTATTCAAACTAGGCAGCTCTCACGTCAAAATTACATAAGTCAGTCCCCCAAAACGCCCGCCCTTCACCACTTCCTAGTGCATTCATTAGCTGGGAAGAAGAAGTGGCGCAACAAACTCCCCAGCAGCACAGCTGTCTGATAAGTTAGAAGAACTTGATTCTATACAATCATCATTCATCATCATCATTTCAGCCGAAAGACGTCCACTGCTGGACATAGGCCTCCCCCAAATGGGGGGTTTTGCCACAATCGCCACGCTTGGCAGGCGGGTTGACGGTCGCAATATGGTGGTAAAATGCATAGAGAACGCTGCTGCCTTCTCTAGTAAGTCCCTTAGTCGCCTTTTAAGACACCCACGGGAAGAAATGGGAAGGTGCTATTCTTTTACATCCGGCAACACACGGAACATTCTATACAATAGTAAGTAATTAACATTACGAAACATTTAACATGTTAGGTCAGCTAGCACACGCCAATATAGGTACCATCAAAACATTGAAAACTATAGGTACTCAAATAGAAATAGATAATAAAAATAAAAATAAAACGTAAACAGAACTTTCAATCTAATTAAAAGACTCCAGGCATAAAGGGCATAAGTACCTACCTTTATGTAACTTTATAATTGTTTTAATTTAATTTATGATTAGACCTAACTTCCATCATTATTCATTATGAATAGACAAGCACGAAAATGCATCCTGACCATAGAACCACTACTTATTTTCATTTTTAGGTAATTATTTCTGTCACCAGTGGCTAAACTTTTTTCAATAAAAGACCACCTTTTGATTTAGCTTGCTATTCAAATAAACGTAGTCAGAAAGAATACCTAACATATTATCTATGAAGACTTGTAAAGATATACCTTTAATCAAACGTCAATAACATGAATGAAAATTAGGCAGGTAACTCCTCTAATTTTATTATTTTATTTAAAAAAAATGGTTTATAAGAAGCCTCAGAGAGACGACAAGTAGGCGTTCAGTGCTCCCTACAGTCGGCCCCGGGGCCAACCTTGCTGACTGGATAATCTGTATATCACGGCGCGATGGCATGATGTGTGTATTCTCGTCAAGCTCGCCGCCACACGAGAGATGGATGGTCCAATATTGAATACAGTTATAGGTAGTAGACGGATCGTTTTGCTTGACTATGGTGGAAGGTGTAGGTGTCAATAGAAGTCATTCACGCATGACAGTTTTCGCGTTCTTTTGGTATTCATTACTTACTGCAATTAGATACGGATCACCTACTACTACCAAGACCTAACTTTACAGTACTGTTATTTTGTCGAGATAATGGGAACAGCAAATCTGGAAGTAGGTGTAGGTGTATCTAGGTGAGTAACGGGTTCATTACACCTTGATAACACAATTAAACTTCCGTTATTTAATTAACGTGCGATGACGGGAGAACCTAAATTTTTGCTTCATGATTAAATTCTTCTTACCTAACTCTGCATAACAGAGAGCCCCGATCATTGAGAGGAACCCGGAGAGTACCCACACAATCAGCGCCATGCCCTTGGACCCAGCATATTTGAGGGCCAGGCTGGGTGACACGAAGATTCCTGATCCAACTATCACACCGACAATGATAGCCACTCCATTTACCAGACCTAGCTCCTTCTTCAACCGAACCCCTCCAGTGGATTCTTTATCACCGGTGTCTTTTATTTCTGGTCCCATTTCCATCGCTTTCGGCGGCAGAACATCGATATCACTCACTTTTGCCATGATCAACGTTTATAAATAACAAATTCTTTGTAGACACACGCGACTTGAATGCGTAACACTAATAAAATTTTAAACACTTTTACACATTGTCAAACAGCAAGATGTAGCTCAACCGAAATTCTGAAGCACTGTCATACAAACATTGCATCACACTGCGGTGTGAACTGCGGCGGGGAACACCACGTGCGGCGATGAACACCATTGAACTACCATGGACTGATAAAATAATACTCCTGTGGTTTACTAGCCGGCAGTAGCTGATAAGACGACAGAAACCAACAATAAATATTAGCGTAAAACAGCTTCACTTTGTTGTATTTAGGTTAAAATATTCAGCTCATTATGGACACCTGATTTTTTTTATAATAAGCTATTGTGTTACCTATTATTTGCCCTGAAAAAAATATGGGTTTTGTTTAATTTATGAGACAATTTTTTATTTCGCTTTTTTTCCGGTCGCGATCGTATCCATATTATTATGCTACGAGGAGTAGACGTCCGGCGTTACGTCCGCTTGCCTTACTGTTCACTAAGCTACTTTGCAAGTTAACCACGAGCACAGTCGTCTGCGTCCGCGAGGATGACTCAGACACGAAACGGCATGGATCGACCACTATGTCGAGTTAAAATCAACTTTAACGCTAAAGCAATTGAGCGTACTTTCAGTGTGATGTAAGACACGAGAATTCACTGCCAAGTTCGTACAACTAGTTTTTTTTATCTCGTTCTCACCATCACCGTCCTATGTGCACCACCACGTGTCCTACATTTGGCAGAGTATTTTTTTTAACACGATCTTCTAAAACAAATGACTGTGATAAAGTGCCACCACGTTCAGTGATGGGCACATTGACCGTCTATAAGAGGATTAGGTTCTTCACGTAAGCAGGATATGAGCAATTCATATACATAGTTATGGCTTGCTCGCTGCAAAGAGTTCAATGACAGTGACGTGCTTTGTGATACGAGTTATCAATCAGTATAGTGAAAGTTACTGTTTCCCATCTGATTAAACCTAGATACTTGTTGTAATCCAACGACTGTTTGGTTATGTTTATTAATATACCATAAAATCATCACGCCTATATTACCGCGTAGGTTAGACAGAGGTGCCTTCACCCACATTTGTCCATTTCGTAATGTGGGGGCGAACCTATTGGCATCAGCCGGGCACAAACCAAATTCCGGGCTGCTACTTAGAAATTTCTAATGAAAACCCCATTAACACTTTAACGACCTTTTTTTAACGGTGGGAAATCATCAAATAACTTCTCCCGCTCTGGGTGGAGCAGGAGGGCGTGTCAGACTTTTACTGACTAAAACCCACCCATGTTCCCTCAGTTGCCTTTGTGCCAGGGGCCGCGGTATCTCTTTCGAACAACCCGCACCCCTGGATTGGTATACCATCAACAGCATAATAATGTGAAAATAGGAGTCAAGTTCAGTATTAAGAATATGCATGATTGCCGACTGCGCCGACAAAAGAATCATCGCGGCCTTTCTGTGGGTAGACCTTCAATTCCGTAGTAGCTAGGTACATTATTTTGATCTATCTCGTAGTTTTAGCCAGCGATAGCAATGTAGGGGCCCAAAATTATGTTTTTTACGACATCTTTACAAATCTTTGAAATTCTCGAATTTTCTCTAACTTACATAAACCTAAACCAATTCCAACCAATGGAAGAAATTCTCTAATGATAGTAGAACCGTATCAAATAGGTATCTAAGCAAAGAAACAAACAAAAACAGTGACTTCATACTATTTAGAGAAAGAGGCTATAATCGGTAAGATTTGAAAGAATATACAGTAATAGATAACGAATCTATTGATTACGGCTTAAGGTGAATCTAGTCCGGATTTTCTGCATACAAACTTCGGGAGTGTTTCACTCCACTGTCTGACATGGCACATCCAAAGTAAAATATCATATCGTTTTGTCTCATTATTAATATTGTCTGTACGGAAACAGAATACTAAAATTAAAACCCATGAAAAAGTGAGGAGCCAACAAAGATTAGTTTTTCTTGCAAATTGTACTTAACTTTGGGCGTGTTTAAGTAATAAAAGAAGGGTATAATCTCCAAAACCAAGTCGGTAGGTACCGACAAAGTTCAATTATCGAAAAGTTCAATAAGCTTTATTGGTCATTGATTTATGCATTGGCTTTTTCATAAAACCCGATCTTCCAAAGGACTTTTCTTAATTTTTTCGCGATTTTTTTACTACTTATAAATGATCCTGCATCTCACTCAATACCGTTGTACCTGAAGACTAGCGTCTAACTGCTCATCACTGATACTATCTATGTCGGACACGAAGCCTGGTGAGACAGCGTGATTTTTAGCCAGGCCCACCAGTGAGTTCGAGCCAGCGACTAGGTTCCCCTTAAACCCGAAATGCGGCAACACCTAGTTTTAAGGTGCTCTTACACGGGCAACTTTTTGAGCAATTATTGCTCGGCAACACTAATGGATCAATTAAGTGCAGCAATCTGGAGCAACAACAATAAATTGCGGATATGTTTCGGGAAGATTGCTTCTGATTGCTCCATATATATTTCATGAGTTGCTGAATATCCAATCGGTTTGGAAACTTTTAGTCAATTTTCTTTCTATCTCGTTTGTGTTGAGGTTGGATCTGTTGGGAACAGATGAACGAACGGCTGAGGATTACGATTGTGTGATGACGGAAAATAAATATACTTCGTATGTCTTCACTAATGCTGTATTTGAACACTTAATATAAAGGAGTTTACAGAGTCGATTGAAAAGATATAACAAGATTATGAGCGGATCAGACCGGTGGCTCGGTGGCTGTTGGAACAGAAAACAAGAGGAACAGGTGTCAAAAGTAATAGCTGTCATTGTCAAAATGACGTTAACCGACCACAGACTATGCTAAAATACGTTACAACGAATGTTGTTAACATACGGTCTATTAAATTCCAACAGTTTGTACGTATAACTACGTTTCGTTTTTGCGAGAGGAACCGGCCGGCGGCGGGGGGCGTATTACCTAGTTTTTTTAAGTTGTTCCATATTGCATGATATTGTGTGGCCATATCTCTGGCAACAGCACCCTAATTGCGTAACACGCTATTAATCATAATCGGTTTCATTTTGACAGTTCAACAATATTCATTGCGTTATTTACGTTGTTGAGCAGACACATTTTTCGAACATATGAAGCAATGGTTTAGCCATCTGTTTCAAAACGAAACATTATTAAGCACGTGAGTTACGCAATTAGGGTGCAGGTTGCTATATGTTGCCATTGCCCTAAAAAATTGCTGGATGTAGTTGTGACGTCATAGTTGACGAGAATTGACCAGGATGGAGCACTTTTAGTTGGTCGTGTAAGCGCACCTCTAGGGTGCTACCTACTAACTTCTCGTCCAACATTATTCGATTGATGGAAAGAGCGCAGCCGACGCTACGTCGATCAATAGTTTATACTAGAAGATCCAATCGACCAACGACGTCACCGGTTGGATACTAACTACTGCATCCTAACCCATAACTAAGAAACTGCTGACTAGTTGCAGATGGGTATATAACAGATAGGTGGGTTTTATTTGATTTATCATTTTACTGTATTTTATTGAAAAGATGAATGAATTGGGATTATCATAATCAATCAGCCTATAACGTTCCCACAGCTGGGACACAGGCCTCTCAGTGAGAGGGAGTGGGCCGTAATCCACCACGCGGGCTCAGTGCGGGTTGGCAGATGTCACATGTCTCTTCGAATGTTTGGATCTAGAACATACCGGTTTGCTCGCGATGTTTCCCTTCACCGTTTTGAGAGCAGTGGTGATGAAATAATGTTTATTTATTTATTAATAACCAACTTATAATAACAGTTTGCACCACACATACAAGTTATCGGTCGGTAATGTACCTACAGTCCTACACCAAGTACCGTAGTATTCGTAGTAAAGCACCTGTCGGAGTTCGAAACTACGACCTACATACAACTCGTAAGTCGCGGCAGTTACCACAGCACAGCGCCACCACTGCTCGTGAATTGGGTGAATTATTGGGATGAATTGGTATAAAAATTGCCATTAAGCTCACTTCAGATGTTGCTAGCAGCGACATTTGAACTCCAACGTCTAAGAATCAAAATCATTTCTTTTATTATACATAAACCTTTTAGGGCACTTATGAAACGTAAAATCTTAACTCAAACTCGATGGGGTTGAGTCGTGTGATTTCGGAGTTCCTATGGCCACCTTCCATTAATAGGTGGCTGTTGCCTCAATTTTCGCTTGTGGGGCACCCTATTTCTGAAAAATGTACAAAAGAACAACCAATTTGAAGGCGACTTTGCTCACTGTGTTCCGATAACCCCTTTTACCCATTGTCATATTTTTTTAATAATATGTAATTGTTTTCAAATAATAAATGTGACAAAGTAGACTAGGTAGTACTACACATTTTTATTTACAAATCACTACGAGACGTATTTGACACGCACCTATTTAAGGCCAGGTTTTTCGACTTTTTCGTACATTTTCCCATAGTGAGCCGAGTAGGCGATCATTTAAATGTATTTGTGAATTGTGTCTGCAAATGTAGGGCACTTTAAATTAATGGTCCGGATGTAGGATACACAATGAGATTATTTAGATTTGACTTTCATATATTTTGTAAAGAAATAAACTAAACAATGTGATAATATCATAACAATAAATAAAGAAAATAATTGGAGATAGTTATTTAAAACCAATAAAAGAGGTTTTAATCATTTTCTTTGTTTACTTCGTATTTAAATATCCTTGCGGTTCCATCATCAGAGGTGGTTAATATCAAGCTTTCTTTTGGGTTGTAACATAGATCTAGGACTTCGGAGCGGTTTCCTGTGAGCATCTGGCTTCTCTCGCCTGTCCTGCCTTCGTATACCCGTATGGATCCGTCGAGGCAGCCAGTGACCAGGTGGTTCTTGACCCACACCATCTTGGTGACGCCGCCTACCGCGTCGTCTGATTTGGCACACTGATGACGAACCATTTGTCTGGGGATATCCCATATGCTTACAGCACCAGTTAGTGTACCTGTAACATTAATTGTGTATTATAAATAAAGAGTTCAATGTTAAATCGGTATTAAAATAAAATGTTAGGTTGGATAGTAATAATAATAGTCATGACGATGAAGTTTGTTGGATATGACAAGGAGTAGTTATAGAATTGTGAGTGTCTACAGAGCAATTGGCCTGCCCTAGCAGATTTAACATGAGAGCGGAGCACATAGTTGACCACTCACTATAATATTGGCTAACAATCTTTTTACAAGCTTTTCTTGGGGGACGGGTCAATGAAGCATCTGAAAATCAACATGTCTTTTGCTTTTTGCAAATTGCTGCACTGTTTTATGTTGTCAATCAAAATTCATTTTGCAGCCATCAAATAATTAAAAAATTATTGTCTTACTACCTTTCATTCATATAGTTGATATAGTTACAGAATAGACAGCGAATATGAAAATCAATAATTACCAGTAGCAAGAAATCCTAACTGGGGGTCTTGTCCAAAGGCAACAGTTTCTAAATCATTTTCTGTTTCCATCTGTCCTACAACTTTGCCATTATTTGCAGTGGTCAATACAATTTTACCTGTGGAAAAAAAGAATTCATTTCATCACAAAATAACAGAATGAGTATATTTTTTTACACTTAGAAACAAGAGCTGGTAATTAAATAATAAAGACTTTTGAAGAATGTCAACTATTACATTCCAGTCCAAAACCAAAAAGTAGGATTGAAATCTTACCATCTGTAGAAATAGATGCCATAAGATTGCCATCAGGATGTGTATCAATAGCTGTCACTCGGATCTCGTGAACTGATGCAGGTACCTGCTGCAGGACTGCAGATGTCTTGAGGTCCCATATCTTCACAGCTCCATCCTCATAGCCTGCCGCTAACCGAACTCCGTCTTGGAACAACTGGAATCATAGTAGTTTTTATCAATGAAAGATAATTTTAACATAAATGATAAAGATTATTTTGCTATCTTGCTAATGTTTAAGTGTGACTTAACAGTTTTGAAATTGGCTCTCATTGTGGCATGACTTGCAAAATGAAGAGGACTAAATAATGTGAATATGAATCACGCAAAATGTGAGATGTGTTGGTGACTCTGCTTTTCACATAGGTGACTGTTAGTTACTGATGAGTGATTAATTTTTCTAAGATGCAGAATCAACATTAACACGTTGCACGTCTAATTAGCAGACACAATAGAATATCGGAACACTTGGTGTTCACTTGACATGCGAGGGATTATTAGAAAGTTCCCATTTATGCTTACCTTTCCACACTCTACTTTTATATTGTGTCCTTGCAAGACTTTTGTCTCTCCAGAGGGTACTTTGAATACATAAATATCTCCAGATACTGTTCCAAATAGAAGCACTCGTGCTTTAGAGTGCCACAAGCCCCATGTTAAGTCATCAGCTTCATACTCAAAGGCGACTGTCCATGGTAGTTGTTGGTTTTCTTCTGTGTTGCATTTCCAAACTTTGATTAGGCCAGACATGTCAGCCGTGGCCAAGTATGCTCCATCAAAACTAAAGCCAACGAAGATGACTGAATCCTTGTGTCCAACACAGTCCATGACCAACTGCCCATCGCTAACAGACCATACATAGGCCCGGTCATCTTCTCCGCCGGTGACCGCCAGCTTGCCATCCGGATGAAGATCACAACAAAACACTGAGCCCACATGCTTACTGAATACAAAAGCTGCATGATCCTCTGGCGGTTCCATGTCCATGTCCTCTTCTTCTACACCTAACATCTCTTCCAGATCTTCTAACTGTACCTCTTCAACCTCATCGTAATAGAACATTTCTTCTTCATCCATGCCTGTTATTTCGTCGCCGTTTACGGACGACGGCGGCGTGTCTTCTTGCTGATCACGCATTATCTAGAACAATTACAAATTTATTCATACAATATTAAAACAATAAACGAAATAATGGCGCAATATCAAAGATTATATACTAAAGTAACCTCTTACCTATGTTTCACACAATGTTCAAACTTATAAGATGGATTTTTTTAAATATTGTACTTGTTCCTGTCGTATAATAATTGTTCTAAAGTGCACACGACTTGCAATAACATACATTTAATAGATAATATTAGATAATCGTCTCTTGATAACACGTTGCACGAGTTAAATAGTCAAAACTGTTCTTGACTTGGTTTGGTAGTTTCAGAACTTTCAGACTTCAGTCACACAAAATCCGTCAGATCAGTGACAGTCGGCTGTCGCCTGTCAGCATTGACAACATAGAGATGCATTCACTTTTTTTTTATTGTCGGGCATCTTGCAGTTGGCCTTGATAGGCCGTAACTGCTTATAATTTTGGTAGTGAATTATTCAATTTAGTTATATGTGAGTGCACAAGTTTAGTGAAGGTGAAAATATGTGACTAACGTAGACTTTTCGTGTTCAAATCAAACTACTACAACAAACAACAACCAACAACAAACAACTATCAAAAACTCATATTGGGTTGTTGTAAAGATACTACCGCTTTACAATAACTTTGACTTGACTGACTAAAGACGACTATGACTGTTTTGTAAGTTCGTGCCCGATAATGGGCCATTTACTTGATCAAAAAGAAAAATTACTTGACACTGGCTAAATGCAAAAACCGTGCGAAGCCAAAATCCGAAAAAAAAAAGAGTTAAAAACATCGTTGTTTACAGTGCCGCTAAGAGTTGAAAACTTCTACATTAATTAATCATAATTTGTGACATTTTCCATGAACGAAGGATGGATTGTGTGAAAAATGATATGGGTAGAAAGGGTGTGACTGCTGTGGTCAAGGCTATGGATAAGGCAGCCAGAGTAAACACAGTCACACAGACAAATTGGTCAGACTACTTTTAAACTGGGATATGGGCGGGAGGATGGGGGAGGATGACACCCACATTACATCCGCCCTGCTCCGGCCATAGCAGCAGTACAACAACAACCGTCTACATTGAGGGCGCATTTATTGATGATATAGATTGTGTCTACCGGTAGAAGACGTCAAATTAATATCAAGGTTTTGTAAATATTGATGGGCGAACCTTAATCTGTTGAAAGTGTAATACGTTTATTATGAAATGATTATTTTAAAGAACATTAGGATAAGTCTAAAATCACAACATCTTTATTCCTCTTTTACAAAAAAATGATTTAAATGCTGAGCTGGCAGTACAATATTATCGTGATGCCTTCATCATCATTTCAGCTGAAAGGCGCCCGCTGCTGGACATAGGCCTCCCCCAATGGGGGTTTTGCTATAATCGCCACGCTTGGCAGGCGAGTTGGCGATCGCAGTATGGTGGTAAAATGCATAGAAGACGCTGCTGCCTATTCTCTGGCAAGATCCTGATACCCTGCCCATCCCAAATACCAAACAACTGTCATTACATGGGTACAACAATCGAGCGTTCAAGAATATAAGAATGTAATGTAATTTAATGTCGAGAATAGCACAAACTCAAAGATAAGTGTGAGATTCAAAAGTCCGTGGTAGAAGCCTAGTTTTCAGGGTAAAGCCGAAATCAAATGTATACAAGAAAGTAGCCGAAGCAAGAATACACACAACCTTAGCACACAACACAGTCGACTAGAATATCCGAAGATAGTCTGGTCTATGGTCTGGCTTCATGGGTGGCGTTTATTTATAGTGTTTATTTTTTTGTACAAATCCTGCCTGCTATGATACTTTGACAGTTTGCGGTAGCTTGATGTGCTGGGCTGCTGGCGTAGTTGTACAATACCCATGTATACAAGTGTTTTTGATTGATGAAAATTGTACAAGTGTTTTTGATTTTTGTCTTTGACAATTTGACTGACAATCGGATTTTGACATTGACATTCTTAATGTAAAATTTTAGGTTAGGTATCGTGAAATAAATAATCAGTTTTAAAAAGCTTTTGCCTGTTTTTATAAATAGACTTAAATCTCCTATTAATCAGTAGTAAAACTTAAAAATGGCATCACTTAAAAAAGGTACCAAATAATTAGCTTACCTTTATTTATCAGCAATACCATTTTTTACAAAATTTATAACAGATGCCCTCTTATTTTTTGTCTTACAGCTTTGTTACCAACGCAGACGTCGTTTCTGATATCTAAACGATTTCGTGGGAAGATTAATATCCAAAGACCGAAGAAACCTCACTTCGAGAGACAGCTTCTGATTGACTTGTCTCAACCTGTATATGGGCCTCCCAAATACACGTTACCTGATGCTGCCCTTTGCGATAGAGGAAAGAAACTGTACGCAAAGCAGATCGACAATCCCTTTGAAAGAATATTAGCGAATGAATGCCTCAACTGGTTCAACACTTCAAAAATGGTTATATTTTTACATGTAAATGCAATAAGTATGGAAGATAAAACTCCGGCTTTCGCTGCTTTAGCAAAAAACAATATGCATTTAAGAAGTTATGGCAAAAAGATTGTCAGCATGGCCACCACTGGGACTCGCTATGAAGCTGTGAATCACTTGTTCACATCACATCAAAACATGATTTTTGGGCAACCTGAAAACATTACTAAAATGTTCAAGATAATGAAGAAAGCACCTCAATTAGTTATAATGGGTTGGTAATCTTATAATTTGATAATTTTACTATGAATGGCTCGTATCCTAATGTATGGGACTTAAACACAACTGGTGAAATGTAGGTGTACTATGGGTACACCTCTGCCGAACCCTCCGGGGAAACAAGGCGTGATGTTGTTTACTATTTAATATTTATCAATTGTAACAGAATTTTACAAGTAAGAATTAAAATGTCTAGTCTTATACTTATAAACAAGGATTCCATTTTCCCACATACATCAATTTTGTGTCTACTAAATATTTTAAACAAATTAATTTTTCCATTTTCAGCCGGAGTCATACAAGACAGATTGATGTCAAAGAATGAGTTACTTCAATACAGTCAAAATCAGAACATTGATGTGGCCAGGAGTCAACTGTGTGCTGTGCTTGAGAGTGCAGGGTCTTGTCTTGTGAGACAACTGAATCAGGGGCCACAAACTCTAGTTGGTTATCTAGAAAAACATGTGGAACTGAAGAACACCCCCAGCATTGAACCCCAAGACAGTGCCAAGAAAGAACCTGAGAGTTCAGAATAATTTTGTTAATTTGTAGATTTATTTGTTAGTATAAGAGTTAGAAGATTTCACTGTAGTTTCCTTTACTTATTATTATTTAAAGTTTAATTTACTTAAAAATCATTTACAATTCCTGTACAGATTGCGACACTTAAGTTGAACCAAAATTAGAACAAAACAATCAAG
Source organism: Antitype chi (assembly GCA_947359405.1). Classification (NCBI taxonomy): domain Eukaryota; kingdom Metazoa; phylum Arthropoda; class Insecta; order Lepidoptera; family Noctuidae; genus Antitype; species Antitype chi. The sequence continues at coordinate 8,216,439 of OX375813.1, read as the reverse complement.
GTACTGAAGTGAACTACTGAATGTGTACTGAAGTTAGGACAAAAATTACAGACCTTGACACTTATCTGCTGCTTATCAGCTGATCCGCCATTATGGTTTAAGTTACAAGGTGCAGGCAACAATATTTTAAACTTTATATCTAATGGTGTTCCCAGTCTGCATAAGAAAATTCCATCAAATGGTTGAATCACTATAGCTAGTCAAAGATCTGCAAAACCAATAGTGAGACCATCAACACTATTTATTGTTTTTGAAAAAAAAAATCTTAAAGCTAGGCTTTATTTAAGTGGGCTATTACAAATTGAAGTATTTAGTTTTAGGTAAATTTATGGGCGCGTGGTAGCTGATCGTGCGGGCGTGTATAGTGAAGTATGCTACTCAGATATGCTAATCATTATGATTCGGACGCCCAGGAACAAACCAGCGCGGACTTATAGCTAAAGCCCGCCCGTCACGAGATTTATTTCTGATTCATAGCGTTGATTCAAAAATTGTTTAAAAATATTATTTTACTTTTAAATAGACTGTTTCTTTTTTCAAGCAATTTGACTTAGTAACCTTAGACATTAAATACTTTTTGTTTGAATTTCGATTAGAGACATAGATAAAAAATATGATTTCAGACGAAAAATTATCATTAATTCTCTATTTTACAGAATTATTTTTGGTGTATTATTGTATGAAACATAAAAAAATTATTTGAGCATTCCAAATAACAAGCTACAGTCCTACCACAGACATTTTTATAAATGACTAAACTACTAAAAATTCTATGTAACAGAGCATCAAAAGATGCCCGAAAGTAATTTGCTCTCTAGACAAATAATGAAATTTTCCCAGACATATTTTTATTTTTTGCCTATATCTAAACCATAACCACATCAAATCTCGAGTCAAACGCTCAAATTCATGAAAAATTGTGAAAGCGCCCTTAACAATTTATTCCAAAATATTTTTATGGATTAGTATTGCCAGTGTTTTCATTAAAGGAGAACCTAGCCGCGGGCTCGAACTCACTGGTGGGCTTGGCTAAAATCACGCTGTCTCACCAGGCTTCGTGTCCGAAAGAGATAGTATCAGTGATGAGCGGTTGGACGCTAGTCTACACGCACAACGTTATTGAGTGAGATGGAGGATCATTTATAGTAAAAAATTCGCGAAAAAATTAAGAAAAGCCCTTTGGAAGATCGGGTTTTATGAAAAACCCAATACTTTTCGATAATTGAACTTTGTTGGTACCGACTTGGTTTTGGAGATTTTACACTTCTTTTATTACTTTAACACGGTAAAATTATCAAGAAAAACGAATATTTGTTGGCTCCTAACTTTTTAATGGGTTTTTATTTTAGTATTCTATTTCCGTACAGACAATATTAATAATGAGACAAAACGATATCATTTATGATATATACGATATATTGAGATATAATTTACTTTGGATGTGCAATGTCAGACAGTGGAGTAAAACACTCCCGAAGTTTGTTTGCAAAAAATGTGGACTAGGTTCACCTTAATGTTTTATTGTTTTATTATTTATTTTAAATTAGTTATTATTCTACTTATCGTTAGTTTGCTGTTCCTGAATGTAGGATATTATTTCAACAAAAAATACTTTGTTTACGAAAATACTAAAACTACAAAGTTCATTAGTTTATTCAGCAGTATGCCGTTTTATCATGGCGGCTACTATTTCATGGTGTTCAAAAACAGATTAGAAAAACTGAAATCTTTGAATTGAATTTTAAAATTTATTTTGTTATTTCATGAACTAAAGCTAACATTTTCCGACTGCTTTTTGCCTAAGTTATTTCAATAATATATTTTTTGATTTTTTCTCATATGGAAAATACCCTATTACGAAAATTACCCTTCTGATAAGTAACTCGAAAGTTAAGTCGTAACATCGATGTATGTAGGATTAAACTTTGAATGACAGGCTTGACCTAGTGTGGAGTTCATAAGCAAAATGTTTCCTTTGCGTCTTATTCCTTTTTTTTTCCTTGTTAACGTAGGTACCAATGTAGACTTTAAGGAATTGTAAAGCACTGTTTTTTGGTACAATAAACATTATCTTATCTTATCTTAATGGTAATTCATGCGTAGTATATTTAAGTTCTTCGGAAACAAAAACAAGTAAGATTTTCAAACTACTTTTGGTTAAATAAAAATTATTACTAAGAATCCTAAAAATATTCCAACCCTTCGGACTTGTTCACCTCAACGAACCAGCAAGCTGACAAATCCGATTTCTTATCAGTGTTGCTTTTTCTATATTATAATAATAATAATAATCGTTTATTAGGAACAAAAAACAAACATACGAAGACAAACAATGTTAAACGATGATAGCTGCAAAAGTTAAAACTGAGGCGCAGCTACCAACGCCCGACTCCTAGTGAGAGGGTAGGTTGTTCCAAGACTAATAAAAACAAAGGTATTTAAACAAAATACAGGGTTATTTGTAAAACACCGACAACCTCTTAAGCGGTCATTGTACTCATCATTATGAACAACTTTTACTATGGAACCAAACCTGAAATCGCAAAAAAAAAATCTGCTGTTCCCTACATTTTCATGAGTTATACGAACTTAAATGTAGGGAACAGCAGACTTTTTTTTTGCGATTTCAGGTTTGGTCCCATAGTAAAAGTTGTTCATAATGATGAGTACAATGACCTCTTAAGAGGTTGTCGGTGTTTTTCCAATAACCCTGTATAAGGAAAATTAAAAAAAAAAAAAAAAAAAAAAACTATACATATTAAAATACATTTTGAGATAAGTGCCGTGTGTATGAGTACCTAATGTAGAGTAAGGGAGGGTGGTGGTGAGATGTGTGATGTGTGTATGTGGGGGTGGGTGTGTGTGTGTTTTCCAAGGTGTTAAATTTCCACAAGATTTTCTGTTGCATCATAAGTTAGTGATTTTAGAAAAATCGCAAGTTTTTTCTTACATACATTTCTGGTAACTGAATATATGTAGATATTTTTATTGATCCTATTATAGATTTTTGAGCTCATGTAAGTAAAATGGCGACGTGCTGCAATAGTTGAACGAGGCTTTACCTCACAAACTCGATCGGAACGGCGTCTATTGCAAGATCTACCTGGTTCATAAATCAGCTGGGCATGCTTACGGAGCACTGCTTGAGAAATGAACAACTGTCTGACCGTTAGTACTTGGCAAAGAGAGTAAAGTGATGTCGTAGGAAACCGGATTGGTTTTCTCGAAAGAACCTTCAAAACTGCTCTCTGTGCTCTTTCAATCCGCAACATTGTTGTTTTGTGCGCACCACCCCAGACCGTCAGGCAATAACCCAACAGTGACTGAGCTAGTGCATAATATATGCCAATTAAGGTCTTAAAATCCGCTGAGCCTCTAAGTTTCTTAAAAATATACAAGAGCTTTCTTACGCGCGCTACGACAGAGCCAATTTGCTGATGCCATTTAAGGTAATAGTCAACCACAACACCGAGATATTTAACAGTCTGAGAACTTTCTAGTTCAGGGCAGCCACAGATTGAGGCAGAACTAGGGTTTATACAAGAGTGAGCGTGTAGGGCAATAGGTGCTGGGGGTTGACCTGATTTATTTAGGGAAAAACAGATGAACTTAGTTTTATTGACATTCAGAGTAAGAAAATTTTTGGCTAGCCATTTCATCACAGTACCAAGGGCTAGTTCAGCATTTTTACGAGTTTCACTCCAATCACGGCCATGAATTATTAGAGCCGTATCGTCCGCGTAGGATACTATTTTGCAGTTAGGGAGAGACAAGCGACACAGCTCATTTACATATAATAGGAAGAGGCTCGGCCCAAGCACGCTGCCCTGTGGTACCCCAAAGGTAACCATCTCCTTTCTGCTTAGGTGATTATCAATTTTTACGTACTGTCCACGACCCGTTAGATAACTTCTGAATATGTCCAGGGCAGTGCCGCGGATACCAACATTTTCCAGCTTCGAGAGTAATATGGGGACAGATACAGTGTCGAAAGCTTTGGATAGATCTAAAAAGATAGCCAGTGATTTCCTTTTGCTATCAATATTATCAATAATAGTATCTGTTAGTTCCAATACAGCTTCTTCGGTGGTTTTACCACTTCTAAAGCCAAATTGGTTATTAGCTAAAATGTCAAATTTTGTAAGCAATTTTGTTAGCCTAATGTTAATAACTTTTTCAAAGATTTTTGAGAGAGTCGTAAGTACTGATATGGGTCTATAATTTGTGACACTGCCTCTGTCACCAGATTTATAAATTGGGTGGACAATCGCGGTTTTGAAGATGTCAGGAAAGGTGCCTAAGGAAAGGCATAAATTAAAAACGTGGACAAGCACCGGTATTATGGTATGTCTAGTTGCTTTCACAACAGAAGCGGGGATACCGTCAAAACCAACGGCGCATTTGTCCTTGAGACCAAGAATAATAGTATTAAGCTCGGAGTTATCAACGCCGTGAAGAGCCATTGAATGCAGAGGAGGAGGTTTAGAGCAATCGTTATCAAGTTTACTGGATGTAGAACTGTTTTGGGGTTGAGAAGGCTGAATTTTGGATGCCAATAATCTGCCCACATTGGCAAAGTAGGCATTTACCGTGTCAGCTGATTGAGAGGGATTGTCACAGCACTTTAGGAGATCTGAAGACGAAGTTCTGTTTTGGTTTAAGTTAGCTATCTGTTTAATAAGAGTCCATGTAGCTTTTGGGTTGTTTCTGGCCTTCTGAAACTCTGCGCGTTCGTACTCGGCTTTGACTTTTTTTAGTAAGTTATTACAAAAGTTTCGGTATCGATGGAGGACAAGCTTGTGTGATTCATTGTCTGGGTATTTTTTAAATATTCTGTATAATTTATCTCTATGCCGTATGCACCTTAAGAGGCCTGGGGTTATCCAAGGCTTAATTATGCGTCGTCTACTTGGGGCAATGGATGTATGAGTGTGCGCCTTAATAGCTGAAGACATTGTAGAGACAAGAGACTCTGCAGCATCATTCGGATCATTACAGTCTAGAATTGATGAGAAGTCCGTGTTTTTGATGCATTCAACAACTCCAGGAACATCAATCTTAGGGTTACAGTAACTTCGGTTTACTTTGATTTTCGTGTGCATGTTACAGAAAAGCATGACGGGAGAGTTGTCTTGTTGTCTCCATATTGTATAGAGCACTCACAGATCTTCCTTATTTTGCATGCATAATAATAATACCTAGTAAATTTAAATTCTATGTTCGCAAAGTATCTAAGAAAGTATAGAGACATCGCAAAGACTGTGTGTAGCTGCATTGTAACGCCGGGACGTCACACAAGGGATGTCTGGCCTCATTGTCGTAACGTTAGGATTCACATATAGGTTGTCTGGCCGCAATGTTGTGACATTCGGTCGTCGCACAAGCGGTGTTTAGCCGCACTGTGGTAAAACTCGGACGTCGTCACGTCGCACAAGGGGTGTCTCGCCGCACTGTCGTGACATTCGGTCATCACATAAGGGGTGTTTTGCCACACTGTCGTAACGCTCGGACGTCACATAAGGGGTGTCTGGCCGCACTCTCGTGACATTCGGTCGTCACTTATGGGGTGTTTGGCCGCACTGTCGTAACGCTCAGACGTTACACAAGGGGGGTCTGGCCGCACTGTGTCGTAACACGCGGTCGATACATAAAAGATAAAACTTCCTTTTAATTTTGCAGACTTGTCGAACACGTCTATAATAAGACAAGTTGAATTTTTAACAAAATGTATTTTATTTCAATCTTGAAACACAATCTTTGGTTGGAGTTACAACTTATAACTACTTAGTCCAATAGAGATCAAACGTTAATGACTATACAAGCAGGATTGCTTCCACGAGATACTTACCTTAAATAATACTTGAGCAACACTGAAATAATTGGCATTACGTAATAGTAAATTTCATTTACGTAGCTGGCTAAACTTAACAAAAAATACAAACAATATTCATGGTGGCAGTTACCCTATTACAAAGAGTATTCTCCAGCTAAAAAAAATTGCAGACAAATGTTCAACTTTAACTCTATTGATCACGGTGCTGCAATGCGGCTGGTGGCACTTGCTAGAGCTGTCAGTGCCACTGCCGCTTCCACCTCGTCTCGATCGTGACGGGATAATGTATTTATCGTAATCCGTTGGATCTTTGTGTCTGACTTTCTTCGTTTTCCATCAGCCCACCACGAGTAGTTACACTCGCTTGGTTGGAATCGGGCTGCACTCTCCAGCCACTTACTAAGTAACATCGGACTTGTGATTGCTTTCGTTTCCTCTGGTCCATTTTCATTTACATCTGGTTTGTAGGAGTTATTGTTGAAGTTCACACACTTTTCTTTCATAATTGACGACGTATTGGAATCTTCGTGGTGGTATTCAGTAATCGTTTCGGGACTGCCCGTTAGTTCGCCATCATTGTCTAAGTTGTCATCTGGGTTGGTAGGGTCGGACTCGCTCCATATGCTATCGTCAGAGCAGATGCTGAACTGTTCCACGTTGCCCTGTGCGCGATCATTGTACGTGCGTATCAGATGTCCCCATGTTTGTTGATTTCTATCTACGTTCACATTTTTCAACTTTCTTCGCCAGTTGGCAAACCAGTTACAAATCTGTAAATAGACAATTTTAATTTAATTAACAGGTTTGGTAGTATCTACTAATATTCGGTACCTAACTACATACAACTTAGTAACTCATTGATAGGTGATAGGTAGGTACCCGCCTCTCTTTATTTGTGCATTTTGTACTAATCATTCATGGTACCTAGTGAAATATGTACAATAGTCAATCTAGTTTTTCACTTAACGTTAAATGGTGAACAGTACAATACAGTCAACAAAGCAGGGACAAAAATAGTGCCTATTTATGTACAAATAGCAATTTCTGGCATCGCTCCAATTAGGTTGCTGTTAGGCACAAACATGATACCTATGTATAAAAATCAGAAAACAATGAACTTTAAAATAATGTGTTCAATGACTTACTTGTATGTATGTGAGGCCCGTTTCGCGAGACAAATATTTTTTTTCTTCTCTGTTGGGGTATGGGTTATCTCTTCGACGCACTAGCCAGTCTTTGAGATAGCGCTTAATTTCTGGTGTGAATAGCCTCTTTTGCGGACGCTGGCCTGCGACTAAGCTCCTTCTGTAAAAGTAAAAAAAAAACGTTATAAATAGGTAACTACTCTGGCACTAATTGCAAATAAAAACATGGACAAAACATCGGGGTTCGTAAATAGTAGCATTTTTGAATAAAGAGCATTGAGGCATTGTAGATGATACGAAAGTGACGCACAAAGAACATTATACTGAATACCTACTGAAAGTAATGACTCATGCATGTCAATATTTGTAGCTACTAACCGAGTGTATCGTCTGTTTCTGACAGGTCTCGAGGATTTGCCTAGATCTTCTTTCATCGTCGTATCAGTCATGATGTCTTCTTTGCCTTCCTCAGATGTATGGATGAGCGTCATCTGATCTTGGATTACTTGATTTACACTTAATTGATTGTCCAGATGTGTGTATAGCTGAAGAGCGATACGTAATGTGTGGACAGCACGTGCAAGGGCAGTACCGCTTGCGACACGACTCGTGTCTCGCAACACTACCACTGCGGGGGATGCTCGGTGATCTATTAAAAAAATAAGGACATGATGACATAAATAGATTGTCTTTCGAAGAGTATACTGTTTAATTACGTGAAACAGTTAGATAGGTAACAGTATGTTGTAGTAGCTGCATTGATGTAACCGAAACATGACGGTCACATTCCACAGTTCACTTTTAGATGTTATTTATCCGCGATACCCTCCTGAAGTGCACTTTGGATATTTTATGTCGATTTATTTCAATTAGTTAACTCTACTTTAATTGGACGTATTATTTGAGGTTTTCGTATTCAGTAATTACCACAACGAACAAAAAACATGTTAACTATTACGTGTGCTCGAGGGTCAATGTTCTTGTTTTTGAATGGCCGAATAAAATTTAGTGTTAATTAGATAGTTTCCTGAGTGAGAACGACCGCACTGGCTCATTGAAGTGATTTGTGTACGATTCAATTTTATTTTACTTGTAAGTTTTGCCACAATGAAAATTCTAGTACGTACCTGTGTGCGGGAAAGCTCGGGGATTGTGTGAAAATGGCGTCGGATAAGCGCGCGACGGCAGCGCCGCGGCGCGGGCGCATCGCTGCTGCAAATACGTGTTATTTCAGGATGTCTCCCGCGATGTCTTCAAAAACATGATTACAACGAACAACATATATTATACTAGCGGTATGTATATAAATTTGTTATTTTTGGTAAATCAACAGCATTATATTATGATGTTACTTTTGATTGTAGAGCAACATCAATTCTTTTATAACCACAACAAGCCAACACAAAATCTTATAATAAATCATAACCTATGACTATGAAATTCGCGTTTTTACAGGTTATTCAAGAAGACATGAAATTATAGTGCATCAGTTAGCTGTACCTACTATAAAATGTTTGGCCAGTTAGTTTTATAGAGTCATCTGGTATTGTCACGAATGTCAAGACCGTCTTTATTGTAGCGATATGTTAGGAGAATCACGAATTCACGACTTAGTTTTCGTGTTTCAGTGTTTTAGATCACGAGAAGGTCAGTGCAGTGTTCGGGAACACAGCGTCTTTCTCTACCCGTAGTAAAGTTGTATATTCTGATTGAATGTAGGTACACACGGCTATACATCAAGCTATAGGTACATTTCCTTGTGGACACGGTGGCGCATACGGTGGATGTCTGCCCGGTTTACGGTGGATGTCTTCTGCGAAGCAGTAATGCTCGCGAAGAGGGAAGCGGGGCACGTGAGGGAGAGGCAGTTTATGCGCCCTCACGGCCGTAGTCGCCGCAGGAGACGCCCTGGGCGTCGGGAATCCCAGGCTGAATCCCGGCCACCGTAGGCGCGGGCTTGCGGACGGCGAGTAATGGGTAGCTTGCTGTCCGGTAAGGACCAAGCCCGGGTCGTCGGTGCGTTGTGTTCCACGTGCGCGTCAAAGAGATGTCAGCACCAACTGGTGGGGTCCGCAAGGGCCGATGCCTGCCAGGGGTGCGAGTTGTTTGAAAGAGATACCGCGGCCCCTGGCACACAGGCAACTAAGGGAACACGGGTGGCCGTTTTAGTAAGTAAAAGTCTGACACGCCCTCCTGCTCCACCCAGAGCGGGAGAAGTTATTTGATGATTTCCCACCCAAAAAAAAAACAGTTTACGCTGATCTCGCACTGTACGGAAATCCTACACAATGCGAGATCAGCTTCTATGTACTGGAAATGTATAGCTTGATGTGTAGCCGTGTGTACCACAATGCCCTGCTAGCTACGACACTCAAGAGAAGGGGGTTCTCTAGATACTGCTAATAATAGCACTCATAAGCTTTATTCGTCGGCCTATGTAGGAGGCTAACAATGTTTCAGCTAGCCATGGAATAGTGAATGAGCTCGTCTGGAATTCTACTCACACCAGAGAGGTAATTGAAAAGTGTTCAATTGTTATGGTTTTTGTGTTTAGTGTCCATGTCCATATAGTTAGATACATAGGTATATATGTGGGTAAGTACTTAGGTATCTACCTAAGTGTCTTACGCTAGTGTATATCTATTTCTTTATGGAAGGGTATCAGCAGAAATAGTACTCCATTCTTTACAAGAAGATCTGAAATCTCTTTTTTTTTATTTTGCTATTGTGAAGTAGAAGAAGTGCCTAGATATTAATTATTGAAGACCGTCTATAAAACTCTACGCAGTAGTAGTGGAGACTTAATCTCAGAACATAGTTTATACAGAATTTCAGAAAATAAAACGAGATTTTGATTTGATGAGCACTTGTTGAAACTGCCTGTTGAATGTGTTTTACTATAAATATGTCGATAATACATATATTTTTTACCTACTGTCTACACTCCACTACACTCGTTGGAATGTCGCAAGTCCCAAACTAACAAATAGCTCAACAATGTTCAGGTAGTTTCGTGATTGTTATTATTAAAAATGTACCCAGGAACATGATGCAACTAATTCATTCTGTATCGTCATTGTAGCGGTGGAGCAGTAAGTAACCAACCGCGAAGCAGGAAGTGTAATTGTAAAATGTTAATATCAATGCTTTTGTTTTATCGGTATAATTTAACACATTAAATATGTTTCGTTGCTGTCAAAGTTTAAAAGAGCTCTAGTACCGGCAACAAGTTCAACTTGGGGCAATTCGTTTCGCTGTCTTTGTCTGGTTTGTGTGGGACTCAATGGTGGTGTCCCTCTCGGGCACGACGCGGTCCCAACGGCGGCGGGCATGTAGTTCCGAAGTTCCGACTAGCGCTCCACTCCACACATGCGCTGCGGCGACTGCTCGGAGTGGTCGGCTGAATCGCGTCCTTAGTACACTGCGCCTGACGTCATCACCGCAACGTCTATTCCAGTTTCGCAGATCATAAAAATGGTAACAGTAACAGAAAGTGATTCAGTCGTGTGAGATATTCCGAGGCGGCCAGTCACTCCATGGGCGTGCGATCCGCGGCACAGCGTGGATAGCGCGCGTATTTGACCCACGTGCGTCGCGTTTACTGGTGTACGCGATTGATTTTCTGCGGAATGGGTGAAGAATCTCAGGCCAGCAATGGCAAAGTGGTTTTGAAACGTAAAATAACATTGTTTAATGGAGTTGGCATTATTATTGGGACTATTATTGGTTCCGGAATATTTATATCTCCGACTGGAGTATTCTTATACACTGGGTAAGCAGAGTGTTCAAGTTTCCCGCCTTTTGGACGATGTTTTCAGCCACTTGTTCGCGTGTTCAAATTGAATTCGTCAGTTTTTATCGGTTCGCACTTATCGCTGAATTCGAGACGCAAGATTTGTTTGTTGAATAAACAATGTTCAGGTTGCTAAATTAAAATGTGTGTGCATATATTTTGAATAAAATGCACTATTTTCAGTTTTGTGTACCTATGGATTTATCTTTTTACTGTTACACAAATATAACACGACTCTATTCTTTACAATATTGCTTCCTTGATTTCCATGTAGGTGTTAGGTATCTTATCTACGACATAGTTTTATTAACCTGTGGTTTATCACTTATTTGTTACTTAGATTTTATTATACATACTTATATATAATCTGCTACCTACATAATAGTACCTAACTAGTCTTTATAAAATACAACATCAATAAATGCAAGGCAATTCAAAGTTTGGAAAAAGAAGTTTATAAATAATTCGGTTTACAAAACAGTAAAGTTGCATTACCAAATTAACGCAATTCCAAATAATGCGTGCACTTATGAAGTTACTTATTACTTAAGTAATTACCAGTTTTATTGTTAAAGTCTGGTCCGTTTACTTAAACGTATTGGTCAGTAGGTGACACCTGTTGCAAACTTTCATTTATGGCATTGTACAGTACACAAACTTGTGGCTGCCATGCGTAAGTACAGTCAGCATGTCAACAAACCTCTAATTTTCAGAAGTCAAATCAAATAATTTATTTACTTAATACCTACCTACATGTTAAAAAAGTGTTACAGATATAAAAGGTAGGTACATTGTATTATAACCTAATGAGGTGTGTAGATTAATGTAAGTATTAGGTACTAAATCGAATAAATGTCAAATAAAAAAAAAAGGTCAATTATTATATACAAAACAAATCATAATTTCAATAATCATTATTTAAGTAGGTGACATATTAATAAATACCTACCTACCTACTTGGAATATTTTCTTATTTTTGGTAAAAACATATTATGATAAAGCAGACATCTAACACTGACTTCTTAAACTCTTAATTCAGTAGGCAACTATCTAGAAGTAGGTGATTGTAATAGTTTTATGTTAGTCTTACAATTTCTACTTCTTACTTTAAAAAGAGTGCGGTATTATCTGTACTGACGTGGAGGTAACCAAATGTTTCCACTAACAAGAGAACGGGCCCCTCACAACTTTGCAACACGGCCAAGGTTGTTTACTTAGGTGACACCTAGTTACTCTAGGCTACTTGTAGAGTTGCCGTGGATTTCCAGAAACCCTTTAGTAATCAAAACTTTATAAAAGGGAACTTTTTGTGACGCGGTCGCGACTCACGATGGGATAACATACTTAGGTATTTCGTAATATGTAGGTAGCTGTAATGTTTTTTACAATGAGTTAAAATAGGTACACTCGGCTACACATCAAGCTGTACATTTCCAGTATAAGCTGATCTCGCATTGTATAGGATTTCCGTACAGTGCGAGATCAGCGTAAACTGGAAATGTATAGCTTGATGTGTAGCCGTGTGTACCAAGTTACATGGTTTCAACTGATGACTGTGCAGATGCCTACGTGGATTTCAAGAAACCCTATAGGAGTCAAAACTCAAGAGTAAAAGAGTTTACAAACTTAGTTGGAACGATTCTTTCACAATGTGTTTACATACCTATTTCGTAATACGTATTATTTAGCTGCTGGTTCAGTAAGCACAAGTAAAAACTAATGACTATGCAGATATTTCTGCCTACATCTAGCTTAATGTTATATAGAGAAAATATTTAAATTTTGTATGTTTGTTTGTTACGCTTTCACGCTAAAACGGATTTAGCACATGGGTAGAACATGAGCTGGATTAGATCATTTTCATACCGATATTCCCACGGGTAAGGCTCGATACTTATGCGGGTGAAACCGCGGGGCGCAAACAGTATTATTGAACAAGCTTGTGTCTGCAACTCTACGCCAAAGCGTGTACCTATTTTATCTACTTAGTTAACTTTTTATTTACGCAAAAAGAAATAAAAATTCTGATAACATAAAACGACACCACAAAATAATTAATATTAATTGTGTTTTTAAACTCACTAATAATTATTTAACAAATTACTGATTCAATTAACACCCATTCTGCCTTCTGTCATTTTAACCTATTTTCAAATGACTTAAAAATCAAGAACGGTAGGTATTCTCTAATTGATTTGTAAATTACCGTGATCTACAAACAGCATTCGGGTAAATGACCCTTCACATTCTTCCATATCGTATGTACTATAATGATCTTTTAAAAAGGGATTAACGGAAATTCGATACCTCATCGACTTCATAGGGGGAGACTAAAGGATCGAATTTCGTGCACCTATTGTATTCTAATTTCGTCGAAATCCCTTTGGGTGGGCTGGTGATTTTATTTTAAACATTAGTTCAGCGGAAGAGGTGTTTTTCAAATTCAAATTTTAGCTATTACTTCTTACGGTGGATGCACATGTTGCGAGGCGTGCGGCGCGCCCGCCGCCCCGGTCTGCAATTCAAGCTTCGGCATGAGGCCTGCTTGGTAAAAAACTAAACCAGCGCATACTCAGGCTGATCGGCGTATGCTTTGAGGCGTCGCGTGCGAAGCACATGCCTCGTAATATGCATATCTTCAGATCCGTGGCGAGGCATGTGCTACGCGCATGCGATGGTGAGCCAGCGTACGTTCGTAAACGCTCCTCAATCAAATCACCACATTGCGAATAGTGCGTTACTGGCGGACGGTGATTCTGATTTATGCAGGGCTGCTAGAAATGTTAGGGTTGGAACACTTGGAACAGCCCGAGAATGTGCAGGATCATTTCCTCATCAGAGGCGTGTGTTTTGTACCGTGTGCATGCGGCACACGCCAAAGCTAAGTGCGTGCTCGATTTATCGTCCACACGATTCGCATTAAGGCACCATGATCGTGTAGTGTTTACCGACATACGCTGGTTAGCTCTCGAATGTGCGTAGCACATGACTCGCCACGAATATGAAGGTACGCACATTGCGAGGCATGTACAATTGTACACGGCATGCGACGCGCCGCACGCCTCGCATAGTGTGTATCCATCTTTATCATCCATTGGAAGCCATCAGCAGATCTAATTACTGCCAGGGGTGCGGGTTGTTCGAAAGAGATACCGCGGCCCCTGGCACACAGGCAACTTAGGGAACACGGGTGGGTTTTAGTCAGTAAAAGTCTGACACGCCCTCCCGTTCCACCCAGAGCGGGAGAAGTTATTTGATGATTTCCCACCCAAAAAAAAAAGCAGATCTAGTTACACGATGAACGTATAATTTTAAACTGATGACTGAGATTTTAGAACTTAGAAGGGACTGGCTGCCCTGGGCAGTCAGTCACTGGACCAAGTACCAAACCTGTTGACTGGCTACCACACCTCTTTAGCCTACCACAGAAGATTTAAATTACAAAACTACAACAGCTACTTAGCAGTAAAACAACGAATTCAAAACCTAATTACGTATTGCAACGAAATGTATGGCAAAATAAACAAATGTTTCGTAATTGTACCGTAATTGCAGTATAATACCTGAACATTTAACAAATACTGCAGTCACGTTTAGAATTTTCTCACGATAGTTTTTCAAGGCACGATTGGCACACTTGCCTAGATTCATTCATAACTCTAAAACTGGTAGACCGTGGCACTGAAACCTTTCTAGGTAACATTAGTAGATTGCACTAAGTATACTAAAGCATTCACTTTAGATTATTTAATACCCTTTAGGTAGGTTTTATAACATCCGAAACGAAAATTGCTTAGTTACTGAATTTGTATGAATTGAGACAGTTGCTGTAGAGACTGGCGTAGGTAGAGACGCGCATAGCTCAGTACCTGCTGAAAGAGATACTTAACGTGTATATAAGTTAAACATAGAAAAAGGCATAGGAAAACAGAATGTAGAGATAGTCAAATCAAAAATCAAAAGTAATTTATTCAAACTAGGCTGAGAGTCAGCTCTTTTTGAACGTCAAAACTACATAAGACAGTCCCCCCAAAACGCCCGCCCTTCACCACTTCCTAGTGCTTTAGCTGGGAAGAAGAAGTAGCGCAACAAACTTTCCAGCAGCACAGCTGCCTGTTAAGTTAGAAGAACTTGATTCTATACAATAGTAGGTAATTAAAATTACGAAACAAAAAAAAACCATTAATTTTGCCATATGTCAGCTAGCACACGCCAATATACCATAAACACATTGAAAACCAAAAATAATAAAAAAATAAAATAAAACGTAAACAGACCTATCTAAGTAAAAGCCTCCAGGCATACAGGGCATGCCCGCTAACCCGCTTACATAAACAATTCTGCATTATGTAAATATAGCTATAACTTGAAGTAGGAATGTAGGGTAGTATTTTAGATGACCTCTACCACGACTCTTCCTACAGAATATGATAGTTATGATGTTATGAGCTTTCGAGAAAACAAAGCCTCTGATATCTGACAAAAATATTATAAATTACAAACAATTCTGTCAAATCAAAACGATGAAGTATTATTTGACTCCTATTACATAAATAAATTGATGATAATTCGTATTACTACATTGGGCTTGGGTGCTCTTAATACCTTATAGTAGCTAAGTATAAGTACTTACGTAATTATCTAGGTAACATTTACCGCAACGCAACCGCAAAGCAACGGCAACACCTATAATCCTGTTTCTAGTCTATTACCATATATAATAATTATTTACCCATTCTTAAAAGCATTTTAGTAGGTAATATTTTCCTACAATATGAATGACTGAATCGTCTCAGCATTAAATAGTCTCCTATGAATAGACCCAACTCATTATTCGTGGGTGTAGAAATGTGCTTAGGGATGACTAATAAAACACTTTAGGATAACTAATATAACGAACTTCCTGTATTAAAATACCTAGAAGACGATTGTCTTCTAGGTATTTTAATACAGGAAGGACTCTCTGTTAGATTTAACAGAGAGTATACAGGATAAGTTTTTAACCAGTGCACAAACTGTAACCATGAATTTAGCATATAATTTTAGACCCCCCAGCGCAGAAATTTTTCGTCGGTTATATATAAAAAAATCTGTTGTTTCATAGAAAAGTGAAATACCTACGCAGTCAAAATGTATGGAACAGCTGTTTTTATTTGTATAACCGACGAAAATTTTCTGCGCTGGGGGTCTAGAATGATTTGCTGAATTCATGGTTACAGTTTGCGGACTAGTTAAAAACTTATCCTGTACTAAAGACTTTATTCTGCAGTAGTATAGCTAGCTGCTCCACATAGTTCTGATTCACTTAGTTTTCCGATGAACCTCTGCTAGAGCGGGAACTTTTACGAAAAAAACGTAGAACAAATGATTAATTAAAGAAATCTGTCTTGATAGATGTTAATAATGTAATTAATTAGCATTTTAAGTCACATCTGCCACCACTCTCACTTCCGATTGATCCCAGTTGTCTATTTTTCCATGAACTAATAATATTTTTTTCTCATAGGTCAGTTGGTGCGTCATTGATAATATGGCTTGCGAGCGGTCTGCTTTCAACCCTTGGTGCTCTGTGCTACGCAGAGTTGGGCACCTCCATCACGAGGTCTGGAGGTGACTACGCCTACATCTACACGGCCTTCGGACCCTTGCCTGCTTTCCTGCGCATGTGGATCGCGCTGCTCATCATCAGACCGACCACGCAGGCCATAGTGGCCCTCACCTTCGGCCACTACGTAGTGAAGCCTTTCTTCCCGGAATGTGACCCACCGCAACTGGCTGTCAAACTTCTTGCTGCTGTCTGTTTATGTAAGTGAAGTGCTTCTAGAAACTTATACATATTTGATAGTAGCTGTTTTCCCGTGACTTCGCTTGCGATCCAGGATGAAAAGTAGCCTATGGCCTTACCCCGGTCATGGTCTATCTTTGCGCCAAATTTCATTCAAATCCGTTCAGCCGTTTTAGCGTGAAAGCATAACAAACTCACTTTCGCATTTATTAATTTAGTTAGGCTTGATCGCGACTTCGTCTGCGTGTATTTTGTTTTTTAATATAAATATCCAGGATAAAAAGTGTCTTTCTTGAGGACCCAGGCTACCGAGGACCCAGGCTACCTATTTGTCAAAGGAGAAGCATAATTCTCCCATACAAGTTTGGCCCAGCATGGCCATAAATAAAACAACATAATATATCATGAAGCAATGTTTGTATTGATTAGTCCAGTTTATATTTGATTACTCCAAAATTCGGTGGTGACGAGATAAAAGACATTTTAAGTAAACATTTTGGGATGACATTTTGATGTTTAAACTTGAACATTTTCGTGATGGTCCTTCTCATGCACAAAGGTCGTGGGTTCAATTCTTGGCAAGTACCAGTGTGACAGTTTTCAATTCATATATTTTATTTTTATTTATTTTATTTTATTTTATTTGGGAAACTTACAGCTAACATAAACAATGATATTAAACAATATGAAGCTGAAGGCCATTTACAAGTTTCCACTGATAAACACTTAACTTAAACAACAACAAAAAAAGCAAATTTAAACCACAGTTAGCGCAGCGCCGGTTCTCCATTAGAAATAGGGAAAAATCAGTTGTACAAAATGCACGTAGCCAAGGTAAATATAAATGAGTAGATGCTAAGTCCGTGCAAGCCGAGGTCGGTTAGGAGAGCAGAAACAACAGATATCCAGAACCATACGAAAGGTCGTATCGTCGAAAACACCACGAGAAACCACAAGTAAACATCCTTGAAACATCCATAACACGAATGACTTAAATTGTCACGTCATTCACAAAAGACATGCCTTGACTTTGTCATGCCAATTGACATAAATCCCGTAACACACGTACCTAGCCATATTATGTACACAAAACATACACTAAACATAAATTAACTGCTTTACCTATGGGGGTATGCAGATACTATAATACGTCCCTTACTACGACCCTTACGTACGTACTCCTTTTGCTTTAACCACGTTGATTTATCTAGTCATCTAGTCATAGACGCATCGTATTTATAGCAACGATATAGCATAATAGCATAATCAGCCTATAATGATTGCACTGCTGTGACACAGCCCTCCTCTCTGTGAGAAAGAGTGGGCCATCCACCGCGCGGGCCCAGTGTGTTATATGTCACATATCTTCGAATTCTATGGCTCTAGGACAGATGAAGAATTTTCCATCACCGTTTTGAGAGCATTGGTGATGAAATTAAATACACAAAGTAAAGTGCCTGCCTGCGTTCGAACTCACGACCTAAAACTCGTAAGTCTGAGCTTTTACCACTGGGCCACCACTGCTATCCTGAACTGAGAACGGATATATCGTGTCGTAAACATTAGGTTTCAAATATATAATTGTTAGGTATAGCTGTGCTTGTGTCTATTATAATAAAAACTATATCGTGAATGTCACAAAAATATGTCAACATAATATATTTTAAATTACCTTACTATAATAATACAATAATGTGTCCTGCACCAAATATCTGTTTGTAAAGATAACTAGACTAGGTACTAATAGACTTTCTAAGTAATTAATTTACGTTAAGTATATGTATTGAAATTCAGTAACAACCCGAAGTCTAGATACGTGCCCGGTTGATGGCAATAGGCTCGCCCCCTATAACACGGGGCTTAAAAATAACTGGCGAAATGTGGGTGTACTATATACAGAGATCGGATATTCGGATGCATATTCACCAAAGTTGAGATATTAGCTAATATGGAATGCGCTTTTGTATCGAAAAAATCTTAATTTAGGTACCTAAGTAATTTGATTATTTTTTGTTCCTCCAGTACATACACATATTTGTATCGGGTTAAACATTAATTTTAAATTAATACACATCTGAATAGTTATGCAATCCAAGAATCCCGGGGTTTTTAATAAGTATTACAAATAATTTATAAAGCCGCTTCCATACTTTCATAGCTAAAAAATATCTTTAGGTACTTAAACATGCATCCGAATATCCGATCTCTGACTATAGGTATACCTCTGCCTAACCCTTCAGGGATTACAGGCGTGATGTTATGTGTATGTTGCACCAATCACTGTATCAAAATGTGCATTATTTTGAAAACATAATATATATTTTATTGCTTCGTGTGTTCCTGTCTTAACTGAACAAGACAGTGTTTCCATTACTTTGAAGAACCAATTATTCGATTGACTTTTAATTAAAGAGATAAATAAAATGTGAATTTTAACTTTCAGTTCCGTTGCCACTAAACACATAAAAAAATAATTATTTTTCTAACTCTATTATCTAAATTACAAATAAATACATGCCGTTTTGAATAATGAGTATGTACTACTTACCATTTTATTTCAAATAATTGCAACATTCTGTGACATTAGTAATTCACGGACGGAAATCAAAATAATGCAAACAAAGAAAATACTCTTTTAAATTGATATTTGTCTGCAACAATGTGCGGAGAAATTAAGGCCATAATGGAAATTCAAATGTTATACGTTTTTCTTTTCAATATAATTAAGTCTTTGTCCATGCTGGGCCACACTTTATCCATGTCCTTTCTAATATTGGTTTAGTGTGTTAGGCATGAAAAGGTAACAGACACATAGACAGAGTTACTTTCGCGTTTATATATTAAGTAAGTATTAGTATAGCTATAAGTAAAGATACAGATATTATGGAAGTATGCAATACAATTTTAGCATCATTTACTAAGATATATTGATGGATAATGCCGGTCAGCCCGTTGATCTTTACGATTAACACTGCCCGATGTCAATGTCAATCTTAATAAACATAATAAGAACTGATTTCCCCCTGATGTTCTCTAAGTGACGCGAGTAAATTAAATAATGGCAAATAAAAATGAAATCGACAGCATGAATTGGGTTGAATTGATAATAAACGACGTGGATTTTTTGTGGGATATTTTAAATTAGCAGCATTATTTATTGGCCAGTGGCGGTTGACTCAATATGCAATGAAAGTAAATTGCAATAGTTATTAAGACACTGTTTTGGTATTCGTAAGCTGCAAACAAAATTCTACCTTTTAATATTTACGCGTCAAAAAGCAAGATTAATAAAAGCATGTGCGTTTACTTATTGCATGTTTTAACACGAGCGTGCAAGTTGAAGCGATATAAAATGTAGATTATCTTAATGGCACAAAGGTTTCTTAGCAACTGGTTCTAAAAGGTTTTCAAGTGTTAAAAGCGTAATAAAAAAAAGTGGGTGTGGGTATAGAAAAACAGACATTTTCATCATTAAGTCAAGTGACCTACAAACTTAATAAATCGATTCTAGTCATTGAATTCAAATCAAGAGGCAAAGGCGGATAGATATAGAGCCACCCACGTCTTCGATTACTTACAAAAATCCAAGTATTCAATTCCATAGTTCTAAATACAACCTCATGTTAAATACAAGGTCTCTAACATCGCTGACTTGTGACTTCTTCATACCTAATAAAGACCGGAATTTCTCTGATATGATCAATAGTCAGTACTCTGTTACAGTGGTTCCTAAGCAACTTTATGGGCATGTTGTTGTTGATACAATCCGTTGGGAACGCTCTCGATCTTCGTTCACGGCTCGGGTGTCAGCATTGTTTGGACAAACAATCATCGGCTTCCCTTCTATAGAGAAAGCCAATTGGCCCGTAGTTTTCTTTTACATAAAGATACAGTAGTAGTTAATAGTTCATTCAAGTAGGTAATCGTCGCGGTTATCTCCACAACCCAGTAACTGGGTAACATGACACCCCTTGGTATAACTGGTTGTCAGACTTTCCAGCTTCTGACTAACCGTAACGACTGTCAAAGATCCAGAAATGATAGGCGGGACCAACGGCTCAATTTGCTTTAACCGCGGCAAGCGTTTTTAGATAAACAATACACACAATGTTGTCTAGTCCATGACACGCCACACTACGCTGATTATAGGCAGCCGGCGTGTCGATTTATTACGATACGAGAGAATGTGTGTCAACGTAACTTTCCGATGCTGCTACAAATTACGGTTCTGGTACACACTTGTAGATACATTGTTAAAAACTTATATCGAAAAAATTTCATAGAGAATTAAAAACACATTCTGCTTTTCAGCAACTAGGTACGCAAAAGTGGCCAAAATGTAAGCGTTTGTAGATCGATTCTAGAAAGCTTAAATTAATGAATACTAAAATAAGTAATGATGAAGGTCTACCCGTAATTTGAAGGTTAACAAGCAATATAAAACAAATCCGCCTGTCAATGGTTTAAAATCTGACACAGAACAAACTAAACATTCATTAAAAGAGAGGATTTTAGCAATGGAATCACTCTTAAAATATTTGAAATTCTATGGCTAAGCAATAATAGAGATCTGAATCGGAATTATATTACTAAAACAACGGCAGGCCCCCTATCACTCTATGGGCACCTGATCATTGACCAACTGTCCGGCAGTACCCCTGTTTTTATTTATAGACCTGACCCTACCCAGGAATAGTCTACTCTAACTCTTTCGATTTGTAGATGAGAATTTGAAACCCAACATTTATAATATTACTTAGGTGTTAGGGGCCTGTTTCATAATGTCTAACCGATAAATTATAAAATGGAACAAAACTTGTTTAAAGTTATCTATCAGGGTTAACCTTGCATTTAGGCTCGTCATCATCATCATAATTTTAGCCACAACACGTCCACTGCTGGACATAGACCTGTCCCACGCGCTGCCAATTCGACCGGGTCTGTGCTTTTCGCATCCACCGGATTTCCGCAGCCTTCATGAAATCATCGGTCCACTTTGTGGGGAGGCCTCCCAACGCGATCCTTCATACGCGGTCGCCACTCCAGAATCTTGCGGCCCCATCGGCTATCTGTTCAGCGAGTAATTTGGCCCTGCTCACATTTAGGCTCGTACCAGAACTCATACTTTTGTTCCAATTTCAGTTATATACATCCGTTTTACGACGCACAAAGTTGGACTAGCTAGGCCCAATCGTATTTATAATTTTATTAGAAGCTCAAAACATGAAACGAGAACTTGTCTTTAAAATACACAGTACACTCATCCAGACTCCCGGTTCAAGTTTATATCAGTTGGTCAGAAACTTGCCTAGCAACATCTCCGATTTATCGTCCGTCACCAACTGATATACAAGTCATTTGCTAATGCGAAATTAATAGCTTACCCTTTCAACCCTTGGTCATAGTAATCAAGATAACGACGTATTTATCTATTAATACATGCATTTCTAACGGGACCTAGTCGCTGACTATCTACATAACTAATGGGATCCCGTCGGTGCAAGCGATCCTGATAATTTATTAGTGGCAGTCCTGCCTACTAACATAGGTCATGAATAAATTTATCAGTTTATTTATAGTACTGTAGGTATGCGTGAAATGTGGGGCCTCAGGTATGTGTTGTGGCGTTTACCATTTTTCCTCATTCATGTCATGTGGTCTTAATGCGATTCAGGTTTATATGCTTGATTATTCATCACAGCAGTATTTATTACTATTTTGCACGGACAGGGAACTCCCTGTCCCTGCAAAATATTAGTACCTAGTAGTAGTTAGTAACAATTGTAGGTAAGTACTGGTTTAGGGAGTTCCCTATAGCAGTCCCCACAATTGTTAGTCAATAATAGTACGTTGACATTGCCAGTGACTTTGTATGGCACGCTGCATGGTCTATCCTGTTGAAATTTTGGAAAAATCGAATGGCCTAATGCCTTGTCTACATTACAAAAGAACCTCTATTCAGCTTTTATGTTTGGGCCTGGCTTGGATGAATCAGTCAGTGAAAAAGTGAGCTCGGTATGGATTTCGTTTCTTTTTGTTTCAATACCACATTCATTATTACAAAGTTGGCACATTTTCCGAAGCCTATTATTACACTCCATTGTTAAAACTTATTTCCAATAGCAGGACATTTCATATTACCATCGAATTCAATAAAGTGGTAAAAAGAGAATTTTCCAACAAGGAAAATTCAAAGATTCAAATACCATCGGGAATTCAATTTCAACTTTAAAGAAAAACAAATCAGACATTGATCAGTTTACTTTGAAGCTAAGAAAGATAAATGAAAATCTATAGGAATAGGAAGCCTTTAATTCTTTGATTGCATTGCGTCTCGGGGCGGAACTGTCGGCGGAAATTCCACTTAACTCAATTGCTGTTGATAGATGAACTACTCTGAAAATTAACTTCCATCTTCTCAGTCAATGCTGGCGTAAATTAGTTTATCTATACCCGCCGTATCTGTGTGTATGTGTCTTGTGAAGTTTTCCGTTTGTAAATGACAAACGTTCTGAGTTGAGCTGCAGGCTTAGCATGACGCTTTCTATTTCTACTCTACCGTAGAATAGAAATGCTTGTCAACATTTCTCGGTACAAAACTGTCAATTGTCTACACGGAAACGTAATTTTTGTCTACTCTTCCGTTGACAAAACGCTTCTCTACGGTTCTCGTGTTAAGCCTGCTGCACGATTAGTGACTAATGCGTGCACTGACAGGACGGGTCCACTCAATCTGTGTGGTTCTTTCCTCAAAAGACCATTTCAGACACCAATCTACATGATCTTCACATGATCTGTCCAAGATTATGTTTGGACTTTAAAAGAGACTGACCTCTAAGTTTGTTTCGGCCTTTCTTCTCAGAGTAGTCAAATAGGAAACGCTGACCTCATCTAGTTAAAAAAAATATAATTGACGTGTAGGTAAAAGTTTTTGTACAAACTTACTGACAGAAATAAAATCATTTATCAAATAAACGATGGAAATCCTGGCATGTCCTGGCTGATGTGTGTCGCTAAAGTTTTCTAGATAGACCTTCTCGTCAATTTCAGAGTTAATTGCTTAATATAAACATGTATTCTTGTCCCATTTTGGCCCACCTTGTACTCATGATGGTAAGTAACGTTTATGCAACCTAGTTTCCACAGCGCGTTTAATTCGCGGAGCTTGATCTAATGACATGTTCAGGTTGCGGTCAGCGTAACTCGACTCTTGAAATTACGACTCATAGAGATCTTTAAACCCTTTACATAATAATGAGAATGAATAGATGAATATGTTTTACTGGCTTTAGCCAGCGGGTTCGCCCGCCTGGAGCATGGAAATTATCCCTACGGGAACGTACTACCGGGGTAAAAGTATCGAGGTTATAAACTATGTGTGCCAAATATCATCCAAATCCGTTCTGTTTTCTTGCGTAATTGATTAACAAATATCCAAACATACAAACTTTCACATTTAAAATATTAGTAGGAGGATTACTTCCCTAGAAGTAAGATGATATCAGCTAGGTCCTAGCTGATGCCCACGCCATTTCCGCATTCAATCCTCCCACTTGACCCGCTCAAGAGGAGTTCCGGTCCATCTCCATCTCTCTCTCATCTCTCTCTCTCATCATCTCCATCTCTTCATATTTTCCAAATATCATCATTCTATATTCAGTTGTTGCCGCATTGCTCTCAATAACTGGATTTTGAGTTTATCTCAATATTATTATGTAGTCTTATCGCTTTTTCGCGACTTGTTAAGCTTGTTTATTTTACCAAATCATATACGGATTTATCTTTATCGTGTCATCGTACTGAAAAGCCGTCTACTGAAAAGGCCTACATTATCAAATTACCTTTTATTGTTTTTTTAATTAGCTTTTGCCAGTGTTTTCACCCGCGTTAAACAATTTCAACAAAACCTAACAAATCATACCTACAATCCTCAAGAATCACTGTCTATTGGTGAAAACTGCATGAAAATTTCCATTCAGTACTTTTTGAGTTTATTGCGAACTCGAGACAGACACGCGGCGGCGGAAATTGTTTTATAATAGGTATGTAGTGATTAGCCCTGCTACGCACGGGTGCAATGGCAAAATGTCTAAATGTCGTGTCGTCATGTCGTCATGATATCTGGGCTATAAGTACCTTACGCCTTGTCGCAACTATATTGGGGTCGGCTTACAGTTTAACCGGATGCGGCTCAATACCAGTATTTACATGAAGCGATTTCCTATCTGACATCCAAAACCCTATATTCTGGGTTATAAGTACCTATATAAATATCTTGTATTATGCAGACAAACCTTCCGAAATCAATGCTCGAAATTATGGTAAAGACCGCGTCAAAATCCATCGTCTAGTTTAGAGAAGATAGTATAGTCTACGGCTCTACGGGTCACAAAGACTCACACTAAAAGCGACTTTTTAAATGCCATGTAGGTACATTTATATGATAATGATAAATTGTCTCACGTTTGTGGAGTAGGTAAACTTAAAAAACAAAAATATCTATGAGCGGGTTTATAAGTTCCAACAAACCAACACTAAGATGAACTAATTTGGAGTAATTTTACTGGTTTAAATGTGTAAGTAAGTAACGTGACTGTTTAATGAGAAACCCTATAGGGTGTGAAAGTATTAGAGCTTATTTACTTATCAGCACTTGAAAGCTGACAGTGGTCTTTCTAATACTTGGTATTTAATTTATTGTTTACTAGATTTTGTCCTTGGCTCCGCCCGCGTGGATGTCAGTTATCGCGTAAAAAAGTAGCCTCTGGCCTTCTCCATATCCCAGGCTATATCTCTGCCAAATTCCATGACGATCGGTTCAGCGGTTTAAGCGTGAAAGCGTAACAGACAGACAGAGTTACTTTCGCATTTATAATATTAGTAGGGATGACTTACTATCTGAAGGAAAATGTTCCTTCAGAAAGTAAGTACTTAAATTACATTGTTATGTCAAATCGACCTCGCAGTTTGCACCTCAAATTAAATACTTTAGTAGTAAAAGTAATAAGATGTCCTTATTATGGTACAAGGTATGATCCTAAGCGGAAACCTGAGACGCCACACTATCTTATAACAAAATATTTGCAGTAGCTACAAGTCTGACCGAAATATGATCCGGAATTATTTCTCTGGAAGCATGTGACGTACTTAAACGAACCTAATGACTCGCTGAAAGTGGATCACTTAGAACAATTTATTTTGCAACGAATATAATTTGCATATCGTCGGCCTAATTCGTTAACCTGCTAAGTTCATTTTGACATAGTTTACCAGACAAAGAAAAATCTGAATAATATCTCTATTAATTTAGCAATCAAAATTCTGAAAATCCCGTTGGTTTCCATAATTTTTCTTGATATTTTAACAATATATGTAGCAGCATAACTTATACACATTTTATAAAATTTAGAAAAACAATTATTTAGCAGTTTGTCGAAAAATGGACTTAGCAGGTTAACGAAATAAGCCGACGATATTGCTCCTATTTGTGTGCTGTCATCGCAACGCCATGTCTGATGCATTTGAAAAAATCCTGGAGAGCAGCTGACGCTACACTGTTTATGTCATGTACGTAGGTAGGGGAAGTACGTCCAAAATGACATACGGTTTTGTAATTTAATCATATATTTTTAATTAACATAGATACAATCGGTCTTCGGTTTAAATAATTATCTTTGGTTCATTCGTTTTAACCTACGTTAACTCGTAATTTACTAGAAACCATGTAAAAAATATAATTTAAATTAATCGCAGCCTCTAACAAAATTCATTTTGTCAATATAGGACGGACAAAATAACATACATAATAAACACTTAAATTATGAAGTACTTACATACATATTTCATAGACGAAGCTTTTGGTTTTCTTGGGTAGTACATGATATATGTGCACAAAGAGAACAATTGTTGTACCGTAGTCAGCACTCGTCGGGCTTGGAACGAAAAAGAGGTCGTTATAGTAAAAGTACGCGCAGTCATCATGACGCAGCTGGAAATCTTCTACATTTGGTTCCTCATCGTAAGGCGTCCTCTGTATCTGTCTTCACCTTTTGCCTGACTGCTTTTAAGGATCATTTTCGTAGTCTGAGCCATCTTCGAAAAACTCATCATCGAAAAAAAGATTCGTTTTGCCTCGAATATAAGTATGTAATTTTGCTCCACAGGTTATAAAAACTAAATAATAATTTCTGTAAACTCGAGATTTATAAATCGTTACTTAGAATAAATAATGCAGTGTAATGCTACACTTTTTGAATTGACATCAAAAGATGTAAGAAAAGCCACGTAAAACTGACCAAAAACGAGACGAAATCCATCAAAATAAAAACTTTTACGCGCACAAAACGCATTCGTACCAGTTACATCGTCGTTCTGACCGAGTCTATGGCATTAAAAACTTGACAGGTATTCGACCATGGCCGGCGCGGCGCGGCGTCACGTAATGATAACACAACTGAAGCATTAGGTATAGCCCGCCAATTAAAAAAAAAGCCCGGTGTGTCATTTTGTTCGTATAAGTATGTTATTTTAGACGTACTTCCCCTATGTGTCCTTGACCGGAACCCTGTTGTTTCCAGACGCGACATTATAAATTTTAATTTCTCCATTCGTTCAAGTATGATTTATCTCATTTTTGTTTATGTGCGTATCGATCAACTATCCTCTGTTTTATGTGCGTATCGATCAACTATCCTCTGTTTTATGTGCGTATCGATCAACTATCCTCTGTTTTATGTGCGTATCGATCAACTATCCTCTGTTTTATGTGCGTATCGATCAACTATCCTCTGTTTTCATGGTTGGTATTGGGTTGGCTGTATTGAATACGCAGTGTTTCAGCATATGCATACCTAATTCAATCAAAAGTGCATCGACACGGTGGCATTTGAATACTCTTTATACCAAACAAAATCCCTTTTGACCATATCAAACAAACGCGTTGAGCAATTTATCAGTTAGCATAGGTAGGTACTTAATTGGAACTGTGTTTGCAATTTATGGCAAACTAATGAAGTAACGGTTCACGTTAAAACCTTTTAGGTTTTTGTAAAAAGTTATTGTTTAGGAAGAACACGATACTTCGAAAGACTTTATTTAATTTCTTATCCTTTGCTTCATAGGTATCCTGACAGCGGTCAACTGCATCAGCGTGCGCTGGACCATGCGGATACAGGACGTGTTCACGTCATCCAAGCTGCTGGCGTTAGTCGTCATCATAATCTCTGGGATCTACTATATCTGCATCGGTAAGTTAATCATGATTAATGACATTGTAACTAGAGAGATAAGGAATCAGCTACTTGTATCCTCAATTTTGTTCGCCTACTCAGCTCCAAATCTTCCATCCGTCTTTACATGTTTTGCTTCCAGTAATAAGATTTTTTCAGGGATGTTCCGTATTATGTCAAAATATTACGAGTTAATCCGTTGGTGAATTATTCTTGCACTAGTTTTTGACAGCGGATTCGCCCGCATGAAGGTCGGCAATTATCCGACAGGAACGTACTACCGGGATAAATAGTACCCTACGTGTTAATCCAGGTTATAAACTATCAGCAAAAAATTATCCAAATCCAATCAGTAGTTTTTGCGTTAAAGAGTAACACACATCTGAAACATCCATCCATCCTCTAAATTATTATTATGTATAATATTAGTATTAGGAAGTAGGATAATACTTATTAGTAGGATGTACGTACAAAATTACATCTATTTTAAGTTTTTATCGGTATAAGTACGTGATGAGCTAATTTATCTATACGGTAATAATAATTATTAGAGATGCGCCGACTATGACTTTGGGCGACTAGCCGACTAGTAATAATAATATATTTTTAAATGTTTTTGTATAATTTTTGTAAAAATATTTAAAAATATGCTTATTATGTTTGAAAATAAATAAACGGAAATAGTAACAATAATATTACAGTTTCATTTCAATCGTCAAACCGTCTTTTAAATGGCCCGACTAGTCGGCGGCTGTAGCCGACTAGTCGCCGACTAATCGCCGACTACAATATGGCCTACTACTACTAGTCGGTACATCACTAATAATGATTGAAACGATAGTCTGATGATAAGGCTAGTTATGTACGATTACGCGTCAACGCGTGCACATCGCATAGGTTAGGTACCTATAGCTTCCTTCATAGATAACCGTTTGGTGGGTCAACTGATAGAATGAATGATAGACCAAGGTCGGATAGAACAGCCTATTGTATTGTAACCTACTCAGAAGCCTCTAAGGAGTTGTTATGACATGGTTAATTTAGCGAGAAGTTCGCAGAATCACTTTGATTGCCTTCATGCTTATCTTACACAAATATCTTGAATGTAAATGACCTGCTGTCATTGACCTATTCGCCAACGCATTGTATAACTTATGGGGGGGGGGGAATGGAGGCCATTTTATACCTACTGAAATCTGAAAGTTAAAAAAATCCCGCTGATTGATAAATTATTGTATTTCTGTAAGTAGGTTTGTACAAACACTAATACACGTCAATCATATTTTTACAATAAAACTAGATGAGGTCGGCGTTTCCTATCTGACTACTCTGAGAAGAAAGGCCGAAACGAACTCAGTGGTCACAGTCTCTTTTAAAGTCCAGACATAATCTTAGTCAGATAATGTGAAGACCATGTGGATTGGTGTCTGAAATGGTCTTTTGAGGAAAGAACCACACAGATTGAGTGGACCAGTCCAATCAATGCACGCATTAATCAGTAATCATGCAGGTCAACTCAGAACTTGAGGAGCTCAACAATTATAACTTGACAATAAGTACTTAGTACTTAGGTATAAATTTGTGGGTTGTACCTATTCTATACAATAGATCATGCGTATTTTTACATGGTCGTATTTGTATAACCTACCAAAAGCTGATAGATAGTCTAATATTTTAATTAATTAAGAACACGTATTGTCTTCATCTTTGTAGGCCATGCAGACCACGAGGCAGTTGGTACTCCGTGTCTATTTATGGCTAACGTACATACATTGTTATGTTGGTGACGGAGTTGACGCCCTTTGTCTTTGAAGCCACCTGCGATACTGGCAGGTGGACTCTGTAGGTACCTACTTTTATGACTGAAACCTGTTCGAAAAATAATTTACTACACATAAGAATATGTAGTATCTACATTTTTAGGAGCAGCTCTGTTATTCACGTGTGGTATACCTACAGGCAATAGTGTCCTTTTGTGTGTTTTTTAGACATACCATAGACTGACCACGAATCCGTTTGATAAAAGCGGGGCTGAAGAAATATTCCCCTATCCTAGCGGTTCTTGGAGATAAATATTCCAGTGGCCTGTTAGTTTTGATAAATGTCGAATGGGTCTTTCGGCGTTTTACCGTTTCTGGTTATGAGAAAACTCGTAAATTTATGTCGAGCATTTATGTATGAGTAAGACAAAATGGAGTTCGCTTGTCTGAGTTGCTAGATTGATTAATGATAATGATGGACTTCGTTGTCAGCTTCCGATAGTTCTCCTTTAACAGCTAGATTGACTGGCGTGGGCACTGTGGCCTGTGGAGTATGGGTAGAGTATGTAGTTTATTCCTCAAAGGAAATACTCACGTACCTACCTAAGTATATCATTACGACGCGGTAAATAACATCGACATTGAGGTTCGGCACAACTGCATATACCTATGCAATCATCAAGTTTTATGGAAGTGTAAATAGGAAAGAAATGAGTCTGAGTGAAGAAAAATCTTTGTAATCTTTTTACGAAAATTATGCTTACGGAGGTGTATGAAAGGCACAATTAAAATTAAAATGAAGAAGTGAAAAGCTAATATTTTTAAATAATAATAATGCATTAGTTTAAACTCAAAATTTTAGTGAATTGTAGTCGAATTTTGACCACTGGGGGACCACTAGTAATCATAAAAATACTGTCAGCCTTTACGGCAAGAGTGAACAGGGATCTTCTGGTTACGATCGTTCCATCGTCGACCTCATTCATGCTCATTCCTTCATAATAAATGTAACATATTGTTTTGAATGTCAAATTATGTCTGACTATGTATTAGGAACGCAATTACCTACTTTAAGACCTACGCTGTACCAATACTTATTGCAAATAAATGATTATGATTATTCAGGCGAGAACGAGGGAAAGAGCTGCACCCTAATTGCATTACGCACACGATCAATCATAATCCGAATGATTTTGAAACAGCACCCTAATTGCGTAACTCACGATTCATCATAATTTGTTTCGTATTGAAACAAATGGCTAAACCATTGCTTCATTTGTTCGAAAAATGTGTCTGCTCAGCAACGTAAATAACGCAATGAATATTGTTGAACTGTCAAAATTAAACCGATTATGATTAATCGCGTGTTACGCAATTAGGGTGCCGATTGTTAATACAATGCTTCATATTTTCGAAAAATGTATGTGCTCAACAACGTAAATAACGCAATGAATATTGTTGAGCTGTCAAAATGAAACAGATTATGATTGATCGTGTGTTACGCAATTAGGGTGCAGGCCAATATGGCGAAAAACGCAATCAACTCTAAAGAGTATCTAAATATATTTTCCGTTAAAATATTCAGTGCACAATAATGAGAAAAGTTATGTACCAAGCGAGAAAGTAAAACGTAACAATTTTTTTTGTCTGATTACTTTGTTATCGAACGAAATAGAAAGTATAGAAAGTTTGAAGGGCCGTCTTGATAACAATAATTCCCTTCGTAACAACGTGTCAGTCGTGTCGACATTCTCTTACATATTGTAAACAGTGATGAGGAAGTACATAATTATCTTAAGATGGAAAGTATTGAAAAGAAAGCTGAAAGGGCGGGTAATTAAGATATTATAAAACAAGTGTCAAATCTGCGTGACACTCGTTTAGTCGGTTTTCGTCTACTTCTATCTGCAATCTCACCGCGTGAAGTGAGCGTGGAGTGAGCTGTCACTGTCATTCCACTGATGTTTGGTCAATCCCTAGCATCAGTGCACAGTGGGATGACACTGATACGCTCACTCCACGCTCACTTCACGTGGTTACAGAATTGACATGCTGTTGTCTGAGGCCCGAGCTCTGTTTTTGTTTTTCCCGTCTCAATGGTTTTAATACGTATTTGTCACTTACCTATTTATGCAGAATACAATTTTAACCAGTGCGCAAACTGTAACCATGAATTTAGCATATAATTCTAGACCCCCTAGCCAAGAAATGTGTCGTAGGTATACAAAAAAAAGTTAGCTGTTCCATACATTTTGACCGCGTAGGTATTGCACGTTTCTATGAAACAGCAGATTTTTTTTTGTACCGACGAAAATTTTCTACGTTAGGGCTTCTAGAATGATATGCTGAAATCATGGTTAGTGGTTACAGTTTTGCGCACTGGTTACAAATATACCCTGTAAAGTTCTCGTCATTACAATCAGCCTATAACGTTCCCACTGTTGTTCCCACTGGGACACAAACACAAGCCTTTGAGAGAGAGAGAGGGTATGGGCAATAATACACAACGCGGGTCGGGTGCGTGTTAGTGGATGTCACATGTCTTCGTATTTTTGGTTCTAGGACATGCCGGTTTCCTCAGGATGTTTTCCTTCACAATTTTAAGAGCTGTGGTGATGAAATTAATTTATACACAAATTAAAGTGCCTGTCTGGATTCGACCTCTCGACCATGGCTCTTGTCTACAGCATCGGCAATTATAGGAAGACGAAATATGGTAGTCTTTACAAACAACAATAAATAAAGTTAGGTACTTGGGTTCTAATAAACGAATGAAACGAAGACCCGGATGTCTCCAATCAACTTTAACCTTAATAATCAAATTATATTTGATAAATTAAGTAACTGGGTATACAAAATAATAAGCATATTTTCTTTAGTTTCTCGGGAATTTGTGATCGTGATAATAAACTAGAGTTCACGTTCACGGTCACTTCGCTCGTGTGGAAACTATACGGTAGTTATAATTATGATAGTGTCATAAAATGCCTAATTTTGAAGCCTATATCACGTTCAGTATACTAATTTTTTAACCGACGAAAAAACGGAGGGTACTTAAGTCGACGCGTATATATTTTTTTTCAAATGTATGACCACGCATAATTTTTTTACATAGTATTTCGATTTTGATTATTCTTGTTTTTTTGGAAAGGGTATACCCCGAAATTGGTCCCATATAAATTTGAAAAAAAAAACCAACCCTAAGGTTAGGAAAACAGGGGGATGATTGATTGTTCACTCACTGATTGTAATGCTACGAGTAAGTGGTGTATTACAAAAAGTAATCAAAAATTAAGCATGTAGTAATTAGTAGATTATAGCCACAAAAAATTATAAAATAAGAACTTTTTGACAAAAATATTAAACCGCAGAAAAAAACTGAAAACTAAAAAATAATTAACCTCAACCTAAGTTTAACCTCAATTTAACTAAGTTCGGAAGTCGGTGACTTTAGATATGTGTTTCAATTTTATGTCACCGCCTTCCGAACTTAGTTATTGAGGTTAAACAAAAAAGGTTTATTATTTTTTGCTTTTCAGTTGTTTTCGGCGGTTTCATCTACACTAATATTATAAAGAGGAAAACTTTGTTTGTTTGTTTGTTTGTTTGATTGTAATGAATAGGCTCAAAAACTGCTGGACCGATTTTAAAAATTCTTTCACCATTCGAAAGCTGCATTATCCACGAGTAACATAGGCTAAATTTTATTTTGGAAAAAAATAGGGTTCCGTAAGATATTTGGGGTTTTCGGACACAAGGTGTAAAAAATCAACCAGAAAAAATACTTATTTTGCGTACGCTGCCTAAACTATAAAAGATAGAACCATAAAATGTTCTAATTAATTGTAGATCTTATAAATATCTACAAAAAAGTCCGCAACACACTATACCTATCTATGTCGAGTGAGGCACAACAACCATTTTTTTATTTATTTATCTTGAATTTTTTTTGGACTACATTTAAACGCATTTATTTTACTCATGCTATAATCCTAATCAAAATAAATTATTTCATCACTAAGTACAGTTTATGTAGATAATATTTGGTCTTTGAATGATTAAAATTGGACGTTTGGTTTTAAAGTTATGGCGAAATTAAAATAATACGATTTCTGCTGCACGGCCCGTTGCGAAGTGGGCGTCACCAAGACGGGGTGCGCGTGCGGGAGGGGAGTCTATGCAGCCTGCGGATAATGACTGCGTCGTTGATGTCTGTGAATTGACCTGGGAATCATTTTGCTGACCGTGTCTTTCCTGGGTAGGCTTTTTGCAGCGGTAACCGACATCCACGCGGGCGGAGCCGCGGGCGACCGCTAGTTTTTAATATAGAAATACTTACCGCAGTTATACATACTTACTAATACGTCAGAAGGGTGGGAAGGTGGGCATGGGCCCAATGAATGAACCCTGTATAAGTATGGACTTATGAAGTTAAACGCCATAGCGGACATGGATAAATGAATTAGGGGCTCGCTGCTAAATAATAACA
This sequence comes from Antitype chi, assembly GCA_947359405.1. NCBI lineage: Eukaryota > Metazoa > Arthropoda > Insecta > Lepidoptera > Noctuidae > Antitype > Antitype chi. The sequence continues at coordinate 8,182,406 of OX375813.1, read as the reverse complement.
GTCACACGGGGCAATCGAAGGTTAACTTATAGCACCTTTAGAAGTATAGGGACCTAATGCGAAATTAGCCGCAACTAAAATAGGTCTCTATAATTCTAAATGAATTCTAAATAATTTTGCTTGCGGCTAATTTCGCATTAGGTCTCTATACTTCTAAAGGTGCGTTATATTTGCAAAATTCGCGTCGGTTCGTGGATGGCAACACATAGCATATCGAGACTTCTCGGGACTTCTCCGTGCCTCGGAAAGCACCCCAGCTGTCAGTCTTAGATCTTTGATAGTCGTTACGAGTTTTCAGAATCGTAAAAGTTTGACAACCAGTCTTACCAAGGGGTATCGTGTTACCTAGTAACAGATTTGTGGAGGTCAGAAAGGCGGTCGATTTATTTGAAATACTGGTATTCAGCTGTATCCGGTTAACTTAGTTGGGATAAAGATAGGCAGATTGATTGAACATGGATGAATAAATAATAATTCACTGACCCGTGAAACGCGTCATGCTCCAAAAGTACCGTGTAGTAGTAGAGCGTAGGGGAAGTTTCGCGCACAACATGCGACCGTGGGGTGTGGGCATAGCGGTGTAATGCGAAAGCCAATATGTGCCCGTGCTGCAGGCTCAGCACGAGCACCGATTTGTCGACGGAAGAATAAACATGACTATTAACTAAATGATATACAATTAGAGAAGATAGCTATGTTTTTCTATTAATATTATCACAGTTATGCGTTCTAAACGAATCATGATTTTGTAGATAATCGTATATACTTTGTGGCCGTCGAGTAGAAAGTTTGTTGTCAGTGTGATTTTGACAGTTTAGGAAGAAATATTCTTCTGAAATAGTCTACATTTTTAAGGACCTAGACAAAGATCGTTAGAAACGAAAGACAAAACAACAATTTTAGAACGATATCTACGATGCTATGTCAAAAATGGAGAAACGAAATGTCACTGTCTATTCTTTCTAGAAATAGAAAGCGTCATGCTAAATCTGCTGTAAGTAAACGAAAAGAAAAACAATCGATTTCCTACAAATATTTTAAACAGTTCGAAGTTTTAATACAAATGATATTCGCAGAACGTTGTAAAGTAAAAGGCAATAGTCACTTATCAGCACTGTCATTAACTAATTTATAGCCATCAAAGCTATCAATGGAGGCATTCTTCCATTATTATGATTTATTCAGCGAATAAGCTTCGCTGTTGCGTTCATACCTTTAAATTTATATAGTACCTACGCAATAAATAAATGATACGTCTGGCAATGATAGGAAAAATTCTGGAGCCTGTTGCGTACTCCATATTTATATCCTTCTCGCAAGTATAATTACTTGATAAGTTTTATTAATGTACTAGAGATGAAATACTATACTGCCTACATTCATTCCCTACCTACAGAATTACACACAAGCACAACTGTCGACGATGTGCTTCGCTACTCTTGGAGCTTATCGTGATTTAATACTTAATATGATGTAATTTGTGTTTTATCACTACCTAATTGTCTGGTAATACCGTGCCTTATCTAATCTTACTAAATCTGCTAGGGTGATATTGGAATATTTATGTGATCTATGCATTATAAAATAACTATGCAAGCATTCGTGCTATATTACGTCGGTAAAATCAGATCTGGTATAATTATCGTATCTTTACAAATAATGTTTTTTTTTTAAGTCCCTCAATTATGGAGGCTATAAGTTATTTTTTTCAATTATCAGGTCACACTGAAAACTTCGACGCAGCATTCGAGGGAGAGTTCACCGCTGGCAACATTGCTCTCGCCTTTTACTCAGGATTGTTCGCTTTCGGAGGATGGAACTACCTCAACTTCGTCACTGAAGAACTACAGGATCCTTACAAGTGAGTACTTTCCTCAATAAATGAACACAAAATATAACCAGAAGTTTTCCAAGAAAAAGAACCTTAACTATGTAAAGTTCGTTTTGCTATGTAGTTTTACAGACGCCAGCACAGCAAGCTACCCCAATCTGTCAAATTTCTTTGATAGATTTTCAACTTTATAACCTAGGCATAAGGTTCATGTTCAATTCGGAAAATTTGACAGTTTGGGGTAGCTCGATGTGCTGGCGTCTGTACAACGAACCTTTCACAGAGTTACAATTCCGCTGAGTTTAGTAATAACTTTGACGCAGATAACGAGGCTTCTGCAAGCTTTAGTTCGTAACTAACTAGCATCGTTGTGAAAGAAACACGTGCGTCGATCTCAATACACACTCAATAAATCTGTGTACCTGACACTTATCTTTAATTGTAGATAATATAGCTGAGCGTGCATTTTCCAAGGATACTGCTAACACGAGTCAGTTATTCGTATTTCTAAAGTTTATGTAACACATGAACGAATTGCGTCATTCGAAGTGGAGCAAATAAAAGGTCGATTTGGTATTGTATTAGGCTAGGGTTGCCCATGGGATAGATTCTTAAATCCGTCTGAAGTGGTTCCCTGGAGTGCTCCTCAAATACCTCTATTGTTTGCCGTCGCGATTAGGGTTGGCGCGCACGACTGTGTCCTTCAAATAAGCTGCTAGATGTCCAATGTCCCAAGCCGTGGTTTTAGAGTGGAAATTGAAACTAGAAATTAGCATGGCATAGGAATGTTGGCAAAGGATATTCTTTTATTCATTGGATAGCTAAAGCAAAGTGTTCTCACTCTTCCTATTGCATGTTTTATTCATTGAGTCATTTATTTCGCGCCGGTTGATAGTGAGTAGTGACCGTTACACATTTCAGTCTATTACAGTATTTACTCGAGAGAAAATCACACTCATTGAGGTTTATTCGAATAGCAGCAGAGCTGATAATATGTATTTCTGTGAGAACAGATTCAATTAAGTTGATTTGTTTTTGAAAATGCGTTGATAATGGTTTCTGTAATTGCCTATGTATTGTAAATGGAAGTTGCAAAGCAACCTGCGAAATTAAAGTCTGAAAAATTCTTGCGATAAGACGGTGATTTTCCTTTAGTTACCTAACTAATTTAGCTTCCATTACCATTTTTGAAAATTCGGTAAATTGCTTGTAGTTAAAGCGATGCTTCATCAGCCTTCCTGTGAAGTTACAAATCAAATAATTGAACAAAAGACGGAGACACGGTCTGTTTATTGATAAATTGTATGCTCGCACAATCTTAGCTTTCGGGATTCTTCATGGTTCCACAGGTTCTCTGCCTATAGGTAATTTAAAAGTGTAATAAGGAAATCCACTTTTGAAGTTCACACGTAACTTGATGCATATCTAATCGATTAGAAAAGATATCAACGCACTTAGCACATCCCTAGTAATCATATCATCGTATCATCGTTACTTTGGAATAGATCGGGAGCGTGGAACGTAATTTTAACACGCCATGGGGAATAAGTTTCTACAACGAGAATTTCATTAATAGCTTTATCACAGTTGGCTGGCCGCCAATATTATCCGTCATTTACTCAACGATGCATTTATTTTATCATGTTATCAAAATCAGCGGTGAACTGTTGACGCATCGGACATTTTCAACGTGATTAATATTTTAACGTAAACATTGGACCTACTTTGCATTTTATTATTAGATTGTTAAATATTGATAGAGGTTCATATTTCGAAGGTCAGCAGATAAAATATACGTTTCCGCGAATTTTAATCGTAGTACGTAGCTCCACACCAAATAGGTACCTAGGTACCAAACAACGCGAATAGTTTTGTTTTTATTTTACAATTTTCCAAAATCACTAGTAGATACCTACTTATGTATTTAAATTAGTTCAGAATATGTATTCTGTAAGTAGGTACATCAGATTGCCAATTGACGTACATCTTATTCCCTGTTAATTGCCGACAGTGGCAGTATTAAAACATTATCAAAATTCGTCGGTTCTCACTGAGAAACACGTAATAAGTAATCCTCGATCTTCTATTGTTTTGGATGGAGATAATATTCTAAATGTAGGTATATGCCATGCCCATAATCTATATCATGCCATTAGCTACTATAATCTAAAGGCTTACTAATGTAATCCTGTTTGGTTCATTGTTATTAGATTACCTATCCAAGTCTAAGAATAAAAAAGTTTTTTTTTAATTTCCACATGCTATAGCCATGTTTATGAGTGAAATTCCCAGAATTCCACAGTGAGAGTAATAAGTTTTTATGTGCTATAAGTCCATTCCATTCTGTTTCAGGAATTTGCCCCGCGCGATATGGATCGCCATGCCCATGGTGACTATTATCTACGTGTTGGCAAACTTGGCCTACTTTGCCGTCGTCACCAAGCTTGAAATGATGTCAAATCCTGCGGTGGCTGCGGTAAGCATGATTTTATTTATTTGTGTGAAAATGATCTTGATAAAACTGTTCTGCGCTTTGTTATTATACCTACAAGATGGAATATACATCGGGGCACAACCTGCTATCATGGATTCATACAAGATTGTGAACCTCCTGTGTCGAAATTATTCACCGTTTAAAAAAGAAATTGCTCTGCCATGGAATGATGTAATAGTTCCACTATATTTCAAGAACCTAAGTATGTTTTTATTTTTGTAGATGTAATGTGCACCTTGTTTTTTTATTTCAATTCGTGTTATTTGTCATCATTTAATTGTATTTTTGTGTGTAGTGTTATGTCTTTTGAGTGCAATAAATAAAGGTTTTATCTATCTATCTATACATTTTAACCGTGGGTAGGTATTGAGAAATTTAAACTTCACTATGAAAAATCATTTTTTTTTGTTGAACTTCCAACTATTTCTACTCTAGGGGGGCTCTAGAATCATGTGCTGATATAATCATGGTTTCTTTCTGTATACTCACAATACCATATAGTTTCTATCAACGGCATGGCAATTGGCACCTCGTTGAAATGTAGATACCCTACAGTTTTTCACATCTCGTCTCACCAACATTGGACGTCAATAGCCGCTAGCGCTACATATACAAAGTGACTTTAGCCGCCACGAATATCCGTAGATTTAGCAAATCGAAGCTAATGATCGTTAACCCTGAGTTGTTGGCAAGACAATGGCATTGACAAAACTAATAAAAATATAGCCTCCTCAAGAATATTAAGTAGGTAAGTACACTAACCCAGAATAGAATAGCTACCTTGATTACAGTAGTAGGTAGTAAATGATAGAGACATTCAAACTAATTTCAACTAAGTAGAGGTCTAGTAAGACCTAGACCTCTACTTTTTATACTACGATAGTGAATTAGTGATGCACAATAGGGTATTTTCCAATTTATTAAAACTATTTTAATTTGAAGGTTGGGACGAAATATTTAACAGAAAAATAAAAATGAATTTATTTTTATCCATTTTCTCAATTAAAAACGATTAAAATCAAATAAATTTTTCGTTGTTTTGAATTTACCGCCAAAACGCTCCTTACGATTACTTTTTATCACGTGACCACACGTGACATCAGCTTTGTGTAAACGGTATCGGTACAAATACTTTGTGTGGCGCAGTTTTAGAAGTATTTGTCCACAGAGGCACCGCACAACGGTAATACCACTTTCTATCCATTAAAAATCTTGTTAAATTATAAACTCGGCATTCACTTGATAAAAACTACTTTAGTTTACACAATGTTGACGTCACGTGTGGTCACGTGATAAAATATCATCGTAAGGAGCATTTTGGCGGTAAATTGAAAACAACGAAAAATTAGTTTGATTTTAATCGTTTTTAATTGAGAAAATGGATAAAAATAAATTTATTTTTATTTGTATGTTAAATATTTCTTACCAATCTTCAAATTAAAATAGTTTTTAATAAATTGGAAAATACCCTGTTCCAATTTTGAAGTTTATGAAGTTTGAAGAAGGACAGTGGTGGCCCTGTGGTAACGGCCGTGACGCCCGCGACTTACAGTTGTGGGTCTTAGGTTCAGTCTCAGACAAGCCCTTTACTTTGCGTAAATTATTTCATCACCACTGCTCTGAAAACGGTGAAGGAAAACATCGTGAGGAAACCGGATAGACATGTTCTGTAATTGTATAAGCTCAAAAGATTCGACGACATGTGACATCTACCAACACGCATTGGGCCCGCGGCCCACTCCCTCTCACAGAGAGGAGGCTTGTGTCCCAGCAGTGGGAACATAAATACAACTGATTATGAAGTGGCATAAACCTCTACCTACTTCAAAAACTCCCTTGATCTGTGATAAAAAATCTGGACTTTTGAAGTAGGTACTGATATCTTTGCTGGATGAAAAAATCTAGTACCTACTTATAGTTATTAGTTAATGCCGCTCAATTCAAGTTATACCATCTACTGTTTCGTATGAGCGATAATTCTAATATTAATTGAATAGCCATAGACCAGGAAAATTGCAAAGACATTGCGGATGATGCAATCCGTGGTCGTTAAATAGGAACGTGTTTGAGCCCAGCACATGGCGACCACACAAGTGACAATCTATGGTTTGTGACAGGGTCACGGACTCGTGGAACTTAAATTATCTTGTAAGCTGTAATACAGCTTTATTGCCTAACTGAGATACCAACGAACATTATCCTTATGGAATGAGGAAAATATTTTATTTTATACGGTTAAAAAAAAGCATCATTTTATTGAAAAGATTTCATTCATCATTTCAGCCGAAAGACGTCCACTGCTGGACATAGGCCTCCCCCAAAAAGGGGGGTTTTGCCATAATCGCCACGCTTGGCAGGCGGGTTACCGATCACAGTATGGTGGTAAAATGCATAGATAACGCTGCTGCCCATTCTATAGTAAGAAAAGATTTATCGTAATGGATTTCATGTAGGTACATAATACGTTTTTAAATCTAACTGAGAATTCATATTGTACACACGGCTACACATCAAGCTATACATTTCCAGTATAAGCTGATCTCGCACGGTACGAAAATTCTATACAATGCGAGATCAGCCCTGGGAGCTACACAGGCTTCGCGGAGCGACCTCACTTTTCTGAGGATTTCTTCACGTTGATAAGCCACGGCCTCGCATTCCAGGATGACGTGGGGATCATGTACTGAATCCATAGTAATAGGGTGCTCATCATCATCAATGTCTGCTACTCTGTACTATTTTATCCGACTATTATACATAGGCTTTGTCCAGACGTACTTATCTCGGTGGTGGACGTTTAAAAACTCGTGCAAAAGGATGTTGTTTTTGTCGATAAAATGATCCCAAGCCTTCTTTAAAATTCTGTGACTGCTATCTGATTTTTACGATAAAGTCATGGGCTTACATGGGTTCTACCCGTCGGTAGTGGGATCTATTATTTGCCGAAAGGAAAGAAAGAAAGAAAAGTAGATTTATTTGCTGGAAGCGGGGGATACTTGGCCCGCGTGGTGGATACAGCCCACACCCTCTCACAGAGAGGAGGTCTGTGTCCCAGCAGTGGGAACATTATGGACTGACTATGCTATGCTTGCCGGAAGCCATTTAGCTTACAAAACAATACATCATCATCTGACATTATCTGTAAGAAAAGGAATATTCCTACAACAGACTACACTACAGTTCATAATTTTATCCAGAAATAACTGTCATGTCAAGTGTTAGTGTTGCCTTTTCCTTATCGTCCCGGTATATTCCATGCACAGCGGCATGAGAGTCCATTGAAGTAGCCATTTACGTACTATTTGGTCTAGTTCTGTCAGTCACCATAATTATATGAATGAGTGTCGTCCATTAGACAGTTTGACAGTTACAGATTAATTTATTAATTATGTAAATACCTGGACCATTTAAATATTGTATTCAGGCCTCAGTTTTAGGACTCTAATTAAATGTTATGACGACATTTTAATGTAATCTACGCAATGGTAGAACGTGGTGAATACCAAGAGTACCACACAGAATAGATTCGGTTTGTGCAAGATTCAAATAGGACCTATTCATGGGTCGGACTGTCATGATTTGCAATAAAAACCGCTCCCTGAATTCCTAAACAAAATATCAGTTGGTACAATACCCAATACTCATCCAACGGATTGTAGTATGATCCAATTAGGTACCTACATTATATACACAATAATATATATTGATCCTACTCACAATATATTAAGTATGTAATGTACAAAGTTTTTGCCAGAGGTTTCGCCCGCGTGGAGGTTGATCCCACAGGAACGTACTATCGGGATAAAAAGTATCCTATGTGTTATATTATATTCCAGGTTACAAAACTGTGTGCCAAATTTCATCCAAATCCGTTCAGCCGTTTTTGTGTGACTGAGTAACAAACATCCAGCATTTAAATATCCAAACATACAAACTTTCACATTTATAATATTATAAATTTATAATAAACAGGAAAAGTTTTTATTCAGTGCGCAAACTGTAACCATGAATCCAGCATAATTATCATTCTAGACCCCCCAGCCCAGAAATTTTTCGTCGGTTAATAAAAAAAAATCAGCTGTTTCATAGAAAAGTGCAATACCTACGCGGTCAAAATGTATGGAACAGCTGATTTTTTTTCGTATAACCGACGAAAAATTTCTGGGCTGGGGGGTCTAGAATGATAATTATGCTGGATTCATGGTTACAGTTTGCGCACTGAATAAAAACTTTTCCTGTTTATTATAAATTTATATCTGTATAGTAGGATGTAGGCTATGAATGCACATGTTTGGTTTTAACAATATGGTTGCAGCAAAGGTTTTTATTCATTATCTTCTTTCTTACCAGCCTTAGATATAAGATAAAGCTCTGGCAACACTGACGAAACCCGCGCGGGGTGCGTGACGTAACTTCCAGCGTCGATCCTTATTAATCATAATAATAAGAGTCGACGAAGACACGCGAGACTGTTCGTGCCAAAGTCAAAGTCAAACCATTTATTTCAAACTAGCTTTTTCCAGCGGCTACGGCCGCGTTGACGAAGACGTGGGCGAAGACGCAAGACATAATCGTTGCCTCCGAATGTTGTCCCGCATCCCAACTGAGATTCGCCTGTTACGCTATAGTTTATTAGGTCACGCCTTCGTACGGAGGTAATACAGCCAGCCAGCAAAAAAATCAAGAAATTTTAAATTTACCGGACTACCTTACCGCATCCTACACCCAAAAACTCTATGTTGAAGTTATTCATTTGTTTTATTATTTTCTTCTACTTCGGCAGGTGTTCGGCGATCGTTTGTTCGCCGGGTGGAGCTGGATGATCCCCGTGTTCGTAGCCCTGTCTACATTCGGCGGGGTCAACGGAGTCTTGTTCACATCAGCTCGACTGTTCGCGACCGGTGCGCAAGAAGGACACATGCCTGCTTTCTTCTCACTCTTCCACATTAAGAAGCAGACACCCATACCTTCGCTTATGTTCACTGTAAGTATAATAGCTAAAAATCTGTATGTTCGTAGGTATATTTAGGTATATATAGCCGCTGGCAAAAGCTAATAACTATATGTAGTTATTAGCTTTTGCGCGTGGAGGTTGAAAATTATCCCACGAGTACTTACTATCGGGTTATAAAGTATCCTATGTGTTAATTCGGGTAATAAACTATCTGCTTGCCAAATTTCATTCAAATCCATTCAACCGTTTTTTGTGTGATTGATTATCAAACATCCAAACAAAAACTTTCACATTTATAATATTAAACAATATGTTAGTGTACTTACTTAAGGTAGGATTGGCAGTAAAAACATTAAGCACCTAGTTACTAAAATACTTATAGAATTATGTTACAATCAGTATTTAAAAAGTTCATTTTAAACTTCCAGTGTCTTTTCTCGCTCCTGATGTTGACGACGAGCAACGTGTTTGATCTCATCAATTACTTCTCTCAAACGCTGTGGCTGTCCGTGGGCGCCTCGGTCGTGGGCATGCTGTGGCTGCGGCGCGTCAAGCCGGACATACCGAGACCCATCAAGGTCAACATCGTCATACCGTACCTGTTCCTCATCGCCATTGGCTGCCTAGTAGTCATACCAGCCATTACGCGACCTATAGACACCGCTATTGGTGTGGCTATACTCCTCTCTGGTATCCCAGTTTACTACCTGTGTGTCAAATGGAAGAGCAAGCCTGGAATGTACCATTCATTGTCCGGTTGTATCCTAAGGTTCCTACAGAAACTTTGCTCATGTATTTATGTAGAATCCTCTGAGAAAATGTCGAATTGATCCGTCGTTGTAGAAAGAATTTGGATTTAGATTGCGTTTGTCTTGAACGAAATGTCGAAAATTTGATTGGCGAAAGTAAAAAAAAAACCCGATTAGATATTTAAATGTTAAGGACCAATCTGATATCTAATGGTAGTTACACGAATTCTAGATGGTTCATTATAACATGAAACTGTGATAAACGTGTTTCTTCTAGAACCTATCGTTCGTTTTATGAAAATACAGATTCAATCTTATAGAGTTCTGCTCCGTGTTCGCCGAAGATATGTTGTACACGCGAATGCTTGTCCATTAATTGAAAAATAATGAAAAATTAGGTATGGCAGTTTAATACGTCACAAAGATAATGATCTGTTTGTACAGGAACAAACTCAGATATTTATGTAATAAGTGACCACAAAACTATAATATTTCAGAATATTTCTACAATATTAAACCAAGTCAGTATTCATGGGCGATCTGCTTTACTGAATAATATCCTTCGGAAGCTGCGTGCACTGCATGCGGGGAAAAACTGCACGCACCGTAATGCATGCCAACTGCTACTTTTCTGTAGGTATGTCTCGTTTTTGCTGATAACCTGAAAACATAAGTTTTTCCTCATCAGCTGGTAGACTCGGAGAACTTATGGCTTACTCATGCAAATTAGGCTTAAGTATAATATTTATATTTGGGGTGCAGTTGCATCCTCATTTATATAAAAATAAGGTATGTTAGCTATATATTATGTATAAAAGCTTACTGAACCTATCTGTATCTTCAAGCGATGTTACCTCTTGAAACCTACCTAATTTATATTGGTAGGTCGTGGTTGCTCTCTGAATATCTACTTTATTTAAAAATGTAGATGTAAGAGCCTATTTATATTTTAATGATTATAAGGTACGGACATTCCTACAAAGCACTGTTTTTATTAGACCTAAAGTTTAGGCTATATTTGTTAGTTTTGCTACGTTTTTTTTTACAACTGTTTTGAGATATGTATTCAGACTTTTTGTAGTTACAATGTTATTTATACAGTTTGTTTATAAAAAAACATTATGACGTATTTATAAAAAAAAATGGTGGCTAGTTATAAGTTTAATAAATGTGACTATCAGTGTCTTATAACATTATATCAAAACGTGTAACCAGTTCAAAAGTACCTAACCATTATCAATGATTAGAAGAAGAAAAGAAACGAAAAGAAAATAGGTAATAAAATAATACATGTACCTATAGATGATGTATATGGTACCTATATAACATATTTATATATGAATGTTTACCTAAGTAACTACAAAAATGGTTAAAATAAAACATTATATACTTACTTATCAATTCATAGTGTTTCATTCAAATTCCAAAGACAATCATTTATAAAATGTACCTATACTGGCCGTTTACTGTGGTTCTGAACACAGACATATAATTTTATATGTCTGTGGTTCTGAATAACTCATGATAGATTAATACCGGCTTGCAGAAAAGGGACAGGTATTGGCCGCGCAGTCGCTTTGTCTCTTTCCCTAAAATTAGTTTAGGTACATACGAAAGGTTTTTTAAAGTATTATCACCTATGAAGGCGCACAATTTTATAATAATTTACCATCCTACATAAAAAATGCAAGCTCTTTCAGTGGTTTTAAATCAAAACTATCAAATTACATAATGGAAACCACTCACTAATAATGTTACTAGCCTACTAGTTGAAAATAAAACCAGTGAAGGTGTGACCCAACCAAAATAAACACAAAATAATTTTAATACTATTGTATTGTATCAGTGACCTAGAATAAAGGTTATTACAATATGTTATCTTATGTTCTCATGTAAGTGGCTCTTTTGTTTTTTTGAGAATGTATTTAAACCTAAACCTATTTGGGTACGCCACGATAGCGGCGGTAAGTCCCCTCTTTGAGGAGTGCGTTGAGAGGCGGCATGGCGTCCTCACCTTCCGCCTGACGCAGGTCCTCACCGGACACCGTTGTTTCGGGAGGTTCCTGTTTCGCATAAGGCGGGAGGAAACGCCCGGGTGTTTCTACTGCGAAGATCGCCCAGAGGACACGGTGGAGGTCTACCCAGCTTGGGCGGAGTACCAACGTGTCCTCATGGAGGCGATCGGCAGCGGCGATCTCTCACGTCCGGCCCTGGTCCAGGCCATGGTACCGAGCGAGAGTGCATGGTTAGCAGTCACCTCCTTCTGCGAAGCAGTAATGCTCGCGAAGAGGGAGGCGGCGCACGTGAGGTAGAGGCAGTATAAGCGCCCTCTCGGCCGTAGTCGCCGCAGGAGACGCCCTGAGCGTCGGGAATCCCAGGCTGATTCCCGGCCACCTTAGGCGCGGGCTTGCGGACAGCGAGTAATGGGTAGCTCGCTGTCCGGTAAGGGCCAAGCCCGGGTCGACGACGCGTTGTGTTCCACGCGCGCCTCAAAGTGATGTCAGCACCAACTGGTGGGGTCCGCAAGGGCCGATGCCTGCCAGGGGTGCGGGTTGTTCGAAAGAGATACCGCGGACCCTGGCACACAGGCAACTGAGGAAACACGGGTGGATATAAGTCAGTAAAAGTCTGACACGCCCTCCTGCTCCACCCAGAGCGGGAGAAGTTATTCGATGATTTCCCACCCAAAAAAAACCTAAACCTATTAAGTACCGATTGGGGCATCAATGAAAATCCTTCAATTTGAGAGTTTAGAGAAAAGGGATTGTAGTAGGTAGATAAATTGAGTATTCGGCGGGAATCCTATGAATTTTCGTCTAGGCACAGAGCTTTCGTTTTTGCAATTTTTTGCAAATGGGTCACACTATCACGTCCATTTGTCAAATTACAAGTCAATTTGTATGAAAATAAAATGCTTTTTACTTTGGTTGGTAAGCGCATCACTTAAAAACGGTTGAATCGATTTCGCTTTTTGTACGTAATAGTCCGATTTTAGTTTTTATGGAACATTTTAGGGAGAACTGAACGTCTTTTTTGTATGAATTATTGCTGGTCAGGTCAGGACAACGTCTGTCGGTTCTGCTAGTAATAACTGAATAAAAGGGATTCAACAAATAAAGGTCTAGCGACGAGTGAACACCGTCCAGCAAATAGACTGTGATGTGATGAGCCATGGAGAACATTTAAAAGCTGTTCCTGGAAACCTATGCCCAGTATAATATTTAGTCTACAGTCGTAAATAACTAAAACATTCCTCGTTCTACCCATAATTTACAAAATGGATTTAAAAAAAAAAACAATTACATAGGTTACGTCCGCACAGGCAGGCGGTTTGCTTGGCGCCTAGAGCCTAGCGAGTCAACTAGCGAGTTCAGTTGGGAAAATTTGACACTTTGGGATAGCTTGACCTGCTGGCGTCTGTACTTAGGTATGTTTTTATAATGCTACAGCTACACTGTCATGTTGTCGAGAACTTGGGACACTTTGTGCACTCACTGTTGCACAGCGAGACGGCGCCGGCGGCGGCGGCGCGGCGCGGGCGGCGGCGAGCTGTGTGCGAGAGAGCGCATGAAGTAAAGTTCGCGTTAGGTATCGCGACAGTGTAGCCGTAGTATTAGAAACTTTATGAGACATAGAAAGTGTAGGTACCTACTTACTGGCACATTACAAAACCCGCACACATAACCGTAGCGTCAAACTGTATGCGTCAAACCGTCAAACTATTAGGAATAGCTGTCGTTGAAGTACTTGAATGAAAATGTTGACTAGAAAACATTTAAGTCTTGTTAATGTAGCGAGACAAACTCGGCAGCTCACCCTCTGTGCCCCGCTATACGGGACGAGGTGGTACCCCGACGCGGAATATGTCAAACAATTCGCCGGTTCAGTAATGTACCCTACGCCAGAGACCAACAAGTTTTTCAGAATAATCCATCATGGAAAAATATTACCGGTTGAACGCAAGCTTCAAAACATGTTTATTAATTTCGGGCCTCAACATCCAGCTGCTCACGGCGTTCTTCGGCTAATACTAGAACTGGATGGCGAGACTGTAGTCAGAGCCGACCCTCACATAGGGTTCCTGCACAGAGCCACCGAGAAACTGATGGAACACAAGCATTATAATCAGAGTTTGCCCTTCATGGATCGTCTAGATTACGTGTCTGTTATGGCAAACGAGCAAGCTTTTTGTATTGCCGTTGAAAAGCTTCTTAACATAGAAGTACCACCGAGGGCTAAAGCAATTCGAATCCTATGCGCCGAATTGAGTCGTCTAGCAAATCATTTGCTAAATGTGTCAGGCACAATACTTGATTGTGGTGGTATAACACCGTTCTTTTGGATGTGTGAGGAACGAGAGAAAATTTATGAAATGTTTGAGAGAATTTGCGGCGCTAGAGTTCACTGCTGCTATCTTCGACCCGGTGGCGTCATCCAGGACATTCCCTGTGGTTATCTCGACGATATTTACGAATTATGTAGTAAGATGGAGATTCGTTTCGATGAAACTGAAGATATTGCTACCACGAACCGATTATTCTATGCAAGGACTGCAGGTCTTGGTATTATAAGTGCACACGAAGCTATGTCTCTAGGCTTCTCGGGGGCGATGTTACGCGGCACTGGAGTCAAATGGGACATAAGAATTAACGATCCGTATGATGGGTATGACTTATATGATTTTGAAGGTGTTATTGGAACATTTGGTGATATGTATGACCGCTACCTGTTACGTTTAGAAGAAATGCGTCAAACTTTACGAATTATCAATCAAGTTCTAGACTCGATGCCTGAAGGAGAATTTAAAACAGATGATTCAAAAGTTTCCTTGCCTTCAAGAAAGGAAATGAAAACTTCAATGGAATCCTTGATTCATCATTTTAAGTTATGCAGTGAGGGCTATCCTGTGCCACCTGGAGTTACGTATACTGCAATTGAAGCGCCAAAAGGCGAACTGGGTGTCTATATGGTGGCTGACGGCACTTCCATTCCGTATCGGGTTCACTTACGTCCGTCATCATTTAACCATTTATTGGGATTATCTGTTATGAGCCCGCAGTTAATGCTTGCTGATGTTACTATGCTTATTGCGTCAATCGACGTTGTTTTTGGAGACGTCGATCGTTGATTTGGCATTTTCAACGGTTGTTACTTTTTGACATACGTACTGTTTAGGTACAATAGGTACGCTTTTTATTAGTACCTAACTACTTTTCGTAGAAGAAAATTATGTGACCGATAGGTAATATTGCTGATTTCTTTAAATATATTATTTTGAATAATTACGGCTGTTCTTTTCAAGTTTGCTAGGATATAACTACGCGATTAGATTGATCGCGAGAGTATGTCATATGCACAAAAACGAATGCGACGATAATTTTCGGTCATGACGCGGCCTTAAACTACCGTGTTATTGGGGGTTTGCACACGTGACGGCATATTATATCCTTTACTCACATACATACATACATAAACTCACGCGTTTTCTCATCAGAAACTACAGAATACCACTTGCTACGACCGTTGCATACTCAATTGGCTTCGTTTACGATCATTTCTACAGGTCGAGCACGAACGCGCGAAGTAAACGCAATATAAATTCGTACCTACTATTTTTAAATTGTAAATACCTACTTTTTAGTTTTAAGACTTTATTCATAACTCGGTATGGATGACACTACCTGATGTGCTTTCCTCATAAACCAAAATGCTTAAACCAAATGGATAGTTGTATTCCCAATTAAAAAATCGATTGAATTTACGTTACAAATTTACAAATAGAGGCGGGTATTGCTGGCCTTGGCGTGGGCATAGCATTGGTGTAGCACTGCCGTAACATTGGCGTAGCATTGACGTAGCATCGGTGTAGCACTGGCGTAGCATTGACGTAGCATTCTCATAGCATTGACGTAGCATTGGCTAGGCAATTGGCCTTACAAACGCATACGTAATATTGAATCTGCCTTTTTATTACAAGCGCTTTTCTGTGTTTTGGTCATGTTATTATGGTTTGCCGATATGGCATTTGGATGTGTGAGAGTAATCAGAAGGTTTGGCAAATGAAAGAGCGTGTTCTCTGTTGAAGGTTTACTGAAAGACTGGCATTATAAACAGAGGTTGAGAGGACTTAGAATTAACTTACGAGTTAGGTCATACATTGCCTAAGACTAAAGATATTTAATATGCCTACGCGCTACCATCCTCCCCCTTCATTATCATCATCATCATTTCAGCCAAAAGACGTCCACTGCTGGACATAGGCCTCCCCTAAGCTCCACCACTTCGACCGGTTCTGTGCTTCCCGCATCTAGCGGACTCCTGCGGCCCTCAGAAGGTCATCGGTCCACCTTGTGGGAGGCCTCCCAACTTTACGCCTTCCGGTACGCGGTCGCCACTTCAGAACTTTTCGGCCCCATCGGCCATCTGTTCTGCGAACAATGTGCCCTACCCACTCCCACTTAAGTTTGGCAATAGGGTATTTTACAATTTATTAAAAACTATTTTAATTCGAAGATTGAGACGAAATATTTAACAGAAAATTAGAAAAATATTTATTTATATCCATTTTCTCAATTTAAACGATTAAAATCAAACTTATTTTTCGTTGTTTTGAATTTACCGCCAAAACGCTCCTTATGATGACTTTTTTATCACGTGACCACACGTGACGTTAGCTTTGTGTCAGCTGGAGGCTGCAGGGACGCTGGAGGGACTGCAGTACAGCCCATGTTTCGATCGAATCGAAGGATTTTTCGTAGTCCACAAACCCTAAACAGAGAGGCAGGTTAAACTCTTCGGTCTTCTGTATAACCTGCTACAGCGTATGAATGTGGTCTACGGTACTAAAGCCTTTACGGAACCCGGCTTGTTTAGGAAAGTTGGAAGTCGTCAAACCTGCGTGCTAGACGGTTCGCGATGACTCTGGAGAACAGCTTGTAGACATGGCTCAAAAGATGAGCCTATAATTCTTAAGAAGGGCATTGTCAGACTTCTTAAAGAAAAGTACCACCACACCTCTGTTCCATGCCTGTGGCGTTTTGCCCTCGAGTATGACGGAATCAAACAGCTTCTGGAGGGCCAAGAACGGGTTTCCCGCCGGCCTTTAGGAGTGCGGTCGTAATTCCGTTGTTTTTGAGCTGCTTCAGAGCCATCCTAATCTCGTACAAGCTGACGTCCGGTCCGGGATGTCTTCAGTATAGTGTTGGGTCAATCTAGCTCTTGGGTCGTTTACCAGATTCGTAACGGGGTTTCTTTTAAACGTGTATAACTGTCCATAAAACCCCTCAATCTCTCTCAACAGCTCTGGCTTGGTGGATACGATCCTACCTTCATCGGTCTTCAGTTTCGTAAGCTGACTCTGCCCAATAGACAGATCCCTAGCAAAAACCTTGGAGCCTTTATCCGCTCTATCGCGTCTTTAATACGTTGTGTATTAAAGCGGCGGAGGTCGCTTTTCAAGGGCTTCAGAGATCTGTCTATTAAGCTGCCGCCGGTACTCGAGCGCATCGTCTGAAGACTGCAGGACCATCTCGCACCTCTCCTTCATGAGCTGCAAAGTAGGATCAGAGAGCTTCTTATTGTTATTGATACGAAGGGTCTTGAAAAACTTAGACCCGACTGTATGGACAGTTTCCACGAACCCATCGTTAAAATCGTCCACATCAGAGCTCCCTAGACACTCGAAACTGAAGTTTGATTTGAAAGCCTTTGGAGTTTTGGACTTGGATCGGTGCTGGACGGGGCGATCAGCCGAGATCTTTCCAGCTTGATTTTGAGATTCAATGCGCCTGTTACCAAACGGTGATCACTACCAGTTTTCACCGCGTTGATCACAGAGACATCATTAAATACTTGCTTCTTCGTTGACATAATGAAGTCGATCTCATTTTTGGTTCCTGTGCTCACGTTCCACTTCCTGTGCTCACGTTTTTTGAAGAAGGAGTTCATCATAAAGAGGCCTTCCTTCTCCATAAAACTAGCCAGTAGGTGACCCCGGTGGTTCCTACGTCCAACTCCAAATTGCCCCACTCGCAACTCATCATCGCTTCGCTAGCCCAGTTTCGCGTTGAAGTCCCTCATGACAACGGTGAAGTGAGTTTTGGAACCATGCATGGCTCTGGAAATATCCTCGTCGGGGTGTGACGAGGTCAGGGCGTAAACCTGTATAACCTTCAGCGAATATCTTGCGGATATTCTGAGTATAAGGAACGCCACCCTGGTCGACACACTCTCGATCGTCGATCTCCACGTTGCTCACAAAGGACTTATGGACGATAAACCCGACACCACCTTGGGACTACTGGTCCCCTCCCGGAAATAGAGCAAGTTACCGGATTTCAGGATTGTCGACTCCTCCCCCTCTCGTCGGACTTCAGATAACCCTGCTATATCCCATCGTAACATGCTCAATTCTTCCTCGAGTCCGGAGTGTACGCGTGTTACATGTTGCCAGGTCAAGTTTTCGGTGATTGTGGTAGCCGTGATTGCCCTCCCCCTTTAGATTAAATTAAGTTTTAATTTGTTACTCCCCAAAAGAATTTAAAATTACTAACTAACTAAGGTACAAACGTTAATAACAAACAAATAGAGTTACGGACAATTGTTTTACTTATATTAGAGCGTTCACGGTCTTTCGACGGAAATTATGTACCATAAGTTTATTTGAGGTTTGCCCTCGCGATGTTTGCTTGGAGGTTGGGCGTCCCTGGTGGTACGCCGTTAGCACGTTGTGTGATCGCGCGGCTGATTGTTGTTTCGACGGCGGCTTCAATGCGGCGCCTGCAATAGCTCCATCCACCCCACGTAGAGTACACATAGGGTTACCGCTGTGCTGACTAGGATAACTGCAGCTGGTGACATCTTAAGGGTGATGGTAAGGGTTTCATCATCCACCATTATCCATCATCATTATACTGAACACCGAGAGAGGCACACAGTATTGTAATTTTGACCTTTTGGGTATACTTATAAGGTTGAAGGTTGAAATGAAACAATCAAACTGTATACTGTTCTATAGCTGGTCAGGCTTTCGTCATTGCCTTAGACTCTTTGCCAGATGAGCCCAAGTTTTGTAATACTTCGTTTTTGATAAAATTTTCATATTAGCTTTGTTGACCGTCATTTTGAAAAGAGGTGAATTGTCCACCACTGGCCTTGCTGGCATTTGTTGTTTTCGTTTTCCTGCTGGTCCTTTTCTTCTTTTTTCTCCACATATTTTCTTTTCCAGATCTTGACCCTTGCACGGAATGGCAATATATTTGTGTCCGGGGCGCTTTTGGATTCGTCATCAAGTAATAATGTATTTTTCTTTGAACTAGGTATCTCCCCTTGCCGATAAAGTGTGGTGAATAGATTTATGCCTTGGAAGGTCTTTTTATTTTATTTTCTTTGAATCAGGCAAAATAAGTTGGGAGTTGTCATTTGTGTATTGGGCAAGTTTAGTTTGGCTATCGGGTTTATTGAATTTTTTCTCTGAATAAAGCATAATAGTCTCCATTTCCTTTTTAGCTTCATCAAGTTGCTAGCTTTTCTTCTTTCCTTTTCCAATCATTTCCATGCTTTCTTTTGGTGTTAAGTGTTTACCATTCTTTTGTCCTTTGAGATATTTTAGAGTAGCAGCACATTAAGCTACCCCAATCTGTCAAAGGAAATCTCCAGTTTCGGCTAAGCGTGGACAAGATGCCCGGTAAAAATGATTTTTACTAAACAATATTATTAATTCTGAAATAAATATTTTTGCACATCACATATTAGCCAGATACACTTAGCTACAAAAAGTCGAAATAAACAGTATTTAACTGTATCCACCAGTTAAAAAGCATAGCCATTTGTTTGATGCAGTGTTACCAGCATGAAAATAAAACATATATTTCAGTCTGTTATCGATTATGTAATAATCAATTACGGTAACCAAAAAAAAGTGTTAGTCTGCAGAACGAGTAGCGATCAATACTGTATGATAAGATTATACTAATTTAAATTGTTTTAAAATAAAACAATCAAAAACGTTATTAGTATTTTAACATATTTTTTCCTGCCAACTTCTACTGTATTGCTTAGAGATGTCGATTCGGTTGCTTTGTATCGATATTTTGCTTCGCTATGGACAATTTCGATGTTTGAAAATCGCTTTTAACTAATCATTTTTAATATGTTTGCCTTTAATTTAATTCAAGTTCTTAATATGGCAAACAGAGTCCCAGTTTTGCCCGAACAATTCTGCCAATGTCAGTAGTGTAAGATACACAATAGTACTCATGGCACTCCATAATAGTATTTTTCTTCAGATTAAATTTTTTCTCATTTAACTAAACACAAATGTACATAGATCTGACCACTACAATTTTACAGTAATATGATTTTTGATACGATCCTCACTACCATTATCAAATTTATAGTAGTGGATCGTATATTGTTGAATCGATATGAAATCAATCAAATCCCGTTATACCGACCCACTTGAGTGTCGATACATTTCGCACATCCCTAACGTCAAGTGAAATGATATCTTTAATAATTTCACTTGACGTTAGGGATGTCACATCTAACAACAATGAAGAAAACTATTGATGTTATTATGTTTACTCGCTGCTTCAAACGTTTGTTTTTCTTATAATGGACTCCGAGACCGCTCCCCATGATGACCCAGCCCTACCCTCGGACACTGAATCTGCACCTCACGCTGAAAAAATATGCGTAATACAAAGATTTTACCCGGCAAGGTTTAAATTTTTCACATGCCAGATGAAGCATATTCCTGCATCTTGCTACAACTTTTTTATAATATTTTCTTACATAGATAAGTAGTTTATAAAATACAAGTCTTTTATTAATAAAGATCTTGTCCACGCTTAGCCAGATCACCCTAACTAAGTGAGTAAATCCCTTTTTTTGATAGATTTTCAATTTTATTACATAAGCATGAGATTCATGTTCAGTTGGCAAAATATGACAGTTTGGGGTAGCTTGATGTGCTGGCGTCTGTACAATAGCATTTGCCTATGAATTTATTGAGCTTATTTTTACTGTCCTCTTTCTCACAAAAGCATTTGAGTTTATTTGTCTTGTCCTCTTTCGCACAAAGGCATTTGAGTTTTTTTTCTTGTCCTCTTGCGCACAAAAGCATATGAGTTTTTTTTTTCTATATCGCCCTCTTCTTTGTCCTTGATTCAATTTATTTTGCTTTGGCGTTCGACTGTTGTAAAATTCCACACAATTTACGTTAGTACAAAATGTAACATTATTTCTATCTGTAGGTCTATGACATTTTTTGCGTTGCTGTTGTGAATAATCTTTCTATTAAAACGATTTTGTTTTTAAATTCCTCGTTCTCCTCTCTCTTATAGGGGAAAGACGTGTGGTGGACTTGTATTTTGGGTGATTTTGAGTTTCACCATACACTTGTAAGTCAGTATAGGTCGGGGTTGACTTCGTCTACCTTCTTTTCTTTTTCGATGTACTTATTGAATTAAATATATTTGTACATCGATATCGATATATCGATACTTTTGCAACAAGCCTAGCTGTCAGTGCCAGTGCCAGCTGCAAACAAATAATTGTTTTTCGTCAAGTCACTTTTGTTTGTCATTATTTCAATTAACCATCCAAACAGTAAGCTAACGAATAGAAAACAATAAATTCAATTCAACCATGCTAAAATTTCAAATAGTTTCTTCAAGAACAGTGGAAGGTTTTGACAATGAAAAGAAATTCGTTGCTTACATGGTACAAGCAAGACAAGCTACAGAATCCAGGGTGTTAGATCCAGACCCAGCCAATGTTGAGAGGCGATACACCCACTTCCAAGATCTGTACCACGGTTTGAAAAAGGAATTTCCGGCTCTGCTAACGAGTATTTCATTTCCTAGAAAGGTAAACAAGTGTACTTACATTTTAGTTCTTTGTTATTAATCTGAGTCATCATTTTAAATTAAACAAGTAGGCGTATTATGCAGTCTATATATTTTGTTAGTTTAGTTTCCAATACTTGAAACACATAGTTTTTCTGTTGGAATGGATCTCAGTAAAGTCAATTCAATTAGCAACTTATGTACCTACTAAGTAGTTGCGAATATTGTGATATCATTCTGTAATCTAAGTAAGTTACCAGTATTTTGAAGATTTATAGAACATGACTGGTCAAGGAGTGGTCTTTATTGTAATATAATAATTACGTTTTCCTTGTGTGGTCTTTATTATAATATAATAATTACATTTGCCTTGTATGGTCTTTATTTCTTATTTGAATGAATTCATTACAGATGGTTATGGGTAACTTTGATCCAAACTTGATATCCACACGATGTACTGCATTTGAGTCACTACTAGACTTGATAGCGGGTGACTCACGGCTGCGGGACTCCCCGGCCGTTATCACATTCTTCCAGGACATTGAGCTAAATGAAGCTAAACAACTGATTAATGAGGGCAAGTTTGATCAAGCACTGTCAGTTTTGGAGACAAGTTTTAAATTATTAAACAAGGTTAGTAGATTAGCATAGGTACATTTTAAACAAACTTAGTTTTATTGTTAGAATGATTGAGTGTTTATTTTCTTTTGTTAGTGGATTCACCTTCAGTTAACGATTCTCTAATTTTTATAACTCGAGTTGAGTTACTCAATAACAATTAGGTACACTTGTCCTTAAGGCTCATAATATTAAGAAAATAATGACCAAACTTCCTATTTTGAGTAATAAAAGTGAGTTTCTAATGAAATGTCAAGGTGTGAACACTTTGCATCAATGAATTGAATAATTGATACAGTGGAATTTTCCAGTTTTTGCCTATTTATTACAGAGGCCAATCATAGTCATAGTATGTTGATGTAATAGGCTAAGTGGAATAGCCCAATGCAATAATACAAAGTAATATCTGTAGGGTGTACATGACAGTAAGATAACCCTTGAACAGCAGATAAATAAGATAGTTCACAAATATTTACATCACAAACTGCTTAATGCAAATATTTATTTCTACTCATGGGCGTACCCAGGTTCTGGGCCAAGGGGGGCAAATCAGATTTTTTATAAGCACCTATTCAAATAAATAAACATAAGTAAATATAAATAGGTATTTTTTTTATATAAATTCTTTAATTATGCAATAGCTATTTTAAAAGTAACTTTCCGAAGGTCTTTAGCAAAACGGTTTATGACGTCTTCGGTGAAAGAATCATCCATCGTGTTAACACATTTTCTAAGTACACTGAGCATCCAAAGCCCATTTAATCTTGTCTTGTCAGCCACTCTTTTAACCCATCTGAATGTACTGAATGACCTTTCAATTGTAGCAGTGGAATAAAGCATTGCCAGTAAAATTTCTAGGGCTATCTTCAGCTTGGGGTAAAAAGATTCTGCTACAAGTCAGTTAGTACAAGACAGTGGTTATGGTTTGTATGTGTACTGCACAATGTCCAGCGTTTTAGACTGTAATATGTTTGCTATAGGTTGCAGCAGAGAATTGTATTTGTCTATAATACATAGAGCATAACAGATAAGAACTGGAAAGCTACTTTCCATATCCCAGCACCCTAATTGCATAACTCACGAATCATCATAATTGGTTTCGTTTTGAAACAGATGGCTAAACCATTGCTTCATATGTTCGAAAAATGTGTCTGCTCAACAACGTAAATAACGCAGTGAATATTGTTGAACTGTCAAAATGAAACCGATTATGATTAATCGCATGTTACGCAATTAGGGTGCAGAATTACCTTCCCGAGAAAGCTTTTCTAAACCTTCTGCAATTTTGACAAAATGTTTCTCAAACATCGAAATACTTTGGTATTTATGGGACCATCTTGTTACACACAGAAATGGTATTTTTAACCAACGACGCAAAAAGAGGGGTGTAAGTTGCTGCTGTCATCTTTAAACAATTGATAGAAACAGAACATGGTTTTATTTTCGTTTAGTAATTTCTGGTGCAAGCTGGCCTTAAAGAATATGCTATTGTTTTCCAGGTGTACACGGACCGATCGCGCGTGGTACTTGGTGCGTTGTGCCGTATCGTGGCGTGCGCAGGCGCAAGCGATGGCACCCTGGCCGGCCCTGTAGAGCGCTGGGCGCAACTCGCTCTCAAACGATACGAGGCTGTTAGTGACTCCGACTTGCTGCTCATATACATACCTCTAATACATACATGCATTTCTATATGGTTAGTATTCTATTGGTAATTTGGTTTTGGTTACCAAAGCTTTGAAGCATACATATTATAAATTAAGGGGAATCTAGTCTCGGGCTCGAACTCACTGGTGGACCTGGCTAAAAAGCACGCTGTCTCACCAGGCATCGTGTCCGACAGAGGTAGTATCAGTGAAGAGCAGTTAAACGCTAGTCTACATGCACAACGTTATTGAGTGATATGCACGATCATTTATAGTAAAACAGACGCGTACAAAATTAAGAAAAGTCCTTCGGAAGATCGGGTTTTATAAAAAACCACCGCATAAATCAATGACCAATAAAGTTAATTAAACTTTTCGATATTTGAGCTTTGTCGGTACCTACTTGGTTTTGGAGATTTTACACTTCTTCTATTACTTAAACACGCCTAAAGTTAGGTTAAATTAGCAAGAAAAACGAATCTTTGTTGGCTCCTAACTTTTTAATGGCTTTTTATTTTAGTAAGTATTCTGTTTCCGTACGGACAATATTAATAATGAGACAAAACCACACCATGCTTAATTTTTGATGTACCTTGTCGAACAGTGGATAATTCACTCCCGAAGTTTGTATGGCAAACAAGTCGACTAGATTCACCTTAAAGTCTCTTTTCGTGTCTCTCTGTGTGACCACATTGTTCTTTTAAACTACACAACAAATTTTATGTGGTTTTCTGATTTTCTCCATCAATAAATAAGTTATATATTCAAAATTCAAATTGGTAATATATTAAATTAACTAGAATGTAAAACCTTTTTAAACACTATACAGGGTGTCCCGAAACTCAACGTCAAGCGGGTACGGGGCAATAAGCTAGGTTGTACCAGTTCTAGCAAAAATAAAAAATATAGTACATTTTTTTTTAAAGACAAGTCGTCAATGTTTCGTGATAAAACGTTTTTAACCATGACTTAATTAAACTTTATTTTTTTGTACTAGACTCACAATATTAATTATTGGTTTTGTGACTGCAATCAATAGCATAGTTATTTAGGATTACATAAAAAAAAACACTGAACAATTTAGAAATTTGTGATCACAGTACCTAAATATCTGATCTAGGGTGTTGATTTTCAACATTTTCAAAAGAATACCTATTATCACTTTACCAAGTAACATGGATTTTATTTTTTATTTTTGCTAGAACTGGTACAACCTAGCTTATTGCCCCGTACCCGCTTGACGTTGAGTTTCGGGACACCCGGTATAAACGAACACTAAAGTAAATAATTATATTATGTAGGTACAAGTATATAAAGTAAAAAAAAGGGGAAGAGCTCACTGGGCATCAAAGAATTCGTTCGCATCGCTGTCAGTGGGACAAGAGCCCAAAAGGATGGCAGCGTTGCCACGTTGGATGGCAATGCTGATTCTTTGACCTATTTTGAATTCTAAATTCTTTACAATGGATGTCTCTATAAATAGTGAAATTAATCAGTTTGTGATACCAGTTTCCCTTGGAAAAATAAAGAAAATAAATTGATCTATCATAATCTAAAAAATGCACAAAACACACAATTCTATAGCACAAATAAAAAAGTGTAAAGTGCGTTGCAAAATATTTGCACTTTTAAGTGCAGTAACTAGTTTCTATGAATTTTTGATTTTGTTGTAACTATCAAAGTCATAACGAAAGGTTACGATCTTTTCAGTAAAGAACTATACAATGATAAGTTAACATTCTTCTTCAGTGAAACTATTATTTGTTAACCTACCATTACATTTAAATCTACAGTCAGTACATTACATCACGTCGATCTTCCGATACTGCGTAGCTTATATAAGATTAAAGAAACAGAAAGTTATCTTGTTTTTGGGAATCAGGGCCATCCATGTCTATACACCTTAGGACTATTTTTGCTTGCAGCACTCTATAGTGGCGGTAGGGGACGGTTAACAGATGTGGTCGTTGTGTTCCCGGGATTAGGTTTTCAAACTGTATAAATATGGATTTCTTCGATAGTACCTATCTATACATCTGATATGTACTCCTATAGATAACACAGCCGTATCTGCTAATGGTGTAACACAGTATCGAACACAATCGGAATTATTGTGAAAAATATTGCTAATCCATTGCTTCATATGTTGGAAAAATTGCTCAACAACGCAAATAACGCATTGAATGTTGTTGAACTGTCAAAATGAAAGCCATTCCTACTGTTAGTATGTTACGCAATAATTACCCCGCAGGTTATCTATGGCCTCCTGCAAGTCAGCTCATAATGTAAATAATGACACAAAACAATAGGATGATAACTTGTGAATAAACAAATGACCTGATAACACAACAATATAATTCATTGAACTGTTTAAGGATATAATGCGTCATAAATAATAGTGATATGTACCTAAACTTAAGATTTATTTAGTTATTGTTTGTCATAGAACTGATAATAATGTACCTATCCTTGGTACTGGGGGTATTAGGTGGCGTAAATAAAACAAGCTCTTTGTGTAGAAGTGGATTGTGATAGACTGAGTTGTTTGACCGAAGAAGGGATGATTTGACCGCTGGCCGGGAGCGAGCACGTCTGTGTCTACTCAATTTGTAGAGACCAAGACTCGGACGGGACACGAATGTTGCACGGTGTAGCATGAACCCGCTCGCCCGCGTTTAGTACATGGCGTGGCTCGCTCCCGGCATTGTGTAGCAAAAATCAGCCTTTATTATGTGTGAAAACTTACGATTTTAACTGAAAAAAATATATACTTACCCTAAATAAATATAATTCAGGAGTATTTTTAACCTCAATTAATTTTATTATACTTATTCGAAAACTATGTAACAGATGGGTAGGTAAGTTGTGTCAGACTGTTTCAAGATCTTTATTAAGTAGACAGGTACATACATATCTACTTAATAAACATCTTAAATTCACTGAGAGACACTGACTGCCAAAACCACAGTCTAGAAGCATAAAATTTCGTACAAGAGATCCTTAATATAACGAAAGTATTTAAAACTCTTCAAACAAATTCATCGCCTACAGGGGTTAAATTGAGGAGGAAAGTTTGTACGGAAGTTCGTCATTTTTGCCAATGGGAAATACAATCGGGCACACGGTTTGTCACATTATAAAATACATAATTACTTTCAGGGAAACACTTGGCAGAGACAAGACGAAGTTAGTCGAAGAGCTGAATGATCTTCGTAAGCGTGGGATGAAAGTGGATTCCGTGCCAAGCCTCATGGAAGCTGTGGATAGTCTCACTACAGTCTAACGAAATAAGTGGTTCAACAATAATTTTGACTGCCTGGTTTAGACTACTATTGGAATGTATGTATGTTGCCACATTTTTAGACCAAATTGAAGATCTTTAATAATTTTGAGCGTGTGGTTGCTAAGTTACACAGAATATTCAAGTAACGTATTTAATGACGTCAGAGGGAAATGTCAAAATCATCATTTATCTAGTGTGAAAAAGAGATGGCGCTGTATGTCCTGTATAATTCTACCTTAGCACGATTAAAGCTCTATTACGAGTACTTCCAAATATATTCATGTAACTTGAACATGTATTTAATAGTGCTGACCTGAAAGTCGCTACATGGCACCACATGGTTTATTTGGGCGACTCAGTACGTCACAAACTCTTAAAAAACGTTCTAAATCCATGCTTGATGTTCAAGAGCTCGAATCGTTGTAGTTCAACCTCGATCCAACAGATGGCGTCGTTTACTCAAAAGTTAAATTTTGAGGGCAGTAATAAAATTATTATTATTGCAAAGGATCTGTGTTAACTATGTATATCTGGGACGGCGAACCAGTAACCATCTACGTGCCAAATTTCTTACAAATTTGTTTAATCTATAGTATTGGCAAATATAATAATCAAGCAGATGTAGAGTTTGTATGACAGTAAAGTGAGTATATTTTTTTCCTCCTAAGTACGGTCAGCAACGAAAGTTAGATAACGCTGTTACTTTTACAGTAAATTAATACGAAACTATTCGGTAATACTTTGGTTTCCTGCAAATTTTTTACTTGACAGTTCTTAATATTCATTTAGATTAGTCATATCTTCTGCTGTCTTAAATATTTATGATCGAAAAACTGAAGGGCTAACTGACTTTTTTTGGTGTCCGTACCCTAGTGCCTGGTTCGCCATTTCTAAAATATATAATAGTAGTTTTCTTATTTTATAAACTTGTTGCGATTTTTTGTATATTTGTTGTTTTATATACGCGTTAGCTTTATTGTATTGGCTTGTATCTCATTAGATTGTAAGTAAAGTTATTTGTTTAAATCAATTATCTATTTAAATTATGAGCGATTTGCTTAGGAATCTACATAATTAAATTATAAAAAGTTATGTTAGACATATTAGTTTAGGAGAGAAACAATTAGATTGTGCCTCCGCTTTACTGTTTTTAAATCCATGATAAGATTTTCTCCTTTATACGTTTATTGAGGGGAAACTCGTCAATCAATGTGTATTAGAATTTTCTATAATCCATTTTGGCATTTTATGGGTCGATACTTAGTCCCTTATATACAAAATATCATATATTTATGCATTTTATCAATAAACGACGAAAAAGGCTTGAAAATAATAATCTCTTGTTAATTATAATGAATTAACAGCAAGCTGGTCAAAAAAATCTACGAGCTTAAAATCGATTTTTAAGCTTTCCCAAAGCTCTGATAATGCTTCGAAATAAAAATATTAAACGCGTTTTATTATAAAGCTTCAATTTATATAAAATGATATTAGTCTAGTCTACTCACAAAATATAATGTAAAAAAAATCATACTTATTATCGCGAAATCTATGAAATAGCTATAGAACAGCACTGTAATTATATGAAAGTCAATTACGTATTAGCAATTAATTAAAGTTTCATAATCAGCATTTTAATGTGCATGGCCTGGTAATTTACTCAAGATTTAATATATTGTTTGGTTTAATATAGGTCTCCAGTTTTTAAATAGTATGCATTAACAAAATAAGCATAATATTCAAGGTAACAATCAAGGTACCTATATTTAGAAAATATAACATCCATCAGCAGAAGTTATAACTCGAATTTTAACATTTTTTTTTGTAGATTAATAATTTATTATCTGTATCGGGTCGGTTAAAGCTGCTAGACCTTTTCTATGATATTATTGTTTAATGTAATGCTAATGTTAAGATGACTGATATTTTATACATTTGTAGCCATCGTAGGGAATAATAAAAATTATATACATACTTATTTTTCATTGTGGTTTTTATTTAAATAATAACTTCCCCTGTTATTAGACTCACCGGCCACAGCATGAGCTTTGGTTATATTCAAATTAGTTTTTCCCTATACGGGAGAAGAAGACTTATTGAAATGGGCTTCGTTCTGCGTAGTATAGTGTCGCAGAAAGTATGAGAACATTGGATTCCACACTTCATATAAAAAAAAAGAAAACCAGTTGTTCTACGGATCACAAACATTCATGAGCATAACTTTTAGAATAAAAAGAGTATGTTCTAATTTCATATCGATCCTTTTTGTTCTATGTAAATTTATTATTCTACTTATATTTTTTTAATGTTCCATTATCTGACAGACAAAAATTATTTTGTAAGTTGTCAACGTGAATAAAACAAAAATATGTTTTATCTTTACTTCTATTTTTATTTACCATTTTTCATCATCTACATTTCACATTATTGTAAGCACTCTGCAGTGGAGCTTGTGTACCTACTAACAATAACCAGCCTATAAGCCCAATGCTGGGATACAGGCCTCCTTTCGGTGAGAGGGAGTTAGCTATAATAGGTACACCACGCGGACTCAGTGCGGGTTGATCGCGCGGACCCAGTGCGGGTTGATCAGGTTGATCATACGTCTTGGAATTTTTGGTTCTAGGACATGCCGTTACCTAACGATGTCTTCCTTCACCGTTTTGAGATCTCCAAATGGCCCAGCGTTATTTACAATATTATTTAAAACAGTTTTGACTCGCGTCATTCAGTCAGCTTCTGAAATATAAACCTAGGATTTTTTTGGTGTAATTTAGATAGATTTAAAATTCAAATCTAGGATCATCATCCTAGATTTGAATTTTGACAAATTCAAATCTAGGTTTTTCAAAAAACTTCAGACCTCTGCGATGCTTTTTCAGCGAGATATCGACGATAACGTGTTTTTCACCGTTTCATTGGTGCAGCCATGGGGTTATAATCTTGCAGCTCCTAAAATATAACCTAGGATTTTTTTCTATATTTTACAAATTCAATGTATCATTTACCTAAATTTTAGGTCTCTGCAACGCTTAGTTTTAAAGATCTCCGTGACCGCGCGGTTCTCCGCGTTTCAATGGCGTGGCCACGTTCAAACCCTTATACTTAACTTTTAACCATAACTTTGACTCAATTTTTACAAAATCTTGGTAGATTTTTTTTTTTAATTATCGCCGTGGCCGCGCCTTCGAAACGGACTGCGAACTGAGAACAACCGAGACGCAAGCAAGTGCGAGCAGACTGTCGATATTCATACAATACTCTACTTTAGGCTATGCCCAAGCAGCAGGCAAGCGTTTTCAACATCAATATAACAGCCTAATTAGAACTTAGAGTTCTTTTAGAGACTTGCAAGAGTGCCAAAATTTTTTTTAGTCTTTGTAAGAGTGATTTATAAGTCATTATGCAGCTCTAACAGTATAAAATCTTTATTAAGGGATCCGCGAAAGCTTGGGTGTTTAAACAGAATAATAAAACTCTACTATATAGCTTAAGTATTTTGTGACACTTTAATCTGGTTTGGTCTGTGAACACTTACTTATTACAGCTCTAAGTGTTATTATAGTATCACTTAAGACTTGTTTCTGTACAATGGTATATGCAAACTCCATTCTCAAACTTATTTTTATGGCATAATTGTACACTCTTGTAAATACAGTGGTTTAATGACTTCTGTCTATGAGGGTGTTTTAAAACTAATAAAATAAATGACAGCTATAGTACAACTTTAGTTTATATTACTAACACAGTCGCTCGATTGACCTTATGGTCCATCGTCAATTCCGTCGACGTCCAACGAAGAGGGTTCCGTAGCAAAAACATTAAACAGTGATATTAATAATCATAACAGTTAGGTATGTCAAATGTGTAGATTTAATTTAACTTTCGGATCCTGATGATGACGTTTCTTCATGCAGCAGCGCATGTAGTTCAAATGATGATTGATTTCTTATTGCTTCGTCATATGACGATAATGATAGCTTTTTTACACAGCATTTTGAAGTAGACCAATTAGCTAAAAGCTGAGACGTTTCATCCTTAACTAATTTGTTACCGTCTAATCGCTTTCTTGACCATCTTAACTTGGCTTTTTGATTCCCACAAACTTGGTACAATGCAAAGCCTGTTTTTCCCTTTCTCTATGGTTTTTTAATTTTAAACGGCATGTTTTCCTGGAAATAAAGTAAAACATATAATATATCCAATACACTAATAATATTTTACAATAAATTTACTTAGGTACTTATAAAAATATACGGTCATGTTGAGAACCTCCTTAAAAATTAAACAGCTAACTCTTTTGGTTTAACCATGCGTAGGTACT
Source organism: Antitype chi (assembly GCA_947359405.1). Classification (NCBI taxonomy): domain Eukaryota; kingdom Metazoa; phylum Arthropoda; class Insecta; order Lepidoptera; family Noctuidae; genus Antitype; species Antitype chi. Next base: position 8,150,661 of record OX375813.1, on the reverse strand, counting down.
TATTATCGTGGGCCAGGGTGTTTTTATTTATTTTGAGTAACTAAAGAGAATTATAAGTTAAGTATAGAGAACTAATATACAGCTAAAGTAATCAAAATATTCTATTATAAAGCTGATTAAAAGCCAAAAGCTGTCCAATATAATCCTTAACTTACTTAGTACAGCTACTCACGAATATAATCACTCCGATTACCGTTTAGGCTGTTTAGCAAATAGTCGCCATTTTCGTAATTTCTAATGTATAAAACAAAATTTAAGGAATATTTTACAACAATTAAAGCCGTATTATGATTTTCAGCTTGATATGAGAGCACAACAATCACACTGCCCTCACTCCTGTTATTTTAAAATTGTTTTTTACTCTAACTTTAAAAACCAACATTGACTTATCATATAAATAGTAGATTTCTTTTATATCAGATCGATTATTTTGCTGGCGCTTGAATATGTTGACGGAAAAAATAGGTTCACAATAAATTTTAATCCGCAATTTCAATTCACCAATTAACACCTTCAGATATCTAAGTCCAAGATGACGTTTACTTACTAATAAATATTATAAATAACAATGTCGCCATTCACGTTTCTATTACAATGAAAATCTAGTTCGTCTAATTTTTATTATTTTGTAATTCTTTTCAAAAACCTATTTAGAACTCTTTTCTTTATAAGATAATATCTGCAGTGTTATGGTTTCTTTGTACACCGAATTACAGCTCTAATACAGCTTCTTTATAGCGTCTACATAGCTTCTACAGCTACTATACAGCTCTACTAACGCAAAAAGCTGTATAAAATGTGTCTCTTTTTTACTTATAAGGGCTGTATAAGCGCTTATACAGCCTTTTTACAGACTGAATATACAGCTTCTAGTATAAAAACGAACTAAAATACAGCTTGTATACAGCTTGCAATGGTACTTGGGTGGTGATACAGTCTTATTTTCAATGGAGCCAGTAAATTACTTTCCGTTCTGGTCTGAACTGACCCCTTACCCCCTTACCCTTAGGAGAATACATGCGTGCTCTTCTTATGTCAAGTCAAACAAGACCACTAGAGCACATTTTTTAAATCAAATTAATAACTGTAAAAACCCATAACTATGCGTTATGTTTACGTTGCTCATAGCTACTTAAAAACATCAAAATCAAAAGTCATTTATTCAAATTAGGCTGAAAATCAGCATTTTTCGAACGTGTAAATACATAAGACAGTCCTCCCAAAAAACGCCCACCCGTCACCACTTCCTAGTGCTTTAGCTGGGAAGAAGAAGTAGCGGAACAAACTCCCCAGCAGCACAGCTGTCTGTTTAGTCGGATAGACTTGATTCTATACATACATAGACAAAGTAATATAAACATTACGAGAATAAAAAATACTTTGTCATTAAAAAAAATAATAAAGAAATATATTTATATGAACCCATATAACCTGTCACTATTACGCTAATTCTGGAGAAAACACAAACATTGTCATGAGTTAATCACAGCGACCAACTATTCTTGTCATTTAAATAGTCGTAGATGGAATAGTAAGCCTATAAACTAAAGATGGATCTTACTTGAGCTTTAAACGCATCAAAAGGCAAATCTAGCAAAAAAAAGGGAAGCCTGTTATAAAAAGTTATACCAAGCCCAACAAATGAGTTATGAACCTTATGAAGCCGGTGAAAGGGAGCACGTTGTTTATTCTTATTTCTAGTGTTAACGGTGTGAATATCACTGTTTTTAGTGTACAAGTGTATATTTTGTCTAATATATAAGATGTTAGCGAATATGAATTGTGATGCCACCGTGAGAATACCAATATCTTTGAAAAAGTCCCTCAAGGAAACCCTGGCACCTAGCTGGTAAATTGCCGTTAGCTGTAATAGCTGGTAAAAAAAACCCTTCTATTACCTACTGTACTTTTATCCAAATCGGTTAAAAAATAATAGGTACCTACAGTACCTATATAATAACCATTTTTTGTCATACAGAGCGGTATCATGTGAGTACTCACGTGATACCGCTCTGTCATAAAAAAAACATTGATCAATTTAGTAAATTGATTGGGGATTCACCAAAACAATTTGCCCTTCATAAAGGTAAATTAATTCGGTCCAATTATTTGATGCGAGGGCCCTAATACTGCGGTTGAGTGGTTCCCTGGTATTTAGGTACCTACATGAACCAATGTTTTCAATAATGCACTTGGATAATGATCTCGTGCGATACGCATACTTAATTATATTGATGCGATATTGATTGTTTTTAACCGACTTCAAAAAGAAAGAGGTTATCAATTCGACATGTTTATATATTTTTTTTATGTATGTTCGGGCATAACTCCGTCATATATATTTTTTTGTTCGAAAGGGGTTTATCGCGAAATGTCGCATTTAAATATATACCTAGATCTGATGATGAGTTTCGGAGACAAACAACGGACCTCTTCAAAAAATTACAGCAAATCAAACGCGATTGCTACTATCGCTTAAATATGCATTGTTTTGACCCCAAGGATGATGAAATTTCGAAATGGTGTGTACTATAACTAAAAAGTGAAAAAAAAAACTGATTCCCGAAAAAAACTACAAAGTGAAAAATAACTTTAATTTCGGAAGGCGGTGACAAAAAATTAAAATACATATCCAAAGTCACCGAATTTCGAAATTAACGTTATTTTTCACTTTGTAGAGTTTTTCCGGAAGACGGTTTTTTTTTTTTTAAAGTAGGTTCAATGCAAAAGTGTAGTTGTCTGAGTATGGCCTCCTATTTTATTGGAGGAATGTCATCATCATCTGCCTAGCATTTCCCAATTTTGGTGGGGTCGGCTTCCAGTCTAGCCGAAAGTTGAACACTTACCAGTATTTTACATGGAGCGACTGCCTATCTGACCTCCACAACCCAGTAGCTGGATAACATGACACCCCTTGGTATAAGTGGTTGTCAGACTTTTGGCTATTAAAGGAATCGTTTATTGGAGGAATGTGGTGGCACAAAATATATAGGTAATCATAGTCATTTATTTGTAAGAATATGGTACATTACATGGTCTTAAGATTAGTAAATGGCATCATCACATTCTGTCTAGTGTGGCATGCAAATACAGGCTGCTATTTTCGCGTATTTGTATAAATTCCATGGCTGAAGAATGAAGTTCACCTTCACTCAACCTTTTCCCACCCTGTATGAAGTTTCTGAAATTCGGAATAACTGTAGGTACCTAGTGGGTGGGTTTCGATATAACAACATATTCAGCTCAACAAAAGTTCCCAAGTTCCTACCTACTCACTTGACATAATCGTTCTCAAAAACGCAAGCAATATCGTGGGTATGAGCATCAGTGTTGACTCGAGCGAGGTTCCGTCACGCGAGGCCGCAGCCAACCCTCAAATGCCTCAAATCACCTAATTGATTCGCGTGGCAGTCTCCTTAGACACGGCAGGCCGGCTAGGACTGCCGACCTCCCTGGGGGACTTGTTTGCTATCCCGTCAGCCCCAAGCTTGTTAATTCCTCGTGGAAGTTTCTTGTAGCACGCGATAGGGCTCCAGATTTATCCATTTAGGTATATGAGGCTTTTAAAGGAAATTCGAAAATATATGACGAATAATAAAAGTCAGTCTAGTGGATTAATAAGTGTCAAATTATTTTTCTTTCGCTTTTCTTAGTCCTAGTCCGCTTATATTTATGTATGCCGCATTATCTCTGGATAGTCTACAATACAGCATCCCCACCAAGCACCATTAGTTTTATCAAAAACGTTTTGCTAACTTTTATTTCAATCTTTTAATAAACCAATCTCAATGAAGAAAGTCACAATTTTATGTTGGGTTCCCAAGTTATAAAAGTAGAAGTGAAAAGAAGAAGAGACTATTTCTAGTTCATCTTTACCTAACCCACAAGCGTAGGCTTTGAACTGCAACCCGAATTATTAGGGGACATTTACTAGTCTGTGTCTTTGAGATAACTAGCATCTTAATACCCAACTGTAAGTAATTTACCTACACAGGGTGTCAAGGACATCGTCGCGCTAACTGTAACCGTAAAACCAGCGCATGATTCAAGACACCCTAGCGTTGAAAATTTTCGTCGGCTATTTAAAAAATAAATTGCTATTCCATACATTCTACGCTAGGGGTCTAGAATCAAGTCTACTGAATTTATGGTTACAGTTTACGCGTCGATGTCTTTGCCATCCTGTATAGATATATCACTAACGTTTTGGTTGAAGAATGAACGATTTCGCACACGAGAATCTCAATATCCGCAGCAAAGTTGATTTCAGTAAAAATATAAAAGAGACATATTAATCTGGAAAGCTGGTTTTTCATTACAGGTCTGTATAAGGAAGTAATAGATAGGTAAGGAAGTCCTTTAAGAAGCAACTTTGTTTTAAGCGCGCCTGGTAACCGCCATAAATCAGCCGTTCAGAATTTACGAGGGCCCTCCGCAAATCGGTTTATATTTTCGATAAATAAAATTGGCGCGGGTTTTGCGAGGTAAGCAGAGGCAGTTAGGAGCGCGTCGCCGCCCGGCGCCGCCAGCTGCCGCGTGCACATAAACCCGACTACCCTCGTGTTTTCTTGCTGACAATTTTTTCCTGCTCCGGTCATTACGCAGCTGGGCCCCGAGACAAAACGGCGAATCGTTTAAGCCCTCTCCGGAGACCGTCCAATTTTATTGTGTGTACCTAGTCGAAATTGATATGCCGCGCGAGCGTCGACGGCTCGCTCCATATGACGGACACAGGTTCCGCAAGGGACCATTTGCTGCCTCGCGAATTTTGGGCACTAAACCTTACAAATGGCGATCGCTTCTTTGATGTTTTGTCGTAACGCGAATAAGATGTTTGTCCTAATAATGTGAACTGAATATCGGGAATAAAATGGATCATATACCTATACAAATTTATTATTGAGGAGACCTTGAGGCCAAGGACAGGTGTTCAAATTAGTAGGCATAAGTAAATGTCGTAATTATAAGGTTGCTTGGCTGTTCATCGACTGGAAACAGTAAAATATTAATTCTTCATTAACTACGGTACCTACCTCTTTTCGTTATCTACAATAACAAGTCTGTGGAAAAGTCAGACAGTTCTTCAATCCATGATCCATAGAGTATAGTCATAGATTGCATCAGTCATTTTCGTGATCATTTTCGGTTTGTCTTTCAAAATGAAGCGTTTTTCAATAATCTCCTCTTAATACTTAGCTATACCTACCCACACAGTGATGATTGATAACGATTTCGATTTCACCGTGATAATAGGAGCGGTGGTGGTATTTGCACTGCCGGTGACGGTGCTAGTGCCAGGGTTCTCTGTGTGGGATGTAGTGCCCAAGGTGCGGATCTCGCGCCTGCACGTCTTAAGCCATGACTTCACCTGGATGCAGTTAAATGCTGCTATTATTTTGCTACTACTGCTGTTTTTTTGCTTATATCTCGAAATTCGGAAACGAAAGTAATTTCTTAATTTCCTTCAATATTTTTAGTTTGAATGTGCTGAAGTACCATAGTTCATGCTTTATTGACATAGTCAAAGTGCGATTTGTTAATCATATCTATCCTGATGAGCATGTTGCTGCCCTTGGTCGTTTAGCGACATTAAATTCGTTTTTGTCGACGGCGAGAGAGGACGTGGTAGTTATTCATTGTTGTGGTTGTTTAGCACTCCGTTCTTGCCCGTACCTACCTATTCCTTCCGCTGGTGAAACATGGTCGCAAGCACCGTGTTAATCAGTTATTCATCATCATTCAGTAGCAGTTTTGTGCGGGGCATAAGTAAAGCCTATCCTATTGGATAGTCTTCTTTAAACGCACGCCTCCAGCTGCTACCACCCATACCTACTGCGAAGTGCGTAGCTCCACCTAGCCAGATAGCGTTATCCCTTAGAGAAATGCCAAGCATAGCATATTCCATAGCTCGTTAAGCAACTTGGAATTTGTTGACCAGTCGTACCTACCTACCTCTTTATTCACTTACAAATTATTCTACCTAGGTTAGACGACATGGTTGAAAAGGTGCTCACGGTGAGCCAAGCCACGGACTCGACGATGGAGGTGGAACGCGGTCGTCAGGCGAATGCAGTTCGCGTGTGTGTGGACTTACTGGATGCCTCCGCCGAGCACTATGAGAACCTCGTGCTACTGCGCGACGAGCTCCGGAAACGAGAGAAGCTCAAACAGCAGCACCCGCCGGCAATCGTACCAAGCTCTGCTTCATCATACCAATAGTCTTCATGAGGGCGAATACGACCGAAAAACCTACGCAACCTTTTTTTTAAATAGGTAAGGTAAGGTAATAGGTAAGGTACTTAATATTGACTATCATCACTATTCATGACTGTGATTTGCATTAAAAGAAAACAATATCATCATTGTGTTAAAGAGAACTCTCAGAGGCAACTACACAATTAAATTTTCAGTGGATGTTGTTCGTAAAGAAAATGCTTGTGTTACCTACTGAAATTCATGTTAATTGACTTTTCGGATTAAAAAAATATTCTGACCAACCTTATTCTTCTTTTTCATTTTCTAAGAACCTAAGTGCCTAACCACTATCTACTACTAACATAAAACATACTAACTTAATTTACGGGCTTTACGATGCCTAAAAAAGTCGGAATACCGCTACAGAACTATTACTATACAGGAAAAGTTTTTATTCAGTGCGCAAACTGTAACCATGAACTCAGCATATCATTCTAGACAACCCAGGGTAGAAATTATTCGTCGGTTATACAAAAAAAAAATCTGCTGTTTCATAGAAAAGTGCAATACTTACGCGGTCAAAATGTATGGAACATGAGGGTCTACAATGATATGCTGAATTCATGGTTACAATTTGCGCACTGAATAAAAACTTATCCTGTTTTTACTAATAATATTGATAATCGCAATAATGTCATTATAGAACCCACCTACTTAATAATAGGTAATCTCTCGTGCAAAACGTGGCTACTCATGCCCACAATCAGCCTTTAATGTTCCCACTGCTGGGGCACAGGCCTCTGTGAGAGAGAACGGGCCGTATTCCTACACACGGGCCCAGTGCGGGTTGGTGGATGTCAGACGTCTTCGAATTTTTGGTTCTAGGACATGTCGGTTTCCTCGGGATGTTTTCCTTGACCGTTTTCCGAGAAGTGGTGATGATGATGATAAATGACTTAAAGTAAAGTGCCTGCCTGGGTGCAGCAAACCCACGACCTGTAGGACCTGTACGACTTTCGGGCTGTAGCCCGAAAGTCGGGGCTACTGGGCCACCACTGCTGCTCTTGCCCGTGAGCCCATCATTTACTATCTACTTATATCATTAGTCAATAGACACTAATAGAAGGAGAGCGTTGTTTACTTATCCATTTAAGGTGGAAGCTACAGGCTCTCCAGAGCATATTCCTAGATTCTCAAAAATACCAGATTCACAAAATAATAGATTTTGTACAGTAACAAACAAAAATTAATTGACAAAAAAGAACAATTTCTTCTCGATATTTACCAAATCAACAAATTAATAAAAAACGGTACTTTTCTGTATTTGAGCTCAAAGCATGTAAATTTAATTGTTAACGCAATAATTTTTTTTCTTCATTTTTTAATCTTCTTTCTGCATACATTTTTTTCGGTGTTTTTGTTCAGGACAGTTGCAATTGGTTTTCACGTATTTCGACATATTGCAAGACATTATTTCTTTATAAGGATGATGAATTGAATCAATGGTGATTTAGCTGGTATCTTCAGATTGATCCGCCTTTGCTATCCTACTTTTGCGTTGGTTGTTCTGTTTTTTTCTCCATAGCAGGAGAATATATCATTTAATATGTTAGGTTTTACAGCCACTGCTTGTCAAAATATTGTTATTTTTTTTCGAAAAAATCTTGGTGTGGTGCTATAACACCGATATATAAATAAGCTTCGGGTATTAGGTTTTTGGGAAGCAGTGCCAGGAGTGTACGAAGCCATGTAATGTGTTGACCTTTATAGTTTCGTGGATGCCATTTTGTGCCTCTTATAAAATTGAGTGCTAATTATTTTCTAATTTTAAATCACCATAAAGATGCTTTACGTTCGACAATTGAGGTTAATTTTGTGACAACCAACCAAATACCACGTCGAAGATTTTTCAATTACAGTTCAATAATGTTATTCAAATAATTGTGAAAGCAGTGGTGTGCGGTAGCCCAGTGGTGTCGGCCCCGACTTACGAGACGGTCGTGGATTCGAACCCATGCAGGCAGGCGCTTTACCCTATGTGAATAATTTCATCGCCACTGCTCTCTAAACAGTGAAGGAAAACATCGTGAGGAAACCGGCAAGTCCTAGAATTAACAATTTGAGAACATGTTACATCTACCAACCCGCACTAGCCCACGTGGTAGATTACAAATCACTTCCTCTCGAAGAGAGAATGTCTGTCGCCCAGCAGTGGGACCATTTATAGGCTGATTATGATTCTAACAATAATCGTTGAAAAAAAGCGGTGAGAGATAAAGTTGAAACAGATGAAGGTGCTACTCACCCCTTTATGGAATAATTGCGTCGGACTTTAATAATAATCTGAACAGGGTTTGTTTACACTTTCATTACATATTTTGCAGTTGTACTATAGGTTATTCCCGCGCCCGCGGCTTCGCTCGCTTAAAAATCAGAAAAATATACTATAAAATAATAATAATAATATATATGTATTCAAAAATTACAAGGCTTAAAAATATGTACAGTTTTGCTTAAATGTAAATTATATTCCTAAGACTTACGTGCCTAAAATCATTCCACTATCTCTATATCTATGTCCTAACCTAGGTCATAGGCTATTCTCCTTATTCATATAAATCTATTTAGCCGTTACGGCATGAATACATAACTGACAGACAGGCAAATAATAAACTCATATTAATTTTTTTAAGGTTCCATACCTCAAAATGAAAAATTGGAAGACTTCGTTGTCTCTCAAGACCCTTTTTCTCAGGACGTGGAGGTATCAAGTTGAAATAGATATCAAAAGCTAAGATCTACGGTCCCTTGGAGCTGTAAAGTTCCAAGTCAAACTTCCAGTCAACGCAACACAATGAAAAAATATGGCCAATTTTGCCGTATATGTTGACACTTGACCCAGCAACATGACATTTGGTGAGAAGTAAGGTCTTAACAGTTCAAATAAAGAGGAAAATTCTTAAATTGGTAGTTTATACCTATCAACTGCAAAGTTAAGTTTATTCTTCAATCTGAATTGAAGTATTATTTAGTCTGTGTTTCATTAAAATGGGTCCACTCCTCTCTCTATCAAAAGTTAATTTTGCAACTGAAAAATTTACTTTGCCCTTCAATCGGGTATTGGAAATTCTGGCAGCAAGCATAGCTTTGAGACGGAACCCTCATGGCGCGAGTCCAACTCACTCTTGTAGGTAAGGGTTTTTAAAATAAATAAAACTGGTTTAAAAAATTCTACATGTTTTAAAATAATAATAACTTTCGTTAGCAGGCACGGCAAGCACAATAGTAATCATTTGGAAAGCTTGCACGTCAGCTACGAATTGTCTGTTCGCAAAATACTGACATCGTAAAAGTGAACTAAAAAGTAAGTACTTACCGATGACCGCTGTGAAAATAAGAGTTTTTATTCTACTGTCTCAGTGCTAGAAGTGTTCATTAAAGCAAGGCAACGTCCTGAGGCTCTCGCGGGACGCTGCCGACGCGAAAAAACCAATCTGGAGCTAGCAATTATGGCAAATGACCTAATTAGACCCCACCGGTGCTCCGGGCCCGTCTCGCCACCGCAAGATTTTTCACCTCCCCCGTTGTTTGCGGTCTCCGAGCGAATTGGCTTTTAATATGTGTCGAGTTATTTTGTTTTGTGTGACTACCATAGAAAAACGGAGTTGATATCATGGTTGTAAGTAAGTTTGTCTATGTTTCGGAAAATCTTGCGCTAACCTAATCGACGTTTCTTTGTCTGCGACACATATTATGAATGTGATTGTATTTGGTTAGTGGTCCACTTTAAATTTGTTTGCTAGATTATATTTTTTTTTCTTCAATTTCAATACGAGCTGTTTGAGAATATAACCTAGCGGTGCTGTGTACAAGAAGATTAGTAAGTTGGCCGCATCTAGGAGTTGTATCTCACCCAGGTAAGCCTATACATAATTTATTGCGTGAGAAATTTCAGTTCCAGTAGTCGTACATGACTATATACCAATTTTTCCTAGATTATACCATTTTTTTTACGAAGATGGCGTACCTACCTACGTATCGTTTATATTTCAAATTCGATCGCCTGTTTGTTACAAGTCGCAATGTATTTCGGTTTACGACATACGAAGTCAGCGTAGCGACAGTTGTGGTCGTTAATCGCGACTAAATAAACTCAAAACGTGGCATGTCTTCTCGCAACTTTGTCGCAATTCTCTAACAGCCAGCTTTAAGAGGAAATTACCAAAAGTTCTTGATGACGAATAAGTACCTCATTTGGAATCCTCAATTGTGTCTTGCGTCTTGTGTGCAATTGTGACAAGTCTTTGATAAATGAGAAAACATAGAAATCGGTACTCATTTGTTGATATCCACATACTCGAGATAGATTTGTCCTGGTGTTAGAATCCTTGCTCGGAGACACATTTGTCTCAGCCGCGTCTCTGCTGCGGCGCGGTGTTAGCGGCGTGAGCGCGCCTTCCTCTATTTTCATTAGACGGATCCGCCGGGAGCGGATCAGCCGCTCGCAAAAATAAATAAAACTGTTATTGAGATAAGCATCTGCGCGGCGAGGCTTTTCGCTAAGTCCCGCTGTGTCGCGCTGAGCAATGTACCGAGATATGTTCGGATTACGGCGCGCCGCAGCTCCGTGCGCTTTCCTTCATATCTACTGCTTTTCTTCAGTGTTTTGCAGCTGGAACCCATTTACAAAAATTATCTTCTGTATTTAGGTATTTAGAGGCATTATAAAGTTTGTAAGTTATTCATAAAAAGCGTTTAAAAAGAAATGAGCTCGTACCGTAAACTAAACTCTCGTAATGCTTCAGCCCTCATTAAGGGTACCGAAAATAAAAACAATTACAAAGATGCCGCGCGCTGTTCAAGAGCTCTTAAGTGGGACAACTGAAGACATAAAGTGGCAAAGTTTAGGGTGCGTGTGCGTGGAGACGTAGACGCACGGATTAGGTGCACTCGTGAAGAGGTTGGCGCGGCACGGCCAGCTTATTGTTGCGGCAAATTGGCCGCGCACCGCACCTGCGGCACCCTGGCGGCCACCTGCCCACCCCCGGATTAATTTCTCATCACACCGCCCGTCTTCCCGGGAAATAATGAACAGGACATCCTCCGAGAAAAATGCCACTGAGCCCAGAGATGTCGCTCCACTTGATTAATAAACTCTGTATAGCTGTAGCCTGTTGTGGCTCACATTTTTATGACCGTGCTCTCCTGAAATTGGGGAAACATTATAAAACGACTTTCAAAATACTTGTATTACTCTGTTTTTATTAAGAATACATGAAAGAGATTACAAAATATCGCAAATAGCTAACACTACGTAGCTACCCACTTAACAGTGTTCGCGACGCAGATGGCAATTTCACGGTTCACAACTTCTTGCCTTGTATCCCATATTGTTTTTTATAACCCTGACAAAGTATTTGTTATCTACATGTATGATACAACAGTATGCCAATAATTATTTTAGAAAGAAAAAAAAACTGCGAAACATTGTCGCGAAATTGCAACGGTCTTTAATTAGAAAATTGGTAACAATTACTAAAACTGTACATAATTTATTAAAAGTTACATCGTCGTCACGTCATTTACATGGCACCGGCAGCCTTCAGTCGTTACGAACAATTTCGGTGACATTATATTACCGAAATTTGATTTTAAACGGCGACATTGTGACCACAAAGTCACGAACGCGTCATGCGATACTTTCGTCGCAGCCGCAAGATGGCCGGGAGCATCTGTCGGTTTGTCGCTTTTTCCCTGCAAATAACCGTTTTCTTGATACAATTACTCGAATGTTGTTATTATTGCGGTTCACTACATTCATATGAACACTTTGCGTAATTTCAAAAATGCAGCAAACAAACATTGTCATATTATTTAAATGTTAAGAAAAGGTAGGGTTCTTATTTATAGTTAATTTTGTTTATTTGTAAGGCTGGATATTTAAAATTATAAAAGTAAACAGTCTTGGTAGACACAGTATAATGCGTAATCAAACGTCTAGAAATTATTTGAAAAGGTTTTCCTAGTTCGTTCTGCTACGCCGTAGCTTCTGGCTACGCTTCGCTCAGAGATGGATTTCTTGATAACAATGCACTTAAATCATTTTTTCTTCTTCCCTTGTATTGGTGTATTCGGGTTGTACAAGAGAGTTCATACAATGTGATAAGATTTCATAACCTTATGGCTTATACGAAGTCAGTCAGATTGGTAGCTACAGTGCGTTGTAGCAAGTGAGATTTATACGTAACTATGATGATGATGATGCCTACGTGGTGATGGAATACGTCCCATCATCATTAGCTTATTACATTCCCACTGCTGGGACGCAGGCCTCCTGTCAGTGAGAGGGAGTGGGCCGTAATCCACCACACAGGTCCAGTGCAGGTAGATTGATTGATTGGAGACCTGTAACACAGGTATTGGAGACCTGTAACACAGGTATTTGGAGACCTGTAACACAGGTATTCCTAGTACAGGCTCCAGTCTCCACAACATCAATGTATTTTTTGTAATCATTATTATGTTTTGTAGGTACTTATTTTTTCATTATGTGGTGGAGAAAATAAAAGTTTTTATTATTATTATTTATTTATTGATGTCACATGTCTGAATTTTTGGTTCTAAGATATGCCAATTTCCTCACGATGTTTTCCTTCAGCCTTCAGCAATGGTGATGAAATAATTTACACAAAGTAAAGCGCCTGTCTGGGTTCGAACCTGCGACCTACAACACGTAAGTCGCGGCCGTTACCACTGGGCCACCACTGCTCCTATCCAAGTATCCCATAATATAAATAATAATGTTAATGAAAAGTTCAATAAACTAGATAGCAACTGGAATACTTTAAATTCACAAATAGAAGAGCAAGCGAAAAGAATTGATGAAATAGAGAAGAATATAAGACAAAGAAATGTTGTATTTTTTGGAGTAGAAGAAGGAGAAACGTCATACTTTCAGTTGGCAAGTATCCCATAGAGTACTTAAAATGCAGGGCAAAATATGAAATGGTTATCACATCATGTTATGTTTATCTATGAAAAGTTAATATCTACCAGCCACCATGCGAAGATCATCGCTCTGAACTAGCCTGAGGGCATCCTACCCTACGTTTGCCGATTTGAGGTAACAACCTTTTTACCTTCAATAAATAAAGGAACCCGCCATGATTTCTTTTAGCTAAGAAGGTGCTAGTCTAGCTGTAAGAATTTCGGCATGATAGCTTACAGTAATCGTAATTTCCAGAACTTTTGACTTCATTTGTGTTTGCAAATATTACAAGCTCTGCTAGACTTTTTCAAAACTGTTATGATTTTCCGATTGAATTTTTTAATAATGTTGTAAGCGAGTTTCGAGATTAATTCCACATACCAATACCTACTTAGGTAGGTAGGTATAGAAAGTAGGTAGGTAGCTACTTTCTAAAGTACATAAATCACAATCTACTAATAGGTATAATAAGTTGTATGACATTTATATGCACAAATCATCAATTTGAATACCTAGTTGCTCCTTTAAAGACAGTAGACCGAATCTACATAAATTTAAATTGTCTTCTGTGGCTTCCCTGGAATTATTTATGTCACTATTTATTGTATTAACATAAATTGGACATGAGTTATTTTATTGGCCCGAATGCGTCGAGAATGCGTTGGACAAAGGTTATGATAGTAATTCAGATTTGTCATAGCTCGTAAATGCAGCGTTTGTTTATTTTATATAGCTACGATAGTAATGGTCCTTGATGTGCGCAGTAGAAGTCGCTAGTTTTATGTGCACTTATAAAATAGTAGTAAATAGGTAGGTAAGTAACTTATCGTATTTGAGGTCAAAGTTTATATGATTTTCCCGGTGGGCAAAGGTAAGTTTTCCGCCATTAACGATAAATAAATCAGGACACAGAACTGCTATTATTACTAGAAACATTTTAAAGAGTTTGTTTATGTTTAAGTTGCCATAATTAAACTAACATGAAGTGAACACTATTGTGGAGATCTACGTGTCAAATGGTCTTCTTTATCGATAGAAAGCATTGGACTAATTAAATCACTAACAAACTCTGTAACTTGGTTGGTATGTAATAATCTTTACGAATTTTATTTCTTTTCTAATAGCAGGGTTGGGTAAAAAAAACTTATTAATGACGGGTAAGTAATTATAATTAACAACGTCGGTAAAGGTTTCGATCCATCTGTCCCACATATTGTTTTTGTACCACGAATACACACATAATAGTCTTACTTATAAGGTGTCTTTCATAATTATTGGTAAAATAAAATAATGTTACTGTTTTTGTACAAATCATTTGAACAGTGTCTGCTTAACGTCTTGGACTGGTGTTATGTTTCATTCGGACGCCACTCATCATAGTTATAAAAAACCGAAACAGAAAAGTCTAAGTACGAGTTTGTTATTCTCGGCAGACTGTGAAATAGGCACTTTAACTACAATAAAACGACAACGAAATTGTGTTAAGCCAATGCCATGTGAGCTGTGGTGACCCAGTGCTACTGAGGGAGCCCCCACTTACGAGTTGTAGGTCGTGAGTTCGAACCCAGAAAGGGGGTCGTTCCATATCATCGTTAAGAAATCAAGCATGCCATCAAAAATCGCTAAAATAAAATTTTGAACATGAATACAACCACATGTAAAGTATTGATGTGTATTTAATACCACCGGCACTCGATCATTCCTGTCTAAACACAGAAATTCGAGGGCATTCATATCCTCGTATGAAATCAGTATAGTGGAGCGTTTTGTGGTCTGACTCGGCAGGGGTCCGGCATTCAGCGCCATCCCTTACTTTAATTCAATAATCGCGTACCTAAGTATAAACACAACACGCGTCAACTGGAACCTACTAACGACCATGAGAGAGGCACGTCATAGCTTTGGTCGATGGCTTATCTTTGACCATAGAATAGAATAGAATAGATTATAATATTATTTTGTAAATATGGGTAATACACAATAGTTGTTAAGATACATCAAAGGTCAGGCAGATATAGAGTGTGGAATATTTAGAAAATAAATGTAGGTAATTTGCATAAGTTCCATTAAGCAAAGAGCATATTCTATCCCGATCGTTGTTTGACGACCACGGAGCAAATGCCATCTATCTAGCTATAGCGATGTACCTAAAGTATTTTCAATTGGCTTTCGCAGAGAATTGATTACGAGAGTTGCTAAAAAGCTTTTAGAAACTTTAAGTTCACAGAGTCACGACTTCTCGACGAAAGTCTAATCAAATTAACATAAGAGTTAATTGAAGAAAATGAGGTAACTAGGCTCTCATTAACGGGGATATTGCAGATGATTATAACATTACAACTGGTACAAATAAATAACAGCTAACTTCAAGCAGTAAAGATTTACGATTTGAACGAAAACCTTAGTCCTATCTGTTCTCTGTTATCGCATGGAGTTTGTAACAGTTCGGTTGTCAGTTTACTCTGTGAATAGTTTAGCGTAATGGGGTATTGTTAGAGCGGCTGGCGCCGAGCGGCGAGTAACGTCTTTCAGTAACATTACTGTAATGTCCTCCCACTCGGCGACGCGCCCCGCTGGCCCGACGGTCCCACATCCATCGATATCACAGTACACAGCTTCACTATCCACTTGACAATCATTAGGAACCATCTATGTTGCATTCCGCACATTTTTATCATCAATCAACGTAGGACAATACAACAAGATGAACTTTACATTTGTTATTTGGGAAACATTTAAATATATGTGTAATAAATAACGCCAAATAACTTTAAATTAACCACAAATAATGAAAATGGACGTTAATCATATACAATGTCTCTATGGGACAATGCCATCATTTCATTTGATATGTTAACGATATAGCACCAACAATCTCACATTAAGCCTTTTCATCTGTCAAGTCTTAACAGCCATGGAATTGGGTTGTAATTTACGATTTTATCTCGACGGGCACCCCGCATAGGGGCAGCGGTCAGTGTGGCCGGCGAAAAAACTTCACCGGGGTAATAGAGGGATAATGGTCATCGGGCCGGCCACTACGCCCGTCCTGTTGTGACTTGCCAAAATAGAGTCGTAATAATGAAAGATGGCCCGCGTAAGTTGCGCGTAATTTAGTGCGATCTGGTAACGAGCGCTGGGGGCCGTTTGTAGCTGTTTGTCCGGTGCGCGCCTCTCTTGTTGTATTAAGTGGTCGGGGGTGATTCAGTTTCACTTTTGTTGGTCACTTTATGTCCGTTTCGTATTTATTACCGACATCGGCAGTAGATAACGTTGCCACTGTTAATAATAGCGGCCACTCGATTATTGTGCGATTCAAAGCGGCGGGATGATAAATGGGATACGTATATGAGTCGTCAAGGATCGAGGTCGCGTTAAGCCAGCATTCGAGATTGATGCTGGTCGGCCGCCTGTGCCTGACAAATAGTTGGTCCAGCGGAGGCATCGCTGGGCGTCTTGCCATAAATAAGGATTACGCTCGTGACCACGCAGTCTTGTGGAGTGGACGCAGAACAGCCCCGTGACGGCTCCTGGCGCCGCACGAGACTCATGTCAAACGTCTCGACGTCCGCATCGTTTGTTACTCAAGACACTTACTTGAGAAATCCAACAGCTCTATAATAAATTGTATCGCCTTCATTTACAAAGTCTTTTCGTCTTTGGCTTCCTCTAGTCGCGAATTTGCGTTATTTCGGCGCCTAAGTCCCAAATCACAAGTTAGAAGACGGGTATCAAGTTTGGCACGAGAAGCGCTAAGCCTCGGCTGTTTTAGGCTCGGCGGCGATGTTTCAATCGTAAGTGCGCCTGCGGCTTAAGGGCTCACCCCTACTCCGGGATGCGTTGAAACGCGCCTAACCTTCATTTCATTTATACCATTTTCACTGTCTTTACAACCTATTTCGGTTCACCAACTTAAGATGTTACATTATCAAAATTGTAGATTATTATGTTCTTCAGTGTCTTGTGTTTCATCCTTCATTTTTCTGTAGCGGTTGTAAATAATTAACTAATCAAAGAGGCTCTCTTCGATTGCTTCTGTCGTACATCTGCTAAGTAGATTGTAAATTGACACGCTCGATAAAGCTGAATAGTCAGAGTTTGGAGAAAGGGCTTAAGTTAGCGATGATAATCTCTCTGATAGCTTGGGGTTGGGGTGAACATTGTCTCACTTACACTGAATAGTTATGTACTCATTTAAATGTCGTAACGAAACATCAGGGTGTTTAATATAGCTTTCAGTAGGTAGGTATAAAGCTTTCCTATAAACTAAGAAATAACTCCTTTAAGTAATCGTCTGGCTTTACCATCACTTGTGTTAGTAGATACCTTTATTAGTGACATAATGAGTGGGCAATGTAAAGTGTATTAAGTTTAACTGCATTACAGCAGATAACAGGAAGTCGTAACGTCTCATCTTAGCTCGGAGCCGGGACGTGTGCACCCCATTTCATAATTAGGGGTCATAGTGTTATCTCGTGAAATCTCCAATTACATAGATGTGTATGGGCAGCGGGCGGACAAGGTCCAGCCTCCGAGGATTAGCCGATGGTTAGTCTTCTCACGTCGTGGCGAGCCGGGGTTTCAATTAGAGCGACCCGCCCGGCGCCGGCCCGCCCGCACAAATGACAATATTGGTTTATTATAGCCTCCCATGAATATGTAACGTAACTTTGTTATGAGTCAATATCGTAAACCTGTACGTACTAAACAAACGTTACAGATAAATAATATAACCTCTTTATATGACACAAGTATGAAAAAGTTAACGGCGCGGGTCATAGACGGTCCGAACTCGACCCACCTTTTACGAATGATATTATTACATGTTACATTAAAGGGTTGTTGCGTACTGTGTCTACATATTTTTTAACGTTTTAATCACGGATCTACATAATAATGTGGAACGGGACTTCCCGTCCATCCGACAACTTGATTGATGTGCTTTCCTAGATTTATACGCCCAAAAAGTAACACGCTACACGTCCGCAAAGCTTTTACCACACAAATATGGCATCCGTAATACCTTTGTTTTATTTTTAAATACGACCCTTTCATAATTAGCGTAATAAATTATAAAATGATAATAATACGAGGGCCGTCTTGTGAAACGCTTTAATACCGCGCGTCGGGGGGCGCCGCCGGCGACCGCATGTCAATCACTCTCCCGAATGTAGAACAATTCTTATTTCGAAAAAGAATAAAAAATGAGTATCACTTTTATTTTGTGTCCCACTTTGTCCAGTTGGGTCGCCGTGGGCTCGACAGAGACAACGTATGAAATCGGTCTTGTGGTAACATCTGTGCTTTATAATAGACGCTTACGTAGGCTTCTTTTCGGGGATCGGTGCGAGCCCGGTGGGATCGCTTTAACATGATTGATCTGTTTATTTTACATTTTAAAGGAGCATTTTTACGGTTGCTTGTCAACTTAATAACAAAGTGTTTTATTTCGGGATACGTTAAGTTCAGTTTTATTGATAGGTTTCTTTTAACATTATTCATTATTATTTATTCCTTGGGATGTTCTGAGATATTTCAAAGGTATTTTTTGTCTATTCGTCATTGATATTGTTGGTATTGGCATGTTGAGGGATAATGTTAGGATGATGAATTACAATGACGTAAATGCGGAATAAATAAGCGCCACTTATGAGTTAGAAGTGGTTCTAAAAATACGTGTGTTTCTGTAAGAGTTAGAAGTGAAGTGTGTGTGGAGGCGCCAGGGGTTAGAGAGAGTGCTACTGTGTATGGATAGTTAACATTGAACAAAGTAAGAGGCGAATGTGTGGGCAGAGCTTTTAACGTCGCCGTCGGCGTCGGCGCGGGCGCACTGTAGCGGTGCGGGCCGCCACTATCATACCAGACCGACAGGTGCCGATCTACTTATGTGTTTTGAGAACTACCAATGACTCTATTAAAGTGGTCTGCGTAACCGGGTTTTAAAATATAATGACTTGTAGAGAACAGGATCTATTAATGCTTCAATTACTTTAATTGATGGTTAGGTAGGTAACGTTTGAAGAAAAGAAAGACGAAAGTAAAAAGGTTGTTCCAATTCGGCCTGAATTCGTATTTATATTTACTCAAGCAAAACATTTTGATAGATAATGCAATGATATAGAAAATCCAATGTTTAATCGTCTACTTATCTACTATAAAATGTATCAATTCGCAACCATAACAATAGTTATTTGTTATGCAAGGCTGCAAAGCGGTTTTTTGGCGCGAGTACTTGTATTGAAAGCTGAGCAACCGAAGGATTTTAGGATGTAACCATGAGTGCCAACCAGCCCGCAAGCTGAAGGTGTCCCATAGCGTAATGGCCATCAGGATGATCCGGGGATACCGCACGATCTCCGGTGAGGCGGCGGGACTCCTTGCCGGATTGCCACCATGGGATCCGGAAGCAAAGTCCTCGCGCACATCAGGGAGTGGCGTGAGGAGGCCAAATGCCGGGGCGTTACTCCGCTGCCGCAAGAAATCGCGACACGGCGGACAGAGTTCCGGCGGGATCTCATGGCGACATGGAGATTGCGATTGTCGCAACCCAGTGCTGGGCACGCCACGATAGCGGCGGTAAGTCCCCTCTTTGAGGAGTGGCTTGAGAGGCGGCATGGCGTCCTCACCTTCCGCCTGACGCAGTTCTTCACTGGACACGGTTGTTTCGGGAGGTTCCTGTTTCGGATAACGCGGGAGGAAACGCCCGGGTGTTTCCACTGCGAAGATCGCCCTGAGGACACGGTGGAGCATACGGTGGAGGTCTGCCCGGCTTGGGCGGAGCACCGTCGTGTTCTCGTGGAGGCGATCGGCGGCGGCGAACTCACGCGTCCGGCCCTGGTCCAGGCCATGGTACGGAGCAAGAGCGCATGGGTAGCCGTCACCTCCTACTGCGAAGCAGTAATGCTCGCAAAGAGGGAGACGGCGCACGTAAGGGAGAGGCAGTATATGCACCCTCACGGCCGTAGTCGCCGCGGGAGGCGCCCTGGGCGTCGGGAATCCCAGGCTGATTCTCCTGCTCCACCCAGAGCGGGAGAAGTTATTTCATGATTTCCCACCCAGAAAAAACCAGCGAAGTACTCTAGGATTGAACCATGAGCGAAGTGAGTGGTTCAAATGTAGAATCCTGAGCGTAGCGAGGCTTTCAAAGGTACGAGACGCAGAATAGGTACCTTTGCTGCCGAGCGAAACACCTAATATTTCATCTCATTACAGCGAGGAAAATGCTAGGTGCTAGAAAAACAGCCTAAAAATGTATTAAATTAGTGTACTTAGTTCAATGAAGTGTGATAGAATTGCATTGTAGTCTTTGAAAACGTTTTCACGCCTGTAGAATGTCTCCATGCATTGAACAAATTGTACGCTTTTATCATGTACTTTTCGCGCGATTTTTTCGGAAGATAACTCAATTCGGCATTAGATATGTACCGCTTGAACTAACTCTGCAGGTGTTAAATTTATGTATTCATCGCTCATATTTTATATTTTTTCGATTTTATCAAAAAACAAACCGAATTCAATAGAACAAGCGAATTGAATAGAGACGAAATATTTTAAAATTTCTTTTTTTGTTCCTGCAGTCATCTTGCTGGTGCGATTATTCTAAAAATGGGGTTGGCGCACTGACATGAAATAAGTATTAATGCATTTTCAGTGGACTGGCTGTATAGAAAATTATTGAATAGAAAGGTTCGAATTTCAAAAACTCTTTCCATGCTAGCGAGTAAAATGCACTTTTGCACGCAGATTTCAAATGACAAACAGAATCTTTCTGAGGTGGTGAGGTGAAATAGTTATTTGTTATGCAAGGCTGCGAAGTTGTTTTTTGGCGCGATTACTTGCATTGAAAGCTGAGCAAGCGAAGGATTCTAGGATTGAATCATGAGCGAAGCGAGTGGTTCAAATATAAAATCCTGAGCGTAGCGAGGCACACGAGTTTTCATCTCACTACAGCGAGGAAAATGCTAGGTGCACGAAAAACAGCCTAAATAATATAGGTACTACTTTTCGCGCGAGTTTTTCTGAAGATAACTGAATAAGGAACATGATTTTTTTTTTTTGGCTTCGCACGGTTTGTGCATTTAGCCAGTGTCAAGTAATTGGAACGTGAATTGAATAGAGACGGAAAATATAAGTTTCTTTTTTCATGCAATCGTCATGCTGGCCAGTTATATTATTATAAAAATGGGGTTGGCGCACTAACATGAAATAAGTATTCATGCATTTTCAGTGGGCTGGCTGTACAGAAAATGATTGAATTGAAAATTTCTAATTTCAAAAACTCTTTCCACGTTAGCGGGCAAAATGCACTTTGGCTCGCAGATTTCGAATTACAAACAGAATCTTTCCGAGCCTGTGAGGTGGAAAAAACATTGTTTATTAAAAAGCTCATCGATAAAATAAATTAGAAAAAACTTGGACGAACAAATTAATAGCGGGTATCGTTTAAGACGTGGTGTTTGTATTGTGCGCGGCTCGTTAAAGAGGCAAAAAAACGCTGCTCCGGCGCAGGCAGGCAAGCCGCCTGGCTTATCGGAAGCAATTACACGTTGTTCACTTTATTAATTTCCATAACTACCCTCGCGACATCAAAGCGAGCCGCGATCGCGTGCGCCGCCCTCGCGCAGCGGCGCAAGCGACAGAAAACTGCCTCGGTAAAAAAGGGTTCGGGAATTTTTTTGAGTGGATTTCTTTTTTTGATTTTGTACATACCTACTTACAAGTGTACCTAACAAATATTCTGCATTATTTCAGTTTATTGTTGTTAGGTATCTATTTAATTAACATTTTCGACTCCACCACTTTTCATAGAACTCATATGTCATATTGCAAGTGGACCCTCCAGGAGGATCCACTGGTATTACGTTTGCGCCAAAGTGAACCCTCCAAGAGGGCGGGCCCACCACTGAACGTGTTAAGATTTGAAAATAGCACTAAATTCTTTTATACGACGATTAGAAAAATGTTCAACGAAATAGTGTAAGGAAGATAAAAAGTTTTATCTTTACGTAACTTGTGTTTTCCGAATTTAAATAATTAATTTTGTAGTGTGTCACCTAGTTACTTCTCATGACTTGCGCCAGCGCCGGTGCTACTGTTTACCGCGCTGAAACCCTTGAAGACGTTTTAACAACGCTCTCGGCCTGGCACATACACTCTTTGATGTTTAGCGACACTTCAAATACTCTCTGCTCTTCAAAACATATTCATCCTTTGAAAATTTGTATGATGTAGATAAATACTGATTCACAAGAGACAGTCGCTACCTTTTTTATTCTACGTCCGATATGTAAAGTATCTCAAATAAAAGACAGGCGAATCGCAGGGTACAATAAATCAGTATTCCAAAACAAACAAAATCTCCATACATCGCGAGAGGTGAACAGTGGAACAGAGGAGAGACTTATCTCGCTAAAACGATTCCCACATAAATAAAGCTCATCGGATATGAAACCGTATTTACATAAGAAAAATATAAAGAGGCCTAAACGATAGGTCCATAAGGGCGTCGTATCGGGCGGGCCGGCCATGCGGCACTCGGGACGCTGCTCACGTCCACGGGGAGCGCTGCGCCTTTAATAACAATACGAAATATCAGTTCGTTCCTCCGATCGCAAATCTACGTCAATAACATATCCAATAGTAGCGCTCAATTCATTTCGACATAATCTAATATAGCGGGGCACGTTTCCCGCCTAAATCTCCCGCCACATGTCGCCAAGATGGCCGACCGGGCGAAACGCGAAACTAAACAAAAAGGAGATCACGAATCGGTAATATCTTTCGAGTCCATAAAGTTAAACGTTTATTTGCAGCGATATTTTGTCCTTTTGTAGATATTGCTTTACTATGTAAGCACTGGACGTGGGTCTGCCCCCGTTGATATTTGTGGAAAATTGCCCAGAAAAAATTAAGTTCAACCACTCGTATCTACTTCGTTGTTACGTGAATAAACAAATTCAGTTAACATTTAAACAGATTTCGCAGTAATTTCAGCCAAATTGCTGCCAATTTTCTCTAAAGAGTTATTTTGAAACCGACTTGGTTTAGCTAATTGGACCACTTTGTTGCGGTTTACGGAAACCTAGGCTTAAGTCAAATGACTACATCAAAGTCCATTTAAATGATTAGCATTAAAAATACAATTGTACCTTTGTAAAGCTGAACGTGATACTTCAACAATTTGTGATAATGAAAAACTGTCTTCAATATTATGCACAGCCTGAAAAGCTGAATATAATTTAGAATATAAGTAAGGTAACCAATTGAACATGCATATGTCATAATTTTCTTATTTTCAAAGAGATTTTCTGCGGAAGAAGAAAATTTACGGCTTTCATAATAACGCTGTGGTCATTGGTCATAATGACGTCGGGTAAATTAAATGTTAATGGAAAAAGAATTGTGGATGACATGCCTGAAACATTTCGAAGAAGACAAGTTCTTAATCTACTAAGAGATTATAACCAACGGGCAAAATACTACTTCGGAGCTAGGTAATAACCATGTGAATGTACTGATTCATTTATAATCCACGAGGTCCATACTATTGCAACATTACCAAATTTCCTGAAAGCACAGAAATGCAGGAAAATCCGAGTGCAAAATCAAGTCAAATTCCAAATATACCACAAATAGTTTCCCTTAGACACAACGGAGCCAGGTAAAGCAAGCATTAACGTAATTCGTCAGTACAAACAGTGGTTCGGAATGGCCGCAATTAAGCCGGCCTTTCTAATGCATTGATTGATCTATCATCGGACGACAATCGAAGGAAGTGCTGCTTTGTCTGCTGGCCCGCATTGAGCACGGACGTGCCAGCAGAATTGATGTGTAGACTAGACATGTAGCTCGGATGGTTTTATGCCTATTTTATTCGTTCTCAGGTTTATTGACGCGAATAAATCGGTTCACAAAATAACTTAAACTTTATGCCTATATTTCCTGAAGGGTTAGGCGGACGTGCAACTATACTAAACCCACATTTTGCTAGTTAACATACAACGTTCCCAAAACTGGGACACAGGCCTGCTCTCAGTGAGAGGCAGTGGGCCATAATCTACCACGCGGGGTCTGTGCGGGTTGGTAAATGTCACAAGTCTTGGAATGCTTGATTCTGGGATATACCGGTTTCCTCACGATGTTTTCCTTCACAGTTTTGAGAGCAGTGGCGATGAAATAAATTACACAAAGTAATGTGTCGAGTAAGAAACACCACCCTGCTCCAGAACTCAAGTTGCGGATGTTGGAGAAAAACCAGACAGGCTGAAGTGGGACTGGACACGTCGCGCGAATTGACCCAGAGAGATGGGCAAAGATTGTCACTTACTGGATGCCTGAGGAAGGATATTGCCATCGAGGTAGGCCACGGCGAAGGTGGTGTGACGATCTGATAAGGTTTGCAGGGCCATTACATGTCTAGACAACGCACAAGAGGATTGGAACGAAGGCTTTAACAGAAAAAGGGGGCTTTGCCCAGCAGTGGGACACTAATTAGGCTAACGAAAAAAATTGCCTACTCTACTGGTCCACCACTGGTGCAAGTTATACTTAAGCCCCATGTAATAGTGGACGCACTCGGCGAATCCGTTCAATGCGTTGCGTGCCATGCGTGTTTTGCGGCCTGGGCGGACCAGTGGACATTCATCTTTAATCGTAGAAGTTGATATAAAATCCTGTTACATTCCTATTCGATACACATTATATTGAAACAAACATTGAATTGTAAAGGCAAAGTTTAGTTTTTTTTATTCTTTAACATAAGTGATAAATAAACTTAGAATATACCTATTTAGGGATTACTTGGTTATGATTAGTTAACCTACAAACAAGGTATCTATAGGCACATAATTATATGGTCTTAAATGGTTCACTGAATTTTCTTAAATTACATTTTTTTTCCTATGCTTTCATAGAGAATTTAAACATTCTTGATCATCATTCTTATATTCTGTACTTTAGATAAATGTAGTGAGCGTATTCTACCTAAACTCATAAACTTCGATGTCTGATCTATGTCAGTAATAGCAGGCTACACCGATTGATCCGGCATTGTGGCGGAGAGCAGTGATTTCAGCAGGAATTGTTCCACCGGACTCCTGTACCTGCGTAATGCACGAATAAAGCTTTCTGTGTTGATTGAAAGAACATTTGAATTAAATAAATGTTCAGAGATCTCAATGAAATGAGCATATTATGATCTGTCATTGAGTATATACCATTGGAAATGACTATTGGTAATCGCACTAATAGGTAGATCTATGTTAGCCAAAAGATACTGCGAAGATCGCCCGGAGGACACGGTGGAGCATACGGTGGAGGTCTCCCCGTCTTGGGCCGAGCACCGCCACGCCGTGTCCTCGTGGAGGCGATCGGTGGCGGCGATCTCTCGTTTCCAGCCCTGGTCCAGGCCACGGTACGGAGCGATAATGCATAGGTAGCCGTCACCTCCTTCTGCGAAGCAGTAATGCTCGCGAAGAGGGAGGCGGCGCACGTGAGGGAGAGGCAGTATATGCGCCCTCACGCCCCTATTCGCCGCTGGAGACGCCCTGGGCGTAGGGAATCCCAGGCTGATTCCCGGCCACCGTAGGCGCGGGCTTGCGGATGGCAAGTAATGGGTAGTTCGCTGTTCGGTAAGGACCAAGCCCGCATCGACGGCGCGTTGTGTGCCACGCGCGCCTCAAAGAGATGTCAGCACCAACTGGTGGGGTCCACAAGGGCCGTTGCCTGCCACGGGTGCGGGTTGTTCGAAAGAAATACCGTGGCCCCTGGTACACCGGCAACTGAAGGAACACGGGTGGGTTTTAGTCAGTAATAGTCTGTCACGCCCTTCCGCTCCACCCAGAGCAGGAGAAGTTAGTTGAAGATTTCCAAGCCTCAAAAAAAAAGGCAAAAGTTACTGCCGGATCCTGAAATCTTCGTCACCTCTTTCGGGGAATCTTGACTAGACATCTAGGATAAGTTTTCATCACTATTTCTTTGTAAGAAAAATTTATACACATCGAATCCTGAAATCTATGACGCTTCTTGGAAAAATCCTCCGAATTTTCCGATACAAATTTCCTTTTCAGCCCAATCAGGTTGCAGCTGAACCAAAACAAACGAGTTGGCACGATCCTATCTACCGGTGAGCGTTTTCTATTAAGACCATGATCTGTCACGAACTGCCATATTCTTGGGCTGTGTGAGTGATGGCGGCTGTCGGCGAGATGTAAGGGTCGTCGGTCACGTGCGGCGATTGCTATTGATTTCCATTTAATTCGGCGCGTGCTTCCACTGGCCTGCCTACCGACGCGCTGCTATCAACGACAAATTGCTGCTGGACCGCTGCTGCCTTCATTTCCACTGATTGAAGGGTGCTGTTGCTTTTGTGTTTTGTTTGCAGGTTTGTTTTTGTATGGTTGTTGGATGTTGAAGTTAGCAAGTGAAAGTCTGACGACATGTGCTAATTTCAACATTTGAAATCCAATATTTTAAACAAGAAGAAATGCAATGATGACGATGATGGCTTCTCAGCATTTTCTAAATATGCTTTTTTTTGTTTTGATTTGGACCTGAA
This sequence comes from Antitype chi, assembly GCA_947359405.1. Lineage (NCBI taxonomy): Eukaryota > Metazoa > Arthropoda > Insecta > Lepidoptera > Noctuidae > Antitype > Antitype chi. The sequence goes on along the minus strand of OX375813.1, from coordinate 8,123,923 downwards.
AGCACTGATTAGCTACCAACGATGAAATGCGATAGGCAAGAAACAATTTAGTAGTCATCCCGGTAGTAAATACTGTAAGTAGTTATCATACATAATATTATAGTGTACAAATGATTGTATTAGAAGAAATAGTCTGTCCTCGCCGGTGTTCGAGACAATGGCGCGCGTGACTTCATCTCGCACCGTCCGCACTACCACCGCACCGCTACGCTGCGCCCGCGCTGCTGATTGCATAGAATTTTCTATAAACAATGCTATTCTATTAGATGACCTACACCTTCATTACTAACGTATTTTCTGGCTACCCAGAAAGCTGTACAACAATTTAAACTCTTGGAGGCAATTTAAAAAGTTTGTAAAATGTAAACCTTTATTTGATCAATTACTTTTTGATACCCTTTTTTTGCAAAGAAAATTGTTTTTTTATTGAGCCCAGTAAATTTCGAGACGGCTTACGCCGCCCAAAAATTAATTGATCGGATCTCGTTTCTGAGAGGAAACAGCGCGGAAGAGTTTTAATTAGCGAGAAAAAAGCACCACAAAACTTCCGACGTAAAAAACCGGGAGACAAGGGTGGGCGTAGCGAGGAATAAAAATCTCCCGCTCGTAATGCGGGCAACATTTGTGTGAGGAAGACGCTCAGTAATGGAAGACAAATTTCAATATAATTTGCAATACATAAGCGTGTTACTTTAATAGCCCAGAACCACCCTTCAAATTAAACGGGGCTTAAGTTTTATTTTATTTTTTCCTCGTCGGTTCGATCGTGTTGTGGGCGCGTAAGCAAGCTCCGCGGGCTCGGGGAGAGTCGTACAGGCCGCCCCGGGAAAAAATATAATCCGAGCAAATTAATTGCTCCTACAGGCAATAGTGGCGCGGCCGCGACGCCGCCAAATCAAATTAAGGACGCGCTATAAAAACCAAATTAGTGCCCGCTTTAACCGTGAGGGGGTATTTAGTTACAAGACGTTAGTTCAAATCCCGCCATTTTCATTAACAATAAATATCCCCTGCAGCCCACAGAATCCTTATTGTTTTACTTTTTACACCCTTGTGTCCCGAGCGGGATATAGCGCGGACGACGGCGACGTCTTGTACTGAGCCTGGCTAATTTGTTCTTTTTGTTTACTTACCGGGCAAAGGTAATAAAAATTTGTGTTGCGCGAATTGTATGGACTTTAAATTTTATATAGCCGCCGGTGCCGGGCGAGTTTTGCATTTAATTGGGAAAAATTTAGGGTCGGCGAAGCGCTTCTGTGCGGATTCTTAAACTAATTGGATGGCCGTTACAACTTTTTTTGTCTTAAACTTTTACGCAATTGAAGTAGGGGTGAAAAGGGACATTAGAAAAAATAAATTTTACTCTAATATCCGTAAGTATTACGCAACATTTTGGAAGATTGTACCGAATTCCGTTGGTCCGTTATTTGGGTCGTTCTATATTACATAGATGCAGTTATCAGTAAGGGGTGAATTTGATGTGTTTTTTTGAGGTCGGCGGGTGGTTAATTAGAGGCGATGCAGTGAATTAAAGGGCGGTGGTGATCTAAAACAATAAGCTGACACCGTCATTAGAGACCGGCAACCCGCTGCAGATTGCTGCACCTCCCTAATGTGACGACATTTAGTCCCTTCACATTTAATTTCGTATTTATTACGTCTGGGTACCTGTGCTATGCAATTGTGTTATTAAGTTTATGTTCCCTTCTTTTTAATAATATTTATTTAAATTCCATTTGAGCCTTTATTTTAGTCACAATAAATTTTTATGTTCAGTAACCCGTAATCATTTTCAGTTGGAGCAATAATTTTTAGAAAAAGAAGGTTGATATAAATCTACGTACCCACCTACTTACTGTGGTGACTTTAATTTAAAAATCCAACTCATATGTTAAAACAACTTTTAGATGTCCTATAATAGGTATACCTAATTTTCCCGTAAGTACCTAAATATTAAACTGTGGGCACAGACGAATAGAGTGAAAACTTTGGAATACTCGCGGTCCTTCCTTCTTCAATGGGACTTTCATGTTTTGATGACTAGGAATCCCTTATTTGTATTTAAACTTTTGCAGAAATCGCCAAAAATAAGTTGTTTCTCAACTTTTAATAAGGAAATAGGTACTTTACTTCCATAGAAAAAACAAACACAAACTTTATGACTGCCTTAAAAAAATCAACACATGCCATATTTCAAAAATTATTCATCTTAAAATACCTAGCAATTAATGAACTAGGTAACGAAAAAAAACTAGCAAATGAAGAAAAAAAACCTAAGCTAACGCATCAAATTTCCTTTCAAGCCAGTCGTGAAGTATGTCCGGAACTAATTACGCGTGAGATGGATGCGAGAAGGAAATTAAATTCAGTATTAATATTATCAATTAAGGTAATTGCTGCGAAGTAAAACCTTATGGTGAAATAAATGTAGTAGGAGGGTGCAAATGATGCTAGGATTTATGAGTTCCGCTTTACCTGGTAGTAAATGTGTGATATTTAGTCATATATTCACCTTTCATAGTTAAGCTTCTAGACTTAAAACAGAAGAATAGACAACAGGAGAGCAGAGTGATGGCAGAGTGGTAACGGCCGTGACTTACGAGGATCTAACCCGGACACGTCTGTACTTTGTGTAAATTATTTCATCACCACTCGAGAGCATTGGAGAAGGAGAACATCGTGAGGAAACCAGCATGTACCTATAATTCGAAGATAAATGTGACATCTACCAACTTCACTGGGCCTATTTCCTGTGCAGACCTAACCTAATCTGAGGAAGCCTGTGCCCCAGTCGTACGATCATTATTGAATGATTATGCTGTAATACACATAACACTATCTAATTATTCTTAATTTTAGTCACCTGTGTTAAGGACTAAATTAAATAACTATATTATTAAGGTCTTGAACTGCAGCGACAGCGTTGAAAAGAATTTACTTTCAATATTTGTTTAGAAGGAAAAAGGAAACGCATCTGTTTACCTACCTACAACATCCGGTTGGGGTTACGGGCGGCGCTACAATGTTTCAATGGAATCCAATCCTAGGCTTCTGAGTTCTGACAAACGTTGCCTTCATCATTCTTTTTCATCAGTTCAATTTTACCAGACTACGGTGAAGCAAAAAGGAGGGTTATGATTTTGACAGGAATGTATGTATGTTCATCTGATCCCTCATAACTTCTAAACGACTTATTATGGTTTAAAAAATGAGGTATAAAGCGATGAACTATAAAATCACACTTCAAATAATATTTAAATATTGTATGCTAACCCCAAAATAAGTCAAAAAAAAAAAAAACAACCGACTTCCAAAAAAACACTACAAAGTGAAAAATAACTTTAATTTCGGAAGTCGGTGTCTTTGGAGCTTTATTTGAATTTTTTGTCACCGCCTTCCGAAATTAAAGTTATTTTTCACTTTGTAGTGTTTTTTTGGAAGTCGGTTGTTTTTTTTTGGAAAAAGTTTTTATTTTTCACTTTTTAGTGGTTCACATGTGCTTACCCCTTCACAGCATACCGGCGTGATGTTATGTTATGAACTGGTGTAAGCAATACACAGAGATGAGATTTCAGCAATCCCAGTCCATTTGCTATCATTTATTGAGGAGTTCCGTTGCCTATCTCCGAAGTTCTTCATCAGATCTTCACCAAATTGAAATAGAACCACTCCGAGAAAGTACTCTTCCAAAAAATACCTAAATCGCTTTGTGTGCCTATAAAATTTGAAGAGTTCTCTCTATTTCTCCAGGATCCCATCATCAGATCCTGACTTGATGATCATGGGACCACCTGGGAAGTATACCCTTTCAAACAAAAAAAACAAAATCCAAATCGGTCCAGCCATCTTCGAGTAATCGGGGAACATACATAAAAAAAAATAAAAAAAAAAAAAAAAAAAAAAAAAAGGTCCCGACGAATTGATAACCTCCTCCTTTTTGAAGTCGGTTAAAAAGGCTTTCAGGTGAGATTTTTTTCTATCTGCCTGTCTGCTTTTAGTCATAAGCCGACTAAACTCAGATTTCAGCAATTTTCAGAAGTTATCCTTAGCTTTACATTATCACGAAAAGTTTTCGAAGATGGCTGTTGATTTAATTGACGTCATTAAACACATTTTGTTACTAACCGGATCAGATCTATATCAACATAATGACCAATAAGTAGGTATACTCTATATACATAAATATATACATACTAAAAGCCTAATTTCATCAGAACGATTAAAATCTATTCTCGTCTACATTTCAGTCGATTTAAAAACTGCCCAAATTACACGATCAATGTGTGTATGAAAACATAATAACAGTTCGGCGTGAATGGTATAAACACATTGTTTGGTGTTCGGCATTATTATAGGGCTGAAAAGCCGCCATACGAATATCGTAATTATATTATTAAAATTACCACGACGATTGCAGGAAACATGTTATTTAACGTAGATGCGATACGATCTTATCGCCTGATCCTAATACCCGATGTGTGGATATTATCGTGCTACCTGACGAAATCGCCCGGATATACTGTGGATATTCGACACATGGCCGCCATTAACGTTTTGTGTACAGGCTGGAGTTTTTTACGTTTAGGCTATTTGACGTACTGAAAGATTTTTTGAAATTGTTATAATGTTTTTTTTAATTTTATGATTCTATAACAGACCAGCAGCATGTTCAATGTGATTGTCGGTAAAATTACAAACTTTATAGAAACTTTAAATAACCTCTTTAGAATAAGAAAACGATTAATAATTTATTGTTTTAAAAGTTACATTCAAATGCGTTGCTTCCTGGAACTCACACTAAGTTTCCCTGTGTCCTTTAGATCCAGGCTCCATCGTTCCGTTTACATTTGTTGCTTTATTGATATACATGTAATACTACGTTACAATAAATTTCTTAATTTCTACTAATCTACGGGTAATTTCTTCTAATATATAAAATTCTCGTGTCAGTGTTTGTAACAAAACTCCTCCGAAACGGCTTGACCGAGACCTTGAGTCTTGTGAAAATAATTTTCTACTCTCGGCGGTCGATAAAATTTACCAGTTACCACTCGATCAGTTATTCCCGCCAGGCGTCTACCGGTCACTTCTCACCGCGTAAACAGCACAGAGTAGGGATGAGAACGAAAGACAGGACAACCTCTGTCGGGTCAGCTAGTCTACTATACAAGAATATACGATAAAACTTAAAACAAAATAATAATAAATAATAGTTTAAAAAACTAAAAAACACGTTTTAAAAACCAAACTAAAAAAGGAGAAAATAATTTAATTCAATTAAAAAGCGTGGGGTGCTTGACATTAATTGATTATAAAAATACCTCAAAAAGCACCCGACGCTTTTTAATTGAATTAAATTATTTTCTCCTTTTTTAGTTTGGTTTTTAAAGTGTGTTTTTTAAACTATTATCTATTTTCAATTTTTTTAGTTCTGCTAAGCTAACTACAAAAACGTGTTTTTTTTTCTCAATTATTTTTAAAATTATTGAATTGTCATCGGTCCTCGACAAGTTTACAAAGTTTCAATGAAATCTGACCGTTTAAAGTGGGTCAAAATCGCGCTCAAAGGAGTCGGTTACATACAAACATACAAACAAACATACAAGTGGAGCTAATATAAAGCGTGTAAAAAAGAGGATAACCTAGTATGTTAGATGTTAGTTGAAATTAATTTAAAAAAATCTACCCAAAGTTATAAAAGGAACTCAAAATTGTTATGCTTCTAGACCCAGCAGTTTAGGTCAAGCGTTGTATGCCACTGATTGAATTATGTCTTCGCATTTTTGGTGATGATATTTACCTTCATGATATTTTCCTTCACCGTTCTGGGGGCAGTGGTTACAATTTACACAAAGTAAGGCGCCTGTCTGGGTTGGAACCTTCGACCCACAACGAACAACTGGGCCATCATTGCTGGTGTATCTATCCAGTTTCCATTATTTTGATTAATAAACAATGTACACCTTTAGGTATATTCATAAGCGATGATTAAAGTTAAGAGATGTTTTAACGTCAAAAATGTATGGTTAATCAGTCGCTAATCATTACTTAACTTTAAGCAGCGTTTATAAATAAGGGGGATTATTTATTATCGATACCGGAGCCAAACCCGGAGAACCTAAGTTAGTAGAGCATTGAGCAAGACAAAGATGAAAAACTAAATTTTCCCGGACATTCTCCTGATAACAGCTATAAAGTTCTTGACATTTTGACCTATCAACATTACCGAAACGCTCGTCGCGTTTTCTATTTTCGCACGACGCGAGCCGTCGTCGCCCGCCATCGCTTTAGCAATGTCTTCGCTACCTTAGGATTAGTAAGGAAAACCCTTCAGTTGACCTTTACCATAGGGAGAGATGAAAAGCCTTTGTGTTTTGTTTTATAAGCAAGTGGAATGTCATATTAATATAATTTGATTGTAATCTTTCATTGGTGCAGCAAAATTATCAATTGCAAACGGAACAACAAGAAGTTGTTAATATTGAACACGCCGTATAAAGTATTATTACGAGACAATGCGGTCTGTTTGTCTATCACGATAATCTGTGGACTGCTCATTTCAATTCCGTGTTGTGTAAACGCCCTAATGGACTCCGGTAATGTGACACGCTTGACGATTTTACTCACAAATTGTTGTACGAAACTCTATTACAATCTAATGACAGTCAACGTCTAATTGCAAGGTTATTACGTTTTGTTGTGCACGCGGCTTAATGATAGCACTGGGTAATTATTGAGCGAGGTGAAACCCTGAAGATGTGTCGAATTGAATCGTCGGGCCCGTAATGACGGGGCGCGGGCGCTGCCGGATGCCGCCGTATTAACCAACTATCAATGGCCGCATAAGATTAATTTTTAATTGTCTTTACCCCCGGGCTACACTCGATACACATTCTTTATATACATAAATTGCAGTATATCTTGTATTTTAATAAGTAGCTGCGTGATTGATATTTATTTGCAACTGTGTGGCTTTATAGCGTGTTATTAGCAGTGGAAATACGGTTCATTTGAATAAAAAACTTGATTGATTGATACATTTTTTAGATTCGGTGAATAATTTTAAAAGGGTGTAATCAGTTTTTGTAAATATTATCATAATTTATTCGTAGCTAGTTTCTCTGCCACGAAACAATTTTCTTTACAATAAGTATACATGAAACTCTACCATATTCGAAGTTAATACTCGTACAACAAGAAAAACCATTAAAAATCTAAAAGACCACCACATCATTCATACATTTTAAAACATAAGCGCCATCATTAACCACGTGTAAGTGGGCCACTCGATACAGACCTGTCACGACTGTCATCAGCGTCACCACCGTGAAATATGGAAACGCTGCGATCCACCGTATCACGACAATCTCACACAACATCTAGAGCGAGTGACGAATAGATTTCGTGAATAATTTACCAGACAATGGACTGTCAACTCTTTTATTGTATTATTTCAGTATTGTCGTGTTGCACGTCACGAGAAAGTGGCATTTGTTCGTAATAACGTTTAAATATATTTGCGTAAGCTTTGTGAAAGCGTAATGACTGGCGAAAATAAATGCCATGAAATGATGGAGATAATTTCTGGAGGTTGAATGTAAAGTCGTGTTGTGTTGTTAATTAATGTTCTGTTTCTATATTCTTGATTAGAATCTGAGTTTGCAACATACGGGGAAATTTAGCTGAGAAAATGTTCGAAAACATGTTCACAATGACGATACCTAAGGTTTTTTTAACGGTGATTTTTTTTTATATTTACATAGTTGTCCCAAAAAAAAGTTTCAGAAATACGGACCATGTCAAATGGGCCAGCTTAATTATGGTATTGTCCGATTTTCCTAATAATATTATGAATGTGAAAGTTTGTATGTTTAGATGTTTGGATATATTTTGTTACTCAATCACGCAAAAAATACCGTACGGATTTGGATGAAATTTGGCACACAGATAGTTTATAACCTGGATTAACATATAGGATACTTTTCATCCCGGTAGTAGGTTTCCGTGGGATAATTTTCGACTTCGACGCGGGCGATGCCGCTGGAAAAAGCTAGTATATTCTAATTTTAAAATGAAAGACCTGTCACTATACTTACCTACAGCCTAATGAGTACCGAGCTGAAACTCAGTCGCTGATTGCAGAAAAGTGGAACACGGTAAGTGGCCGGGAAAACGTTAGTATGACGAAGAAAAAGATGGAAGATACGCTACAACGTATGAGCACTAACAAGCTGTTTCCACTCAACACTACCTTATCTAAGAACTAACAGAATAATCTTTTATACCAATTATTTACCTACCCGTAACACGAACGTCTAGTTAATAATGTACCATTTATCCATTGATGTGTCATTGAGAATTTGCAATGGATTCACGAATTTTGATAAATTGATTAATAATAATAAATTCATTTATTTCAGGTTAATAACACCTATTGCCAAACATAAATTACCTAATATAAATTTTACAGATCTAAATAAATATATATCAAATACATTTAATTAAAATAAAATAAGTAATGTCAAATAAAATCAAATAAAAAAAAACAATATCAAATCAAAATAAAATAACGTAATTTAAACAATAAAATTAATATTTTCTCTCTGACACTGGTACAGCAACATGTCTGCTGGAACAAGACATGTTGCTGTACCAGTGTCGGAGAGAAAATATTGATTACAAGTACCTACTGCGTTTTTTTTGTCGTAGGATTTTAACAATGTTCAAACAATACATACATTCAGGTAATTTTGCGGATAGAACTATTGTGAAATTTTGCTTGGAGAAAAGTGAAAAAAAGAATCTAGTTTCTAATCATTTCTTAACCTTTCTTTCTTTCTTTTCATGATCTTTTAAACTAAAAAGTTATCCGTGGTAATACATGACAAAAAATATAAACTTCGAACGTCGATTTGAAAACCTCCTTCTTTTTTCGTCAGTGAAAAAGTCGACGTTTTTAAAACCGATGTTTCAGCCTCTTTCAATATTGCACTTTCCAAAGAAAGGTAAGAAAATGTAAAAGTCCTGTAAAACCGACCGAAGCGGATTTGTTTGTCGCTCGGCGTTCGGTACTCGGCGCGGTGTAAAGCTCGACCTCTTATTTTTGCCGCGTCGCCTGAGACGGACCTGGATTGATTTACGGGGCCAAGTGACTCGCCCCACCCGACCCCGGCTTACTCCTAACTAAGCTTTATTCCGGGATTACGCAAAACACACGCCACCGATCGCTGTGACGTGTGCCGAATTGAGAACAGCTCGCCTTTCGAAGGGTTGACTTTTCATACTGTTAAAGAGGTTAAATAGGCTCTTGGATAGTTGATTTTATGGCTTTTATTAATTGCACGGTTTTGGCTATCTTACCAAGTTGTTAAAAATAATGTATTCGTGTAATAATTCCATTAATGACCATGATTTTATTTCCCACACTTAGCTAAACGCAAACGGAAAATATATGAATATTTATGAAGAAAGAGATAAACTCATTTATGGCATAATTTAAGCCACTTTCGAAAATACCATCGATTGGTCAGATCACGCGGATCTTTAATAAATCCCGGTATTCTGTTTAAGTTATTACACCTATTAAACGCAAAGTAAGAAGACACGTTCCGCCATTAAGGCAGTCTCAAGCAGCGGGCCGGCTGAAGCGCGGGATATTATCGCGCCGCTTGTTGCCCGCGTAAAATAATAATGGCCGAACTTCCGGTGCCGGCGGCGCGGAAAACTTAAGCGAAAAAGGCGGGAAACGCCCCCGGCCGTCGCCGCTAACTTTGTTAACCGCTCGGATGTGACGTCACTTAATTTATTAACACATCCCTACCTCCGCCGAGAGGTAATTCTTGGTTTTTACGACACTTTTCCACTTCTCACTCAACGTGCTACAATTTCGTAGCGCCCGTGCGCCACCGTAGCCGAATAGTTTTGTTGACACTCTGTTCTATGTTTTGTTATTTAAAAAGTGAATTGCTTTTATTATCTTAGATGATAATATTTTATCTCTTTTATTGTTTTTTTTTCAGGGAAAAGTGAAGGAAAGCAGAAACCCTAATTGCGTAACACCCTATTAATCAGAATCTGAACCATTCGAAGGTTTTTGCTAATCCATTGCTTCCTATTTTCGAAAAATTTGTCTGCTCAACAAGTAAATAACTCAATGAATGTTAGTGTGTTACGAAATTATCCCAATTTTCCGCAATAACAAGTAAGAACTAATACTTACAACCGTTTACATCAATGTTTTACGTCACTTACATACTAAGTTATAAAGTTAGATAAAATAAATGAATAAATTATGACGCTGCTTTTGTTTATTGTTACTAATTGAGATCTCGAACATATTTACATCTAAATTATTCAATTTAGTTGTGACGCTAATAAGATTAAAACTAATAATGTTTTAAGTATCATAATTTATTGCTTGGAGATCCAAAGGTTAACCACGTTATTAGAATATTTTATCAGGCGTTTCTTTTGTCATCTTCTTAATTATGTTGACGAACGGTATACGGTGTATAGGTATGTTAAAAGTGTTAATATAAATAATGTGATCTATTAAAGATCATTCCGAATTAAAGGGTCAATTATTTTTTTTATATTTAAAATTTTAATGTCCGCCACAAACGTCGCGTCCATCGATAACGACAAGTGAAACTTAAAAACAACGTCCCCGAAAAACATAGCCGACGGAAAATCAATAATCGAAACCGCACAGAGAGCACTCGAATAAATACACACCGACTATCCAATAAAACACGTGAATCGTTTACAATTAAAGCTTTAAATCGGCAATAGGTGTTGCCATAAATCGGACGAGAAAACAATCAGCGAGGCAGCGTCGTTCGCAATTAGCGCTGCGCGGCTCGATAAATTTGCATTAATGCTTTCGAAAAATCCGAGCGGCAATAATTTTCGCGTGCCATGTGTTGTATAGTGCGCCTACCCCTACCTACTTTTTCACTGTGGCCGCTGCCAAACGGACCCGGAGCTACTTTTTTCAGCGAACAGATTTACTCCGTTCACCTGTAGTTTCAGTATCAGATATCTGTCCGGTTGTTTCTCGTGTTCTGGCATATTGAGTTGTTTCGTAAACTATGGTTGTTATATTGCTTGCTTTCTGTTGGATGTACACCTATGTAAGACCGTAAGAGTTTTTTGGGAAGAGGATAGTTTTAAGAAACCTTACTTTTTACATCATTGTGCTTTCGTCCCTCTTTTCAATGGCATTTACAATCACCCTTCTCTCCATTTGAATATGTACCGGTGAATTTTGCATATTAAAGTAGAAACTATTATCCCTTCAATTTAAGATACACAACTGAAACCAGGGGCAAATTTCGAACAAAGTTTAAAAAAACCAACCCTTATCCTAAAATAGGGCAGTTCGAGTCGCGAGGTGCGCGGCGCCCGAGTGTCGGATGGACCATATTTCCACGTTGGCAATTCACGCGTATCCGCGCTTGATTTACGCAACGCCCCCCGCCTCAGTGCACTTTACACTTTTGCAGCTCCGCGCGCACCAACGCCTATTAATTGATATTCGCCGCGACACACTCCACACATTTTTATACACAATTCTCGATAAACAAATTTTAGAGCGAAATATTTTTTGCGCAACTTTTCCGAAACGTTTGGAGAAAAACATCCAACAATCAAGTTGGACTGCTTTCGGCTACTCTTTGACGTACGAAGCAGGATTTAATTAATATTAATAAGTTTCTTAATCCTACTACCGACACAATTAGTAGATTTTAAATAAGACATTATATAGTAAACGGTATTTTTATAGGTATGTTTGTTTTTTTTTCCTTTTTCAATCAGCCGAAACTATCGGGCTTAGCTAAAATGGAGTTGATCTTGCGTAGGCGTCGAAATCAATTTAGCATGCTAATAAGCGAGTCTCCCGGAGAGATAATGAGTCTTTATAAGTGTTGGGCGCCCACCTCTCGGTGCACACATCACGCGTGAAGATAACCGGTTTGTTAATAACCCGCGCTGACGATAAATACTCTATGAACACTGAACATAACGCGAAACTCACGGTTTACATAAAACGAACGATTTGTACGACTAGTGTGTACTTTACGTCTTTTTAATAGTGTATTTATTTAAAGTGAGTTTTTTTTATAGATTTGTTTTAAGTTAATGGTGAATGGTGCAGGAGCGTGGTTGTCACGCTGAGCCTTATGTCCGATATATCTCCATGTTTATGTCTTATGCTCCCAAAACTCTATGTGGGCTTTTTAGCTATGAAAAAACAATTGAGTTCGATTAAATTGTTTGGGTGTTTTATACCATAAAAACTGTAGAACGGTATGTATAGTTTCATTTCAATAGTTACACCCACCATACCGTTTTCTCAGTTTAATAGGTATGTTTCTTCGAGCATTGGTAGTTATCTGCAATTAAAATGGAAATACTAACAAGTAGATATTGTTATCGACTTAATTTGAATACAAGATTAATTTGTTGACTAAAATATCTTGAAGTTTTATTGAGCTGTGTTGCCAGCGTTACCAATGTGTTGTATTCTATTTCACCATAAAAACGTAGCGTCCGTCCGGTGCAATACCTGTATTTACTTTTTTGTTATTTATTGAATATTTATAGCATATAATAAACTGGAATGACAACTGCGCACAGCACATCGAGAAGGAAAAGTATTAAAAACATTTTTCAAATATTGTGGAGACGTTAACAGCGATATTAAATAACATCTCTATTCACAATAAAATGTGTCATAAAAATGTTTAGGGATAGTCAGGACAGACGAGCGTGCCGGAAGAGTGTCGCCGCGGGGGTGAGCAGACCAGCCTAATATATGAAAATATTCAATTTTATAACATTCTGTAGCGATAACATCTTCCTGTCGATTTGATATTTTCGGCGGTAAGGTAATATTATCCGCTGGTCAGTGAATGGAGGACGGAGCCACGCTGCGCGAGCGCCTGCCAACATCGTAACTTAACACTTAATCATTTATACGGACACTTTATAGTGCCCAGGGCTGCGATGCTGAGGACCTCGGCCACAATGACACTCGACCACTGACGTCTGCGGAGAAGCCTGTCTACTAACGACCTACGTTGTTGTATATTGCTACTCATTTAAATATAATGGTCCAAGATTCCTTTATGTAGAACGCTATAAATATTTTTTTTTAATAATTTGCTTATCTTCGACATGCTTATTTCACTCTCCTTAGACTCCACGACAATTAAGACTGCTATTTTGCAACAGTACCTATGTACGGACAACAAAACCAGCTTACTTATTAAGAGTTATTCCCAATGATCTCGCGACATTATCACACGAGAACAACGTGGTAACCAGTGTCGTTCGTCCATTAAACTGTGTACATAAAAGGCCAGGAGCGCAAGCGCAGATGTCATAAGTCAGGCGAGTGAGGTGGACGATAAATTAGCGGGCGCCTGGCTGAGGACGACGGCATGCGTGGGCGACCGGTAGCCTGTAGACTGTATAGTGTACACTCCTGCTTACGCAGTATCATGTTACAGTTTGCAAACTATAGGCTCTATTTCAGGGTTTTTTGTGGGCGGACTAGGTTTTTAAACGGCTATTGTTATGTTTGTAGTTCTTTCACAAAATGTGAGAATGTGAAAGTTAAGCTTTGGCAATCTTCTTTTGACACACGTAGGTGCTTAAATTAATTATAGAGCGGGTATCACTTCATGTCATCGTTAATTCATAATATTTCCAGTGCTGAGCATGGACAGCAAAACCTGTAGAACTAAAATCCAATTTAGATAGCAATCGAGCGGATTAGTTAATTAAAGGAATCATTCATGAAGTCTTTACGGTCTGAAAGAAACCGAATGATAATAAAATAAAATTCAAACAATAAATTCTAAATCACCCTAACATGAATTTGAGTTCTTCATACTTGGAAGAGTTGAAAATTATGATTCCTTTATTCGAAAATAACCAGAGTCAATACACACTATACTGTATGTGGAAAAAAGTAGGTATATTTTTGTTCAAGCTGTGACCGAATGAATATATCTCCCAAGTGCATCGGAATCAATGAGAGTGAGTCAGGGACTGATGCCAAAATCCGCGAACAATAACAAACAAGCAGCCCGCGTCCTGCGCAAGTTACGAGGACCAGCACAAAAACATCGTTAGTCAACGAATTGCTACCTACCACCAGCCCATAACACAGTTCATTATTTATATTAACAGTTTAGCAGTCAGTGGCAGCTCTCTCGATCCCGACTTATGGCCGCGTGAATATGCGTGGGCATTATTTGTACCCTTGTTAAGCGCTGAGGATATTATAAAAATGATTCCTTTATCCGTGCTGTGACACTCGCTGGAAATTGGTCGTTTAATTTATGATCATCATAAAAAAGGATTCGAACCCGTGCAGGTTGGAATTTCATTCATAAGAACGCAGAGGCGTTCGGGTCTTTATGGATGGATGTTTTCATTAATTTAACGCGGATCCGGCGATGCCACCGAGGTGTCGGGTGTCCGGTGACTCTCACACAGATCTGACAGATATCCAGGCTCGTGCGGCGACTACCGTTCATCCTTCTTCAACATTTTGTCACACCTCTCAGGTTTCTCTGACGTCATTCACATAAATAGCTTTCAGATCAGAGTTTCCAAGTCTCTGATTGCGTAGCCTTGATAAGTACCGATCTATCTTAGATATGAAGAAGTGCAACTCATGGTCAAGTCGTGTTATGGTTATTTACATATTAAATCACGCATTCCTTGAGAGTCGAGTGCGTGACTTAATTTATTGCCGCGATCAATGTAAAATAATTCTTAGACATTACAGAAGATCAGACATTATTCATTATGAGTGGTGGATGATGCGGCAGGGGAGCGCGTCAGGCCACCGAGTGACCGCCAGAGGTGCGCGCACGCACATCATCAGATAAGCGACAATAACTCGATACGCGTTCCAAATAAGCTCAGAAGCGCATTAGTTAGCCCGGTGACCGACACCGACAGTTCGCCTAATCCACTCAAAACATTCGGAGACATTTGTCGGCTCGCGGCAGGGATCGGGTGATCGATAGCACGACTCGCCACAAAACGATAGATAAAAGCCGATAAGTCAGAAGAAATATGACGCGAACAAAATCGGGAGATGTACGTAATAAGATAAAAGTCAAACAATGATTCGACCGCGGATTCGCCGCGGCATAATTTATGTGACAACGCGTGATGGACGAGCGGCGACTTTCGGTAAACTATTTACATACGGCGGCGGCCGCGCTGTCGGATTGGGTTCTGCTTGTGACAGAGGGTGGGGCTTAGTACCGAAAACAAATGTCACTGTTATTTATTAGGTTACGGTACTATTAAGCCTAAGACGGGAATTATGGTTTGGGGATAGCCAAACCATTCGGTAGCGCCTAATCCGGCGAAAAAATCCGGAAAAGCTCTGCTTAGATATCGGTAATAGGTACCTACTTGTCACTTTAAGGGTTGGTAATTGAATTTCCACTAAACATGCATATTAATAATGTCATTATTCGTAATTTCACGATTGCCACAGTTCGTAACATCCAACTTTAACTAAGTTAAGTTTGCGAGTGACTTCTAGACGTCTCGGCGTCTTCGTAGCGCAGCGTGGCGGTGCGGTCCCACGGCGATCTCTCTAATTGAATCAAATCCCGCGGTCTCGCGCCCGACACCAACTCCCTTAGCACGTCGACTTAGATTACTTCCGTCTGTAAGCAGGTGGGAGCGTCATATAGCTGGTTATACGCACAAGGGGTTGCAAATAATAATGCGATGTGTCTACTCGTGCAGAACGGAAAGTTGTAATTTAAAAGGAATCCATGCTTTCACAATTTTAGTAAACATTTCATGTAAGTTTTGTACATTTGACGTACCCATATAATTATGGGTATGGCAAATGTACCCAAAAAGAAAATGTATTAAGTTGGTAAGTATAAATAATAGTTACAAATCAAATGCATTAAGGAAGTACTCGTCTTTTCCTGCTAAGCAAGCCTCTACGCGGCCTCTACGCGCTCTCTACGCAGCTGTTGTACATTGCTCAAAAGAAAACATACATCATTTGTAACTGCTGAAGTCCGAAAACAGCTTCTATTTATCTATTCAAATTGACCTTATTGCCTACAGAAATGGTTGGGTAGTTTCAGTGGGGTGATAGCTGTTGCCGTGTCGGGAGTTCGGGACACAAATTGAGTTGGTAGCTACAGAGGACGGTCGTAGGTGAAAACGTTAGGCGAGCGACAATCCCCGCGGAGACAGCGCCGAGGCAGCTCCGTTTTTATCTCGACACTGTATGGTGCGGCGCGGCGCGGGCGCTCGACCGTGTAATTGGATGAGAACGGCGCGATCCCAATAGCGCGCCCTTATCTGTTCGCGGCAAATCCACCCCCGCCCGCCCCTCCGCACACCCGCGACGCCCGACAATAAGTTTTTAGTGAGTAATTCAAGATAACCCCTTGATGTTGTTCATTTTCACACTTCCTTTCGCGAGAACAGCTCTTTATTGCGTAATATGTAACTGTCTCGTCGCCGACGGGAGTCCCGGGGGCTCGTACACAAACTTCGCCCCTTTTATGATGTTAATGCAATCGCCTCCGACCCTCCTATCTGGATAATGATAATTGCTTTTTCCGAAATTATTGTTTGATGTTGTCGCTTGATGTAATTTCTCGAAGTCCTTTTAAATGGAGTTTTGACTCTTGACGTTAGCAGGTAATTTGTTTTAAATATTTCTAGGCAATTTACTTGAATAATTGTTGTGTTGAACAAAAGTAATCAAGTGCTTTCTCAAAAGTCTATTAATTTTAAAACTGTTTTTTTTTTTACCTTAGATGATCTACGACGTAACATATATATTAGTAATAGGTGTACCTACAATACATTTTTTTTATATCTAAAAAAAAGCTGTACTTGGTATTTTTCATCCACTGCGAATTTCCTTCACATTACCTACCCTGCTTTCGATACTTATACCTACGTTTTGTGACTCTGTGCTACGGAATCTGCACTAGATTTTCTCGTATATTGCCACTGGCCTCCCTTTGTATTTGTAGAAGTAAGTACTTATACTTACTTAATTTTGATTGAACAAACGATTAAAACTCAGTTTTTGGGAGACACTTAGATAATTTTGCTATGAAACCTACGTTAGAAGCCAGAGATTTAAGTTGGAAAATTATAAAACACATTTCTTTTAGAACCATGTCTCCCAAAATAATTTTTGTGATCCAAACAGAAATAACGAAAATGCGTTTCATGTTCAATCATGACAGATCTCATGGGGCAACAAGCAAAAACCTTCGTTGACAACCTACGATAATCATTATACACGAGACTTATATCAGTAGACATACGGCAATCCTTTCTAATGGGTGCACGATAAGCTGCAAAGTCCTAAAATGCGTCACATCTCGCCCAGTGCGGGTGTTCTGTTTATCTTTATCATTTACGTGTACGGCATGGTTCAGGAGTGTGCTCGCGAACTGTCGTCATATTCCAGCGCTATCAGATGGCCTCCCCCGGGGACGCGCTATCTCCGCGCCTAACCGCAGCCCCGGAAACAACTGCTCGCTACAACTACGACATGTTTATATTTTTAAATTGTACCTAATGTTTTGTTGGGGAAATTCTAATGCAGTGTTTTTCTCGCGGTTTTTTAAGGGCTTTTTCTGTTTCTATTCATACAAGTTAGGTATCATGTGAAAAAATACCTACGCTCGATTTTTATTTCATAATTTCGTTTAAGCTTCTTTATAAGTGCTACTAATTTCGGTATGCTCGTATCCTTTAATTTAATTGACAAGGAACACCTTTAAAAGCAGACTGTATCAAAGACCTGTTTAGCATCCGCAAATTTAACGCTTTTATATACCTACATATTACCTAAAATGATCGGCAGATTCAATCTTATAAACCCCATTCAATAACGCAAAAAGCAATTTGGAAGTTCGTAGAACAATTTCGTTAGATCAAAACACGAATGAAGCTCATCGAGGGATCAATACAAGAGGCTCCGTGTGCCGTGTGCCAGGAGTCGCGGCTCACGTCGCCAGCTCTCATTTAAGGATCCGCCGAAAACTTATTTTTTACTGTGTTCATTATTTTGAGTGAAATTGCGAGAGCATTAAGTTGAGTATAGGGTGGGACGCGACGGGCCTATTACCGGCCGCCTTGTAATCAGTGCCGCGCCGGCCCCATGGCCCCATCCGCGCCAACACAACACTCGAAACACATATCATTAATTTGTTAGCGATTTCTTGGACTGTTCCTCGAATTGCTGAAAAGTGACATACCATGTAACTGTTATTACCTTTTGAAAGAGAGAACTGAGGGATCAGTTATTTAAAAGTATTTTGGCAGCACAGGTCGCCGTCAAGTAAGTTTTATTTTTGAGTCTTTGAGGCCTTTTTGTAATCTTTTTATTGGGGATTTCTGTAAAAAATAGTCGATAACATTGATCATTATACCTTAAAGTTGCATATGCATGTAATATATTCTGCATAATTTTACACTTGGATGTTACAATTTAACATAGAGTCGGTATCGGCGCGGCAGGCCGACAGAGCGCGGCCCGTGGCAACGCATCATAAACGTGCCATCGGCGCACCAGCCCTATAATTTCCTCCCTAATTTTCCCATTTTAAACCTGTGATCCAAATTAGGATTTGCATAAAATTGTTAATGACAGTTAACGCAATATTCGACGTGTCAAAATTGGCGTCTACCTATTCCAATTTTATTATGGACTATATTATCGCCGAGATCGTCTTAAATTGGGTTCGAGCGGGTAATTTGGCTTAAACATTCGGTTGAGCAGAAGCTAAAAAAGTTAATGTGAACGGTATTAGAATCGCTTTTTTATAATGCCGTGCACGTAAGCTTTATAATGTCTGCTAAGTGTCCCGCACAATGGGAATATTCTGCTAGAATGACTGTCATGAGCAGAGAACGTAACAGTGACCGCAGAGATTACAAAAATGTTTCGGAGCCGTAGTTTCTTGGGTGGCAATAATTACTTATTCTAACACTTTATTACAGCTAAATAATGATAATAAGTGAGTGAGAGAGCTCGGCGGTGGCGTGTCTCCTGTAGCCTGTAATCTTGTGCCGGCCCTCAATCACGCATTTCTCACCCGGGCGCGTTGAAAAAATAATACCTCCCGAGATTTGTCTATAATTTGTCGGATGCCGCACGTCCGCCGCACGTACGGAACCGCGCACACCCAAAACGTAGCAGCTGAATCGGTTTCTATTTCTTTGTTATTTTATTTAGACAGTAGCTTTCTAATATATCTACACTATAATTTTCGGTAGATAAGTATAATCGACTTCTGTCGGGTTTTAATATAAGCAATTTGAAGTGTTACGCGGAATTATAGATTTAGTGTCAGAATTTTCGTGAGGTGTAACGATTTCGGGATACTTACAGCAAAAAAAAACAATTGTTTTTTTTTAATGGTCCTATTTTTGCTATGGTTAGTTGGTATTACATAGTTACATCAGATTTATCTCACAATAGCGTTTATCCTGTCAATCGTAGTCTATTCATTCGCCACGTGTGTTGTGACCGCACCGGAATTCCCGATGTTATGAGAAATTAGCCGACAAACTTACACATTCTATAGTGTTATTTTGACAGTTGACTGACAGTTGCTTTCGATGAAGAATTATGCGTAACCGACAAGTGACGTAAACCGAGATAATATAACAACATTGCCTTTATTTCCACAGGGCAGCCATCAAAACAGTTAACACCGTAACAATGTGAACTTGGGCAAACAATAAAATATGGAAATGAAAAAGGTGCATGTTTTGGGAACAAGCTTGTCGACTTGAGGTGTTTTATAAAACAATACAATAAAGTATAATCTTAAATGATCGCTGTTACTCGCTTCGCTCGGATATCACTATCGGAGAAGTTCGATTCAGTCCGATATGTTTCATACGACATTATTGGCAAGAAAAATATTCTGTTCTCCGAAGTTCGATACGCGATACAATCGGGACTCGAATGAGGAACGTTTAGCTCGCCACACTGTCACTTGGGCCACACAGCTCGGCCTGTCAAGCTGCATGAACGATGGCTTTTTGAACGCTACCTACAGTCCCGGGCCACTCAGACGCACAATGTCCATTCATGTAAGACAAGTTCGTATTGCTGCCACAAAATCGATGTTAATCTTCTTCATCTTTACGCCTTTTTATCCTCGCGGGTTAGTAATAAGCCGGAAGACACATTTAATTTAAACTGTCTACGTTACAAATGGTGTTCCCGTGTATCATGTGTGACATTTTGTGAGCACTTTAAGATGGCGTGACGGAAAGGAGGCTCATACGCAGCGCACCTAGCACGCTCTATCGTGACAAGATCTGTGACATGGTAGTGCTACTAGGCTTGCTTTTAGCAGCGACATGATATGCGCCAGTAAATGGATTGTCACCTTTATGTTCAGTCGTATTAGATGACAGCAATTTGCGCGTGAAGAAAGTAGTTACACCGGCGTATAATTTACGCGATATTCTGACATGAAACAAAATAATTGCCGTGACAAATCCATAACTGTTGGCGAATTGTCGTAATATGTTTTTTTTTATAAGGCCTTCGAAAGACAGTGGCGGCAGGTGAGAGAGTTGATCGACGCTCGATAAATTGGATTGACAGCTGGTGTGTTGCTTGCGCAAGAGTTGCTGCCGCTTTCGTGTCAGACTTGTTTGCGTTTCCCAACTTGCAGATAATCGCAACAATCTTCTACTGTTAGAGCTATTGTGTTGCTGATTTACTGATGTTTTGCTTTAGAGATTTGTTAATAGTTCGTTTAACAAGACTCGCACTGCTTAGGAGCTAATTACGGAATGAAAGCGAAGGCTTATAACACTGACATCCATAGGATAGTATTATAAATTTTGCCTGAGTCGTTGGTAAAGCTTTGTTTTCTGCTAGAATTCGGAAAGTAATAGTTTCACATTTTTGGTCGAATTATAGAAGGGAAAAATCTTATTGTTCCTGTTGAAAATAATATTTTTTGAGGCTCATTTAACTTAAAAGTTCAAATTATTCATTACTTAGTACAAAACCTTAGAAAAAACTCTCCGAAGGGTTAGGCAGAGGTGTGCTTTTAGTAAACCCACATTTTGTCAGTTAAGTTCAAGTCCCAAGTAAGAGGGGGCGAGACCCTATCGTGATAATTGTGAAATTGTGCCCGGTTGATTGCAATAGTGCTATCAACTAGGTACAATTCCAGGCTTCGAACTGTTACTGATAAACTTCTAACAGAAAAACTCAAAAACACATTCTTAAGTAATTAGTACCTAACATTTATTTACCACTAGCTTCCGCCCGCGGCTTCGCCCGCGTGGAGGTCGGAAATTATCCCGCGGGAACGTACTAACGGGATAAAAAGTATCCTATGTGTTAATCTAGGTTATAATCTATCTGTGTGCCAAATTTCATCCAAATCCGTTTAGCCGTTTTTGCGTGAAAGAGTACCAAACATCCATCCATCCATCCATACTTACAAAGTTTCGCGTTTATAATATTAGTAAGGATTCTAACATTTCACATTTTCAACTTCCTATACCAACGTTGTATTAATGAACCATTTACTTACTATATCCATATAATACGAGATAGTTCCGTGTTCACGTTCGGCGAGCAGCGGCAGAGGTGGTGGTAATGTACCATTGTGCTTGTGTGAATGTCGCGTCGCCTGGTGACGGATTACCGGCTCTTTAGCCGCTTATTGATACACAAGGCTTTGTATCCAATACCTTTGGTTGCAACCGACCGGTGGAGCTGGGAGTATTGGATGGGGATACAATGTTAAGGGAGATAGGGGGCTTTTGGAGCTTTTTCAGAAAAAAGTAATCATGTTTGATACATGGGCATAGGATGGCCTATTTCTAATTATTGTAGTCTCACAAAATATGATACCGGACTGTGAGCCCCGTTAAAAACCATAGAGAGCTTACAAAAATGGTCTCAAAAAGCACGTGTCGATACTAAAGTGTATAAACCGATCAGAGACAAAGGAAAAGAAGAATGTAACTACTCGTCAAACATTATTGACGTCATCAGGAAGACTCATAATTGAAATCGGTTTTAACTTAGGCGGTTGTATGACCCGTGAATAGACTTGGTGGCATGTCTTAGGACTCTGTCAGGAGTGCGGGTTGTTCGAAAGAGATACCGCGGCCCCTGGCACACAGGCAGCTGAGGGAACACGGGTGGGTTTTAGTCAGTGAAAGTCTGACACGCCCTCCTGCTCTACCCACAGCGGGAAAAGTTATTTGATGGTTTCCCACCCAAAAAATAAATATCTTAGGACTAATAATTCGAAGACATATGACATAAGCCAATCTGAAATGGGCCCGCGTGGTGTATTTTGGCCCACTTTCCCTCACAGAGTGTGTGGCCAGTGTCTCAGCAGTAGGAAAATTAAGACCCGCCTAAGTTAAAAGTTACTATTGCTTATGAGATCAGTTTTCAGTACAAACCTATATCTTGTGTCCACGTAAATCAAAAACTGTCACCAACATAGCATCGTCTTTACCCATACACATAATTAAACAGAGTCACGTATCATTTAAGCGCAGATTAAGGGTGTACTCCAATGACCCTTGCGATTAGTAGCCGTGGAGGAAGCCGGTGCCGGTGGCTACGGAACGCAAAGCCGCCGGTAATTGCGGCTTCGCCGATATCCCGGCAAGCCCCAACTTATCCCCGAGGATGTTCGTTAGTGATGCCCACTCACTCAGCCGTACGGAAAACACTTTCGAAACAATTGCCAACTGACTGTGTTGCTACAAAACAAATTGCTATTAAACTGAGTCAAGATCGGATGACATTTCACGACTGGGATTTTTTTACAGGCAAATTTCAAGCAACGCTCGATATTGCAAATTCATTGAATAATGTTTAAGTAGTTGCTCAAATATTAAACCTTAGTACCAAAAATTCGCAAAAGACTTCTTCGTGACAGACTACTTACTTGCCTAGTTATCCTTGACTTAATAAAAATAAAGTATCGACTACAGTAATATCTGTCTAATCATCGTGTAAGTAGCCGGACCGAGCTCAATGTCTACTTGGCGCATTTTCTACGGTCCGAGGATCAATGACATAAAAACAATCACACTGATAAATTACTATCAGAGTTAACTAACTGAAGTGAATGTTAGTGATTTCTTTCACCGCGCGGCTGCCGCCCGCAACGCTGCGCATGCGCAAGTCATCCAGGCATCTCGGCGGCCATCACAAATTACAAACAAAAAGCTAGGAGCGTCCTAATCTGACGTCGCATCACGTTCGATCATCGACTGATCATGATTTACGGACACGCTGAACGGTGATAGGTGATCAGCTCCATAACAATTGATTCTCGTTTGTTGAACTTGTGCGCGCATCATCCATTTCTGTTTATTGTACTAGTCATTGAACAGCGTCGAATTGCGCACGCCGATATGTACTCAACAAATTAGTTCAATAGATGTTCTGTAGGACCAATCGCGCTTTCAGTTAATTCGCATATCGCGGAACAAGTCAATTTCGCAATAGGTCACGCGGCTTACTAAGCCTCTAATGAATTTGATTTATGAGTTCGGTTTACACAATCCTTTGTTCACTTTTTCTTATTTGGTAACTGGGCTGATGTTATCGTTGATGTTGAGCTGCAGTTACGTAGCCGCTTCATGTAGCATTTTATCTATAAAAAAACTGTAGTAGGTGCCTATTCAACAATCTAAGTACTTATAGTCGCATTCGTTCTTAGTGTTACCCAAGTATTTATATGTACAGCTCCACAAAAAACTGATTGATCATCGGATTCACCTGTAAAATATTCTAAAAATGTAACAAAAGCGAAGAATTAAAATATCGATCGATCACAACACGAGTTTTGTTTAGCGCGTATCTGGCGGAGCTGGGTCGGCGGGGCACGGAGCCCACGTCAGCCCACCTGTCCGATTAGCATCACCTCCTTTATACGGGTCACTCAGTGACGGCACTCCGCCGCATCAATTGAAATCTGTTTCGTTATGCCGTGTCAAAGGATCTAGCTGACGCGGAGCGGTGCCGCTGGATTATATGGTGACTAATAGCGAATAACGCAACGCATTCCCCAACTTTATAACTGTTGCGTGATTCAAAACCAATCAACGTTATAGTCGGCACTCAACGATATCAAACTTCCATTACCGTGCTATATCAATAGACTAACAATCGTCTGCTTAATTGATTACAAAAACAATGTTGTTATTGGCTCTCGGACCGCGGACGGATACGTTTACTTCCTCAGTTCTTGCATATTAATCCGAATTAAAAGCAGCGACGGTACCAAATGCCGAGCATTAACCGGCGGGCCCTAGAGACTCCATTACGGGCAATAAAATGCCTATTATTATCGAGGGCCGAAAAGCTGATGCACGCGATGCAATTACTTGATTGGCGGTGTTCTGGCCTGTTCGGGCTGAGTCGTGATTGATGGTGTACATAATTAGAAAACACTTCAGCGTGTGTCTTCATCGGCGCAATCTTAATTGCGGGCAGCACTTACTGCGCTGAGTCAAACAGCACGTGCCACAGCATCGCTGCCTTGCCGCCGAGCCGTCGATAATAATTCGATACTGTCTGAAAAACATTCACGTTTGATGTACGGCACGGCTGCAGCTAAGATAACGGTTTGAACGCTGCTTTATGTGCCACTGATACGAGCTCAATCACATTTCATAAGACATTAAAGAAATTCTTTGAACGGTTACCGTGTGTGTTATCCTACATTTTATAGGCTGTATCTTTAATCGATTGAAATAATACTGTTTTCATCTCAAATCCTAGAGATGACTAACAGCAACTGAATCCAGGAGCATACTGGTTGACACCTTGCCACTATAATAGTATCGGAATAAATGGCAGCTTTCACTACAAATTATTAAATGCTCAGCCTATCATAGCATACACCTAAGTAGGAAGAGATTCGACTCTAAAGCATTCATTCTAGGGACACTTATGTTCCCTCATATACCTACGACGAGATGGCACATAAAACCAAACTACAAACTCACAGAAATGCAAACTTCCGGACGTATCGCTGTCCAGCACCTGCTTACCGAGGTTTCCAGTTTTCATTTACTACTTAGTGATTGTTTCTAACCTGCACCCTAATTCCGTAACGCACGATCAATCATAATCCGTTTCATTTTGACAGTTCAACAATATTCATTGCGTTATTTACGTTGCTAGGCAGACACATTTGTCGAACTTAAGTAGCAATGGATTAGCAATCTGTTTAAAAATGATTCAGATTATGATTGATCTTGCGTTACGCTATTAGAGTGCTGGTTAATATGCATTGGAGTACAGCCTGCAAGTACCTACTAATCAATTCCTAAATGAAATAGTACAAAACCAAGGTTTTCTGTATTGTTTAAATGTATCAATTCACAAACATTAATTTAATAACCAATTGAGGTAATTAATTGACTTAAAAGCACACATCATAATGACTCGAACTCCTTGAAAGATTTCAATTTGCGTTTGGCGCTGTTTTCTTTCCATTTCTACATGTGTAAGACGCACTCAAAATACTTCCTAAGCTGCTTTGCAAATGATACAAACCATCAGGCGGAGAGTGAGCGGCCGATAGTGGCCGACACCTCACAGATTTATGGCTGAATGCCTATATGGCCGCTATTTCCGGACGATATTGATATTTTCAACTCGCTGTACGGCTATTAGCTCCCGACGCGCTAAAGTACTTCGCGAAGTGAATTCGCTGCATCTCAATGAACGCCATTCCATACTACGCGAATAAAAATAACCATAAAAATCGTGATGCAAAACAAAGTACTCCGCGCAGATTGCGCTACACACTGAAGGCTGGCTCGGTGCATTTTATATTATTTACCACGGATTTGTTGGAAGTGCATGCAATTGAAACTACTTTACAGTCACAAAGCTTTTCTTAGCGTCTTTGCATAAGTCGAGGTCTGTGCGGCGGATGCAGATCGGTGGCCGGTGGCACCACGCGCGCTGCTCCGCAAGTAATCAACCTATTAATAAGGGGCTCAGCACTAATGCGACCAATTAAAACGGTGACTCTCGTCTTGAGACGCCCACAGTTTTTGGGCTCGTTCCAGCCGGATTAGGATTGCTTCGACGAACTCACTGTGTGTTTTATGCGTTGCGCCGGCCATGCTTCGCGCGATTGTGTTTTATCTCGTTTTCATGAGAATTTTATGTAAATTCGTGATATTAATATTCAATTGTCGATAGCAGTCATCGCCCGTAATTTCAGCCGGGGGCGAGTATTAAGTACGGCCCGTGACCGCGTTGACAGGGCGGGAGGAGGGCGGCGGCGGCGGCGGCGTCTTTGTCGGCGTCGTTCTTTGATCGGTGCGCGGGCGCCAGTAGCGACGGGATCGAGTGCCAGTTTACGAGCACCGACGCGTTTTATTACCAGCTGCCTGCTTCAATCAATAAGCGAGAACGGCCATTAGCCAACCTACGCGATGCCAATGTTGCAGCGGCCAAAATTCGCACGCCTGCCTCAGTGCCTTTGATTTCCACTTCACCATTCACTCCTGATTCATTTGAAAGAATAAAACAAATGCGTTTCATTACATTGACTCAACTGATCTTTATTAAAGTAATTCAACGCCACTAATTTAGCTAATGTGATAAACGTTTCTGTCTTGCGAACGAAAAGTAAATACAACGTAATCAGCTACTTAAATCTGTTTGTGCAAGTTGTAACAATCAGCTGAGGTAAATGGGAAGTTGTAACTAGTTATTATAATTATGTACTTACTATTGTTGCGGTAAGACTTGAGACAGAAGATAATAGCAGATAGTGTAGCTTTGCTTACAGCGTTAAAAAACAAATGATAATGGCGTTTACGTTGCGCATTTTTTTAATAGGGTATTTAGAATACCCTCTAGGCTCGTTGTACCCAGAGTTTCTTTATTATGGATAGTGTAAAACTATACAAGTATATGATAGAGGCTAAATCCGGTTAGACTGGAGGCCGACCCCGACATAGTTGGGAAACGCTAGCCAGATGATGTTGTAGTACATGACAGAAATAGGTAAGTGTGTTAGACTTAAAATTGAAATTATTTTTTTGGGAAATAACGGTAGTAGTTATTTATAGCATCCAAATTAAAAAGCAAGCTAGCACTACCTAGAATATTGTGAGCAGTCGTATAAAATACTTATAATACATACTTACTCACTTTTGCATCACTGCAAAATTACGTTTGAAATAAATCATTCACGCACCAGTTAGAAATGCATAGAAACCACAGCAGTTTATTTTCAGTCGACGGTAGATGTCGTCATGTTAGCGCTCGCCACGCATGGATCGTTTAAAACAATTAATCGATACAAGCGGCTACCGAGCGGCGAGCGAATCTCTCGAGTAATATATTTAGCGTCATTAAGTATCGATACAATATCGATATACTACCGTATCGGTATCGTTTATGTGCTATAAGGAGAGTACCGCGAATCTGCGCAAAAACTCTTTCATCAACACCAACTAAGGACGGGACGGTAATTAGCTTCGATTGCCAACGAGGACGGCTTCATGCAATCTGGCTTCATTTTTCTTTTATGTAGGTATTTCTTGTTGCCAGGCTCGAAACAGAACATTTGAACACAAATAGTTATAACTTCTGTTATTTCTATTTTCATTATTTAGTAAAGACTGAAAGGCATTTACTTCATTGAGAACACGTAGATAGGAAAAGATGATTTTAAAGCTCGATTACTGTAATGAGATTTTAACTTATTTTGTGTTTTACGACATTTAATAAAGATAATATACGCAGGCGTAGCGTGGGATGCCCCCCAGCTAGATCGACCGACGATCTAAGGAAAGTGGCTGGGACCGACTCGAAGACATGCGGAAGGTGGAGGACAGGGTGTAGTGGTGCAGTTTGGGAGAGGCCTATGTCCAGCAGTGGACTGCAAAAGGCTGAGTTGATTGTTTGATTGAAATATATACACTGGATAAACTTCTTATACCAAATTATCTATTAGGTACACTAAAACTAAAAGCAAACAAAAGTTTTCTATTTATTACATAGTTTCTACATAAATAGTTAATATCTAATTTTATACTACGATATACAAAATAAATACAAAAACAAAAGGACTCTTAGGCGTCGAAGTATTCCTCCGCATTGCTGTCATCAGGAAACGTGTCCAAAAGACTGGCAGCATTGCCACGTTGACTGGCAATGCTAAGTCTTTGGCCAGTTTCTACATATATAGAAAACTATAACCTTTCCCATTTTCCTATGATTTTTTTCTTCCTACAGAAAAAGAAATAAGTATGAAAATCTTCGAGTGCATTCACACATGGTTCCTTTGAGGCCACCACCATCCAAGTCATAAAATGATATCGTTACAGCAGCAAGGCCGCAGTAATAGTCGACGCCGGTCCTCTGGCGGCCGAATTTGCAAAAAATCACGCCTCAACAGTAAACCTTTGTGTACTTGCAGTTCGTACGGTCTTCACATCAGTCTGTAGGCCAAGGATAGGACAAAATAGTTTTTTCAAAAGATTTCGTAGGTATTTATGTAGGGTTATCCCCGAAACTTGGTACTTATTTCCCATAGTTTCTGCTTTGCTTCTTATTGTGGTCAGTTGAAGACTACACCAAACTTATGAATCTAACTTTCCTCGTTAAAGAATCAGATTAGAGCCGAAGTCTGAAGTTCAGTGGCTTCACTGATTTAAAAAAAAAAGAAAAGAAAAAAAAAGTATTTATTGTGACTCGCACATACATCACAGACTAAAAATAAAAACTTTTTCCAAAAAAAAAAACAACCGACTTCCGGAAAAACACTAAGGCAGTCAGTGACTTTCACTTCACCCCACCTCCACTCTACACTTATACTACAAAGTAACCTATACCTAGTTTTTTCTGTATTTAAAAAAAAAAAAAAAATGTAATTCCTCAATTAATTATTAATTAACTTTCTTTTTTTGTCTTGTCTGGAACACTGTCTTTGTATACATTTTCTTTTTAGACTGGGCGTTGATAGCTGCGCCACAGTATTTTACTTTTGTGGCTATCTTCGTTTTTCTTTGTTTTTTTTTGGTTCCAAATAAACTTTTTTTTTATTATTTATTTATTACTTTGGATATGTATTTTTTTTTGTCACCGCCTTCCGAAATTAAAGTAATTTTTCACTTTGTAGTGTTTTTTCCGGAAGTCAGTTGTTTCTTTTTTGGAAAAAGTTTTTATTTTTCACTTTTTATTTATAGTACCTACCCCACACCAATTCGAAATTTCATCATCCGTGGGGTCAAAACAATGCATATTTATGCGCTAGCAGCAATCGCGGTTGATTTGCTGTCATTTTTTGAAGAGTTCCGTTGCCTATCTCCGAAACGCATCATCAGATCTATATGAAATTTAAATGGGACCATTTCGGAATAAACCCCTTTCGAAATCATTTTGCAAATCCGATTAAATATGACGGAGTTATGCCCGAACATCCTACCACTACTAACCGTTAAAGTTGTACCTTCCTTCATCAGCTCAGCGTCATAAGATGATGATGACCATACGCAAATGTCTCAATAGCTTTAGAAAATATATGAAAAACATTGTTAATATCTATAACATTTGAGGGTTGCCCTCGATTTCCCTGAGATTCCATCATCAGATCCTGACTTGCCAATGGAAACACCTCAGGAGTATACTCTTTCGATTAAAAAAATAATTATGAGAATCGGTCCACAAATGGGGCAGAAATCGGTAAACATACATAAAAAAACACACAGTCGAACATAGAACCTCCTCTTTTTTGAAGTCGGTTAACAAAACGAATATTACTATAATATCTGTAGGTAAGATCATAATAAGCTGGTATTCAATTATTTTACAGTTCAGCTTAAATAACCTGTAATCAAAACTGCCTCGTTGTTGACTGTCAAAGCCAGACAAACAAAACCGGATACTCCATGGCTGTCAAATAAAACAGCTAGACTAAACCTTGAGGCCTCCTACATCTCCAAGAACTGTATTGTATTGAAATTGACGTTTTTTAGAACTGGCCACTTTGAACCTAAATATCTGGTGTTTGGTTAGGAATTCCAAATGGAAATTTAGGCTTGTGTATTTGTGTTTCGAATTTAATGATTCATTAATTCTCGCGTCATTAGATTTTTCTCTGACATCGTTCTATTCACAATATGAAAAACAAAAAATATCGCGTTATTTACGAATACGAGTTCGTGGGACCAGCGCTGCAGAAACAGCTAGAAAGATCAACGATGTCTTTGGGGAAACTACTGTATAAGAAAACACGGTACGTTTATGGTTCCAATGTTTTAATTCTGAATATTTTGACCTACAGAACAAAACTAGTTAGTAATGCTTACATTGCTAAAAGGATCCTTTGGCGCTTCAATAACGTTGACATGATGGCGCTGTTGGTAAACATTTAGTGCAATTGTTTTGAGATAAGTATTTATTGATAAATAATAGTTTAAAAAACTAAAAAACACGCTTTAAAAACCAAACTAAAAAAGGAGAAAATAATTTAATTCAATTAAAAAGCGTGGGGTGCTTTTTGAGGTATTTTTACACGCTTTTTAATTGAATTAAATTATTTTCTCCTTTTTTAGTTTGGTTTTTAAAGCGTGTTTTTTTAGTTTTTTTAAACTATTATTTATTTTCTATTTTTAGTTCTGCTAACTACAAAAACGTGACTTTTTTCCTTTTTTTTTTCATTTTTCTCAATTTTTTTTAAAAATTATTGAATAGTCATCGGTCCTGGATAAGTTTACAAAGTTTCAATAAAATCTGACCGTTTAAAGTGGGTCAAAATAGCGTCCAAAGGAGTCGGTTACAAACAAACAAACATACAAGTGAAGCTAATATAAAGCGTGTAAAAAATAAGATGGTGGCATTCATTCCGCTTTTGGCCACTCGCCAATAGATCCGTGTAGAGATATAACAATTTCTTCAGTCAGCAAGCAACATCGAACCTCTGAAAGATAATGCACCATATTTGCAGACGCTACGTGTGAGAGCGGACGGCACAAAGAGCGGGCCAGCCAAGCTTACAGGTGCTTAAATCGCGATCAAACATGATCGAGGCGCTCTCTCCGCTACCACGCATAAATAATAACCGCTCGGCACATGATAATTTATATTCCCTATATGAAACTTATACGCTTATCCGCCAACTTAATGGTGAGAAAATTGAATCGCAGCGTTGAATATTCTTAGCACGCCAGTGTTTTTAATTACCTGCGCTAGGTTAGTGAAGTTTATGGTGATTATGTGAAGATTTATTCAATGAATCTACCTAGCCTCGGATGCAGGTGAATATCAGTATTTTACAAACTTAAGCAACCAAGTTACGGTGTAACACGAAATTGCTTTAGAGCTTCACCACCTGTAACGACTGGCAAAGACTTAAGAATGACAGTCGGTACCTACGGCTTAATGTGCATTTCGGCACGGAGGAGACTCGATATGTAATGGTCACCCATCCACGAACCAACGGCGGCAAGCGTAGCTTAACCTTGGATCGACCCGTGTGGCTGTTGTAAGTTTGTTTGGTTTTAGCTCATTTGATTAAATAATTGCGAGAGACACAATTAGTTGTTTTTTAAAATGACCTTACCTACTCACATGATTCCGAAAACATGTAGTCAAACTACCTCAGAAGTTATCTTCTAACAACCAATAACCAAAAGAATCTCTACAAAAACTTACAAAGCCCACTCATATTTTCTTAACAAGTCCTCAAAGAGCTCTTAAGAGCACTAGAACAGTATCAAATGTGTGGCGCCAGGATCCTCGACAGTCGGCAGCTCGGTGTAGGTACCCGGGTAATCTCTTAGTGAGCCGCCGAATCCATCACTCTTGAGTACGTAAATAGACTGAGGAAAAAATGCATGTGCCCCATTATCTACTGCTGCGCTGTGTGCCTGTACTTGTTGCTCTCGGACTAATGAGCCTTTTTGTTTGCCGCCTTTAGTTATAGGTAGGGATTACCTAAAGTAGGCATGTGGAATAGTATATTTTATAACGAGGGACTAAACGAAGCCATTATATACCAGAGGTGGTTTGACTCCCGAGCGTGCGAGGGAGTCTATGAAACCGAGGGTATATTAAGTTGGCGTTTAGTCTCGAGGTACAAACTGTACTTTTCACTTTGAGTGCGAGAAAAATAGTCAATTTAGTACAAAAACATGTATTACCTAATAAATATTACTTAATAAAATAAAAGTCACAATATCTATTAGTATGTCTTTTGCTCTTTGCTCGACTTCAAACTCTTCACTAAGGAACATAATATACCACAACTGTCACATTCTTAATAAATTTATTTAAAGCCGAACTTTACACTCGACAAAAATTCTGAATTTTTCGCGGTCAGTTTTTTTTCTAAACCAGTCACAGATTAACAATTTAAAACACATGGCGCCACCTTGGCAAAAACCATGGAACTAAAACTCTCAACATTTTCGCAATGAAGATGGTCCACACTCCACGATAATAGTATATTTACTGGCTGTTTGAGTTTGTCTATGTCACATGAAGGAAATTAAAAAACTAATTACTTTTTACTCCCTAGACACACACGAGACACCAATATAGCCCTACGAAGCGGGACTAAAGTGACCACTTTAGTCCCGCTTCGTAGGGCTATATTGGTGTCTTTTTAGAGCATGAGAAGTAAAAAGAAGTATTAAAGCTGCATGTAGAAAAGCATCAGCTATAGGTCATGAAATTATTGTTTCCGCGAAAATTGTGACATCTTGCAACTCTGTTTGTTTCTCTGTTTGTTTATGTCTACTGATGTGAAATGGGATGTGTGGGATGAAATTCTCAGTCATCGACTCCATAACAGACGTAGGGACCGGAGGTATATGAAAAAAAAAACAGAAATACAACTCAAGTATCATAATACTTTGTTTGTCCTCTTCACATTATAAACACATCTGTTGTGGGAAAACATCTCTCTTCACCCAAATGGTCGCAGATCACAATTGTCACCAATTAACAGGGTGTGGGCGCGCAAAAAACGACCACCATGATGGAAACACCTTGGCTAATGTGCCAGTTGACAAACCAAGATACAGGGCGTGAAAAAAATATAGTTTTGCAAAACCACAGGGGTGCGACGTCAGTGGTCGCCTTGTCCAAACATGGACCTCCATGGGCGACCTCGTGGACGAGTTCTGATAGGATTTTAATGAACTTGCAAGTTTATTGTAGTTTAATGGAGGCGAGATTAAGAATTGTGTCTATTTTGAAGTACTCAGAACTATATAGCAGGTAGATTGCCCTCTTTTACCTTAGGTGGTCTAAAATAAATTGCTTTTTTAAATAAAGGCTGCCTGTATTTTCTATTTAGAATATAATTATAATGGCCCGATTGATTGATTTTATGTACCGTCTGTTGAGGTTGCGATGACAGCTAGGTTAGTGAGACACACTGCTGTTAATAGCTAGGTAGGTACCTACGCCTGGATCAGGTCTTGCACAATACCTACAGAAATGAGAAATGTAGAACTTATATAAACATTACTTTATGACTTTTATCATAATTCAGTGTTAAATCGTAGCACAACTTCCCCTTTCTTATATCATATATTTATTTAGGTCTACCGACAAATGTAGGTAGGTACCAACATCAACTTAACACTTTGTGCAACAATTTCTTTGGTAAACCAAACCAATGATCAAAATTAAAATATGACAATTTACTATTTATTTCAAAGGCGGAAAATATAGTAGTAGGTACAGACGCCGCCAGCACATCAAGCTACCCCAATGTGTCAAATTTCTTTGATAGAATTTCAACTTTATTACATAAGAATAAGGTTCATGTTCAATTGGGAAAATTAAACAGTTTGGATTTGCTGGCGTCTGTACTACTAATTTATTTTGCTGTAGTATTAATTTTCCTTGTAAACTTAACATGTACCTACCCAGGCCTTTTGCGGAGTCACCTAACACAAGCATCTTCTTGCTTAAAAGATGATCTCCAAATCTCGTATGTAAAGATTTATGTAATTGTTTTTTTATTTTTTAGGTAAACATAAAACATCAGAAAGACTTTACAACAAATCAAACAAACAGTTCAGAACTGTATACCTACTTCTTCTTAGTTAGGGAATCTGTATATCAACTAGATCCCTACAACTGTTTAAAACCTTACAAAACCTTGTTTAAGGAGAGTTAGAACATCACGCCAATATTATTAAGTAATTCGTTTATCAACATCAATAACACATTCCCCAGTGCCAACACAGTCGCCAAATCATTCACCCACAAAATCCTTGAACTTTACTACAGTAAAAGGATACATTTTTCTCAAGTCATTGTATAGGCCACACGGAGTAACCACAAATATGGCGCTTGTGGGTAACTTACCCATTTAGTTTAGGTATACTCGGAGATGCCCACAATAATTCACGAGTACAATAGGGTCCACTGAAAGTGCCTTTGATAGTCTTGAGTGAGTCGCGAGTGAGTTGATTGTGGGCTTCGTGATCAATGGCACAGTAGGAGATAAGGAGGCTTGTATGGTGGTGGCAGATGTCTACTGGTTAGGGAGTTTCTGTATAAGGGTGGTTCCTATTGTACATTAAGAAAAAAGGCCAATTGTTGATCGTTTTCTTCAGTAACTTTAATTAATCATCATGAGGCAGAGATTGCTTTGTATCTTGAGATGGTTGTTGAATAAAGATTTCTTAGTGTCATAAATAATTTAAGGCAGATCTTTATAAAATAGAGATGAACCGTGAATGGATTCTATTCTATCAAAACAATACATCCTAAGAGTAAGAGTAGGTAGTAATCATAAGCTTTAGGGCAAATTCGCATACGATCAAGATTTTCAGATGATAATATTTTCTTGTTTCATACATTTTGAGCGTGATTTTTCTGCAGTTGCGTTTTCGTTTTTTTTTTTTTTTTTAATAACCACTTTCTTATGAATAGAGGATTTAAAAAATATTAAGTGCCTTTGTATTTTTTATAATCTAATACCTCTAGCCTTATTATATAGGTACCTAATCTAGCCTGTAAGACTACTAAGCAATTTTAATTTAACTTAATTTTTGACATAAAAATTATTTTACTTAAAATCACAAGTTCGTTCTAATTTCCTAGAGTCTGATGTGATAATAATCACTTTGTTCTTATGACACTGTCACTATTATTTCTACACTTTATAGAATATAAATAAAATACACAATGCTTTTTACAATACTATCAAATGGTTTTGTTCGTTGACTACAACGAACGAAGACATGCGAAGACTACTTCGCACTATGTTTGTGTGGTTAAAAAAAAAAAACGGTAATTAAACCCCTCTACAGTGATCCCTATCAAACATGTTCCCACTATTTATTTCAAATATTTGTCACAAGTCACTTCATTACTAACAAAGATGTTCTGCAAACAATAATTGTATCTTGTTCAAGGGAGGCACAACCTTTAGCGAACGAGTATTAAGGCACCATAAGAATGAAAACAACGACGTGCAATATATAATAGTCATTTAAAGGCACAAATAGACACCTGGTGCAACATGCTGTGCTGTGTTGACTAAATAAAGTCATTTCAACATTCATCTTGACAAAATATTTCGCTCATTTGAGTACCATTACATTTTAAAGATGAAAGAACTGTTAGCTTTACAAAACTACAAAGATTGTGGATTTTCAGCTAGCCTTTCATTGCTATTAGAAAGTTATATGGTTACGTAGTTAGAGTACCCCCAACGTTTTGTTCTTCAACAGTTATTTACCAGTGTATCGACCCGCAAAGAGTCGAGTGCAACGGCCAATTTAATGTTCGTAGCCCATGAGCAAGCAAACGGTTTCAATTTACTGTAGGTAGGTACTTAACTCGCCTGTTTCTTATGCAAAGCTACATACATCCGGCATCGACGGTGCTTGGCTTAAGCTTACAAATAAATTTGGAGATGTAACCATAAGTGATACTAGGTATATTACGGACAGGATTACTCGCTGTAATATCGTGACACTTTGTAATGAGCCCTGATATTTATTCGAGAATTTATTTACTTACAAAAGCATTATAAAATAAGACGGAATGCGCGTCGTGTCGAGTGAAGGCAGCGACCGACCGAGCTAGATATGTCTTCGTCACAATTTACATAAATGATGTATGCGATCCGCCTAATACTGCGCGCTGGTCATTTATTAAGCAGTTGAGTAGTTGCGCTCGCGCAGCCGGGCCGCATAGCGCGCGTGCCGGCCGCGCCGCCGACAGCCGGCCCGGCCGTGGACCACACCAGAACAACACTCGGACATCATCACAGAATGCCATGCTCGGTTCTGGGTCAACCTTGTTGACGTATGTAAATGGAC
Organism: Antitype chi; assembly: GCA_947359405.1. Classification (NCBI taxonomy): domain Eukaryota; kingdom Metazoa; phylum Arthropoda; class Insecta; order Lepidoptera; family Noctuidae; genus Antitype; species Antitype chi. The sequence goes on along the minus strand of OX375813.1, from coordinate 8,087,554 downwards.
AAAACGATTGTTATCTCCAGATAAGAAATGCTGGACGTCACTTGCCCCATAACATAACGGTGCCATTCCAATCTAATGGAACTCAAGTAGGACTACGAATTGTACCATAATTTATTTTTTTGCAAATATGTCAATTGATCACAAAAACTATGAAATGTTGGGAACTATTAGTGTGTATCCACGTGTGAGCGCACGCCCCCCGGCGGCCGGTGGTCGAGCGCGGGTGGTCTGCGCGCGCGCCGCTCCACGCGTCAGCTTCACACGTCTACTCGACACGATTCTACTACACGAAACTCACGACACCCAAAAGGCCCTACGGCTGACGTCACAAGACACAATTTCCAGTAATACGAAAAAAATACAATGTTACCTTTAGAAGATCACCGAAGCACCAAGCAACTCATTACACATGATAGTAGGTCTACCGAAAGTAAAGATTTGGACGTAATAACAGATGGGTGTTAATTGCTATCATGAGGCGTCAATAATTGTTTTTTTAGTCACTAATGGCAATGGAAGTTCCGGGTTATGAAAGTTTTTGTAGGGTGTAATCAAGTCGTAATCAGCGGTTTGGCTAGAGCGTGTGAGCTACTCCGCGGCCTCACCTCAACGCGGGAAATTATTAGTTTGGTGGATCTATTCCGGCGTGAGTTCGTGTTGAGGCGTTGTGAGTGCCGTATGAAGACATTAGAGCGATCTTTATGAGCCGTTGCGTGTGGTTCCGTGTGTAATTCATGGCGCAATCACATCTCTCGTGTCTCAGCAATTTATGACTAAACATCGGTTTGTAACACCATCGAATCATGATTATTCATTTTTTGTTATTAGAGGGACATTTAGAGGCACACACGTATTACCAGCTTCACCCGGAACCCTCCTACGTCATTAACCAGAAGTAATAAATAAGGCAAACACAAGTTTCGGAAAACAATTTGTAACGCCTTACTACGATCATAAATCACAGGCGTGCATCTTGTTTCACAGAATCGGAGCATTGCCGAAATATTTAGAATCGTTTCTGTCATCTCACGGGTTAGTTTTTGTGGATGCTGGTTTTTGTGCGGGACCGCTACCGACGGCGCTAATGAGATAAGACTGATGAAAGCTGTGTGCACCCACACTAGCTGTTGATTTGACTTCCCGCGAACCGAACAAATCGTGTAAATTTTGAATGCATCAGCATTATTATTGTAGTCTACATTAAATAAACAGTTAATTAAATATGCATAGTAACAAGTTGTGTAGCTACATTGTGCAGGACAGACGTGAACTCAGGGCCACCCACGCCCACCTAATAGTCAGACGCCACAGACTAGAAGCACGGAAATCGTCCGTGACGTCGCTTCAAGCATGTCATGCTCCTCTGGCTACCTCGGAATTCACAACATTGCTGGCGAGTAGGCAACCCGATATTATCTTCTTCAATCCCATATTGTCATCTTATAAAACAAAATATTATGGTTCCACTCCCGCTACATTTAGGGTGACACTACCATGGTTTTCTTCCTACGTAAATATACAATCAGTGTAACAAAAACATGATAAACAAGAAAACAATCTTGCAAATAAAATGTTCTGTACAACGAACGCGGGATCCGACAGATCCTATCGCAAAGCCCACTATTTTCCATCGGAGTCGGCCATATTTTTGTCAATTTTTCGTCTGACGTATCCCATTTCCTATTCAGAAAAAAACATGGAGCAGACGTGAAGTTGGAAAACAAGGGAACGGAAAAAAGAGCGTCTCGTTTGAAACGACAGATAATCGTGTTAGCCGGCCGCACCGGCGAATAACTGATGCGAGCCGCCCACGCCGCGCCCGTTGCACCGAACACAATGAGATTGCGGTGTTTTTTCCGCCGACGCTCCGCTGAGACAAACAAGGGATGCAAATTCGTGTTGACACCGCGATCCATCTTGTTCGCCTCTCCGGAGACCAGTTCCTGAATAAATAGTACTGTGATTGAGACGTCCCGGCGGTTTATTTGTACGGGTACGTAGCACGGTTGCGGATGTTTTTCTTGGCGGTCGTACCGAAAAATAAGTCTCGATTTCGCTGTGTGAGAGTAATAAATAAGCGTAAGGTCAGTGAGTAGTGGATGCCAGCAGTTTAGTTTCGCTTAATCTTGGAAACAAAACTGGTGGTGTATCGTAAAACACGGGCAGTGCGACCGCGGCGCGCCGCTACCAACTGTGACCTTACTGAATGAAGAACGGCACCCGCCCCGCGCCACGACACAGACTAACGCTCTGCACTGAATATTTAAAGTTGCTTTGCTACTTTTATCTTTCAGCATAACATCATCTCGCAGATGCACTGTAATATTTTCTTTGTCATCTTATCCTAACATTGCATGATTATTTTAAGATATGCAACCTAACATATTGTTTAACTTACTTTATCACAATCTAATTTTATGACCGATGTACTTACTTATCATAAGAAATAAACAAATATAAAATCTCAGTCCTACTGACCATTTTCTCAATTTCTATCATTTCCCGTCTGTGCTCGCTTCCGTCGCCTACACGGTGGTAACGTAAGGGTACAGCGAATAGATCATCCTCTGGATCGGGCCGCGCCGCGCCACTGTCCAATAAATATATTGTTTCGCGCACAGCCAGCGCAGATAAAGCAAGCTCGCGCCTCGCTCTGCCTCGCTGCCTTTGGGTACCGCTTTACTAAGAGCGGGAATTAGATTTAAAATTTTGGAGCACTGACAAAAAACTCATTTATCAATAAAAAGTGCTACGACTATGGCTACGAGCCTCTACGCATAGGTACTATGCGCAACGTAGTCTTGTAGTTGTGAAACGTTTTTTTTTCAAGGTTTTTTTTTAATATTCATGTAGAGTTAACTAAGGAAAACTATTACTGTGACAATATAACAAACCCAAACAAATACATATTAATTTTCAAAGTGGCGTAATTGACGACTCGTATAGTTGCGTAGCTTAGACGCTACGAGGGTCTACGTGGCGTAGCCGATTCGTTATCAATTTAGTTTATCAACTATGTAAGATTTTTTGTAGTTTAATAATTACAACATACATTTTAATAAAATTATGAGTTATATTAATGGACTGGATATGCACTGGATGACCACTCATCGTGCGTCATTTGCTTATATAAAATAAGTGTTATTGTGTAGATATGTGTGTATCTTTTTGTGCGTCGCCTTTTGTATATGTAGAATTTAAGTGATTTTTATTTTGTTTTCGAATATGGATTTTGTATGGTCTGAAATAAATATATATTATATTATAAATTTTAATTGTGTTTTCCAGAAATGTAATCATTTTGATGTTTTCGTCGCTCGCATTATGCCCAAACCTCGGCTTCTATGCCCGAAACAGTGTCAGCCAAACGCGGAGAGCTTGGCGTTTGCACATTATGACTAGCCGAGGGTGTGTTATATTACACTTATTTATCATTTCAGTGTTTTACTACCCACCACCGAAATACTGCGGGTCAAGCATGAAATGACCAGTAAGGTTGTAGTGCAATCTTACTACAGGATACCATATTGTGTATTACGTGCAGTATAATGAAAATTAGTTTTGTAGAATGTTATTCTTAGAGTGAATGGAGTTATTGCTGCTAATTTAACATAATTGTTTTCTCAGCACACAACGCGGTTACTTTAGAAGCGGGCCACGAGTATAATTTACATGCTCTTTTAACTACCGTCCGCTAATAAACTGAAAATTAAACATGTTTTCCATCATCACGGCTTTGGGTTTACCACAAAATATTCCACTAATTGTAGAACAAATCTTTGCTAAATCCGTAACCTATTTACCTAGAATATTGTTGGGGGAAAATGTATGATTAAAGTGTGCTATCAAAAGGGGTTTGTAGGAACGGAAAGAGAGCAAATAAACAAAAGTGGAGAGAAACCAATACGATTTAGCGAGTCCCCGGAGAGGCCCCGACGCCCGCGTGTCGGACCCGGCGTATTGTCACGACACGGATACGTTACATGAAGCGTTTAGATTTACACTAGTACCTATGTCTTTAAAGAAATCTACGTGGGGAAAATGTTACTTCGGGAATGGTGTACTGTAAAGGGGAAATTTGATTTTGTCACGGTTTTAAGAATTCATATTTGCTGAGATTTTCTTGGTTGTTATTTTGTTGTTTCTTCTCATGATTTTGTCTGATGTTAATCAATACGTATCTGTAGAAAATGTTGACATCGTTTTATTTGCTGCTATGTTCTATTTTGTGCCAAAGTTTGGTAACTACGACACTGAACGTAAATAAATCTTAAGTTTTTAATAACTAACTTTTATTAAAGTTTTTCTCAGCCAGCACATTTGTTTATCCCGGGATTTGGAAAGAAGTATTTTATACCAAAACACAAGTAATCTTGTTCGCCATAAACAGCCTATTAGCGGGCGGGACCCACTTAGGTTCGCACACTGGAGGCTCTTAATCACGATAAAAGTAGTAGTAGAATGTGTCGCACATTAATTAAGATCGGACCTTCGTAATTTATTCAGGTGACAAGGAGCAGCGCCGGGCGACGTTTTGTCGCTGTCGTGTTGCTCGTAACGGTCGCAGGTTGCCACGTCGCGCCATGGTCGCGACTAAACGGAAAATGCAGCATTGGGTATGTGACTATGAGGAAATAGTTAATATATTTTATTAGAAATTGTTATGTATTTAAGTATTTTGAAAACACTTTAAATCTGCTGATAGACCACAAATATTTTAAGCCAGGTCTAGAGACATAAAATTTTGCAAAGGAGTTTATTTTATAATGAAAGTGAGCACTTAGGAAGTATTTTTGAATGTTTGTTTGGAAGTTAGTTTTCTTTTGCTGATGGGAAATCCTGGGCACACGGCTTGTTTAGTAGAAATGGTGTGAGTTATATTGTTGTTAACTAATTAAAGCTGAATCTGGGTACATTTTTTGTTAAGTTAATGATAATAATCAAACAAATGTACGTAATATTATCAGTACCTAATCTATCTTTAATAACAGTAATGGCGGTGAAGCCTGAAAATATAAAAATAATATTAATATTATTATTTTATATTAGTCTACCTACCCAGTACCCTCCTGATACGTCATTTAGAAGGTATATTTTATTAGGACTGTTTGCTGAATAATTTATATTTTATATTAATATTATTTATTAATATTAATATTATTCCGGACACAAACAACACAGAACAACCCCCAACTAATTATTTCTTGTTGGGAAAAAATTGTGTTTGTGTTCTGTCTCTGCGTCATGTTTACATGTTTACCGCAAAATGCATTTTCTTCTTTTCAATATACAAAACAACTGAATTGCAAAAGCTCAAACACTATGCAGAACAAAATACACACAAGGATAAAATTACTTTAAATTCAGTTTCTTGGTTCTTTTCAGTGTCAGTGTGGGAGCAGGGCACCGCAACAAAAAGACTTGTGCGAAGAAGATGAATCGTATGTACTTCACCACCGAGCCAGCGGTCACATGTTACACATTGTATTTGGCTCTTTTTGCTCGTCTATCTACCCAGTACCCTCCTGATACGTCATTTAGAAGGTATATTTTATTAGGACTGTTTGCTGAATAATTTAGATTTTATTTTGTTGTCTAGTCTACCTTTTAGAATCGTAAAGAAAGAAAGTATAGATCGACCATTTTTCCGATTATCTAAAGCACATACATCTTTTATGGTAACTGTTTAAAATGTAACAACAAAATACCTTGTGATATATTGTAATTAAATGAAAGAAAATGTTAAACTCATATTAACAACACTAGACTACAACAGCACTGAAAATATACTTTAAAAATTGGTATAAATAAGGCACATAAATAATAATGCACGCATAACTATACACCTACAGACACATGCATAAAACATATACACATATACCTATACCCAAACACATAACAACACAGACATTTCCAATCATGTAACTTAATTAATATAATTGTACTATGATTTACTCCCTATACAGTATGTAATCAATATGCTTAACTAAGTATGTGACTTATTACTGGAACCTTGTGGGAATCTGTTGTTCTAAGGTTGAGGAAGACTATCCGCTCGTGAAACGAGGGGATAGATAAGCCAAATCAGTCCGAATACAACCAAGCTATCTTTACAAAATACCATCTCACATTCTCCAACTGTTCTCAAAATTTTATTTTCGAAATAATTTTGTGCGATTTTTGTCTATTTTGTGTTCGTTATTAAGTTACTCTGTATGGTTGTCTCTTATTCGTGAATAAAGATTATGATGATTAAAAGTCTACTTTCTAACCAAGCATATCACAAATTAGAGGATTATATCGTAGTTATGAATGCTTGCAAACATGTTGGTCCTGCTCCATAGGACAATAGAGTCTAGACAGACTTGCTCATTTAACTGTCTAATTAATAATTTTTATGACATTGATTTTATATTCTGTGATTAATTTAACTCACACACTAAATGATCACTTGTTAAAATATTAGGAAAATTATCTACTTTTCAATATTTGTAAATATGTGAGCACTATTTATCTAGCACATAATCAGTTTACCTGTCATTGCTTTATTTTGAATTATTTTGACCTATTGTGTTATAGTAATTTCATTCTAGGTGCATTGTGTTCACATGTAATTATATAATTAATGTTAACAAAATATTGTAAAACATTTTAAAAGAGTAACGATGGAGTTTTTTTCCCATTCTTCACCGTATGAAACTACCTTTTGGAAGGGGTAATTAGAATCAATTCTATTATTTTGTAAAGTTTGACGTTGAAATGTGCCTCTTTGAAATAAATTATTTGACTTTTGACTTTGAATCAGTTTCACGGAAGAATTCCGGATAATATTTTGTTGAAAATAACGCGAGCTTCGTTTAGCATTTACCATTATCAGCTTATATAATGTTCCCACTGCTGGGATACACGCTGCTTCGAAAGGGAGTAGGATGCAATCTACCACGCGGGCCCAGTGTGGGTTTGTAGATGTCACATGTCTACGAATTTTTGGATCTCCACTGCTCTGAGGTTCGTTTTTGAAGATTTTTTATATTTATTTGAAATATGTCGGTATTCGAATGTGATTAATTTTATTTTAGAGCGGATAGGTACAGACACCAGCACATCAAGCTACCCCAATCTGTCAAATTTCTTTGATAGTTTTTCAACTTTATTACAAGACGATAAGGTTCATGTTCAATTGGGAAAATTTGACAGTTTGGGATAGCTTGACCTGCTGGCGTCTGTACATTATATAAAAATAGCCCAATAATCATAAAACATGTTTTGTTTTCAAGGCATAAAACCCAAAGTAACTAAACATTCTTAAACACGGTACATATGTAATTAATATAATAGCACGTAACATCAACGTAATAACCTAGGAATAAACACGAAATTAAAAGGTTTACAATTCATGAAACCTCTGTTTAGGCAGCCTTCATGAAAAATGCAGAAAGAAGTTTTAATTATGTGTTACTAAATAAGGGGTTAAGTTACAATGTCAGAAATTAAATTGAGTAAGTATACGGTAAGTAAAGTACGATAAGTGGTCGCTCACAATGGGACCTAGCAGAAGGCTAAAAGTCACCCAAAGGGCAATGGAGAGGGCTATGTTCGGGGGCATGAAGAGATTTGCAGGAGAACCAAGGCAACCGACATAGGCCGAAGAATTGACAAAGTTAAATGGCGGGGCACATTGCTCGTAGAACAGCTAGCCGATGGGGCCGAAAGGTTCTGGAGTGGCGACCGCTTACCGGAAGACGTAGAGTTGGAAGGCCTCCCACAAGGTGGACCGATGAGCCTGACCAGTGGACCTTGTGAAGGCCGCAGGAATCCACTGGATGCGGGAAGCACATAACCGTTCGAATTGGACAAGCTTGGGTAAGCCCTATGTCCAGCAGTGGACGTCTTTCGGCTGAAATGATGATGATGATGGTGCGGTAAGTAGGTAGCCTACTGTTTATTTAATGAATATGTTGCTTCGTTAAAGAAGGAAGCTTTATGCTGCTATTAATGTCGTGATAACTCTCTGGAGGTGGAAGATCCATCTTCTAAAATCCTTACTAATATTATAAACGCGAAAGTTAGTAAGTATGGATGGATGGATGGATGGATGTTTGTTACTCTTTCACGCAAAAACTACGAATGGATTTGGATGAAAATTGGCACACAGATAGATTATAACAACAACTGATTAACTATTTTAACTTTAGGACTAGTCAACGTAGCAAACGACATCATTGTATTTTTCAATTGCCAACATCTACCTTAAACACCACCTTTAATAGCCCTCTAACACGTATGGCAAGGTTATATAACGAAAGGTCAAACTTGACGGCTTACCCTATCGAAGTTTTCTCTATGAGTTTCGTTTCATACAGACGCTCCCTATATAGACAGTGTGAGCAATGTACGCCTACATAGCTCAAACTGTTTAGATTTCCGTAGTGTTCTAGATTTAGGTTTACTGGACACACTTTTTATTTTATTTTCTTATTGTCTCTAATTTTTTCATTATGTCAATGTCATGCATACCTGTTATTTGCACGGTTACTGAAATGCCAATGTTTAGATGTAAGTTTTATTTGAAATGTAAGTGACAGTGCTGTTGGTGTGCTTATTATTATAAATAAATAAATAAATAAATAAATAACCTAGATTAACACATAGGATACTTTTTATCCCGGTAGTACGTTCCCGCGGGATAATTTCCGACTTCCACGCGGGCGAAGCCGCGGGCGGAAGCTAGTATAATATCATTATTATTGCTATCTGGCTATATTATGAAATGTGTTTTATGGGAAAACTGTAGTCACATAATACTTGTCCAACTCTACCCTAATTGCGTTACACACATCCAGTCACAATCGGAATCATTTTGAAGGATACTGTTAAACCATAGCTTCATATGTTCGAAAAAATTGTCTGCTCCACAACGTAAATAACCCAATTAATGTTGTTGATTGTCAAAATGAAAGCCATTGCTACTGTTAGTGTGTTATGCAACTATCCGACGGATTAAAGGAAATTAAATCTGTGAATTGTTACGTAAGTATACTTCACTTCTAATATTATATGCCAGTGATGCCGCAATTAACGTGGCCACCTTCTGGGCTTAACCTTTAAAAACATATGTGTACGAGTACCATCGACACGATAAGAAGAAGACCACAAAAATAATAATGTTTTACCTAAAAGTCTAAGAGCAGTGGTGGCCCAGTGGTAACGGCTGCGACTTACGGTAGGTCGTAGGTTCGAACCCCGACAGGCGCATTACTTTGTGTAAATTATTTCATCACCACTGCTCTCAAAACGGTGAAGGAAAACATCGTGAGGAAATCGGCCTGCCCTAGAAACAAAAATTCGAAGACATGTGACATCTACCAACCCGCACTAGGGCCGCGTGGTGGATTACGGCCCGCCCCCACTCACAGAGGAGGCCGATGTCCCAGCAGTGGGAACTTTATAGACTGATTACGCAGATAAAGTATAACAATATCTGATTGTTATCGGTATGATTTATTATGTAGCTATTTATGATACAATTGTTTCAATACAATATGTACTTACTATGGTAACAATAGAGTATTACACCCATTTTTGAAAAGTGTCTTAATTAGATTCTAAAGTGCTAATAAACCACAAAAAAACACATAACATTTTTATTTAATCGATTAGTGCAATTAAATGCATTTTCAAATTTCGCGCGTAATTTGACGAAAACGCTGGACGCAGTGAACGCCATATTGCTCTGTAAGTATGACGTTAGTTTGCTAAGTAAACAAATGCGCTGATATTTTGTATGATAATTGTTTATAATTTTTTTTTTTAAATGTTGTTTTTCTACTTATCGTTGGTTTGTTGTTCCTGAATGTGAAAATAAAAAATACTTTGGTTATGAAAATCATAAAATTACAAAGTTGTTCAATTGACACGCCGTATGACGTAATAACATGGCGGTTACTATTTCATGATGATCAATAATAGATAAAAAAAACTGAAATCTTTGAATTGAATTTTGTAAAAATATTTTGTTATTTCATGAACTAAAACTATTATTTTCCGACTGCATTTTGCCTAAGCTATCTCAATAATATATTTTTAGACTTTTTCTCATATAGAGTAAAATACCCTATTATACTTACAATCTATAGATAGAATTTGATTAACAAATTCCGGATACCTAGGGTTTCACGTTGGTGAATCGTGAATTTTACACGAACCCTTCCAAAGCTTATGTTCCACTATTGTGTACGAGACACGAAACCTTTTAAAATTTAATCAAGTTATTATGTTGTTTTGTAATTTCAGCGCACATTTTTGCACAAATATAAGCCTTCTGCCCAAGCCCAATACTTCTATCACCGATCATTCGTTTAGAATTTTCCTGCTGGAAGAACGTTACTCCAGCAGGAATAGTTGTTTTCCGTTTTTTTCCCAAAACCACAAAGAGCACAATTTTTTATTTTGGCGCACATTTACAGAAGATTACGCACTAATTATACGTTCCACTCACATGACTCTAGAAGTCGGTTTCCTGCTTGAGTAACGTACACGTCAAGTAGCCAGAAATATGAAGCTAGTTGCCTATTCCAAAGCGTAGTAAGTCCCTATGGAGACGAACGTGCAAGAAACTTCATGGATACTCTTTTAAATTATATTGTAAAAAGATTAGTTACATCATTAATGATGAATTTATATTTACGTGAGAACGATGTAAAAAAGACGTACCTATGCGTTAAAAGCGTCCTGAGTACTGCAATTAGGAACAAAAAAAAAATATAGTTTAATAATAAAATCCTACTATCCTACTAATAAAGGAAAAGTTTTTATTCAGTGCGCAAACTTTAACCATGAATTCAGCATACCATTCTAGACCCCCCAGCGAAAATATTTTTCGTCGGTTGTACAAAAAAAAAAATCAGCTGTTTCATAGAAAAGTGCAATACCTACGCGGTCAAAATGTATCGAACAGCTGATTTATTTTTATAAAACCGACGAAAAATATTTTCGCTGGGGGGTCTAGAATGGTATGCTGAATTCATGGTTACAGTTTTCGCACTGAATAAAAACTTTTCCTGTATAATAAATCAGAAAGTTTGTTTGTTTGGATGTTTGGTACTCAATCACGAAAAAACGGCTGAATAGATTTGGATAAAACTTGGCACACAGATAGTTTATGTCATAGGATACTTTTTTACCATTAGTACCTACGATCCCGTGGGTTAATTTTCAACCTCCACGCGAATGAAGCTGTTGGCATAAACTAGTAATTAAAATAAGCCGTGGCAGGTAAGAGATGACCAGCCTCGCCCGGCGCCCGTTCACGAACATGGCATGGCACATGGATCAGCACCACTCAGCTCAACCATTTTGAAGAGAGATCCTCTTCAATATCCCCATAGATATTTCTACCTGCTTCATATTCCACTCACTTCTTATAGGGAGCAAATAGTAACATAGATCTAATATTAGGTGTAGTTTCCATGCATTATGTGGGTAATATTGCACTGTATGATTTAACTGTTTCAATATGGGAACGGTGCTAAAATTTTATCGTTCCAGAAGTCGGGTAGGCAGCTGCGTAGCTATCTATTGGGTGGACGGGCCGGTGCAATAGTGTGCATACCTATTTCTTGTTGCTTAGACTAACTTAGGGCAATATGTGATATATGTAGGGTAATACCGCGTCCAAGCACAAGATTAGAAAATATGACCCAGCGTTTTGGGGCCATTTTTGATGAATGAGGCTGTGAAATTATTATTTTCACAATGAAAATGCCTTATACATTTTTGAATTTTGAATTTATTTTTGAAAGCTAAGTTCTTAGTTGAACAATTGCCAGCAACTAGGCAAAGGAGATTGTGAAATAAGTAGGTACAGGGTTTTTTTTTTAGAAAAGACATACCTAAATGTATTTAATTCAGTAATTTTGACATTAATTACAAATTAAAATATAAAACGCATTGAATAAATTAGAATTTAGAGGTCAAGAGCATTTTTTTAACAATAAAAAATGTGTCAGATTCCTTATTTTTTTTTAAATTCAAACAAATACACACCGGACAGGTCACCTCTATTAAACAAATCTGATAATAAAATTAAGTTTTCTGGAAACCTCTTCTAAAACTACCAAAGGCTGGCCATCGAAAAAACGAAGCATGTCGCGTACTCGGACGATACTGAGCGAAGAATTGCCTCTCCCACGCAGACTTGCACAGGATGCACACTACAATCACGAAACATTAAAAGTAACTCTACGAAGCTGGCATAAAGTTGAGTTTCGCTTGTGGAATGCCCGTCCCGCCTACAAGGGGCGTCCGTTCCCCCTCTTTCGTCGTCGTCGCGAGTGCGTTCACACGAGTTGCTACTTTTAAATTTTAATCACAACTTGCTCGTTGATTTGGACAAAAAGTGGAATGGACGCGTACTGTGACAACTGAAATGTTTGCAGTGTCATTTGTATGTAATGCAGTGATATAACCCGGGTAGGTTGTGATAATTGAATTTTTTATATCGGGGTGATTCATTGGTTTTATTGATGAGTCGTGGGGAGTTGGTAATATCGCAGGGGAATATTTGTACCTAAAGTAGTATAATGACAATTTTCATGCAAGAAAGGCAAACAATTCCGGTGTTCAATTTTGAATAATTTGTTTGCATTTTGTTTGGCGGTTCAATTTTGACTTAACTTAAAAAGTTTTAAAAGTAGCTTATTCAAACCTAACTTAAACTTTAATATCCTTTCCTAAAAATACCTACTTCTTAAGCTAAATAAACATTAAAAACCGCATGAAAGGAAAATTAGGTCACAGGCTTTCATGAAAATTGTTCACAGGTGGTTATAAAATAACTGAGTTTGTTTAAAAACTTAAGCCTTATTATATTTGTTTTAGTTCAAACATTCGTTTCATATGGATTCTGTATTTTTATTGGTGTGAAACTGTGAGTGGAAATCGATGTTATGACTATTTCAGTTGTAAAATAGTTTTTTTATTGTGAGTGTAAAACTGAAAACTCATTAAAATGAACGACTTCAAGTTATTAATTTTCCTAAGAAAATTTTAAAGAGGAAGGAAATTATTTCAGTACTTATGTTATTATCAGAGTAAGAATTGGATGAAAGTGGTTTTGTTTTGAAATGAAGATACTTTTTTTATTAATTTGGTTTAATTAATTGACTTATTCAACTTCCAAATCTGCGTTAATAATGTTTAGTAGTTACCTAGTCAGGATAGAACTACTAACCTTTTGACTATAGGTATTTTAGTTTTTTATCAGAAAACTCGTAACAGCCTTGTAAAGTTAGGGAAATTAATTGTTTAACAAACTGACTACCTAGCAACTGGAATTGTCCGTAAATTCAAACCACAACGGATTTTTTTTGACAGTTGTGTGCAAGTGCAAGCTGCCGTAGTGAGTACCAATTTGAATACAAAATTATTTCCCGACCTCATTTAAGTATCCAAGTATCAATAGTTCATATTATATTAACAGTAGGTAATACTAAGAAATTACAATAGTAGGTACTTTTTATGACAGTTAAGTAAGATTATGTTTGTAGTCTAATAAAGCAGAGTACATTTAATGTTCAAGAAAATAAGACTTTTGATAGCCAACCTTGGAATTAGTAATTACAGAGAAAATTCAGTGATTTATTGCCTTCATTATTTTTAAACAACTAGCCATTATGTGGTAACACACTATTATTTTGAAAACCGTTGCCTAAGTGAGCAATTTTTGTGGTGAAATGAAAGTGATACCTACGTTATTTTAACAAAAAAAAAGAGTTTCTTCACTCCTCATAATGCTTAAAAGAGAATTTGTTATTTCATTATTTTAAACTGCAGGTTCTATTCACATTCCTACTAAATAAAAAAGACACCAATACATTTTTATTTCTCAATCATGTAAGTACTAATATTATTATCGTCGATCGATCAGTAGGTACGCTTGAAGCGGTTGTTCCGTGGATGGGTAACCATCTTTACATACCAAGGCCCCTCCGTGCCTCAGAAAACACGTTAAGTCAGCTGTCATTTGTGGCTCTTTGACAGTCGTTCCGGGTCGTCAGAAGCCCGAAAGTCAAACAGTCTTACCAAGGGGTATCGTATTACCCAGTAACTGGGTTATGGAGGTCAGATAGCCGGTTAGACTGGAAGCTGACCCCAACATAGTTGGGAAATGGCTAGGTAGATGATGAATCATGTAATATTGAAAAATTATAGTTTGCAAAAACCCAACCTTCGATTTGATACCAGTGTATTTTCATATTCCTAATTGAGGAGGACAAGTGATTCCTATTTTCAATTAGCTACTTCTTAAATTCAATTAGCTAATTTATTTTCTCTTCACAAACAATGGCATCATATTAATTTGGACAAGCTTTTAAAAACTGTGATACTAGTTTGTGAGAGACTGGTGTCTGCGCTAGGAACGCCAGAAGATCACCAGGTTCCCACCACAAAGTATGTGATATTCTCCTGTCAACCGCCACGCTATCACTGCCTTCTCTTTGATATCATTCCTCACAGGCTCACACAATCCATCCATCTTTTCTTTGGCCTTCCTGTCCCTCTCCATCCGTCAACATTGATATTGATCACTCTTTTATTCACATGCGTTTCTTCCCTCCTCATCACGTGCCCATACCAAGCCAAACAGTATGTAAAAATACTTAATCAGTTATTAAGAATCCTAGCTACTATCCTACTTTAATATTATAAATGTAAAAGTTTGTATGTTTTGATGTTTGGATGTTTTTACTCAATCACGCGAGCGGATTTGGATGAAATTTAGCACACAGATAGTTTTTAACCTGGAATAACACATAGGTTACTCTTAATCCTGGTAGTACCTACGTTCCCGTGGGATATTTTCCGAACTCCACGCGGGCAAAGACAATAGATTAAAAAAAACAACAGACTTCCAAAAAAACACTACAAAGGGAAAAATAACGTTGATTTCGGAAGTCGGTGACTATTATTATTATTATTAATCAGTTTATTTCAGATTATAAAAAATAATCCATACAAATTATAAAATAGAGAAATAAATTAAATTAATTAAATATTGTGTTAGTTAAATCTTATACACTATGTTAGTCAATTCCCATCACAATATGCATCCATTTGTTTAGGATAGGGCAATCTGCACGAGATACAACCATCTGCAGGATACTGTTGCTACTGCCTCGCACGCGCTGCAACAAAGACGCTACGTTCTTCCGTACAACCGCATGAAAGCCGTCCGTTCGCGCCTCCGTAAACATTCCGGACGCACTACAATAGCGAGGCAGCCGCATCACGCGACTATGGATATGTATTTAAACTTTTTGTCACCGCCTTCCGAAATTAAAGTTATTTTTCACTTTCTAGTGTTTTTTCGGAAGCCGGTTGTTTTTTTTTTCACTTTTTAGTTATACCTACCCCACACCAATTTGAAATTCATCATCCTTGGGGTCAAAACAATGCATATTTATGCGATAGCAGCAATCGCAGTTGATTTGCTGTAATTTTTTTAAGAGTTCCGTTGTCTGTCTCCGAAACTCATCATCAGATCTATATGAAATTTAAATGGGACCATTTCGGAATAAACCCCTTTCGAAAAAAAAAGAAGAATTTTGCAAATCCTACATAAAAAAATATATTAACATGTCGAATTGACAACCTTCTTCTTTTTGAAGTCGGTTAAAAAGAGAAATAAGTGGAAAGAAGAGTGTTCTAGTGTAGGTAAATTAGCGGGATAGAGTGGTTTTGATGAGTTGGTAATTCCTCAGTTGCTTTACAATCTAAGTTAAGGAGCCATTCCACTAGAGCACTTTTACAATTGTAATCTTAAGCAGAGCCGTGGTAGCCCAGTCGTATCGGCCATCTTACGATTTGTAGGTCATGATATTGAACCCAGGTACTTTGTGTATTTGATTTCATCACCACTGTTCTCAAAACGGTGAAGGAAAACATCGTGAGGAAACCAAAAATTCAAAGACATGACTGTGACACCCACCAACCCGAACTAGGCCCGCGTGGTGAATTATGGTCCACTCCCTCGCATAGAAGCCTGTGTCCCAGCAGTGGGAACATTAGAGGCTGATTATGCTACTCTTACAAGCCTTTGTTGATAACTAATGGGTAATGGGTACGATTTATTAAGTGGGAACCTAAGAAAGTATAATGAGAGAAGCTCGTTCTTAAAACTTTAGCTGTGTTACTGACAGAGTATTTTCTGCGGTTTTCTTACCTTCATATTATTTATTTTTTCTTCTCGCTAAAAATTCGTGTGTAACTACTATTCTGTAATAATGCAGTCAGTAACTAACTTATTCTTTAGCGACCATAATCATTTACTAAATAAATCTGCGCAGCAAAGAGCTATGTAAGTTTGTTACCAATAGGAAAACTTCAGTTAAAAGTTTTCAGGAAATAAACAAATGTAGAGACACGATGTTGTCCTTCATTATGTTGTGTATGTGCAAAGACGTAACATTATTATTATGTGGTATTTTAAATAATTTTACAACATAAAGTGAATATATTTCTTGCGAGTACATCTTGGTGCGCAATTTCATAAAGAATTCTTGCCGCTGCATTCATCATTATAATAAAACGTGTAAGTAATCAATTTTATTCAAAATACCGATGGCTATTCAAAATTAACGAATAATAACAGTTATTATCGTTGCCTTACATGGAAATCAACAAAATAATTAATGCGATTCGTCACAATTCGCGTATCGGCGGCCATTTGTGCCGCTATTACCGGCTCAACTCCGATAAGCTTTACTGCCTAACGACATGGTTAGTTTGAGCTCCTCGCACGTAATAAATTATTATAAATACAAAACTATGAGAAAGTCTGTGAGTTTAATTTTCCGCAAATTTGATCTAACGCTATAAAGGTGGGCAATCTCGCGCGTTCGTTGCTGCGCTGGCGTTGATTGCGCATTACCACTGTTTCCTCTACCTCCTGGCTCCTGCCTCTGCTCTGCACACGTAATGAAGTTTATAAACTCGCTCTAATTGAGCGGTTACTATTCCTACTCCTAAAGGTAAGGTAACCATGACATTGCCTTAGCAATAGAATTTAAGAGGCTGCCAAACTTAAATGGGACCCGCGCATTTCGTTTTTCTGGGATTTCCTTTATTCGATTCGGATCAATGTACAATCATTGTACAAAGAATAAAAATAAGTAAAGTTCTAAAGGTTCTAAACCTACCTGATTTAAATTAAATTTTCAATCGGATGTTTTCGATTTTTCCCTTGTTTTTCGTTCAGTCGTTTTCCTTTAGCTTTTTACTACGGGAAAGTAGAACTGGCAGATAAGCTAACGTAACTCGGCGTTTAATTAGATTCTATTTTTGCTTCTGTTAATTTATTTTAAACAGAGGTAGGTAATAAGTTTGTTAAAAATTTAAGTTTTTTTTAAGTCATGCGCAAATTGCCAACTTAAGTGCAGGTATTACTTACGTCACAGCGTGCATAATGTATTTGTAGGTGTCTACGCACACTCATTGAATTCTATGTAAATGTGCAAGCAGCAACCCATCTGCTTGGAGCTATTTTGAGTCATGTAGTATAAACTAAGGGCTTATTTATTCACGATATAACCGCGAATATTGTGACGCGGTAATCGGCGCGCGGGCACAGCCCCATCCATGGCGGCAAGCTCTCACAGTGCATAAATAGTGATGCGAAGCATCGGCGCACCGAGTAATTCGAATAAATACCTCGATACAATCGGCTCACTGTTTAACGAGAGAGCCTTTTCCGCGCCGCGGTGAGCCGTTTAGCGAATTTCAATAGTTATCACGCGGAGAAAAACTCGCTCGGCGAGAGGGACGGGCGCGAGCGGCGAGGCCAGCGCGAGCGGGACGGACTTAATAAGAAAGAAATAATAAAAAAGCGGTTGTGTGTGCGTGGTCGGAGTGTGGTGGCATAGGGCGGCGATGCAGGCCCCTCCCTGTGGCGCGCCGCCTGCCGCCTGCCGCCGCCTCAGTCGAGTCCACAGCGCGCCGAGCCGCACCGGTCCGCTCTCCCCGCGTCCAGAGCGCGCGTAAAAAGTTTCAACACACTGTACGAAACTTGCACACCGTGATTACGATACCGAACTACGTAGCGATCATTAATTCTTGCGTTGTTCTGTATAAGACTCGCTGAAAAGTTTGTGTTTTTCATTTTATTCGGAAAGTCTGTGATTTTTGCGATTCCTGTAAATCTTGAAAATTATTTTTTTTCTCGAAAAGTTATTTTACTTAAAATATTTACTTACGTACGTTTGTCTATTTCAAAGCATATCTGGACAGTATTCATAGTCAGCAATTCGCAAGTGCGAACCGCAGCAGAATCTCAACTTGAAAGTTGCAAAGATTATGTACTGGAACATCGATGGGATGTTCGGACGGTGACACCGAGTGGTCAGCTGGAGGCAGGCTGGGCTCGCAGGCGGTCAACTTGATGCTGCTGCAGGGCGAGGGTCGGCAGGGGCCCGCCATGGAGGAGGACTGCTCCGCGCGGCCCTGCGCCACGGACTTCTCCATCGCTGCCATCATGGCCAGAGACCGCCAGGAGCGGAGAGAGAGGCGGCGGCACAGGGACCCCAGGGAAGACACGCTCATGCCTTTAGGTGAGTCCATCAAACTTTACAACTACTTCAAAATAACATTCTACCAAAAACAAATAAAACTAGTTTAAACCTTGAGTAAATATGCCTAAGATCACATGAATGCACTTAAGAATAAGAAATCACTCCAAAAAGTTCAGAAATAAACTGGTTTAAGTAGTCAAAACTCATTAGAAACTTCTCCAAACTTAACTTCCAATAAGATTAAGTTCCTTTTCGAAGTAAAAGTTCAACAAAAACTTAATTAAGTGGAACTAGCAGTTATAAACATTGTTTGACAAGCTCCCCTTAACAAGGTTAAGGCCAGGTAGAACGAATTTCTACACTAATACAATTATAATTAATTTTCATCTGTTACATTACATTGTAAGAATTGCGTAGTTAAGATTTTTTTGTGGTTCCATATTCTTTTGATATTTTCCCAACTTATTTAGGTAGCAGCAATTTTCTTGTAAGTTAATTTTTATTGTGAGAATATTGTTTATATTTTCTTGAAGCCAAGGGAAATCACTGAAAGTTTTGGCCGAAAAATATTATGAAGTTTTTGATCTTTCATCCTCTTCAAAATGATTTCATTCATAATTTTATCGTCTCTTTAAAATACGATAAAAGATAATTAGTCTAATAAGTTAATAACAAATCTTATGAATGATTTAGGCCTATACAAACATTTGAAATAAACGCAACCATTTAAATAAAAAAAAAATGGCAATGTTAAAAGTATATTTCCCTAATCGAACACAACAGCTATCGATTCGATATGGCTGTCATTAAAGGTACAGTAATATTTTCTTGTAAAATGAAAACATTCCGATTACTATTATTTATTGCTGGTTCTTATCGCGAATAAATATTAATGTAACCTATCAGCAAATTGTTCGCCACAAAATTTACGTTAACATAATGACTTTATATTATAAACTTGACCTGTGCCATAATGATAATGGAAAAATGAGCTTTAAAAGGTAAAAAAACCGTTTAATATAAAACACAAAAAATGGAATGTTTTTCGGGAGCTTCGGCTTCGCCTTTTGGTCGTGTTTACTTATACAGAACTTGTTTTAATTAAGGAAGGAACTGAGGAACCTATGAATTCTTTGCCACAAATGTGTCTGATTTCTTATCACTGAAAAAAAGAAATTAAGTACATAATTAACAAACCGTAATACACCGTAAAAGCATATTAATACACCTAGTCGTAGCGTACCCGATTGAATGATTTATAACTTTTTTTATCCGTAATTTTTTTCCACTGCTTATACCTGGTAGCGCCAGTGTAACCCGCGAAATAAAAAATAAATAAATAAATGGGTTTCCCATAGTTACTTATCAAATATGGAAACCCTCTTAATTTTTTTTTTTGTAATATCCGCTATGGTATACGCAATCTGTACAAATTTCACCTGTCTATTACCGTTCATGAGATACAGCTCGCTGACAGACATACGGCCGTTCCGTTGGCACCCTTTGAGTACGAAACCATAAAAAAATATATATTTAAAGTTATCATTCTGTTTTTTCATGTTGTTTAGACAAACATACGTCCTTAACAATGTCCGTCAATAAAATACTTGATCTTTTTGTAAACTCACGATTAATTTATGATACTACCTTTTAGTTACAGTAACTTTGATAGTGTCATAAAATTAAAATGGAAACTAAGTTTTATATCTTTAGCGAGAAACATTTTGAATCGAGACTGTATCATATATTTTGATGATTATTTATCAGGTGCCTAACGTATTTTTATTGATATTAATGTTGGGACTTTGAAAAGTACAATTGAATAGGTTGGATTAAGGACACATTGTTATTTTATTATGAAGTTA
Organism: Antitype chi; assembly: GCA_947359405.1. Classification (NCBI taxonomy): domain Eukaryota; kingdom Metazoa; phylum Arthropoda; class Insecta; order Lepidoptera; family Noctuidae; genus Antitype; species Antitype chi. The sequence goes on along the minus strand of OX375813.1, from coordinate 8,067,123 downwards.
TTGTTGACTACCTATTTTTGGTCTCTTTCGTTATTCACTAAGTACCAATTTAATTTCCAACTCTCATCATCTGCCCAGCCTTAATTTTCTCAACTGTCAGCTTCCAGTCTAACCGGATGCAGCCTAGTACCAGTATTTTACATGAAGCGACTGCCTATTTCACCTCCACAACCCAGTTACTGGGTAATACGATAGCCCTTGTTAAGACTGGTGGTCAGACTTTAGGATTCTGATGACCCGTAACGACTGTCAAAGATCTACGAATGACAGCTGGGAGCAGCGGCTTAACGTGCTTATATTAACTGTTCTAAACAATTTATTATTCTTCAAAAATCACAATTCGATCCCATCATTGCTAAGTTAACAATGTAGATGAACGTTATAGTTTTTAAACACCTACAACGTTCATCTCAAACTCAAACTCAAAGCATTCATTTCAAATAAATCAATTACAGGCACTTTTGAATTGTCAAGGGGTCGGTCAGTTAGAAAGATGAAGCTAGTGGAACATTCCAATCTGCATTGTTAATTATTAAAACTTAAATTACAACTTCAAATATTATTCTTAATGAACTTAATCATCATTACAAATAAATCAAGTCAAGTTAAAACAAGTAAAAACTAACATAAACCCAGTAATGTAAAAAAAAATGTGTTAAAGAGAAGTACAGACTCACTGAGATACTTGTAATTTTAATATTTAAACACATGCTATTAAAACACGGAAACAAGACACACATACTTATAGACAACATACAAAGATAATTACTAATGGATCGCTACTTCTACTATTTCTGATTCCATTGATGTCCAGATTTACAGCCTAGTGTCAGAATTGAATTGTTTTAATTTTTTTCACGGACAGATCTAGAAAAGATGTTTTTTTTTTACTTTTTCATCCTCCTTTCCAATCCGCTTTTGTGGATCACAGCCCTTATGATCATTAAAGTCTTGGTGAATGTTATATTTTGAACTAGCTTTTCTCTGGCTTTGCCCGCGGTAACCAATTTAAACAAAACCTTAACAAATTATACACCTAAACCTTCTTCATGAATCATTCTGTTTATTGGTGAAAACTGCATGAAAATCCGTTCTGTAGTTTTTGAGTTTATCGCGAGCAGACAAACAGACAGACGCGGCGGGGAACTTTGTTTTGTAATATGTAGCGATGTCCATCTCTTCCAACTACAATTAAGCAATACTTACACAAAAACGGGAACGTTTTCAACTAAGAAGGTATTTCATTATAAATCTAGTATGGTCAGGATTTGTCACTAATAAAACTAATAGGTACGTCCCTATGCATTTCATTGTCCTCAAACATTTCTTAAATGTAAATAAATATTATTTCGTTACATTTAAGAAAGTAAAAAGTATTCTACTAACAAAGATATTTAATTTACTATTTTTAAGTTTTATTATATGTACTTAATAGAAGCAATGTGATAATAACTCAAACATAACATGCCCTTAATTCGTTTATACTGCACCTACTACTTGCTACGGTGTAACAATAAAATAAAGAAAGTCTGAATAGTGAGTGTTTTTGTAGTTCAATACTTAAACACAACTTATTTTAATTTTAATAAAGGAAGGAAGTAAGGAATCTATGAAACCTTTGCCACGAATGGGTCATAAGCAGAGATCGGATATTCGGATGCATATTCACCTAAAGTTGAGATGTTGGCTAACATGGAATGCGCTTTTGTATCGAAAAAGTCTTAATTTAGGTAAGTAATTTGTTTATTTTTTGTTTTAACTAATACAAACCACCCCTCCTCCAGTACATACACATATTTGTATCGGGTTAAACATTAATTTTAAATAAATACACATCTGAATAGTTATGCAATCCAAGAATCCCGGGGTTTTTAATAAATATTACAAATAATTTATAAAGCCGCTTCCATACTTTCATAGCTAAAAGTTATCTTTACGTAAATATGCATCCGAATATCTGATCTCTGGTCATAAGTCATAAGATTATTTTCTCTGAAAATAAGAAATTAATTAAGTACTTAATTAAAAATACCGTAATACCTATTGAGTGATTTATATTTTTTTTTACCTGGTTTGTCCCACTCCTGGGAAAGGGTCTTAACTTCTTAAGTGATTTGCATAAAAATACCTTCTTCCAATATTTGTCTTACATGAATCCGATACACAATAAGCACCTGTTATTACTTTATGTTGACATTCAATTTGCACAATGAAAAATAATTCGTAAAATGCCGAATAAAATAAGCTTGAACAATTATCAATAAATTGTTCAATTCACAATGTAGAGCGGCGGCTGCTATGAACATTTACAAATTTACTTTTTATTTATTATTGAGCATTCAATTAGTGTTTAATTTAATTAGAATCAATGCTTTAGAAGTTTTTCGTTTAATTACATTAAATAGTGTTTAATTTAGAGACTGTGTCAATTTCTTTTTATCTGTTCAAATGAATTCCAAACATTTGATTATCTCGCAGTTTTGAAAACTTCCTAAATTAAAGTCAATAAAATTTTAACTGCATATTTTTTGCAATTAATGTGTGATTGTTAAATGGAAAAGAATATGCTGCTCTACAATAATTTAAATTTAGATACTGAAAAAAATAAGAACTGACCTATGAGCCTACCTGCACTGCATGGATTGATTTATTTTTCAGCTGGAAATCAGTTAACGTGAAAGACATATCACTGAAAGATAAAGGTCAACTTTATATAAGTTTTACTGAAATATTAGTACTAAGTACAGTCACCAAAAGTGAAAAATAACTAGTCAAATAAAAAAAAATCGAATTCAAATTCATTTATTTGTGCGAACATGGTACATTACATGGTCTTAAATTAATAAATGGTCTCATCATATTCTGCCACGTGGGGCGCGCAAATATCAGGTACATACAAAAATAAAATTATTACAGTACCAAATTAAAATATTAGGTATTATATTGATACTATTGAATAAATAATTACTAATTAATATTACAATATGAGACATGTCAGTTAAAAATATTGTATAATTAATGTCAAAATATAATTCAATGTCAAACTATTAACTATCAAAGAGAGATGTCATAGTATTAAATATTACAATTAAATTAGGATGCCAAAGTATCATTCAAAAAGTCGTTTATATTATAGTTACACGTAGTAGTACAGTAGTAGTGTCTTAGGATATAGTTACAATTTAGTAAAGAACCGATAGATGTTTTCGAATAAAATTTAACTTAAATAAGAGAAAACAAACAGTTATTTTATCAAATTAATTTTCATTCCATTTTGGTGACAGTACAAATTTTACCAAATTGTAGCTCTAAAATTCATAAAAGCCTTGAGAATCCTCAAGAATTATATTTGGCTTAGTAGGTACCTAGTAGTATTTGCTCAAGTATTGTTAAGTAACGATGTTCGCCAATGTATCGTTCTAAAAGTTAATGATATTAAAAATATGCTATCTGTATACTGCAAGAACAGTCCTTACACTAAACAAAACGGAATCACAATAAAGATATTTCAACAATATAATGCAAGTGCAACACACACGCTTAGCAGAAAGGCAGCTACTAACAATCGGCATGGCTAACGTAATGATTACCACATTATCGTCTCAGGGTCACTCTTTGTCGCTACCTAGCCGTAATCACCCAGCAGAGGAAATTTACAGCCTGAAGCAATGATAAGGATTATCATAACAATGGGACTATTCATGTGGCAAGCACTTACCTATTAACATATTTTTTTTTAACAAAAGCTTAGCCCAGCCGCGTATTAGGATATTTTCCAACTTATTAAAAACTATTCCAACTAGAAGATTGGGACGTAATATGTAACAGTAAAATAAAAGTAAATTGGTTTATAAACATTTTCTCATTTAAAAACGATTTAAATCAAATAAATTTTTCGTTGTTTTGAATTTTCCGCCAAAACGCTCCTTATGATGACTTTTATCACGTGACCACACGTGACGTCAACTTTGTGTTAAAAGTAGTTAGTAAGTAAACAAATGAATGTCGAGTTTATAATTAACAAGATTTTTAATGGATAGAAATTGATATTACTGGTGTGCGGTGCCATCTGTGCATAAATACTTCTAAAACTGCGCCACACAAATTATTTGTACTGGTGATGGTACCGCTTACACGAAGTTGACGTCACGATTTGACGTGATAAAAAAGTCATCGTAAGGAGCGTTTTGGCGGTAAATAGAAAAAAAAACGAAAAACAAATTTGATTTTAATCTTTTTTAAATGAGAATTAAAATAAATTTATTTTTATTTTTCTGTTAAATATATCGTCTCAATCTTAAAATTCAAATAGTTTTTTATTAAATTGGAAAATACCCTATTGCGTATCGCACTATAAGTAGGAAAGGCTTTCATTTTGACAGTTCAACAACATTCATGGCGTTATTTACGTTGTTAGGCAGACAATTTTTTCGACCAAAAGAAGCAATGAATAAGCAAATTTCCTTCAAAATTATTCAGTTTGTGATTAATAGTGTGTTACGCAGTTTGGGTGCTGAAAAGATCTTGCTACTGCAATACTTTAAAGTAGGCGTATACAATAGGTACTTACTTCTGTGACCGCCTTAATTATTCATTTATGTACAGAAATGTCGTAATCATGGTTATTAGTTGCAATTTAACGAGGAACCCTGAATAAATTGACTCTAGTACCTATGGGTCAAAAATTTCACTAACTTTAAAAACCTTTTATTACGCACATATCTTTTCTAGAACATAATTTTGAATATCGCTATAGTTATTTTGTTTGGTGTTTTTTTTTAAAACATAGGAAACTGCAATTTATTTAATTTGCTCTAAAATCGGAAAATATGCCAAAAAATCTATAAAAAGTAGGATAGACACAGTAAATACCTAGGACAGTAAAAAGTCTAATTGCTCACAACGTCTTAAGACACGTTTAATTTGATAAAAGGCCCATCAAAATAAGATACTGAAAAGTAAATCCAGGGACGCCGCACCTTTTTTAATAATTTAACACTTAAAATAAATATAAGACAGTTTGTCGGTTGTCAATCTGTCAGTTAATAGAGTGTGAGATAGACGACGAAGAGATATATTTATAAAATATGTGTCAAAAGTATGTGATAAAGAAATTACAGATGTTCCAAACTGTTTTGATGCCGTCGCTTCTAAGATTGTAGCCTCATAATGACTTCATTATGCTGACAGGTTGTTCTTCACGACAAAGCGGAAAAATGTTTTAGTGGCTACTTAACTAAATATACATCTTTAATGACGCTTCTATTTTTCTGGAGATTTCTAAATTAACTGGTAAAACAATATTAAAATGTAAAGAATTTTTATTTCTCATCCCACATTATCAGCCTCGCTTGTTAATGAAGGAAGACGATTGACAGATGTCATTTGGTCTTTCAGAAAAGTTCGTGGACGCGACAGCATCCGCCTCGGGTTCCCCGTCCCCGCCCCTCGCGGAGTTCGAGCGGGATTCCCCCGTGGATGTGTCGTCGACGTCGGAGGCCGGGTCGGCCAGCGGAGCCCCGAGCGGCTCCCGGCCCCTCTCACCGCCCCCCAGGAACCCGCAGCTCGCGGAGCGGTGGTCCAGTGAGGAGATGCGACACATACAGTGCCACCTCGAAACTAAAGAACTCTGGGACAAGTTCAACGAATTAGGAACAGAAATGATAATCACTAAGACTGGAAGGTGAGTTTTTATTGTTTTTTTTTCATAGTTTTAACTGTAATAAATTTAAATACAAAAAGTAGATAGGTTATAAATTCGTCGGGAAGCAATAGTGCCAAATTATTAACGCCTACTCTCGTTTAGCTACGCCGAACACATTTAAATTAATTAAACGACGATTGTCTCATAGCTTTTTATACATCAGCACTTTTATGGACTCCATATCCGGCACATTGAGTATTTGTCAATTATAACAAACGCTCAAATTGCAATTCATTTATTTTTAATTACCTGCGTTAAAACGGACGGTTGAAAACAGAAGTCGTTTTATCGCAATTAATTTTTCATTAATTGAACCGAGAGGCGGATTCATAACAAGCAGTACTGACGTAAAGCACGCGTTATTAACCACTTAAATGACGAAACGAATTGTTTTTAGGCTTCTCGTGTTGAACTTGACGAGAAATTAAAAACTCTGTGGTAGGTAGGTAATCGAATCGCGATTGTTGGTTAACGAGATCAAGGCAGTATCGACGGCGCGTTTCAGAGGCGATAAGGTAGGTGGCACAGTGAGGGCGACGGCGCGAGGCGTGTCGGTCGCGGCGCGGCGCCGAACAATGGGCAATCGACCGCCGCCGCGCCGCGCCGCGCCGCGCCTCCGCCTCTAGCCGCCCGTGCGATACTCGCACGTTAAACAATGAACGCCACAATCAAAAACGTAACGATCACATCAATCGAACATAATATAATTGCCCTCCAAATAATCTGCTCGTTACAGCAACAACAGATCGAATTTTCATCTCATTAAAACCTGAAGTTAACTGATGATTATCTATACATAAACAAACTGTAGGTATGTATACTTTTCTGATGCAATTATCTTAGCAAAATCTTAATCTGCCTTCAAGATTTCTAAGTACCTATTCAGTATCCACCATTGAACTGGACCCCTAATCGTAACACACATATCTGAATCATTTTGAAGGATATTGCTAATCCATTGCTTCATATGTTAGAAAACTGTATCTGCTCTACAACGCAAATAACGAAATGAATTTATTGAACTGTCAAAATGAAAGCCATTCCTAACACTTTACGCAATTACCCCTCTGACAGTAACAGAGAGTTAAAACTAGAAAATGGTAACATAGTAGAACTTACCCGGTTTAGTTCTACATGCTCAATTAAGCTACGTGGCGGTTGATAGATATAATTTATTGACTAAGGACGGCGGTAAAGACATTCCGTTTTAACTTTAAATTTTAAGACGCATCTTCACTAAACACAAGGCTTTTCTTGCCAAAAGTCTTTGAGCAAGTTCACATGACAAACGTAGGTAGAACTATTGGAACTGCTGAAACAAATCAGATCGAAATGCAAGGTCTGCTGTCACATAAAAGTCTGATTAAACTCGACTAAATCTAAAAAGCAGTTGTTTAGCTATATTTGACGTCCAAGCAGGTGAAAATGATTTGTGTGTAAGTGTTATCGAGGAAGCACTAGGTCGGTAGAGAGCCGCGCGGCGGAGCGGCGCACTGGCGACGCTTATCGACGCCCGCGTAAATCAACGCGACAGACCACCGATCGTGACAAATTCGCAAACCTAATCTTTTGATAACGTTGTAGCTTACTCAGACAAACCGCACGATACTCGCCGCTTTTAAACGCTCCACCAATATTCTCTTTTGGGTTCGTTATTTCACATAACAAATACAAATTTCTTGAAACTATATCGCTGAAGCTAAACTCCAACTATATCCAGCCACTCGATACCTGAACCTAATTAAGGAATCTAACCCATTTCACAGTTTCGCTTTGGAATTTATTTAATGCTAAATACGTCGTCTCCATACAAATAAATGTGAACAAAGGCCGGGTATAATGTACAAAACAATGAAGGCTCTTTCACGGACTATAAAGCTGTATTAATACCTCACTTATTTATTCCTTATAATGTTCTCGAGTTAACGACGCTTCGGGCATCCAGTTTTTCTACCACGCACCATAAAATACGACATCTGGAAATATATACCAGACGCATTCATTTCCGAATTTAGCAACACAGAATACAATAATAACAGTGTTGATTTGCTGTAATAACCGTTCGCAAAAAAAGATTGTAGCCATGTTTCGTTTTTATGAGGATGTTTAGATGCGATAGATCTTCATAATTACCTCGCGTTATCTCTTTTTCCACATTATCGATGCTTTAGATACGGCCGGTATCGGTGATAAAAGACAGAGCGCGATAGCAGGCGTTACAAAGGGCTTTGGGAAGTCGCAATGGAAGACAATTTGCCACACACCGTCACGCGAGCTTATCCGAGTCGGCCTCGTCGATTAGCATAAATCTCGCCAACTAACCGTCACAAATGAACGACGGGCGCGGGACGCGGGTAGCCGCTAAACAAACTGACGCGGGCGACGATGCGATCGCGCGACATTCGCATGTCGCGGCGACGATGCGCGACGAATCGCGAGCGTCGGCCGCCCGCATAAATCAGCATTATCTCGCGAGATAGCCGCGCGCCTGGACCCACCCCGCCGTATCACGCGAAGCCCCGTGTCGTTCGAAAAAATTAATGACTTGGAAAAACGATTCGCTTATGAGGGATCTTTCACTGTAATTGAATTGCCCCGCAGAGATCGGCCGAATTGTCGCGCAATATATCGAGTAGGTGATACTGAATCAGGTACGCTGACCTTTGCAAAACAATCTCCACTTAAATAAAGCCCTGATGAGAAACTAACTTATCAAAGCCACAATTTCGTTTAACTTTCAATGTTTGCCATAGTAATAAGTTCTAAACGGTCTCAATCAAATCCCTATTACTGATTTAATATTTCATGCCCCATAAAAGTACAAAAGACAGACTGCAACAAAATGAAATCCCCACACATTATCTCACCCCAAAAGATAATCGCTGCACGCGTAATAGAATAATGTAAATATGTCGGTTTGTCCGTCGCTAGTTGGCATGCTAATCGCGTTTCTGTAAGCTTCATTTTAAAACCTGCCGCGTTGTGCACCACTCTTTTAGTTTATTCAACGGGGACCCATTTTTCATCCGCTCGGCAAATATTTTGATGTTTGTCGATTACGCGGCTTTGTGTGCAAAAGCTTTCATAAGCGGAGAGTCCATCTGATGCCTTTGTTTATTGTGTTCGACAAATTAGGAGCGTTTTATTAATACGCTGATAATATCGGAAATGACAACTTCTGTCGATTGAATTAATTGTTGTCATTAGTTATGATGTTTGATGTATTTTTTCTGATTTGAAATAGTGTGGGTTTTCCTAAAAAAAAAAATGTACCTATTTGATTAAATATAATGTAGATATGCGTATTTTACACTGAATGCTATTAATAGTTATTATTATTGTAACTGTAAATAATAAAAATAAATAATAAATCATCTATGAAACCATATCATACATCTATCTATGGTCCAAAACGTTAACGAAAAACCGGATTTTCAAGTAGACTACATCAACTGCATTCAGATCAATAAACTCTATAGAAAATTATAGAGTTTATGTATCATATTAGCATAAATATATGCACACAATTATATAATGTATCATATATATGTGGGAACAGTGCTAACAGATTTAAATTAACATGTTTTACTAATACACAATCGGATCCGTCGTCGATAGCTACTCGTAGCGCGGAAGATGTTTTCGCCTGTTCTCGTTGCCAACACTCTAATCGTTGGAGCACACAGTTGGCAGCCAACCCACTCTTTGATTTACTTCTCACCAGCATCTAACCATCATAAATCTTCCACATATGATATATAAACACACTTTTATGTTATAGGTATGTATTCAAAGGCATTTTAACTTAACAAAACATCACATAGCATCTAAATTAACATTGTTCTTGTTTATAAATTACTCGTCGACTCTTTGCGGGCTCTGGCATGTAGTGAAATATTTTGACGTCTTTCTTTATAATGGGTGCGACATAAATCCCGCTTGTTTGCTTTTTGATAATCAGATGTGTACATTTTTGAAGTCAGATCGTTGCAGGAAAATCATTGGTTTTTGTTTCTCAGATTAGTGTATTCTTGGGTTTATCAGATTTTTTAACAACATTGAACAATTACCCACCTTCGTAACTTTAGCGTTTACCGGTCAATCTCGTTGCTTTAAGGTATTACACTTATTTTCACGCTTTTTATCTGTAACAAGGTCAGCACCGGTTGAAGTAACACGTTATAGGTTTATATGTATATTGCCTGGTTACAATAGTCACAAGCGCCACTGCAGAGGTTGAGGAACTGGTTCATTTCCCAGGTCGGGCAAAGTGTTAATAGGGTTTTTCCAACAGGAATTTCTTAGTAGGATCCTGGAGTCTATCTTTGTGCCCCCATGATGGCAATAGGCTCGCTCCCTTTAACATGGGACTTAAAATTAAACTGGCAAAATGTGGGTAGATATACTATAATTACACCTCTGGCTAGCTCTTCAGGGATTACAGGCGTGATGTTATTTTATTTATGTATCGCGCCAGGTTTCAATTTGTTACTTGAGTTAGGAAATCAGAATAGAAGAATTCTTAAACCCTCGTTTCAGGCTTCCATATTTGGTGAAATATACATGATTTATTTTTACACGCTTTATATTAGGTCTTTACCTATGAAATTGCCGTTTTGCAGTACTGGCCATTTCAAATCAAAATAATTTTTGTTTGGGTAAGAATTCTAATTTCAAATTAATTTTATTTTAAAAACATGGTTTTTTTTTTCCAAAAGTAGTCATTTGTTTATTGATTAGTGTTACATTTTCATCGCATTTCAATCTTTTTCGTCATCATGGATACGTTAAAAATTCGAGTAATTATGGAATATGAGTACCGTCGTGGCAGCAACGCGGCACAAGCGGCACGCAACATCAACGACGTTTACGGAGCTAACACTACAAACCAACGCACCACCTGTTATTGGTTTGCTCGCTTCCGTTCTGGAAATTTCGACCTGAAAAATGAACCTCGCGGTCGTCCGAAGACTTTGGTCGACAATGACGAATTAAAGGCGATTGTGGAAGCTGATGATACACAATCTACGGCTGAATTAGCAGCAGCTTTCGACGTTAGCGTCGAAACAATATTGGTCCATTTGCGTCAAATTGGCAAGGTAAAAAAGCTTGACAAATGGGTGCCCCACGAACTCAATGATCGTCAGCGCGAAGTACGCGTCGAGACGTGCCTTGCACTGCTCAACAGACACACAAATGAAGGAATTTTGAACCGCATTGTTACCTGCGATGAAAAATGGATTCTGTTTGATAACCGCAAGCGCTCAGCAAGTTGGTTGGATCCTGGTTCAGCACCTAAACAATGCCCTAAACGAAAACTTACCCCTAGAAAAGTGATGGTCACTGTTTGGTGGTCTAGCGCCGGTGTGATTCATCACAGCTTCTTACCAAACGGGGTCAGCATTACTGCAGATGTGTACTGTGAAGAACTGAACACAATGATGGAGAAGCTGGCACATCTCCAACCAGCATTGGTCAATCGCTCGTCTCCGCTGCTCCTGCACGACAACGCGCGACCTCATACTGCACAGCAGACGGTCTCCAAGTTGCAAGAACTGGGGTTGGAAGCTCTCCGTCATCCGCCCTACTCACCAGACCTTGCGCCTACAGACTACTACTTTTTCCAGAATTTGGATAACTTCTTGGCGGGAAAAAAATTCAATACCCGAGAGGCAGTACAAAATGCCTTTGAAGAATTTGTTGCCTCCCGTCCAGCTGATTTCTTTAAGAAGGGCATCAATAAACTGCCACTGCGATGGCAAAGATGCATTGATTGCATGGGTGATTACTTCGATTAATACAAATAAAAAATACATGAAAAAAATTCGTTTAAATTTTTTCATACAAAACGGCAATTTCATAGGTAAAGACCTATTATTAGCTTCACTTGTATGTTTGTAACCGACTCCATAGGGCACGATTTTGACCCACTTTAAACGGTCAGATTCCATTTAAACTTTGTAAAGTTATCGAGGACCGATGACAATTCAATCATTTAAAAAAATAGAAAAAAAAGGAAAAAAAAACTGAAAAAATCACGCTTTTGTAGTTAGCAGAACTAAAAAATAGAAAATAAATAATAGTTTTTTTAGACAATAATTGATTACAAAAATACCTCAAAAAGCACCCCACCCTTTTAATTGAATTAAATTATTTCTACTTTTTTAGTTTGGTTTTTATAGCGTGTTTTTTAGTTTTTTAAACTATTATTTTAAATCAATCATTTAATTTGACCCCTTCAGATGTGTAACACCTAAATAAGGCACCTGCCGTTAGCATTTAAACTTTCCAAATATTAGTGTAATGTTCCACGACACAGCACATTTTTACCTGTAATGGCCCATCGCGCTACGAATTCCCACAACTAGCTTCGTAGCGATTTATCGAACAATATTGCTGCCTGCCCCGTGTGTATGTAAGCACATCCATATCGTGTTTGTTAAAAGTGCAACTTGTAAAGTTAGCAATCGTTTTGGATGCGCTAAGTTTTGGTGGTTTTTCCTAGATAAACTTCATAAACATTAATATATGGGAGGTAGTTATAGATCACCCGCTGAAATGCAGAGTGCATCCCGGGGTGTTTTTTGAAATGTCATATTTTCATCTTTCACATGCAACTGTGATTTGACTGTCTTCAATTGATCAATCAACCATTTGTCCATCCAGATTTTCAGTAGGTATCTTTTTTTTACATTTATCGTCTTAGTTCTGCATACAAGATGGCAGGGGCATCGATGCGCAAACTACAGACGCGCAGACTGTAACCATGAATTCAGCAACGGATGCTAGACCCTGAAGCGTTGAAATTTTTCGTAGGTTATAAAAAAACAACTATTTCATAAAAATGTACAATACCTACGCTGTCAAAATGTATGGAACAGTAAATGTTTTTTTAAACGCCTACACATCAAGCTATACCGTTCCAGTATAAGCAGTATAAGCTGATCTCGCATTGTATAGGATTTCCGTACAGTGCGAGATCAACGTAAACTGGAAATGTATAGCTTGATGTGTAGCCGTGTGTACCATGGTAAAGACCGAGATGCCAGTCGATGTCCCTGCCACCCTGTATAATAAGAACTGTATCATACCATACATACATAATTATAATAACCGTTGAATCGTAAACTTCATAATATATTCACTGATTTTAAAAAGCGAGACCACACCTGCCTAGGTTTTGTTCAATTTCATGTATATGATGCAGATAAGATTATCTCATCTCATCAGATCCTACTAAGTTCTGCCCGTGACTTCGCCCGTGTGAAATATCGTGTTCCCCGACCCAGTCCTTCACACCGCAACGCCTACCCGCACTATCACTCCGTTTTCGCTTAACTTTCTTTCTGAGTTCTTTTCTTATTGCTCAGCTCCTAAGACAACACGCTAGGGCCTAGCGTGATGTTACAGAATTAGGCAACTGGTAGTTCCCAGGATTAGCACGATCAAACAAACAAACTCTTCAGCTTTATTAGCACTATAGACATCATATAAATCAAGTATGGATAGAAGATAGATAGATAGAGATGGGACAATGCAGTAATCTTCATTGCATACATAAATTATGTGCCTAAAATTTATCGAAATGGTTCGGTTTAGGCGTATCCACAGCTTTAAAATATTTTCGCTGTTCAGATAACGCTGGGCGCACACCGCGCTTACACGTGCACGAGCCCAGCTCGCCATTTGTCGCACTCGCGCGATAATTGTTGATATACGATCGCGATCCGACACCGTAATTGTCAACGCTTAATCTTCTAATTGGCTCGCATTTACCAATGCCAACGTGTCGCCTCTGCCCATTCGCATCGATAGTTCGTTTAAAAAAAACATTGTCAAATTTTTCGTACAATCGTTAAACATAACCGACTCCTATAAAAGCTCGAATCGAGCAGAGTCGAAAAGCAATTCGCAACGCCAATTTCAAGAACAGTAAAAAGTGCGATTCACAAGTGCAACTTGAAACGGCGTTTAAGAGCGAACCGAGGGCGGCGCCCACCGGGGGCGAGAAAACAATTTGGAATTTTATCGGTGGCGAGGTGGGGGGTGCGGGTCGGCGGGGAGGCGGGGTGGCGCGTTACCTCTGATTTATGTGCGACATTAGACGCGAGGTGGGCACGACGCGCGAAATGCACACGCGCCGCGAGGACCATTGCCGCTCACTTGCCACTCACTCACAACCCGCGCCCGCGCCGTCGCGCATTCGTCTTCCACACACACCAGACATACCGCATCTATGTGACGCAGCCTAAGGTCCGGTACAACATAAACAAACAGATAAAATATTGTTTAATTTTTATAATTGCAGTTTCCTTTACAACTTTCAAAAGCCTCAACCCTGTTTAAATTAGAAGATCATAACTTGGCAGTCATTTCATCTCAAGCAAAGTTTTTGGCATTTAAAATTTTATCGAAAAAGCGGGATTAATTAATGAAACCTTAATACAGCTTAAACTTTACCAACTGATGCCGTGGATATTTCAGTGTCATTCCAATTCAAAAGCTAATTTCACTAAAACCTTAAATGAATCGAGTTGGTCGGAGCTCGCACATTATTTAACTTGCTCCAAGTTTAAATTGAAAACGCCACCAAACTCTTTGCGGAGTCAGAGTCAAATTTTGAACTTTGCCGCTGAATCGGAAATTTCTTTATAAATATCTTATTAAGCTTAAATTCAGTTGGTGTCACGCTGCCGACACTAATTTTATTCGTGAAAGACGGCGACTGAGCGACGGCGAGACACGCGGCCGTAGGGAGCACTGAAAATGTATGCAAACGGGAAACGCGATATTTGACGGAGCTGAAAACGACAAAAGAATTAAGGAGGATGCGGCCGAGGGGGGGTGGGGGTAGACGCGTCGCGGCGTCGACGGCACCGCCCGCCACCCCTGTCACATCGCGAATTCACTTTACTGTGTCTTAATAAGAGATTAGCTGTCATTTCAGCGCGATCAAACCCTTTCATTAAAAAACAATGTATAAATTACTGAGAACCTCTAATAACCACTAATGATAAGTCTACGACGGGTACGTATTGAAACATGTCATGGAAACGATAGCCATGTTTATAATTAAAGTGGAAACTGAAACACTAATTGGTCTATGATTGTAATGAAATGAAATGGAAAATTTTAATTTTCGTGCATTAACAATTCAAGCATTCAACCCTATCTGTTGTTATCTGGGTTATGTGAAGTGAACACATGCAGCCTATTTGAATACGCGTGTAATAGATGTGTGATTCATGTAAATGTACCCTTAGCGAGTGTATCGCGAGCTAATCTTCAACCCCCCCAACCCCCGCGCCGCCAATATGCCGCGGAGGGTGGCGGGGTGCTCGAGAAAACGTGTAAACTAATTATGTACATTTTCGTAGCCACTTATTTACATAACCACGGCCTGAGCCCCGCTTTCACCGTGAATATTTCATTCGTAATCTTTACTTTGACGGTTTAATATGACAGCTGTTGTTTTGTTTGGAGGAAACTTTTAATTTTTGTCGTTTTCTTCCGGTGGCAGCACCCTTTGTGTGCGCGTTAGGCCGACGCCTCCCGTAATGATAGGTGATTGTCGAACAACTTTTTTAAATAATGATAAACGGCTGGGAAACTTCGTGAGTTGTAATTTGGAATTTTCGCCGAGACATGTCGTTTTTGTATTGTTGTCTGACAATGGGGAAGGTGCTTATTATTTTGATGACTGTTTTGTCTACCGTCGAGGGAGTTATTGTATTGATAGTTCGGGGACAACAGATATCGATTGCTTCGGAGGGTTGTCACGTAACGGAGTACGTGCTAGCTAGACGAATGATTCATGAGTCGACAACAGGCCGAGTTGTTGTGAAGTGTACAGGAAGCCGATAAGTAAAACTATTAGTAGGTAATGAGCGAGTGTTGCGGCGTTTCGCGGGTATTTATACCGCGCCTTCGCGGGAACTAATTTATGGAAGTAAGTACGCGGAAAATGTTTATGTACGTACTTCGGCCCTCCCGCCCTGCGCCGTTGACATCCGGTGCCTTCGCTATTTGCTGCTACTAGGCAGTAGACGTGGAATTATAATACAGTAGTACTCAATCGTTTGAAATTATACGTGAGCATACGAATCATTGTATGTACCTTTAGAATCACTTCTTAGAAACGATTACGAATTTGTTGGCAAAGAAAAAAGCAATAAAATAGATCAGTTGAATTCTCAGAGGTAATAAACACAAGGCGATGTTTCAGCACAAAACGAACGGCAAAGACCACCGCCTGCGCATGTCTGCGTCTTTGATGCAACAACGAGCTGATGACAGACGTGTTTCATGTAGACATTACTCACGGGACTGTCCGGCGCACTAATGAGTCTTTGTGATTATTAACGGAATCAGAAACAATGTAGTCTTCCGGGCCATCTGAAGTACCCAATACGGCCATCTTTTAATGAACACTATATCACGGCTGTGTATCCCAAATGTTAGGCAGAGGACCTCTTATAAGATACCCACATTTTAGGGGCGAGCCTATTACCATCAACCGGGCACAAATCCGGACTCCAGCTGCTATGGAATTCCAGATCGCTCAGCTGTACCGCTTGCAACCGTTACACCAAAGAGGTGGTATTTTAATTACTGTATGATTGATACAATGCTCATAATCTTTTTAATAAAAAAATGGTACATGGTTCAAATGTTAGAGATTTTATGGGACGTTAAAATAATGAATACGGACGTAAACATATTTCTAACACTTCGCAATACAATGATATCTTGGTGTTAGTTATTATTTCGCGTTACTATGTAGCACTTAATAGGTTTGTACTACATAATAAAACAATTAATGTCTCCTGAAATAGCTAAGTTGCTGTATTATGTAGAGTTAGTTTCTCACAGGATTTTCATCTACCCAGCTTTTTCAGAAAGTGGTGAAGAGTGCCTACATGTTTTAGTTTTGTACTGATTCTTAGTCATAATTGATAATCATCATCATTTGCCATTTGCTTTTTCCCAATTATGTTGGGGTTGGCTTCCAGTCTAACCGGTTGCAGCTGAATACCAGCCTTTTACATGGAGCGACTGCCTATCTGACTTCCACAACCCAGTTACTGGGTAATACGATACCTATTGGCAAGACTGGTTACCGATACCTATTGGTAAGACTTTCGGGCTTCTGACGACCCGTAACGACTGTCAAAGATCCACAAATGACAGCCGGGATCTACGGCGTGCTTTCCGACAACATATTTTAAATACTTATTCAGCCTAAATTGTTCCCACTGCTGGGATATAGGCCTCAGCACGCGGGCGCAGTGCGGGTTGGTAGATGTCACTCTGTTTGTTGATGTTGTCACGATGTTTGTCCCTCACTCGTTTGGAGAGCGGTGGTGCTGAAGTAATTTACACAAAGTACAGTGCCTGACTGGGTTTGAACCTTAGACGTACAAATCGTTTGTCGCGATATTTTAAATAGTAATTTGAAAAGCATCATGAAAACAAGTCTCCAGCAGGCTTAGCACAAGAACCGTAGAAAAGCGTTTTGTCGACGGAAGAGTAGACAAAAATGACGTTTCCGTGTAGACAGTTGACAGTTTTTAACCGAGAAAGGTAGACAAGCGATTTCTATTCTACGCTAGAGTAGAAATAGCAAGCGTCATACTAAGCCTGTAGGTTAAAACACAAACTAGCTGATACTGAAACTCATCGCAACTATTTGGTGTGAGTCGCCAGCTATCATATAGGTCACGACATTATCGCGTAGCCTCCATCGCTAGAACTGAGACGAAGCTCCGCCCGCTCGCCGTTGACATGTAGCGTTTTAACAGTCAGTACGTGCCTCAACCACCCTCCACCAGACCCCTGCCACCTTCTGCCACCCACCACCCTGTAACCCCTAGAACTGACGACATTAGCAGCCGCAGACATAGGGCACGTCCCGGCCAGACGTTGACATAGGTAGCTAAAGTTAAATTTTGTTTCAGATTTACGTAATATTTTTTGAGAATGTTAGTATGTAAGTTAGCTTTTTTATAGGGGTTCTGTTTTTTATGAGCCGTTAACAGGTTAGAATGACGTGGCTATGGCAGCACTGTCGTCAAGCTGCTGTTAAAATGGTTCTTAAAAAATGGGATAGCAGTTAATTAATAGAATTTTATGTGACAGGTAAACATAATCTTGTTTTTATTTGAATTGAAGAGGTTTTTGAAAACATTTTGAAACATAAGTTGAAATAAATTAACAGAAATTCAATTTTATGGAATTATCTGTTATTTTACGTTTATGAGATCACGTAGGTAAGCCTCATCAATCAATGTCAAACCTACAACCACGCTAAATCACAAAAAAAAACTATTTGCACTGAACGCCCTCCTTTTGTATCGTACCTACAAGCATTAATTTACTGAATTGATTCACCATAGCTTCGGTAAACATAAAAACACTTAGGTGGTTCAAACCATAACTATATGTCATTGCATATAAAAACTGGGATGTGAAATAACGTATACACGATTATCTTCGATATTGCTTTTGATGTAAGGGCTATAGTGGTGTGTACACGCGTTAGATGACATAACTAACTGCTGGCAACGGACTAGTGAGTTTACGCGGCCGTCGCAATGGCTCCCTCTTTATGGAAATGAAAACAACCTAACTATAGCCCTCGGTACCCTAGTGTTTCTAACTTACTACCTACCTAGCTGTTGGTTGTTACCTAAGCCCGGCTTAGCAAGTTATGGAACAGTTATAGCAAATTATTCTTTGATAAAACACTTGCTTACAATGCTTGTTTTTCTGCTGAGAAGTTGTGACTATAATTTTATTAAGTTGGATACGCTAAGGTAGCCAGCCAAGTATCTCATTTAATCCCATGCAATGTCTTCTTCATGAAATAATCATTCAATAGGATTAAATGAACTTTATAATTTAAATTAGGTATTATAATTCTGTAAAGCTATATTTTTTACAGTTGCAAATCATACAGGATAAAATTATAACCAGTGCGTCTATCATTTTTCGTCGGTTATACAAAATAAAAAAAATCAGCTGTTCCATATATTTTGACCGCGTAGGGATTGCATTTTTCTATGAATCAACGGATATTTTTTTTGTATAACCGACGCAAAATTTCTACGCTGGGGGGTCTAGCTATACGCTATATGCTGAATTCATGGTTACAATTTGCGCACTGGTTAAAAAAATATTTTGATATTATTTTGATCAACATAGGTACGACCTGTCACTGGCCTACAAATTGCAAAAAAGAAAGAAAATTCGAATTATCAAAATTATAAGAAAAATTGGAGTGCTTTTACCATCGTATTATATACCGAATCCAGTTTGAAATAAAAACGAATTGTATGTATGTAGGTACCTACATGGTATTTGGGAAGCAACACAGCAGTTTCGTGTGCAGTCTAAAAACACCAACACGATGACGGGAATTCATCAATACCAGTGTTTAGTACCTACACCAGCAGTAGTACTATTTGTAGGTAATTTAGTAAGCATGCACAGGTTACTAAACATCGCTATAATAAGCGAGTAGGGGGCGAGACGACGTGGGGAGGTGCAAGCGGCAGTTTTCGCAATATTGTCGCCAAACTTCCCAATTTCGGTGTCGACTTGCGAAACTCCTCGCCGCGCTTTGTGAACCTTACAGGTGTGAGTGCCTGGTAGGTATATGTAGCGTGCCGCCGTCTATGAACGTGACTCCAAATTGTGGGCTTTGCGGGAATTAGCGACGGATTTACAAGGAATAATTCGTACGAGTGCTGTACGTTTATCTGTGCCGAGTGGTTCTGTTTCCCGGATTCTTGCTGCTTGCATTTACAAAGCAGTCCCGAGATATTTGTTCAATTTATTTTTACGAAATTGAAGACTTTCTTTCTGTTTCTTCTGTATCCGTTTTGTGCGTGAGTCTATAGTTCCTAGTTAAACACGACAAAAACTGACAGGTACGCTCCTCCCACAAAACATTGTACATTATTATTCATTCTCTAAAAATTCACTAACGACCAAAATAAGCGGGCAACAAGAGGAGTGCGAGCGTGTTCTGACATCGTTCGGCGTGCTATGTGACACCATTAGCGCAGCAAACCTCGCAAACAATAGGAACAAAACGAGGTGTCGGAATTTCGCGCGACGGCGGCGCGGATACCGAGCGCGCCGTCTCCGCCTCCAGTAGAACTATACTGAATTACACACGGGTTTAATATAACTTGTATCTACAATACGGTTTTTCTATCAGGTAAATCTGGCGGTTACTTTTTCATTGGATCTTCGTTTTTGTACTTTCGTAGCAATTTCGTAGCAGGCGCTACGAGAAAAGTCAAATTGTAATTACGCTTACCAAATAAGTCGACAATCTGATATTTGTCTATTCATTTTAAGTTCTAACTTCCATAATAATATAAATGATTATTTTTATAAGATTTTACTGAGCTACGAGCACTTATCGCTAACATTGATAAAGCTACGCAACCACTTCACAAGTCTCCAACATAATTAACATACATGTAGATTGATTATAATATAACCGGACAGCAACGTTTGCTAGTCGTCCACTTCCGCGACTGCATGACGCATCTCCAGCGTAGGAGCACCATACGTCTGCTGGGAGTG
The DNA here is from genome assembly GCA_947359405.1 of Antitype chi. NCBI lineage: Eukaryota > Metazoa > Arthropoda > Insecta > Lepidoptera > Noctuidae > Antitype > Antitype chi. Next base: position 8,046,821 of record OX375813.1, on the reverse strand, counting down.
ACAGATTCCACGCTAAATTCCTCACAGTACCGTACGGTCCGCCTCCACACAGTCCAAGCATTTCATGGCTTACCAACTGTCCCAAAAGCTCTAAGAATGTTAAGTAGCTACGGATCAGTTTTGTCAATATGTGAACGTCTAATTAATATTTTGTTGAATGCCTTTTTTTTGTTGTGAAAGCTACCTTAGGGACAAAAAGCCATGTTTCCGGTGCAGGGCGCAACACGCGCGCTACAATAAAGGCAGGTACACACGGTGTATCATTACCTCGGCGCGCCGCAATTAAAATGGTACGCATAAGTAATATTTGTTTAAATTCACTAATTATGTTGCCGCTAATAAATACTTACACGCCACATCTGCTGTGCTAATGGCGGCGTAGTGCATTGTACGAATGTTTTATTTGGTACGCGCGCCGCCCGTCCGCGGACATGTCGTACCTTGTAATTTTCTGTTTGTGTCGTAAATATTTAGTAGGATATAGGTAAATGTCAGGGTAGTGTCGCCAAATGCCACTGTGGAGGTAAAACACGTGCATGTTTAGTGAGAACATTTTTCAGGCTAGCGATAGACAGCCGATCAGTTATCGGCAGGCCACGACGAGTGTTCATTTTATTCTAAGATGTAAATATAAAATAAAAAGAAAACTGGTTCTTAATTTGTAGGTAACTCGTAGCTAGTCGTGTGTCATCACATCACGTACGTTTTTTACCACATCAGTTTCACCGTTTAACTAAACAAGCAGAACCAGCCAGATCAAGCCAAAAGCGACTAAGACAAATGATTTATTACGCACACATTTTGATATGGCAATTGAAACTTATTAATAAATGAAGCGTTACAAATATTTTTACGGGCATTAGCATTAGCGAGTCGCAGGCGGCGTGTGACGGCACCACGCGGTGACTGAACTTATCTCACATCTCCGTCTATCCGACAAAGATATTAATCAACGGGATTGACAAAATCGTGCGAGTGTCGAAAATTTGACGCGGTTTCGTACCCGGACCTCCCAGGAAGAAACTATATTTCACGCGCGCCTCTGCCGCCGCCCAACCACGCCCCACAGCTCATTAACTGACTCTAATGCACATCAATCTCATACTTTCCCCCTACGGGAAAAATTCACTAAGAACGACACGTTTTTTTTTTTTTCTGTAACGCCTTAACACGACTACATGTGTATTTCAATGTTCAAACTCCGGATTGATTCTATGCCACACATGCTGACAAAACAGCAGCATCTTAATACGATATTGATGATAGCTTACAAATAACCTATTCTAATGTTGTTGATATAAGCGGACAGGCTGATGGACATAATAATTAATTAGCACTCGTGAAAAAACTAGTGTAACATAATGAGATGGTGGACGGGCGCAGGCGCACAAACTTACAGGCGATCCTGGATGTAATGATTCCGAGCGGCGCGCGATCATTTGTCATCGCGTCACTCACACGTCAGCGCCGCTGATACGCCCTTTTCCTTTATAATCGCAAATCGAGATTGTGTGAAAAAGTTTATTAAGCAAAGTAAATACAAAAGGGAATGTATCACGTTTGCCAGTAATATTTATGCCGACAGAAAACGTGACGAAATCTTTTGAGACGACACAAAACAATTGATATTTTCAGGCCAAATGTGAGCGTTGGCGGAGACGTTGAAATGAGATGAAGACGTAATAGGAACATGCAATTATTGTTCAAACCTGTTTTTAGCTTTGTACTTAAATAACTTGAATACAAGAGCAATATATGTATGAATAAATCACCATTCAATAGTTAAGTGCGGCTGTTCTCATGCCCTTACATAAGATTGACATTCAATGTCACGGACTTATTTGATGTAGGTCCAGTACGTGCTGCGAATGGTACAGATCTTGCTGATACCTTATTGTTACTCCTATATGTCTAATTGATTTTATAATCTGAATTGCAGTGACGAGGAGGGTTTGGACGACATAGTTTTTGTAGGTTCGATATAATCAATCACTGATACTGCCCGTAAGTATTAGTGGGCTGCATAAAGATTATCCTTCCATCATTTTGTAACTTAGTCATTTTGGCCATATTTGCACTTGCAACTCTGTTCAACACTCTGTATGTATGTATTATAAAATGGGATAATGCAGTGTCTCGAAAAATCGGTTACCATTTCCCGTCAGCCTACCTCAATTTAATTTTCATAAACACTTCTAGAACGATTTCAAAGTTAGAATTAGTTTTCTCGTAATAGGAGCTAGAGTGTAGAGTTTCAAAAGCATGTCGGCTCGCGAAGGCGACGAGTCGTAACCATGTCAAGCTCGTCAGTCAGCCAGTGTGTACACGACACCTCCCATCAATCCAACATGGTGACCATGACGAACACTACACTTGGCTGCTTCAGTGCTTCACAGACCGTGGATTGAAGCTGCAACAAACATTTGCAAATCAATTGTCATTACGAAACGGGATTCATATTTCTTTGTGCCAGTTTTGTATGAAAGCTGTTTGCAGTTGAGTGATTTTGCTAATTGAATGTATGATGAGAATATAAAATGTATTAAATAGTTTCTGTGCTGGATGTCATCATCATCTATGTATAACTTTGTAAGCCCTATACGCCACCAATCCTACTATTCTATATATATTATATTATTAATTAATTATAAATATACTATATTATATTATTATTACTAGCTTTTGCCAGGGGCTTCGCCCTCGTGGAGGTCGAAAATTATCCCACGGGACCCGGGATAAAAGTATCCTATGTGTTAATCCAGGTAACAAACTATATGTGTGCCAAATTCATTCAAATCCGTTCAGCCGTTTTTGCGTTACTGAGTAACAAACATCCAAACTTTCACATTTATAATATTAGTAGGATATAGTAGGATGGTGAAATTTGTGTTGAGGTGTTAGGATAAATAAATAAATTCTTTATTACCATAAAAACAGGTTACCCTGACTCCAGAGCTAGGTTAAAATACCTGTATTTCAGGAGCCCGGATACTTGTTACTTACACAATCAGACAAAACTGGCAAAACGGATTTGGGTGAAATTTGGAACACAGATAGTTTATAACCTGGATTAACACTTAAAAATCTTTTATCCCTGTAGTACGTTCCCGTGGGAAAATTTCCTACGGGCGAAGACGATTGCAAGAGCTAGTGCTCTCTCTATAATGTTTAAACTTTTGCCTTAGTTTATCACAGTCACTCTGATCTTTCCAATGCGTAGACAAACGCCTTCCATTTTCAAATAAACACGATTCAAACCGAACTGGACTTTCACACCACAACCATCGGCGAGGAAGCCCGAAGCTGTCTCACGGACCAGCTGATACCAATCTGCGTTTGACGAGATTATCCGAACTTACTCAATCGCAGTCGCTCGTTGTTTATCATCGCTTAACTGCACCACAATCGGCTGTAAGTAGGCCTATTATCTGACATGAAATATTCATTGGCCACCGACATAGATTGTTGTCACTCGTATTATGCAGCAAAAATCACTTAAGGCCGGGTATAGACAACTATTAGTGATAATTCGCGGTAATGGCTGCCCAAGCGAGTTTGCCGTGTAGGACAGGACACGACACAAATGTCCGTAATGTAGCTAATGTCGATGATAGCGGTCTTTTACGTTGATATTTGAAAAAATGCAATAAAAGAAAAATCTGCTTTGGCATGAGAACGAACAATACTTTTATGTAATTTGTTGTAATTTAATTAAATGTCAATGCAAACTATATATTATATATATTTTGACGTCTTTGTCAATACAAAAAAAAAACACATAATACAAGAGTGCGATGAATTTGTAAATTTAATCCAATAATGTTTGTCATGCACCTAGTACATAAAACGGTAGGTAGGTACTAGTAATTTGCTTAAGCAATTGGCACCTATCTGGTTTGTGCTATAATATGACCCTATAAATAAATAAATAAAATAAAAAGGCTTTTATTCTACCATATAAAATTTCACTTCACATATAACATAATTTTCATTAATATTGTTGTTTATAAAATAATAGCTAAATTAAAATTTATATTCTTATTATTTTATAAATATTTTTAAGTTTAATTTGGATCCAAATAGGGCAGGATTAAAATATTTATTAGTGTAAGCAAGCTCATAAAATTATTTATTTATGGAAGTCGCCTCTGTGGCGTAGGCGTCCCCCAACTTTCTCCATTTTTCCCTATCTCTAGCTTGTCTCCTCCACATCTTTCCTTAAATATATCTTCTCAGCGTTTCCGCGGCCTTCCTCGTTTTGTTTTTCCATCTCTAGGTACCCATTCTATGACTTTCTTTGTCCACCTTTCGTTTTCCACTCTACAGATGTGCCCTGCCCATTTCCTTTTCAGACTTCTTATTCTCTCCACTATGTCAGTTATTTTAGTTTTTCTCCTAATTTCCTCATTTGTAATTCGGTCGGATAATTTAATACCCAACATGCTTATCTCCATTTTTCTCTGCATTACTCCGAGTTTGTGTTATAATATGACCTAATAACCACATCTAAATAATTCATGAACCAACTTTTCAGGCCATACAAGTAACTTTTATCACCACTTATACCTGTCTGGTCCGATAAATAATCTACCATTTACATTGCAAATATGTAACAGATCTCTATGTAAACATTCACAGTTTTACCAACAAATTATCAAGTATTATCATTAATAATATCACGCTACAGTTATCGAGTGGCTAGCGTCAAAACTGCGCTAATGAGTGCTCAGCATTCGCAATCTCGCGCCATCTGTCTCTAATCAACGAATCGAGTTAATTAAAACGCTTGGCAATATGGCGGCGGGGTGTAATTGCTATTAATAAAGCGCTTTCCTGTATAATTAGACGGCAGCGCGCGCGGATTGGCTGCTCGGCGGGCCCTAATCACGACGTGATAACATTGCGCTAATGGCGTGCATAGCTTTCTATTGCATAATCACGACCTACGCTCAACTGTCGACGTACTAATTCGGCTTTACTGTGTGATGTTACGCTTTAGTTTGTGTCATATTTTTTCAAAGCGTTATGTTTTATGCCGTGTTGAATTATACAGATATAGTTTTTAATAGCTTTTCCTATGCCTTCCTCATAAATATTTCGTTAACTGTCGCATAATAGCATTCAAAATCCCATCTTGCTAATAAAATGTGTTAATTGAGTATCAAATTCACAAGACGCCTATATTATACATTTCGAAGATTCGTTGTGTTATTTTAAGTCACATCATTAAAGGATTCATGGTTGAAAAAAACCCAATTGTCCATAGAAACAGATTCATCAAATGAGACGCCGAAGGAAACAATGATTGACGAGTTCGCACCTCGGCTCGTGCCTTTCTAATTAAGACGACATGCGTGCGCGCACTGCTGCTACTCTTCGCGCTCGTTTAACTTGCAACACACTCATCTCGCCCTGTGTCTTTGCTACACATTTAATTGTAACGTTAACACTAACAATCCATTAAACATCCTCAACATTCACATCACAACCACCATTAAATAAATTGCAATCAACGTGACAGATAAGCAAACATTTCCGACTTACATATAGGTAATAAAGTGGGTTTCTCCTGCCATTTATAGCAGTGGAGAGACAACTTTCATCCGAACAATACTAATCTACTGCAGACGTTAATTTATGACACCCGTATAAATTTTAATCATAGAAATGTATTTTAACAATGTCATAACGATAAAAGCGCGCTGTAAACGGGCGCCTCTTATTTCTGTCTTCGGTACATGCTCATTAAAGCGACTCATGTGCGTCTCGGCGTTCTTTTGCTCTCGCTCGCTTTTCCGCTAAGTTTTGGGTGGTAGGATGATGGACGACGTCGGTGGTCATATATCATTGCGGTAATATATCGCGAGTGCGCCGAGTGTCGCCATTAACGCATGCGCGCAATTGCCCGTGCTCGAACGCCTGCACGATCATGCACCAGCGCGGCTGTTATAAGAAGCGTCTCACAAATCGACGCGCGCGACCACGGCTAAACGTGCATAAATCTTATTAATGCTATTCTTATTTTCGTCCACTCACTCGATCTTGTAAAATCATTAGAACTTGCAGAACGACTCTGCGTCGCAGCGCCTTTGTTAAAATATCCCAGCGTTATAGGGAGACATAAAATTTCCTACGAAGGAACGTCCCAATCAAAATTATATTGTAAATCATAATACTTGTACGCAATGATGACGAACGGCCTGGGTGGTCGACAGTCATATCCCATCAGTTATAAATGTTCTTGTAGTTCGCGGGTCAAAAGCCGCATACCGTTTGCGCAAGCCCGATGGCGAATTGTCAAGCGTTCTCGCGCACCGTTGCGCCTCTGGCATTGTCGACAAAAAGTGAGAGGCCGATAGACGAAGCCGCGTCTCAGCTTACAACTAAAGATTTGTTGTTTCCGTTCTCGCCGCCTCAATGACTACCATTTTATGTCGATTAGGAGATAGTGTTTCACGCGCCCGCTACCGACACCAGTTTTTGTGACACTCCTTTCTGCTTACGAGTTTATTATCGTTGATCAGTGGCTGTCGGTTGTTTTTTTTGTGATTTCTACTTCAACGTTGCGTTGTTCTACTTTTAGTTTGTTTTTATTTCGTGCTAAATAATGATGTGGTACCTACTTAATGTGCCTATATACTGTTCCCCTCTTCAAATTAGGAATGACAACAGGAAACCACAGTGGCGTAAGAGAACGAAACAGAAGCTATTATGTCGACCAACCGCAAGCGATTTTACTCAGTGAACAAAAACATACACCTTTACAAAAATGTCTACCCATTCATCTTTCTCCAACGGAGACATTAAAGAATGTCTCTGTTAAGGAGGGGAAGGGGACGACAGCGTAGTATCAAAATCGTATGAAACAATTCACGCTGAACCTTTATTTTTCCTTGTGCCACCACAAAGGAGTATTCGAATTTGAGCTCTATCGTTGTTTTGTATTAGGATTTTTTTGTAGTTTTTACTGTAAATATTTATTATTGCTGACAATGTTTCTGCGGTGGGGAGGGTACCTAAATATAGGCGGGCTACCCTCTTAACTAGGGACTACATTTATTGAGGGACACGCTGCTCTGATGCGCCATTTGTGAAATATGAACTGGATTTTCCTGCGATGCCCCTCTAATAAACTTTAAGCCTTTATAACTACAGAACATTACCTACGTAGTACGGAGTAAGGTAGCTGTGGTATACGAGGACGATGTAGGAGTACCTTGTATTTGTTATTTTCGTGGTATACCGACGTTGAGTACTAATTACATGCGTTAATTTGCGATACGATAACACCAGCTCTTAATGAGCGAATGTAGATTTGTGTCGGTCTCAGCGAGCGATAACTTCAGTTCAGCCGAGTAATTGACGAATAATTGCGTTAATGTGAAAATATACGGTTTAACACAACAATGGAACGAGGAAGTCGATAATATACAAATGTATATTGTTATAACTTTGTATTTTGCACAAACAAGCGTTTTGACGTAAAATTAGCTTAGCGCGGTTCCTTTGTACTTGGTCATTTGAGTAAGAAAGCCTTATATTTCCCTCTTTCTTTGAGGCAATTGAAGGTACAGCAAACATTTTAATGACTCTGTAAAAGGCAACCTCAATGCCGCAAATTAACCAACAAATGTATAATTTCCACTAATCAAAGAAGGAAAAAGAGGCAAAGAATAAGACATTTCTGTCGTGTAATGTGTTGTCAATGTCTTTGAGTGAAATTAGCTGTACTGTAGGACCAGAGAGTACTAGGTCAACGGGAGGTCTATTAAATGAAACGCTTCTATGCGTATAGGTAAATATAAACTATATCGTTTATTCCACATTTTAGACCTTTACAGCTCCGCGTCTGTTAATCAACTTTTTATCTCCGTAACAAATCATATTCTAATCTATTTTGAAGCATGGGTTCTAGACTGATCTTCTTGACAGTTCGGATGTGACAAAGCCATTTCGTTACCTGTCTGTATATGTACATAAAGGTTGCATTCGGTAAGCAACCAACCTCTACATGAGCTACGCCCACCCTTAAATAAAAGGATTAACGTAGTCATCTAAGAATTATGACCTAACTCTGGAGTTTTATTACAATATGAGGTACAACTCTTTAATGAGAAGGCTCAAGTCAGTCCTGACTAAAACAAACCGTGAGTCTGACACTACGACAAGTATCAGCAAATACTCAACAATAACTTATTTCATGAAAAAAGTTTCATAATAATTTCAATAGTACTCAATAGTACTTTCAATAGTTCAACTTTTCAATACTTTAAGTTTGGTATAGAAGTGTGCTTAATGCTAAAAAAAAAAAATTAAACGCTTTTTTGGAAAGTACTTTTACAAAAAGTCCCTCTTTATAAAAAATAGCAAGCATAATAATTAGGTACCTACTACATAACAACCAAAATACTAATACATCATTCTTTTCCGTACCAGACGCATGTTCCCGACGGTGCGCGTGTCGTTCGCGGGGTGCCGCGCGGACGCGCGCTATGCCGTGCTGCTGGACGTGGTGCCGGTGGACGGCAAGCGCTACCGCTACGCGTACCACCGCTCCTCCTGGCTGGTGGCCGGCAAGGCGGACCCACCCGCCCCCGCGCGCCTCTACCCGCACCCCGACTCGCCCTTCTCCGGCGACCAGCTGCGCAAGCAGGTCGTCTCCTTTGAGAAGGTCAAGCTCACCAACAATGAGATGGACAAGAATGGACAGGTTAGTTAAACTAAAGACCCTTTCTATGTTGCTAGGCATATCAATTCACCTGAATTAATTGAACTAAGACAAGCTGAATCTAAAACTTTTTTGTTTTATGTCACAGCTGGTCCTAAACTCAATGCACAAATACCAACCGCGCATTCACCTGGTGTTACGGCGAGAAGGAGCCATCAACGCGCCCATCACGGACTTAGAACAAGAAGAATTCAAGACGTTCATTTTCCCAGAGTGCGTGTTCACAGCCGTCACCGCGTATCAGAATCAACTCGTAAGTACCGTGACAGATTTGGCACACCTTGTTTACTATTGATATCCATTTGCCACGTACGCAGTTTATTTGGCATCGGGAGTCCTATTCTTAATTCTATCATTTGATTTCTAAAATAGATCAGAGAGACAAACGTTTGAAATCGCATAGCGCCAGTCGGCTGAGTATCGACGCATGCTATTTGAGTTGCACTAATTGCATCTCGCTGAAAGGTATGTCCAGCCTGAACAAAGGGAGGTGACACATAATTTTTTGTGTATCGACGGCCACACGCGGGCGTCGCCGACGACGGACGGACAGCGCGCCTGACGCGTGCACACGGTGACGATTAAAGTTTTCACCCGAGCTAAATATAAAGTCCTAGTCGATCCCGTGTCGATCGTGTCCAGCGACGTCTCAGCTATTATTGCTCCTGCTTTTTCCATGTATAATTTGCTTGCCGCACATTTCTGAGAACGGCCCGCTAAATTATGTCAACTTTCAAGTTAAACGTTCTCTGAAACTCACGTGCCAATTTCGATCACCAACGGTAAAACATTCGTGAGTCATTGGGCGGTGGTGAAAATAAGCTTCACAAAAGTTTCTCGAGCGTTGCGCTTCGCAATTATTCGGCGTGCGAAATGTCTAATGACAGGTTGGGTGTGACTATGAGAAGTAGTCCGGTGATTGAGAAATGTTCAAATAAATTGGACAAGTTGATTTAGTAAGTTGGAGTATGTAGAGCAGTTAACAAGCACCCGCTGCCCGCTCCGCTCACGCACCCGCGTCCCGCTCCGCGCATACGCCCGCGACTGTCACGGCCACCGCAGGCAGCGCATGTGTCGCCACGCGCAATTAATTCTCTGTCACAAGAGCGTTTGGGCGTCTCCAAGTTCCTCGTTTTGTATCATCCCGCGTAGTAAAATAATTAGGACGTTTTGAGGTTCATAAAGGAAACGTTACTTTATATCGACAACGCGGTACATAAATCTTCATTCGGTCGTTAATTACCTTTTACGGGCCCGGGTTTAGTATTACCATTTCTAGATATTTTGTTACTTAAACAAATTGATTTCTTGTTTTATAAGGAGACGTTTTAGCGCCATATTTGTATAATGATTTCCTAGGTATACGACATAAGCTGTGCCTACCTTTTCTAGGTCTGCCCTATAAACCAAACATTTTCCATTATGATAGTTAATATTGATAGAAACAGGTGGCCATTAGTGTAAAGCGTCAAGCGTAGCCATTGAGTGCTGTGCGGAGACTCCACCTTCGCAGCCGGTTTCTAACGGCTCCCCAGGGTTGGCGATTATTGATTTTCATTGATTCTAACGCGTTCCTAGATTTACTGCCTGCGCCTAGCGACAATGCCATCCATTACGAATGCGATGTAAGTAGCTAGATATGCAAGTTGCCTACAAAATACATACATCAAATATAAAGGCGATGGCTACTAGATGGATGATTATATTAGTAGAAGGGCTCAGTTTATGTGATATTGAATAAGACATAAAAAAAGACATTTCATACCCTCAGTTTTAAATCGAAACGTAGATAAACTTCTTGACGAGGTGAAAAACTCGGTATCAAAGCTTCGATCGCAAGTGTCCAGGCGGGCGGCGCGCGCGCTGCTCGATTTGGCTGACGTCACAACTCTGACAGCTAAAACATTTGTCGAACAACGAAGATAGTGTCAATGATAACTGAATCCCTTATAACAATAAGAACACACTTAGCATGTTTGCACCTGCGCGGTGTGCCAACCAAGATACATAATGCCCGCATACATTTATGTCGTATAAAAAGTGGCTAGTTTAACACTTCATCAAAAAACGAAACACATAATCCCGCACCACTAATATAAGAGATAAGAAAATGTGAATATTTTAACCACTATCTACATTTTCAGAAAAAAGTGTCACCGAAATTTAATGCGCGCGCGACGTTTGTTAAATCGATGGGAATGAAACATCATTATTGGTGCTTTATCATATCGAAACGTTGATATAAGATGAGATAAAGAGTTGTACAAAAAATGTGAGGTGTGTTTTTTGTGTGTGTATCGCGGTGTGAGACTGAGCGTCGCCAGCGCGCGCGCCGCGGGGCGGTTTCCCGGGAAAGCGCCGTGGGCCCGACCCGCTTCAATATTTAACATTTTTACACCCACCACACTATTGTCCTGATGCTCGTTTTCTCTAGAATCCTTTGTCTGAGATTGGACTCGCATCGAGGTGACAATGTTTGTTGGAGTTTACGCATCCTCAATGCACACAATACGTTTTTTTATTAGCCGATGACTTGTGAATTTGTTATGATCGATTGCCTCTAGAGGATATTCTTGAAGTAAAAACTTGCGGATAGCAACCTGCGACGATATTTTAAACGTTTATAAACATGTTTATTATACTCTACATGATTGAAAACATTTTGTTTATTTATGAAATTCTTTGCTAATCCTTTCCAAGAAATTGTCCTTTATTGTATATTTACTGGCTGTTTGAGTTTATCTATGTCACATGAAGGAAATTAAAAAACGAATTACTGTTTACTCCCTAGGGACTAAAGTGGTCACTTTAGTCCCGCTTCGTAGGGCTATATTGGTGTCTTTTTAGAGCACGAGAAGTGAAAAAACTATTTACTCTACTGGTGGAAACTTTTCAGTTTTACTTGTTATTATTTTTTATGGTTTTATTTTTTTCTAATTTCTTGTCTACCATCTTCCACCTGCCGTAACTCGGGGTCAGCTTTCTTATTCCTTTCAATCATCGTTATAAAAATAAAAACGATTATATTTCATTACTGATTTTGTAGATACAATCAATCAAAGCGATGGGTTTACGCATTCTGAATAGTAATGTTATTCACTAGAAGGTCTTGCCTACTTATTAACTTCTACTTGAGTTCAAAGACGGTTGTCCCAAACAAGTCTACCACTGATCTAACAAGCAGACAGCGCGTTTGACAAATACAAAACGTACAATAAAATAAAACGATTAGAGAAATCGTGTCAGTAGTTGTGTTGGTCATGCTACATCACACTATAACGCGGCTTGAGGAGATAATCACGAAAATAACTGCGCACGTTCACTCTCATGTAAACGCAAACACGCTCAATATGCGCTTAATTGAAATTTATATCTCATTTCTCAGTATCAACAATCAATATTCTAAAATCTCCGAAGCTATTCTCACATTGAACATCCATAAACGAGTTCTACGCGAGTATAATCGAACAATATAATGAAGGAGTAAAGGCAAACACAATTTCAATAACAAAGGGCACCATGACAAATAAACATATTTCACGGGCCAAAATGGCTGCGGTCAGGTGTCACGAGGTGTCCCTCCCGCACTCCCCGCTACCTCACACCCTCACGTTTCTTTTTCTTCACCAATAATCGATTCATTCTTTTCAATGCGATCCTTTTATATTTGTTAACTTATTGCTCGTTTGTATAACTTCGTTTTGTTGAAATATTTCTGTATACTGTCATTAGTTTTCTGAATTAACTTAAGTTTTTTCATTATTCTTATTTTTTTTTCTAAATAAGGCAAGAGATCTTTAAAAAAAAATTAAACTTTTCATCAGAGAATAAAGAGCTTCCAAGTGAGTTGAGGAGACAAATTAATTCACATACGAAGATTTATGAATAATGTGCATAGATAATTTTTTGTAGGTACATATTTGCCATGAACTAGGCAGTAGGTAGGTAGGTGGTAAGTTTTCAAATTAGGTACCAGTAAAGAAGAAAAGTGAAGGAATTAAAAAAATGGCCATAAAAACATAAATGTCACTGTATCAGTTCATTATTCAATAATTCAATAAATAATACCGCTCGATAACACGAAACGCACATAAGTCAAAAATACAAGAAGTCAACGTACTTGCTTAAGAGTGGATTTAAAATAATTTAAGATGAAATTATTTATTGGGTTTGTGTCTCTTTCTCACTTATGCTTCGTTATGAGGTGAGTTATATGGTGCTCTCGGTCTCTCCTACCATCGATCACTGGAGGTGTGACGTCACGCAGAGCCGTCGTGTGCGGCCCGACTCAATTTATTGCGTCTGCGCACCAAGCCACCACAGAAAAACTAAACATTTGTTTGTAAACCAAGTCTTTAATTAATTTAAGTACAAATAACATAGTGTCACATTCACTGATTTAAAATTTTGACGTGTTAAAGAAAATCGTTGCACAAATAAAAATTAGCATCTATCTCTCTCTACGCCTTTATCATTTGATTCTTTACTTTTGTCCTTAGCCTTGTTTTAATTTTTTGATTTATTGCAAACCTTTTTTGTAAAGGTCATTTATGAAAAACGTCTTTTTGACTAAAAAAAAAAACAACATACTTCAGTTTGAGCTACGTCAAGCTCACTCCGGATAAAATATAGTTATATTTACAACTAAACTCATAATTGATGCTTTAAAAATTAACGTACCATTGAGATGTGGCAGATTGCCTACTCGCTAATATTTAGAGTTTACAGTCGTAACTACGGGCACGAATGTAAAGTAGACCTCATTCTAACAGTGGGTCCGATAAAAGACCTGATGAATCGTCTAAACAGAGAGGCAGTAGACCGACTGCCAACCTACTAAGCTGTTGGGCATATGGAATATATTTACTAAACCACAATGAAAATCATAAAGGTTACCTTTCTATTAAATACAGAAACACCCGAAGGCAGTTGAAATGTGGATGTGCAGAATGATATTAAGAGTAGTGACAGAGATAGCAGACGATCTTTACAACCTGCACACAGTATCATTTATAGTGTCTATAGGACCAGTGGGAGAGAGTCTGCAACTGATTGACGCATTGGATGAGAACGAAGGTGTATGAAACAAGGAATTTATTTATTGGTTTGAGAATAAATCGTGCCTACTTTTTACAAACATTGGCGTCGTTTTCTTTTTGTATGTTGTCGAAGTTACTTTGATAATGCAAGCTGTAGCTATACGCTGTTATTTCGATTGCGATATAAAACGAGCCGTGTACAAAAATGATCCGTTATAAACGCATCCCTTACATTTCCAAAAGTTTTTAAAATTTACGAAACCGTTACCTGAAAGTCATGCTTCTTATTGACAAATGTTGTTTACAATCATGCAGGTAGAAGGTCTTACTAAACAAGTTTTGGAACTGCAATTAATTCGGACTGTTCCGAACACTTTCTGGGAACATTATCACATATCGGCCCGGTTATACGTCGATGCCACATGCAGCGTTCATTATTTTGGTGCATTTACGAATTACTGTCAATAAAGCATCGGCTTTCTGGAAAGCATCGTTACAGTACGCAGCTGTAGGTCGTACGGGATTCACGAGACTTTTGATAGGAGAGCACTTTGAGGAACTCTCATTAAACAGCTTTACATTACTACAATCATTTAACTGCCGCATAATTCAAAGGTTCATAGTCACGAATTAACGGACGAGTAAAATTAGGAGAAACAGCTCTTCTACTGCACTTGTGGCTTAGCACTAAAACGTTAAATGCTTTTAAATATGTTTCAAACCGATTAAGCCACATTTTGCATTTACTAGTTGCAGTCATCTACCTTGCACAATAGAAAATAACCGTATATTTCACATAAGTATATTAATAGGAAGTATCTCTCAAATATCTTCTTCATAATATTTGAAAACTGTTTGGTTTATAGTTTGTAGGAACTCTTAAATACATCTAGTTTATGGGTGAATTTCGTGTAAATTATTTTCAACAAGGGGGTGCAGCTAAATCTGCCGTTGGTTTGTCTACTAATACATCGGTAGCAAATCGCTGAATCGTCGTTCGTCGCAGCACTGCATCAATCAATGAGATATGTCGGCAGAAGGAGCGCGCGCGCACGCTAACGTGACATTTATATATTCTTCACAATGTTCCTGTCGTGTCCCGATCGTCGTTCACGTGTTCCTTAACACTGCACACCGTTTCGTCTTGTTATGAACTGTCACTAAACATTCTAAGCGGATTCATTAGCATCCATTTTTACAACAGTTATTTCTTCTGAAATACACCTAATTTAAGCTGAATCGATCTCACAACATGAAATAATACCATCTGGCAAAATATATTTTATGCAAATATCTCATCTCTTATGTCTTCGTATGTAAATGCTTAAATAAGACATAAATTCTCCTCAACTCCGCAGCTTCATTTATAAGCGCACGTGCAAGACATCTGTGGACAAGTTTTTACTGTCAAATCGGAGTATGAATCGCGGAATACGAGACTGGTACTTCTATAAACAATACATCACCACCCCAATAATTAGAGCATCGTTTGCAGAGCTGCGCGCGCGGCGGTCGCGGGGCGATGGCGCGACGCTCGTCTTTCGCTCCTTGACGCCTTTTTGTGAGATTTTTTGTTTCCCGCCCGGGCATAATGTCATTATGGCGCCTTTAATGTTGTCAGTGAACGGGAGCGCGCCGCCGCCGCCGCTGCCGCCGCCCAGGGCGAACGTTTGTTGATACTTAAATTAGGTTGTTTTGACACGCCTCGTTCTTATGTTTGTACTAAATCTAATAAACGTCAGTAGCGAGAAAGCGTCTCATTCATTATTCCAGTGTTCTCTTAGCGATAATATATTTTAAGTAGTTTTGTATAATTGAATACTGTGGTATTGTGGATGAAATGCGTGCCTGCCAGTGGGAGTAGACTGGGTGTCGTTTACGTAAACGGAATTCAAAACCAAACATGAGGCATGGAAACAATTACGGGCGGTAGGACAGCGTAGCATACATAATGTATAATCCGTCAATATTGTCAGCTACTACTGGCATTGTGGTGGCGTCATTACGTGTGGCGCAGGCGCGTCGAGAGTGTCGCCATTGTAGTCAATGGCGCTGCCAGGTGGGTGTGCAAGTGTAAGTAGGTGCCGCGACATGCCGGTGACCCTCGCACCGTCGCGCCCCTTCGCTGCCTTCATGCACTCCACCAATACATATGCACACCCATAAGATAATATAGACGAAGCTAAAACATCAGAACTTTAAACGTTCTTCTTATCTAGATACATAGCTTTATTATAGCCAAGGTATGTTTATCCATCTTTCTAAACTCAACTGCACTAATTAAATTCAAGCCAAGTCTCATTCTTCCAAGAAACTGACAACACACTCATTCATATCTCGAGAATGAATGTATATTTGAATGGCGTAGTTTCGGACGGATACTTACCTTCTGAACAAGGATCCGATTTCCACGACGGGACAAAATATTTGAATGGAATTTACATATTCGTTTCCAGTTGGGCTAGTGGTGTATGTATTTTTAGAGACCCTGAATGCAGTGGCTTCGAATAATAAAATATTCATACACAAGAAGACGACCTTAGTAAGAACTTCGTTAGTGAACTTAACTTACATTTTCTATTTGCAACAAACAATTCATTCAAAGATCAGATAGAGCCGGGATACTAAATAGATGACGACTGAACGCATATTTTTAGAAGAGATAATGTTAAATGGGCCACGAGTGGTAACAAATGTTCTTTGTCTAGTTTCCCTGTAACTATTTTCGAAATCATTAGTCTTCGAGTGACACGTTGCTCGTGAAATTACTCACCGGAAAACAGAACACTTGACACAGACTGGTCAATATTTTGTACTGTTTATGATGTTCCTTTGATCAGAAACAATGAGACGGAGATATTTGTCAAAGCATTTCATAGATTAACGGAATTAACGCATCTCTGATGAACCACTTCAAAAGATACATAAATATCTTTAACGAAAATTAAGAAGTTAATTGTCGCTACAGTGGAATGTCCGGCTGTAATAAAGTAAACGTTTTACAATACAACACTGATCATGAATTACTTCGCCTGTGAGTAGTTACTACCTACTGCTTTTTGTAACACGTCTTTGTTTTGAAGTTATTATAATCAAAGGAAATAAATAATTATGTTGGTATCGTAAACACTGATAAAACGTTTTACAGAAATACACTCAGACATGCACTACAACAGTTAATTCATCTGCGAAGGAAACCAAACGACACTATTTTCAATTTGACAGCGTTTTCGTCAATTTAACACTTAGCTTAGCTGTTGCGTTACATTTTCCTCTCATTTCCTCGAGTTCGTTGTGCTAAAACCCGACTAGTGCGAGTGTGAACATGTGAGAACAATGTACAATTAGGTGTCGCGTGGGCGTGTGGGCAGAGCGACAGGTATGCGGCGGGCGGGGGAGGGGGCTGCCCGCGACTCAATCGCCAGGTAATTACCGTCGCCGACTGGACATGCTGAAAGATTGACACCACCACGACTACTCTCGATGACTTGTTTACTGCTCGCCATTAAAAAATAATACATTTTTTCTCACCTCGACATCATAAAACTGCCCAAAATATGCTAAAATTAGTATCGATATTGGTTTAATCCGCTCGGATATTAGGCGAGCAGGCCCTATTTAATGGTAACAGGTTTCCGTGGAAGGTTTTATCGTAAATATTATTCACAAATTGTGTGGAGCCTCAGCGGGGGCGCCGCCACTCAGCGAGGGGGCGATTTTTCATCGACGCTGCCTCTGCTCTGCCAAACACATTTTTTAACACCTCGCCCCGAGCTTAAATTAAACATTTACTTTATACGTATTTTGTCTTATGCAATTCAATTATTTTCTTTCCAATTACTATCCATCAGTGCTCAGTCAAAACCTCACTTGTGTGACTCACGGTACTTTCTATCTAGTTATGCAAAAACAATACTGGAAGAGAAATTGTATACGATTGAACTTCCTTATTGGTTTCCAAATATGCAGATTTAGAAATATGACAACATTCCCGGCTTCTGTAGCAACAATACTCGCTTAAATGCTACTATCAAACTTACATTACGTGGCACATTTAAAATGTGCACAATATTGTAATACCGAGTCAACTAAAGTGATAAACCGATGTGGAATGTCGTCAATAAGTTAACCTTATTAGTTGGTGTGTGCTGAACACCACGGGTGGTGCTGCTACGGGCCCGTTCACACTGAGATATAGAGAACCTTTACTGACCTATTACAATATAAACGGCTGCATAATGAAATTAGCTCGCTTCGTCTGAACAGCTCCTTATAATAATCGTCGACCCTTCTCTTCCCATCCACGTATAATTGAAACCGCGCCTATTACACCGCTATACAACATCCTTAATTGATTACATTATTTGTAT
This sequence comes from Antitype chi, assembly GCA_947359405.1. Classification (NCBI taxonomy): domain Eukaryota; kingdom Metazoa; phylum Arthropoda; class Insecta; order Lepidoptera; family Noctuidae; genus Antitype; species Antitype chi. Next base: position 8,028,684 of record OX375813.1, on the reverse strand, counting down.
GAACACAGTTCTATAAATATTAGATGGTAGCTCCTTCATTCAGACGGAATCATAGTGTCTCTTTTGTTTCAGATCACGAAACTAAAAATCGACAGTAATCCATTCGCTAAGGGATTCCGTGACTCTTCACGTCTCACCGAGTTCGAGAGGTAACTATCATAATAACGCCTGTTGTTAGAGTGTCATTTGTTGCTGAAGAATACATACGTTTATAGAGATATTTTTCGTACTGAAAATTTTGTAGAGAAAGAAACTGTTATTTTGTAATGACGATAGTTAATTTGATAGATACTCGAAAGTGGCAGCTATTAATTATTATTCATGAGTGTTCATTACGTGTCATTGCTTGTGCGACACAATTCGGTTAGTTCTCTAATTGTACATGCATTGGATACGCTCTCAGAAACAAACATAACTGTCTGATGCTGATTGATATCTCCACGCGAGCAATTATGTGTCTGTATTTATTGCTTCTTAGCCAATCCAATGTATTTAATAGCGGGTGAGCCGACCTCAAGTTTCCACCCGTGTAATTTATAATCTAACATTTTCTCTCACCACATTCGCTTCGCATATCTTATTGCTCGCTTTCGCATTTCTAATGCCGTATTGCTTCTATGTTCTCTTGATTATTGGGTGTTTTATTTTTTTTGTTTGTCTGTTGAGATACTATATCACGGGGGAGCACGAAAGAACATCAGTCTTCCCCGACGACGCGCGCTACAGCGCCGCCAGTCATAGGTAGATACGATCATACAATCATATTACATAACTGCATCAATTTACTCGAAAACGATCACGTTGCTAATGTGTGGCTCCGTACCTTTTCAGGGAAACGATGGAGTCGATGTTGGCGGAGCAGCACTTCCTGCGCTCACCGCTGCGGCCGTTCGACCTGGACCAACACAATAATAACCTAACGCTGGAGGAGAAGGCGATCCTGGCAGCTCGCTCTCAGCTGTTCCTGCGCGCGGCGTACCCGCTGTACGGCGTGCCGGCGGCGGCGCTGTGGGGACAGTGGGCATGCCTCGCGCCGCAGCTCTTGGCGCAGCAACACCTCGCGTCGGGTTCGGGGCTGCAGCTGCCGCGGCCGGTGTACGCAGGTGCGCTGGGCGCGGGTGGCCCTGGACCACAGCCGCTGGCGCAGCACCGCTTCTCGCCGTACCCGCCGCGCCGCTCGTCTCCAGGCTCCTCGCCGGATTCGCTGCGCGACGCCAGCCCGCACCCGTCACCGCTGCACCCACCGCACACCCCGCACGCGCCACACCCGCCCCACAGCCCCACTTAGTGATAAAACGCCGAATAAAAACCTCCCCGAGATCTCCCTGTAATAATATGCGATATTGTATGAGAGTCTTTATATGGAATGTGTTCTGAGAGAACACAAAAGGAAATTTGAAGTGCGTCGGTGTTTTGCTGCGAAACGAGATGACGTCGTGAACTTCGATAATTTTATGCGCCGAGAAGTGAATAAACTGAGTGCGAGTGCGTGGAGAACATTTCGAAGTGCGTCCTGAATCGTGAACAACTGAACACCGCGTGCTTCAGTAACTCTGTCGTTACTCAGACTGTGAAAAAGTTGTATTATATTGTAAAATATTATTTAACTGTACTTTAAATCTGTAATTATTGTTATATGTTCCTAATAGTTTTGTCTCGTAGTGATGGTTTCTGCTAAATTCATGTTATATCAAATTAGAGTTCATTGCATCAAGAGAAGCATTTCATTGCTGTGTACATTTTGTTTGATATCTTTTAGACAATTTGAAAACAAATATTGGAAGGGTGAGAACATTATGGAATGGACGATGTCGTGAACGTTGATAGCTCAATAGTAGTGACATTTGACACTGTTTTTGGCTGATTTCATCTTGTTTAGGTAAAATGTGCAATACTACAGAAAAAATGTTTTAGTGAAACTTAGAAGTTTAGTAAGATAGATGTATTGATAATTAAATAGTAGAAATTATATTGCTGTCTATGTTTACAATTAATTCCTACATCCGACTACAAACGGATGCATAGATGTACCTACACGGTTACTTTGTAGTTAAATTATAGTTATTATAAATAATATATTGCTAAAGAAAAAAATTAAATGTTTGTTAACATAAACCCGACTTGTGTTATTTACCTTATGTGCACTTCCCCCTCCAGAAATGAAGTCCTGAAGGTTACATTCCCATTCGCGTAAGGCGAGGCAGTTTTCTTATTGGAATTTCGTCCCTGGCTGGACGACGATGGACACGAAAAGCCCAAGAAGCTCTGCACTGCAGCAGTAAAGCAGCATCAACAAATTTTACATTAGGGAACTGCTTACCAAATGTACAATACCTATACAGGATGGCAGGGCATCGATGCGCAAACTGTATCCATGAAATTAAGCATATGATTCTAGACCTTATAGCGTTAAAAAAAAACTATTATAAAAAAAAATACCCTACATCATAAAAAAGTGCAATAAGTATCTACGCGGTCCAAATAATATGAAACAGCAATTTTATTTTTTATCCGACGAAAAATTTTATTGCGCTCCAATCACGTGCTGTCCATGGTCGTCGATGTACCATCCTGTAGATATAATTAAGTGCTCTTCGAAACCTAGGGCCCAAACACAGCGTATCTACCTAATATCAAAAAGAAATTAAAATTAAATGCAACCTACTGCACTGAACATAACAAGCACACATTCACGAAAGGGGCAATTCTCGTAATTTTAAGAACGTTCACAGTCTGATCTCAGTCTCAATCTGTCAAAAATACCTCTAGCTTCTATACATTTTTGACAAGTTTTTGACATTTGATTGTCGCTGAGATGAGACTGCGACTAGATTGTGAATGTTTTTAATTACGAGAATTAGCCTTCTGATATTTGCAAGCAATAAGAGAAACTAAGTCTATTCTTTTGTAGTGCAAGTGATCTGCAAGATGTGAAACGATAGGTACGTATCGAAAGGCCCGTGGGAGGGTGATCATCTTTACATACCAAAACCGCTGCGTGTTTCGGAAGCCGTTACGCCCGGTCGTCATTCGTGCATCTTTAACCGTCGTTACGGGTCGTCTGAAGACCAAAAGTCAGACAAACCAGTCTTACCAAAGGGTATTTCGCAGTAACTGGGTTGTGGAGTCAGATAGGCAGTCGCTCCATGTAAAATACTGGTATTCAGTTGCATCTGGTTAGACTGGAAGCTGACACCAACCTAGTTGCGAAAAGCTTAGGCAGATTGATTGATTAAGTGGTTCCTCTTGTATCTTGACTAGATCAAAATGTTTGAAAGTAATGGACTTTCTATTATTTTTAGTTTTCAATTTTTGATGGTATATTGGCGTGTGCTAGCTGACGTATGGCAAATTTTATGTTTTTTTTTTTGTATTTCGTAATTTTTATTACCTATTATTGTATAGAATCAAGTTCTTCTAACTTAACAGACAGCTGTGCTGCTGGGGAGTTTGTTCCGCTACTTCTTCTTCCCAGCTAAAGCACTAGGAAGTGGTGAAGGGCGGGCGTTTTTGGGGGGACTGTCTTATGTAATTTTATTTTGACGTTCAAAAAGAGCTGACTCTCAGCCTAGTTTGAATAAATGACTTTTGATTTTGACTTCAGGAAATGGTAGACGGTGACGTCTACGCCTGGCGTAAGAAGTGAAACGAAGATATTTTATTTCTGTAAGTCGGTTTAGTTTGGGTATGTCAGGGGGACCAAGATAATGAGGGAGACTGATTTAAGGACTAAGGTTATGTCCCCACTGTTTCAATTATGTTGATGCTAAAACTATAAGTAGTAACAAAAATATTCGAACAGGAATAATTGATCATTTGAAGATCGTTGCATCCTCAGTTATTGCGAAAGTATTTAACATGATTAGCAAGACTGTATGATCATACGATGAACTGGTCAACTTGAATTGAACCTGTAAGATTCTCTATTAACCTACCATCTACGTAATGAATAACACCATTGATATCAAAATCATGTCGTCGTTTTTTTAAACGAAAAGGGTAACTTACTGCATAACAAATTGTTTGTAATTTACAAGAGGGCCGTTAGATGGCGGTGGGCGTCGCATTAAGTACGTAACATTATAGAGAAGCGCGGCTCAAAGCTCGAGCAGGGCCGATACAAAATGAGCTTTTTTGTGTCCTTGTTTTATATCAAATCACATGTTTTTTCAAAGTTATTGGCCCTACTTTGTTCTTGGTGTTCATAAACGACCTGTGCAACATGCACCTGAGCTCTGGTAACATTGTCGCTTTTGCCGACGATACTGCAATTACCTTTCATGATGAATCCCGGGCTAAACTTAAAGCAACTGCTCAAACTGGATTTGACTTGATATATGGATGGCTTATCTCTCACTCACTCACGCTAAACACGAATAAAACAAAACTTATAACATTCTCTCTAAACCGCACTACGCAACCTTTGACACCCATTACTCTGAAAGCTCACACCTGCCAAGCCAATTTGGCTATTTGCAACTGTCCTACAATTTTCTCTACGGACACGACTAAATACCTGGGTATCATCCTAGACAAACACCTTAACTTCAAAGCCCATATCACTCATCTTACAGCTCGAGTTCGTAAACTCATATATATTTTTAAAACACTCAGACACATTGCCAATACTTATGTGATACGCACCGTGTATCTTGCCATGTGTCAATCAGTGATTTCGTACTGCATTAGTATATGGGGTGGAGCTGCGAAAACTACACTCAAACCTCTGGAAGTGGCTCAGAGAGCCATTCTGAAGGTTGCTACTTTCCGACCAATGCTCTTCCCCACCTTTGATCTTTACAAAAAATGCAAAGTTCTTACGGTACGGCAAACATTCATTCTCAACAATTTATTACAACAACACACACAAACTCCTTTTACACTAACTCAATCCTCACTTAGGCGAAAGAACGAAATTTGCAAAGTTCCCTTCACACGCTTTGCTTTTACTAAACGTTTCTTTTACTACCTTGGCCCGTTTTTATACAACAGAATTAACAAAACTATACCTTTACATCAATCCTCTTACGAAATGTGTAAAAAACAGATAACTGACTTTTTAACCACTTTAAACTACGACGACACTGAATATCTGCTCACTTCACAATCTTAATGACTTCTCTAATACTCCATATCTAAACTCAACCCCTTTCACTTCAGTTTACACATACACCACACCTATAACACAGAACACAGACAAACACAGCTACATTACAAAACACACACACACTACACCTACAACACAAAACACACGCACACCACACCTACATCACAAAACATACACACGTACTAACACTTTTAGTTTAGTATAAGTTAAATACGTTTGTACCTTATAGTTCTAAGCAGTCTATTAAAATGTTTGTACCCCTGTGGGAACCTGGGCTGGCGAACCTTAATACAGGTTACTATGTAACCTAGCTAGGACGCCTGATTCAATTATGTTACTTTATTTCTATTCTACTTAACCCTAAATTTTAAAAATTATTTTATTGTAACAGACTGTACCACACTTTTTGAAATAAATAAATTATTATTATTATTATCTCCTTTAATTCATTTAAACGTACATATAAATTATATTTTTAAATATTCGAACATAAAAAAAATTACATAAAAACATTTAAAAATATAAAAAATAGTAGCCCACCGGTATCGGGAACAGGGTCCAAGCTACCGGTGGTCAGGGCTGCTGAGAGAGGAACCTCATTATTATTATTATTATTGGTGATGAAGACTGACTTTTAGGTACAAATATAATAGGTACACCGAAATACCTATATTACTAAGTATTTTTTTTTTATTACGAATCTACTGGACTTTAATCTTCTTTTATTATGTAGCGCATTAACAAAAACAATTCCATTACAGTATTTTCAGAATTTTTGTTGAAATTAGCACTCGTTTGTCTCTTTTGTACGAAAGTGTGACAGATTGCGAAATTGTAACAAATTAGAGCGCCGGCGGGCAATTATGCAAAGCGGCTATAAAGTTATCTTTAGGAAAACAACGGCGTCACCCCACGCCAACTATTCAATTAAAATGAAGCAGTGTCGAGGCGAGGCATTCGAGTCACATAGAGGAAGGGTCGACTACATCGAATTAGTTGCGCGCGTGGCTACATTACTGGGACAAATTTCACGTCCCTAGGGCCGCGGGCCCCGGCCACGGCCCGCAGGGTCGGGGATGCAACGCTAATCTAATCGGGATTGTAGCTAATAAATGTTGTAGCCAGTGACACCGCCACCAAGAATTTATTGCTTGTAAAAGTGTTTCCAATCGTAGATATTGTTCGGATGACGCTCCTATTCTGATAAGCCATGATTGAATTTAACGTTTGATTGAATATTTCATTTGATTTTAGTGCCGGTTGTGATGTTGTTGCGTTAATTAAATATAGTGATGGGGGCAGTTTTTGCAGGGGATTGCGAAGGATCTGATGAACTCGTTATAATACAGATTAACGATAAGCCGGTGTTTATAGTTAAGTAACTCATCAGACTTTTTGTACCAGTTTTTTTTCCCATCTATTTGCAAATGCTTTTGATCTGCTCATATACAATCTAGTGTCCGACCATTCATCGACTCAGGCCTTGGAACGAATCATAGTTCCAATGTGGCTTCATCATACAATATGTGATCATACAACATAAACATAAGTAGAAGTAGGTAAGTAAAGACAAAGCCTTATTCAGTGTGGCTTATCGGCAGGCTGGCGGAGCAGGGGCATGTAATGCGGCGTTATTGGCCACTCGGCTCATAATCCCCTTTTAACTGCGGCTCCCGAGCCGTGCCGACGTGCCCCGAATGTTTATGTTCGGTTTCTTCTGGTCGTGAACATTCGCACTCCTTAGCTCTGATGTCGACGACACAGCGTTACGTGCTGGAGGTGACGTGATGTCGCCGAATTACTTGAGAATTCTTTAGTTTATCGAACTTTCGATCTTTGTTTGGATTTTCTCGTGAGTTTTCAGGAGATAAGTATCTCCAAAAAGACGGGATCGTGGATAATTAATAACAGCCACTCTGGTCAACCGAAGGTAAAGCTACGGTTGCCAAGGTCAGTCCATGGATGGGTGACCATGCATTCTAAATTGAAGTGCCTTGGAAAGCACGTTAAACCGTTGGTGCCGGCTGTTATATGTAGGTCTTTGAAAGTCATTACAGCCCGATATTCCGGCAACCAGTCTAGTACAAGGAGTATCGTATTAGCCAGTAACTGGGTTGAGGAGTTCAGATAGACAGTCGCTCCATGTAAAATACTGGTATTCAGCTTACGGTTAGACTGAAAGCCGACCCCAATATAGTTATAAAAAGGTTAGGCAGATCAGGTATCTCCAAATAGAAAGAGAATAGACTACCTACTGATCTTCTAGGTTTTCATAAATAGCAACATCTTGATTACAATGGCCTATATCAACCTTATTAGATACTAAACCTAGTTAACCAGCGCAATGTCACAAGCCATGTACAGAATTGACCAGCGCAGGCAGGTTCTTTTTTTAAATTTCACTAGTAATGATATCCTAAACTTAAACAGTAACGATTGCTTTTCTCGTCTTGTATCTATATCTACACCAGTCATCATGCAATGAGAATGAAAACAGTCTTATTTGTCAGGCCTACGCTGTGCAAGGTAAAACACAAGTTCTCTCGCAATCAAACCGGAACAGAACTTTACGATGTAACGTAGACACTTGAGCAATAGACATACCTCCTGTTCCCAACATTCGAGCTGTAAAGAACAATGTTCTATATCATTTACATAAAGCTTGATTTAATACATAGGTAGAGGGCCGGGAGACAGGGCGGAGCACGGCAGCCGGTGCTAATGTCGCTCGGCGAGCCACACATCTCCACATTTCAGTAAAACTGCAAACGTAACGGGGTAATAAATTCACGTTTATTACCGCAAATATATGTACCTTACCTTGGCAGTCGCTACCGGAACAAATCGTGGGTCCAACGTTTACGCGGTATATGCGAAGCGTGCGTTATGATATATTAACGGAAACGCGCGCGTTTGCTGAAACAATGCATATAGAATAGGTGTTCAGGCCTCATCGCTAAGGTGGGCACATTATCAGAATGGTGCGCTAATGGAATTGAGCATTTTTATTTATTGCCCGGTGTGTTCATTGGTGCGTAGCGTTTATGTGTATCGCGGCATAATTCACCGTTTATGATTATTTTATTAACGTTTTAATGTTGAACGTCTGCTCTATGGCTGAATTAATTGAAATACTACAGTTGAAAGGAATATTGAAAAAGTAAATGATAATGATAAATGATTTTATTTCTGTAAGTAGGTTTGTACAAACACTTTTACACGTCAAACATATTTTTTTAAACTAGATGAGGCCGGCGTTTCCTATCTGACTACTTTGAGAAGAAAGGCCGAAACAAACTCAGAGGTCACAGTCTCTTTTAAAGTCCAGACATAATCTTGGTCAAGTAATAAAGGCTCTAACGATTCTTTTTTATAGAATAGCGCATATCTAAATACCATTATTATCTTACATGCATCGAGCACCGTGAAATCCTTTGCCTACTGTGCAAGTAATCCAATTGTGACTTTACTTGAGTCAACAATAAAATAAATACTAAGAGTAAAATAATTTTATTTACGTAGCCTACTGTTTGTAGAGCAATCGAATTACTACCCTATCCACAAGAGAGTATATCCACTTAAAAATAATGCAGTTCACAGAGCTCGCAGCGCATATTGCAACTCGATAAAGTTATTCGCGTTCAATAACGCGAATGATCTGACTTTTCCCGTTTTTCCTCTACGAATGGTTACTCCCTTCCTCTTCCCCACTCCGGCAACTCCCCCGGCCTCCCCTTGCGGTGCAAAGTTGAGGGCATTAGCGTGTTATCGGCGGCAGCGGCGTGAAGAAGGCGCCCACCTGAACTGGTATTACACCGCCTCTGACGACACGTACAAATTACGGTCGAAACAAATTTCGACGAACACATTGCTGGCTTCAAATGAGCGGCTAGGGAAAAGGAACAAAGGAACCACGCATTGTAGGTAAAACGTTGCATTACCCACTTACTCTCTAGCATCCCTAATAGGTGTAACAGATACTATCTATAAGCGTTGAGATGTGGGGATAGGTGGGAAGCGTGAACGTGTTTTGCAAACCAGCCGAGGAAATAAGGTGTCCCCAATTTTACTTTGTCGACCGCCACTGATAGCAGATAATGTAGTGTTACGAGGGAACTTTGTAAATGGAACCTTTTTCGTTATGTTTTATTCCACGAATGCTATGGTAATTTTGCCGACAGACCTTTGAGAGCAAAACATTTTTTTCAAATAGTCTGTTTCTGGAATGTAGATTATTTAGTAGCTGTTCGTTTTGTTTATCAGTAGATCACACAGTAGAATAACATTTTCTTATAAATAACTCGCGTTGTGCGTGTCTTCAATTGGAATTGAATGTGTTGTATTGAACACGAATTGTTCACATCAAGTATTTCGCACGCCTATCGTAATGCATTTCTAATCAAATCTATGCGGTCACAGTCATACGCAAGTATCAAGTTTACGGGGCAGAGGTCCCGCGGGCCCTGAGCCCATTGACAGGTTATTGATACAAATAGTCCTCCCCTCCCCGCCCCGCCGCACCCCGGCACTACCCCGCCGCACCCCGCACCCCCCGACAACACCAATAAAACCTGATTGATATTGTGTAAGTGCGCCCGGAAAATGTGGGAACTCGATTGATGTTACAGCCAAATTCGATTGGAGGAAAATTGAAAAGAACCGCGGTAACAAAGAAACTTTCGTTCTATCTGAAGGTGTTAAAGTCGAAAATTGATTGGTTTAGGGAAGGTTTAATGTCTTTTCAGCATCGGGACGTGTGTATTGATAGTAGTCGGAGGCGTGAATAGTGTTGTCTAATGGTGGAGCTACACGTGCTACTTAGGAGTACAGGTACATGCGTATTGGTACCTCGTCGTAATTATTGGTTCCGATAACTTGATTCATTGTATGTTTACATGTTTGAGCTACTTAATACACAATGCGATTGTGTAAATAGGTACACTACAAGTAGAACTGCTTAAGGCAACATCTACACTAGGAACGAATGAAATGCGTTTAACGCATTTTCCTGAATTTCATTTATAGTTGCATAAGTAGCTCAAACAGAACTGCAGAATAGCCAGAACTTTGTAAATGGAACCAAAATTAAAGATGGTTGATTTTCTATTTTGGTTCATACCCTAGTTCTCAGTATTTTATACTTTCACAGACTCTATTACCTACAACGTGATAGACCACTGAAGGGATTTTAGTACCCAGTAACGAATAGTGGAATCATAATACCTATTTTATTTTATAATAGATATGATTTACTATATACTATGGTTTTTTTTTTTAAATTTTACTTGACTGAAAATATGAATCAAGAAAAACTTGCGCTATGAAAAAATTCAAAGTTATTTATATTCCTGTCACAGTCTAACCTTAGCTTAACAGTTGAGCACTTCACGGAACAGTGACATATATCCGCGTGGGCGTTATCGACATCGATACTTGATAATATATCCAAAATGGTAGCACGGAGACATGTCCCAGACATGCAAATAATAAAGCTTAGTATATCTTGACGCGGCAGTGGCGACCCCAAGCGGTGTAGGCGGTAATTAACAGCTGATAGGCGGTACAACTAAGACAACTTGACATGTATGATTTTACACTGGTCATTATCGATAAGGCATCATCTTGTATTTGTAAGCTACTTATTGTAGAACAGGTATTTACATAAGTTTTGACAGTTATGTGTAACTGTGTCGAGGTACCTAGTTACTTAGGTAAGTCTCAAAATGTGAGTGTAAAAGGTCTAAACATTAACCGATTTTTTTTTAATTTAGTTTGGTGTCCCACACGAAAGTCATCATCAGTTCCCTGGCCCTTTTCCCAACTATTCATTTTATTTTATTTAACCGTTTATGCACACACATTTATTTATATATACTTTATTGTACACCACAAAAATATATAACAAAAAACAAGGTACACTACAAAATAAACAATGGGCGGCCTTATTGCTTTCCGCAATCTCTTCCAGGCAACCTTGGCATGGTCAGTGATTAGTCTGGATATAAAATGGAGATGTTGCTGGCGCAAATAATAAAAATATACAATATACTAAAATAGATACACAGATATATACATAATATCCTATATAATAGATACATACATACTAAAAATGAAAGAAACGAAAATAAGTGAATGACACACATTTAAACAGAAAAGAAAGGAACAGAAAAAAAAGGTACAAAGGCTTATTTCTACAGAAATCTCTTCCAGCATACCTGCCATAGGAGAGAAGATAGAAAGAGATGTAGACATTGACAACGTGTGTATTAGTAGAAGGGAAAACATAAAATCAAAAATTATACTCTAATGGGATCGATTAATGTTGGGGTCGGCTTCCAGTCTAACCGGATGCAGCTGAATACCAGTATTTTACATGGAACGATTGCCTATCTGCCCTCCACTACCCCTACTGGGTTGTGGAGGGCAGATAGGCAGTCGCTGGGTAATACGATGCCCTTTGATAAACTGGTTGTCAGACTTTCTGGCTTCTGACGACCCATAAACGACGGTCAAAGATCTACGAATGACAACCGGGACCAACGGCTTAAGGAGGTTTCCGAAGCACGAATGGGTCTTGGTATGGAATGATGGTCACCCACCCACGACCCAACCCAAGCTTAACCTGATTGATCGACCCGGCGACTGTTATTACTTAACCACGACCCCTCGAAACGAAAGTATCTATAATCTAATTTAATAAAAGAAAAAACATACACCACAATTTGATAAAGTTCTACTACAATAATTAATCACTATTATTCGCTGCCTCAAAAATTAGTCACAGTCATTTTTACAGCAAAAAATAACAAGACAAACGATAGCCACAGATTCAATAAATCACCTAATAGCGATTGAAAGGCGAACAATAATTGAGACAGGCAACAATTTTGCTTAGTAAGACCTCTGAGGGCCGATGGCTGACCGGCCAGCCAAATGGAATATATTCCACTCCGAACAGTCCCATTTTTACGGCACACTTGAGGGTTAACGGGTGTGAATGGCCACCCCATTGTGGGAAAATATCTATTAAATATTTATGAACTTTATATTGAGCTCTGAATATTACTTGTATCGGCAAAATGTAATGTTTATAGTAATGTGCTGTGGGAGTGTTTTTATAGCTCATAACTGCTGAGTAAAAATTGATACTTAGATCGTAACGTTAAAAAAATGTAGTAAGTACCTACATAAGGTTATGGAGGAGCTTTCAGGGAAATGTAAGTATATTTTGCTCCAAATATACTTAATTTTCATGAAGGTTCCTCAAGTATGATGGCGCACTGAAACTGCTGACAATGTGAAAAAACACGGAACGAACGGGAACAGTGTTAACACTAAGTAAAATTATAGACTAGAAAAGTCATAATTATTAAAATCAAATAAATAATCAAAAATAATTTGTAAAGTCGTTTTATACGGTACAATAACGAAACCAACAATAATTGCCAAACAACATAACAATAAAATCATCGAGCAATAACTATCGATAGGCATTTGCCGAAATCCCCTGACACAGGCAATCACAGAGCTCAATGAGAATAGTGCAGCAGGGCCGCATTACAAGCGTGGAATAAATCAATTACCGACACCCGCCGCGACAATTACACTTGTAAAGTTGTTTCGTGGTGATTTTCCCACCCGCACACACCCTCACACACCCTCACACACACGCACACACGCACGCCTGACCCCTGACGTTTTGGTAATAAGAGTATCAGTGTCGCTGTCTGTTTCAAACTACACTCACAAGCTTATGATACCCCAATCAGGCGACCCTCTGATTTGAGAGAACGATACCTTGATTTACACAAACGAAATTAAACTCTAACTTAACACGATAAAATATGTTTTCGCTCACGTTGTATTCGAAGGAAGAGTTTTCACAAATAAAGCAACGGATTCTGCTGTACAGCAATTTTATTATTATGAAATGAGTGAGTGTAGAGGCGTAAAATTAACTTGCCGGCGTCGGTCTGAGGGACCTTTACGTTGCGAAATGTTTCCGCCGAGATGTTATAGCAGGGTAAATGATACTTTATACAGCTGTTGTTGTATCATTAGGTAGGATCAAGTTATGAAGTATTTAGACCCATATCTAATTGAAGACTGTAATAAGTTTTTATGGGGGAATATTTTGTTTGAGTCTGACAATTTATGAAAAGCAGATTATGAATTGTCACAGGGATGAGAAACCGGGAGTGAAGCTACGAATCGGTCATACTTTTGTAGTAATTGATTTTTAGGCGTTATTTAATTGGTTTGTATTAGACAAATAATTTGTTGAAGTAACTTCCGATACAAACAGCTATTGTAGGTACGTTAAAAGTACCTACACTCCTTTAAGCCATTTAGCAAATTTTAGCAGAGACGCATTTTCAATAATAATTAGGTATCATAATTTAGTACGTAAGCTTTGTATCATCAATTACTTTTTTTTAACAAAATGAGCAAAAGTATTGAATCGTTTTGAGTATTACTTGCATTTTAGTGCCGTGAAATTAAACATTATGCTCAGTTTAAGTAGAAATAAGCACATAACATTAGTAGTCGCTAATTAAATGTCGATTCCAGCCACATAAAGTTGCAACAGGACGTTATAAAAGAATAATGACGCAGAATATATAGCTAAATAACTGACTGGCTCTATTACACTTGTTTCTAGAATTTTTCTCAGCACAGTTCTGTTTATTATCTACCAATAATAATTACGATATACATTGTATGACCCTATAGTACTCATTAAAAATGTATTTGCAATTCCATGTATTATCCTATTTAACACTGATCCAATGGCTTCCTTTACGCAAAACCCAGACATTATAAAGTACCTTCAGTTTATAGACTATAGACACTAAGACATAAATAGATATGACAATCCATTATTAAACGATAGTTCTAAGAGACATGATGGCTCTTCAATTGAAGTTCTTCTAACTTAACAGACAGCTGTGCTGCTGGGGAGTTTGTTGCGCCACTTCGTCTTCCCAGCTAAAGCACTGGGAAGTGGTGAAGGGTGGGCGTTTTGAGGGACTGTCTTATGTAATTTTGGCGTTCAAAAAGAGCTGACTTCCAGCCTAGTTTGAATAAATGACTTTTGATTTTGAAGATACTTTTATAGTTCGTTCATGCTGACTAGCAATTTTTCATAAAACAATTTTACTTGTAGCGATACGAGAATAAACCGGCCAAGTGCGAGTTGGACTCGCACACGAAGGGTTCCTACCCCCATATAATATTTAACCCTACATTTAAATAAAAACACGTTTTTTGTATATGTTTATTATTTGTTTATTTATTTATTTTATTATTTATGTACACACAGTAAAATACATATAGATACGGCATAAACAAACAATTGAGTACAAAGGTACTGCTTATTTCTTTAGAAATTTCTTCCAGCAGACCTGCGAAAGGAGAAATGAAAAAGAAATGTAGACAATAGTGTGTGAGAACAAGAAGAGAAAATATGTGACGTCTTAAACTAAAATATAATACGTACAATAAATACTTACACTTTGTTGTTATAGAGGCAATAGAAATTCTCAATCTGTGAACATTTGAACTGCTACCTTTTAAGGATCATGAGATACAGCCCGCTAACAGACAGTCAGACGCACAGCGGAAGCTTAGTAAATAGGGTACCGTTGGCACTTTGGAACCCTTTGGGTACGCGCCTAAAAATTTAAAAAGATTCAGAATGTAAAGACTATTCTATCAACTTATTACCTATTTCAGCCTATGATGATGATGATGATGATGATGATTACCTATTGCCTCCATAAGTGTGACAATAATACATACATACATATCGATCATATCAAAAATCTTACGAGGAATAAATACTTGCCATGTTCAGCTATTAAATTCTGAGTATAAGCTAACATTATTACCAACGGTGTAGCTACAGCAGCACAATTTGTGCAGCTTATTTAGCAGATTATTTTAGCTTAGCTAAGCTGTAGCTGCAAGTTTAGCAGTCACCACATTTGCCAAACTCCTGCGTAACTAGTTTGTTAGCGAGGCTTGCCTGTAGCGACTAACGTTTTTCAGCTAATCGGATTTAAGCTCCAGGTGGACGATATTATTGAGAATTACTTTTATATACTAATGGTTTAAAAAAAATACAGTGGCACTCCGGGAGTGTCAACAGACGTGAAAACTTGAACCATTACGTGTGTATTTTTTGAATCGTCAATATAGGATTTCACATTATTCATAA
Source organism: Antitype chi (assembly GCA_947359405.1). NCBI lineage: Eukaryota > Metazoa > Arthropoda > Insecta > Lepidoptera > Noctuidae > Antitype > Antitype chi. The sequence continues at coordinate 8,013,358 of OX375813.1, read as the reverse complement.
TCATAATTTTGGTCATATCTTCTAAACGGGTTATCCGATTTTCATAATTCCAATTGGAATATTAGTTCTGGACCTAAACCTATCTTTTGTGACCTCATCATCATCATTTCAGCCGAAAGACGTCCACTGCTGGACATAGGCCTCCCAAAAAAGGGGGTTTTGCCATAATCGCCACGCTTGGCAGGCGGGTTGGCGATCGCAGTATGGTGGTAAATGCGGCCCATTCTCTAGTAAGTCCCTTAGTCGCCTTCTACATAGAAATGGAATGGTGCTATTCGTTTACGTCCGGCACCACCCGGAACCACTTTGTGACATTGAAATACCTCTACTAAAAACAGAGGTGTCGGTAACGGTGTCGCGAGTTTAATTGATTATTCCCATCTAAAAAAATGCCCAACGCGCCTAAAAAAGTTTTCACTTCAAAACCTGCATTCTGCACTCATTCCATATAAACTTTTCCGTACGCGTAATTTTCGTAAAATGGGGTACAAAGTTATTGCTTCACGTACCTATTCTACCAAACCGCACTAGGATTATGGCCCACTCCCTCTCACAGAGAGGAGGCCTGTTTCCCAGCAGTGGGAACATTATACACTGATAATTATAGATAATATATAAAAAAATATTACATAAAAAAATTTGCCCGTTTGTCTTGATGTATGGTGCGGATTGGCGCAAAAACAGCTGAACGGATTTTGTGGCTCGCTGATAGTTTATAACCTGGATTAACACATAGAGTACATTGAATGCCGGTAGTACGTTCATGTATGATATATTCCGACATTGACCGGGGCGTTACTAAAATTAAATTATAGGTTGAGAGTATTTATTTTTCTTTTTAATGCAAAAAGCAATAGCATTATAAGCTTAAAGTAATAGGAGGTATAAGCACTAGCATAAGAGTAGATAAGTGACTCATAGCTATGCATGATATCTAGAATCTTTAAATGTTGTTTTATCTAGTTAGAAACTGTACTGGGTGGCAGGGATATCAACGCACAACTTTTAATTATGGATTCAGTACCTACATGATTATGAACGTTGAAATTTATAGAAAAAAATTAGCTCTGCCATTAATTATGACCGCATAGGTATGCACTGTTCTATGAAACAGCTGGCATTTGTAACCGATGAAATATTTCTAGATTTCAGCCGAAAGATGTCCACAGCTGGACATAGGCCTCACCTAAAAGGGGGGTTTTGCCATAATCGCCATGCTTGGCAGGCGGGTTGGCGATCGCAGTATGGTGGTAAAATGCATAGAGAACGCTGCTGCTCATTCACTAGTAAGCCCCTTAGTGGCCATCTACGACACCCATGGGAAGAAATGGGATGGTGCTATTCTTTTACGTCCGGCACGACGAATCATAGGCCTAATTCATGGTTTCAGTTTGCGCGTTGATGTCTCCCTTCCACCCTGTTATCATCACCACTTCAGCCGAAAGACGTCCACTACTGGACACTTTGACCGGTCTTGTGGTTTCCGCATCCAGCTAATACCTGCGGCCTTCACAAGACCATCGGTACAGCTAGTGGCAGGCCTTCTAACTCTACCTCTTCCGGTACGTGCATGGTCGTCAATCCAGAACCTTTCGGCCCCATCAGCCATCTATTCTGCGAGCAATGCGTGCCCTGCCCACTGCCACTTAAGTCTGACAATGCTTCGGGCTATGTCGGTTGCCCTGGTCCTCCTGCAGATCTCTTCACCCTGCATTTTCTATTGAACAACTTGACCATAATTTATACCCACCTAGAATAGGTAATGCTAGTCAATGTTGCTAGAACAAACGACACTATAAAATAAGACGAAGTGCCCTTTAACTCAACACTTTGTTGGCATACTATTATATTTCCTTCCCCTTGTTGTCCACCGATCGCCGCTCACATATCTACATGCAATGAACATCTGCAGAAGGCAAATCCAAATAATAAAATTATATTTTATTTATATTTTTTATATATATTATATATTTTACGTGGCAAAATATATAGTATATATATTATATACTTGCCTGCTCTTCTGGGCACGTTTCCTGATGACAGCGATGTGGACAAGTACTTCGACGCCTAATTGTCCTATTGTTTTTGTATTTATTTGTATAGTTAGTAATTTAATTTAGTATTTAGTTGTTTAATTTAATTTAGTATTTAGTTGTTTTCATATAATGGATGTTACTTACAGAAATAAATCAAAAGTGTATAAAATTATATTAAATATCAGTATTGTGAGCAACTCATAAAAGTGATCTTAAAGTTTTGGTCGTTTTGTTTTTTTTTTCTAATTGTAGGAGTGGCCTTAATTATTGTATTTATTCGTCTGATGACTATCAGATGCCTAATTAATCGATGAGCTAGCCTGATTTAAAAAGTTAAGGTGATTTATGATCAGTGGGTGCCTGTTTCAAAAATATAGGAGAAGCAGACCCTGGTAATGATTCAAAAAGAAGATATCACCGCCTTAGGAGTTAGAATTTGGAAACGATAGGTGTCCCTATTCATAAAACAACAAATATTTGATACAGTACCTGGCCGTAACTGGCCAATCGAGTATTAGAAAAAGTTTAAATTTTTGTGTTCCTATGTTCTTCTTTTTTAATCATTTTGAAAGATGCAAATCCATTGCTTCATATTTTTGAAAAATTATCTGCCAAACAACGGAATTAATGCAAAGACTGTGTTGAACTGTCAAAATTAACGCCATTCCTAATGTCAGTGTTACGAAATTACCCCGTTAAGCATTTACACCTTACGCTTTTTAAAGCGTCGACTCTTTTACATCACTCATACACGTGTGCCAGTATTATTTAAAGCTAGAAATGCCGTATCTACCCCCAAACTTTCTCAAAACTTGTGTCGTAACAAAACAAAAATTCAGCACACCTAAACAATCTTAGCAGAACTAACGTGATCGACGATGCAGCGCAGGAGTCGTAAAACCTGATGCCTCCGGAATGTGAGCAAAGTTGGACGACGCGTGTTTGAATAATAACACCTTTTATTTTATAGCCCACCATGTCGCCAGTTCACAGGTTTTGCAACATAAACCCTGGTAACAAAATATTAGCTAACAAGAACAGGAAGTTTTTGATATAGGAATCAAGTTTTAAAGCTTTTAAGTTGTATGTAAGCATTCAGTCATTTGAATAATGTATCGTGAATTTCTGAATTGATTGATACTTGTGGCTAGGTAACAATAGCTGCACGGGTCGATCGATCAGGTTAAGCTACGCTTGCCGCGGTTGGTCCGTGGATGGGTGACCATCGGAATATATACCAAGACTTCTCCGTGCCTCGGAAAGCACGTTCAACCGTTGGGCCCGGCTGTCATATGTGGATCTTTGACATTCGTTACGGGTCGTCAGAAGCCCGAAAGTCTGACAACCAGTCTTACTAAGGGCTATCGTATTACCCAGTAAATGGGTTGTGGACTCTTTTACAATATGGAACTTGCCTATAGGTCATCATCATCATTTCAGCCGAAAGACGTCCACTGCTGGACATAGGACTCCCCCAAGCTCCGCCACTTCGACCAGTTCTGTGCTTCCCGCATCCAGCGGACTCCTGCGGCCCTCACAAGGTCATTGGTCCACCTTCTGGGAGGCCTTCCAACTCTACATCATCCAGTACGCGGTCGCCACTCCAGAACTTTTCGGCCCCATCGGCTATCTGTTCTGCGAGCAATGTTTCCTGCCCACTGCCACTTAAGTTTGGCAATTCTTCGGGCTATGTCGGTTACTTTGGCTCTCCTGCGAATTTCTTCATGCTTTTAGGTACGTTATTATTATACGATTACGAAATGTCTTACTGTTTTAAACTTTTGATCACTTTGTTTGAAAACTTATGATAATTAAATTGAGTGCATAAACGTATGGATTTACTGGTTTCCGTTATTACTTGTTTTATATATCTAGTCATTACATAAAAAGATAATTTTGAATTCATAATGGAGACACTTACGTTCTTATTTATTCACTAACATTATCTATATTGACATCTTTCGGTTTACATCGAGCTGACCAACTTTACATACATTAATTAATCTTCCTACCTTGTCTCAGGTCTGCTTTATTAATAACTAGCATTTGCCAGCGACTTCGCCCGCATAGAGGTCGGAAATTATCCCACGGGACCATCCTACCGGGATAAAAAGTATCCTATATGTTAATCCAGGTTATAAAATATCTGTGTGCCAAATTTCATACAAATCCGTTCAGCCGTTTTAGCGTGATTGAGTAACAACAAACATTCAAACTTTCACATTTAAAATATTAGTAGGATATTGATTTTAGATATCGACTTAGTTTCTATAAATCTCGACTCGACTGCCTAACAAGAGTCTGAGAGCTGCGTGTGTCCTACAAAGCTTTGGCTATAAGACCAATATATATTAAAACTTTGATATTTACTCACATTCTTACAATAAAAAGTTACAACAATCAGTCAATAATGTTCCCACTGCTGGCCTCCTCTCTGTTAGAGGGGGTGGGCCGTAATCCACGCGGACCCAGTGCGGGTTGGTAGATGTCACATGTCTTCGAATTATTGGTTCTAGAAAATCAAAACTGCACGATGTTTTCCTTCACCGTTTTGAGATGTGATGTGATGTAGTGTTTTGTGATGAAACGACATACACAAAGTGAAGTGCCTGCCTAGGTTCAAACTTACGACCTGCTACTGGTCAGTCCGGGCTGATACCACTGGGCCACCCAGGGCCACCACTGCTGATATAAAAAGTTACTATCATTAATTTCATCAGATTCGCGATTAAATTAAGTAAGTATAGTTTAAAAACACCTTTTCATTTAATTTTTATTAATTTATGCATTAAAATATTTATAAAGAATACAATTACAGGCATTCACTTTATTGTACATGAGGTGTGGCCCAAAAACATTTATTGTGTTCTGTCCGTTTAAGTTCACAAAAGAAGTAATTACATTTTATAATTAAACGAATGTCACTGTTAATTGGGCGAGGCGATGAAAAAGTGGGTGCTAGCGTGTTGATGTGTTTAATGAAAATATTGAACGTTGAAATTAAGTAATATATTAAAACCGTCGATTTCATGTAACTTTCGGTTACCAAATTTACTACGTACCACGAGACGTCCGGATTATTTTTTTCGATATTTTATTTGAATATAATCTGTTTACAATGGGAATAATCACGAACCACGTGTTATAATGAAAATTCCTGAAATTTCCTAAAATTTCAGTGTGCATTATATATAATGCATGGACGTCATAGCCTATTTTCGGTGCATTACATTTAATGCATGCACCGTTTCTGAAGCAAGAAAGAACACAGGTAATTACAGAATGCCTGACGTGTAAAAAACCATTTTTCACTTCTCATGCTCTAAAAAGACATCATTATAGCCCTACGAAGCGGGACTAAAGTGACCACTTTAGTCCCTAGGGAGTAAAAAGTAATTCGTTTTTTAATTTCCTTCATGTGACATAGACAAACTCAAACAGCCAGTAAATATACTATTATCTGTGGAGTGTGGACTATCTTCATTGCGAAAATGTTGAGAGTTTTAGTTCCATGATTTTTGCCAAGGTGGCGCCATGTGTTTTAAATTGTTAATCTGTTACTGGTTTAGAAGAAAAAAAAGACCGCGAAAATTTCAGAATTTTTGTCGAGTGTAAATTTGTTCGGCTTTAAATAAATTTATTAAGAATGTCCAGTGACAAATATTATGTTCCTAATGTTCCTATATATTATGTTCCTTGGTGAAGAGTTTGACGTCAAGCAAAGAGCAAAAGACATACCTAATAGATATTGTGATTTTTATTTTACTAACCGACTTCAAAAAGGAGGAGGTTCTCAATTCGTCGGAACCTTTTTTTTTTTTATGTATCTTCCCCGATTACTTGAAGATGGCTGAACCGATTTGGATTTTTTTTGATTGAAAGGGTATACTTCCCAGGTAGTCCCATGATCATCAAGTCAGGATCTGATGATGGGATCCTGGAGAAATAGAGAGAACTCTTCAAATTTGATAGGCACGCGAAGCGATTTAGGTATTTTTTGGAAGAGTACTTTCTCGGAGTGGTCTCATTTCAATTTGGTGAAGATCTGATGAAGAACTTTGGAGATAGGCAACGGAACTCCTCAATAAATGATAGCAAATGGACTGGGATTGCTGAAATCTCATGTCTGTCTATTGTTTACACCAGTTCATAACATAACATCACGCCGGTACGCTGTGAAGGGGTAAGCACATGTGAACCACTAAAAAGTGAAAAAAAAAATCCAAAAAAAAAAAACAACCGACGTCCAAAAAAACACTACAAAGTGAAAAATAACTTTAATTTCAGAAGGCGGTGACAACAAATTCAAATTCAGCTCCAAAGACACCGACTTCCGAAATTAAAGTTATTTTTCACTTTGTAGTGTTTTTTTGTTAAGTAATATTTATTAGGTAAGTACATGTTTTTGTACTAAATTGACTATTTTTCTCGCACTCGAAGTGAAAAGTACAGTTTCCACCTCGAGACTAAACGCCAACTTAATATACCCTCGGTTTCATTGACTCCCTCGCACGCTCGGGAGTCAAACCACCTCGGGTATATTATGGCTTCGTTTAGTCCCTCGTTATAAAATATACTATTGTATTCCTTGTTTCAATGAAGTTCATTGAAGTTTGTAGAAGCAAATAACTGTTTTCATCTATGGTTTTCATTGTCTGTCCTTATAAAAAATATTTTGAAAAATCGCGGGACATTGGTGTTTTAATTCCTCGTATCCTTGTCTATACATCCGCCAAAAATATTTTTTCTAGTACAAACGTCCAACTCACAAAAGCCAATGAATGTAATTGGTATTACCTAATGCATTACATGTAATGCACGAACGTCATGACTGAGTCGGAAATGCATTACATATTTCTTTCTTTTTTTTTTCTTTTTTTTTTTTAAAACGTTGCCCCACACTAGGAATTTCTCCTGTATTATGGGTGCGTTTACAAACATTTAAACTCACATACACAAACAGCCAGACCCGAAACAACTACTTGTAGGCCATACAAATATTTGTTCCGTGCGGGAATCGAACCCGCGACACGCAGCGCAGCAGTCAATCGCTTGGCCACTGCGCCAACCGTGCCGTCAAATCATATAATGCACGGACAGTCAACGTGTTAATCGTTGTAATGTTTTTTGTTTAGTTTTAAGCTTTGTGTTTCTGTAAGGCTATAAATGAAAGTCTGTAATTTGATATTATGATATAAGTAATATAGAAACTGTTGATTACTGCTGCAGAAGCTAACAGGAATTGAAGAGCTGCTTCTGTACATTTTAGTGCTTAAATATTAAGTAACTAACATTAAATAACTAAAGAAGAATGGCAGGACTCCATGTAATCTGGGTGTCGCGTTTAGACTTCGTGTAAATTCGTAAAAATGCTCTTAAAGATAGATCTCGATCTCGATCCAATTAAAATAAAAGATAGTCAAAGCATATTTTTTTTATAATGAGTTTAGCCCGAAAAACATTGTTTAAAGAGCAAGAGTGGCTCCGTTTTACTGACCCCATGACAGTTAACCAAAGTGTATATTATTCTGAAGACAGTTGAGTATGGAATTAAAAGATGGCGGAAATTAACTGATGGGAAAAAAACTATTCACGACCACGCATCAAGACCGAAAAGTGATCATGTTACTTTAAAAATAAAATGACATTATTGTCATTTTATTTTGTACAGTTTTCTACGTTCTATAGATTATGAAACTATTTGTTGGTAGGTACTGCGTATAGCAAACAAATAATTTGATAAGTATGTTCTTACTGTACTTCAAGCCCTTATGTGGTTAGTAAGAGAATTAAAATAAAATCTCTGCTACGACAATCACAACTCAAAATCACGAAAGAAAAAACTGTTTGAAATTCCGTGTCATATCGAAAATCTTCTGTAATATTTGATAAATTCGAGTTGATTGTGGGCTTTGGCTTTGAAGGTTCTCTTCGGGTCGGCTTCGTCTTGAGGGTTTAGTGGTGGCGTGATGGATGGTCACCGTGGGAGTCACCACAATGGCGCGGCGAGATGGTGGCTCGATAGCTTTCGGCAAACCGCGGCGTCACCAAGCGGAGATCGTATCTCAGATGCGCACAATGTGACAAGTCACTACGGATCGTATGGTGACGGTTTTGAGGACTTGTGTGCTCAATGGTAGGTAGGTAAATGTTTTTGGAGCTTACCTTCGTGTATGGAAGATTTGTACAATGTGCTACGTCATGGTGCTCAGCTTACCTAGCGGATTTTATTGCTCTTGCGAAGTCGTAGCAACGTCGTCGTATGGCGAACATTACAGAAAATTATGATTCACTAACTACTAACGTACTAAAAAGAATCTTAAGTGATAATACAAGTTAATTTGAAATTTTAATCTATCTCTGTGCCAAATTTCATCCAAATCTGTTCAGCTGTCTTTTCGTGATTGAGTAACAAACATCGAAACTAGAGATGGGCCGACTAACCGACTAGTCGGCTGCAAAATGGCCGACTAGTCGGCCGATCATTGATCTCGATTGAGTTTGCGTGACATCGGCTATGTTCAAAATGGCAAACCTACTTATTGCCAATTGTTTGCTATAGAGTTTCTTCTTTTTTGTTAAAAGTATTAATTAATTTTACTTTCGGTATTTAATTTCTGGATTTAAGTCCAATCAATTAATGGCCAAACGAAGTGCTCCTATTCTTTACTATCCTAATTTCCTGATTGCACTGAAAGTAAACTGTAAAACTGATTCTATAATAAAAAATATAACAGTAAAGATTTAAATTTAATTTCAATCACCGTTTTTTACATTTTTAAGCATATTAATACGAGTAAAAAATGGGCCGAATAGTCGACTAGTCGCCGACTATAAATATGTCCGACGAGTCGGCTTTCCCGACTAGTCGGTACATCACTAATCCAAACATACAAACTTTTACATTTATATTAATATTAGGATTTAAAATGATGTCGAAGGCTGGAAGAGTCTTCCTCTTCTGGAATCTTTACAATTAGCTCTGCCCCTTTTTTTGCACTTTTCTAAGAAACAGCAGATTTTTTTGTCTTTATCAGACTTAACATTTTTACGCTAGGGGTTTACAATCATGTGCTAAATTCATGGTTTCAGTTTGCGCGGCAATGGCTCTACCATGTGCAATGCAATGTGCGTATAAGCAAAAATCGCCTATTCTACTTACCTACTTCGACTTAGATATTACGTTACTACGATATTATATTTACTATCTACATTACAAGATCAAATCGCACTAGACTCAAAGTTCATCTGTAGGTACCATTACAGATTTTCTATCGCTTATTATACGACTCCATGAGCTAACTTATCGTCTCCACATCCGGTACCTTAATGTATGACGTCATTTATTATGTAATTATATCTGTAGGCTATATAGGAACTGGTCCAGGATCAGAATCATCATCAGTAAGTATTGCTACACCTAAGTCGCGCGGTATCGAGAACAAATCCATTTCTATAGCTTCCGTCCTATTGTTAGTCAGATCTAAACAGTTAAGTTTCTAGTTTATTTGTAATTGTATTAAGTTAGATAATATATTGAGCATTAATAACAATAGGTGCTCAATGGACCGACACCAAATCTGTTAAAACGTTCGGCACATTAAACACTACAACATGGTTATGTTAAAATGAACATCTAACAAATTGCCTAATTAGTTTAGGTACATTACACACAGACGAATACGTTGTCGAATGTCCTACTATCCAAGGTGTGCAGTTAGGAGCGGGGCACATCAAACGTTGGTAATGAAAGTAGCCGCGCGGGCGCAGCGCCGGATGCGCCAATTAAACTATCACATCATTCATTACTTTATTACAGAACGTCCCCCTCATCGCACCTCAATTATATGATCGTAAAACTTGTTACATATTGAGTATACGCTTCAGCTCTGCGTCGTCTGCGCTTTCTACGACACTTTCTTTTAAGATCGCGATTATCAAGACGAGGTCTGCTGATTATGTATAGTTACAGAGCAATTTAGAAGAAAATGTGATTCATTATTTGCATTGTTGATAACCCTGTCCATTACGACATATGGCGCCGAAACGTGTACAATGACGGTTGGGCTAGTCCACAGAATCAAGGTTGCCTAACGGGCTATGGAGCGGACTATGCTCGGAGTTTGTTTGAAGGAAATCAAGAATGAAGTAGGTAATCCTGTACAGAACTGGAGTTACGGACATAGCTTGCAGAGTAGATAAGCAAGCTGAAATGACAGTGGGCTGGCCACGTTTGTCCAAGGACCGATAGCCAGTGGAACAAACGAGTCCTGGAGTGGAGACCGCGTATCGGTAAGCGTATTGTGGGACGCCATCTAGCTAGATGAACCGGCGACCTTAAGAAGATGGATGCGACAGATTGGATGCGGAAGGTCGAGGAAAGGGTGTTGTGGCGTAGCCTATGTCCAACAGTGGACTGCGATAGGATGAGTTGATTGATTGAATAAATCTAAAGGAATTATCAAATGGATTAGCTAAATCAGCTAACATACATACAATAAGCTTGTCTCATGCTTACAAGCAAAGTTTCTTAGAATTGACTGGTCTTAGAACTATATATTATTATAGAATACATAGGTAAATGGCCTGTAGAGATGATTTCAACATTATCTATCATCCTGTGAAGACCCACCTCGTGACAAACCTCCACAAGGCAAGTGCTGCCTTGTGGAGGTGTGTCACGAGGTGGGTATGGGTTATTCCTGTGATACTTTGTAAGGTTTATTATAGCTGACGTAGCGTACACTAAATATGTTGATACCCAACAGTTACTAAAAGTTCACTCCGGTTGCGAATGTAACCGTCAATTGACGCAAACGAAAACTATAAAATCTACTTTGTTGACATCACGAAACACCTTATTTTATGGTTAAGGTTCCGATGGCAATAAAGATAAATGATAAGATTATGTTATTTTCTGATCGATAAAAACCTTTGCTATCGAGGAACTCCGACGTAGCATCGTATTAGGAGGTAGAAGGGTAAGCAGTAACTGTAGTATAATTGATTACATTTAAGCTTTTATTTATGTTGTTGTCAAGTTGGTTATTAGTATCGCAAGTTGCCTTATAAACGACACCAGAGTTCACTTCAATAATCTATTACATTGTTTAGATATTTACTTTCACCTACTTTGTAGCAGATTTTTCTATTTACTAAGTTATTGTATAAATAAAGTTATAATATAATTTCTTATAGATCTATCATAGCTAGAAAAATCTTAATATTTTGAAAAGTTTGCTAGTAGGTAAGTGCGATGCCGAGGAAACCTATCGTGTATGTTAAAACAGTTCCAGTGAGGAGCGTATATGCTGAAAACCAGCTTTATTCCACTAAAATACCTTTGAATACTTTATTAAAGTAAGGAACTGGCTTATGAAGTCCAGCTAACTATTCGCTAACAGCCATTTAGCATCGATCAGTTAAGTATTGAGTGAAGACTACAAATCAGGAAGTATAGGTTTCTATGTATCTATATATCTATCTATTTTCTCTCTATTCTATATGTATTATTCTAGGTATCTATGTCCGTGACTTGAAAAATGGAAAACAGTTGAGGCATAATCAGCTTGTAAAGTTCCCACAGCTGGGACTCAGACAGGAGGCCTTTGTGACAGAGAGTGGGCCGTAATCCACCACTAAGGTCTAGTACGGGTTGGTAGATGTCACATGTCTTCGAATGTTTGGTTCTAGGACATGACGGTTTCTTCGTGAGGTTTTCCTTCACCGTTTTCAGAGCACTGGTGATGATATAATTTACAGAAATTAAAGCGCCTATCTAGATTTGACTACGACCTACGTACGAGGATTTATAGTACCGACTATGAGTACACACGAGTTCATAGAGTTCGAGTACATAGTACTCACGAATTGTAACTCGTGAATTGTGAAATATCGCTAACTAGTGACCTAATATATTGATTATGAAATACAATCATTAATATCTTAACACCAAATATTTAGTTTTAAATTTTTAAAAAGAATTTGGAAACTTTCCAAATGCCCTTTCTACCTAAATGCACCTAAAACGGTTACATCTAGTATTATAATTGCAAATCATTATTTATATTTTAGGTCACTAGTTAGCGATATTTCATACTTCCAAACAGTAATATTAACAAATTAATAAAAACAGGTAAATATTTGACAGCTATTTGCGACGTTGCCAACTTTCAGAATAAACGCTCTTAAGCAGTGGTGGACTAGTGACTAGGCCTAGTGGCCCTGGACAAAACAGAAACAGCTGAGGGCTGAGTCTGTATAAGGTATGTATATTAAGCACCTGATTATGACCACATAATATAAGTTCCAAACAAGCATTATCTTCACAATTGCAAACAGAACGCTCGGTATAATATAGCCATGCACGGTTCGTAAATCGCCAACAATTAACAACATTGTTGTCGAGTTGCGCTAGCGCCGATCGTCTGTTAATCGACGATCGTTATAATAGCTGAATAATTTGACGGACCGGAATGTGTTACGTGATGGATCTATCTGCTTTGCTATTCTTACCTAATCATCTAGGATTTGCCTAGATATAGGTACTTCACATCCATACATTTGTAGCTATTTATTTTAACATCTTTTTGCATGAAACTTTTTGTTAAGTCGGTATGTGAATATGTTTTTTTGCAAAAATATGCGGTTTCGGGCAACCATTAATAAGAAATTCAATCGAATAAGTATTATTTTAGTAGCAATTTTAAATAGAGTTTGGAACTTGGTCATTATTTTGAAACTTACCAACACTGAAGGAAGCACAGTGGCATGATTTATCTATAACTGTAGTTGCTCTCAACTGAACTGTCGAACAATGGCTTCACAGTAGCTGTAAACCAATTCACAAGTCATAAATATAGGTATCTAGTCTAGGTGTTTAGTACTTACATGTCTGTACTTACATCACTACGTTAAAATTTTAGGTCGCACATTATGGACCTATCTTTCTAATTCGTCTTTTGTATTCATAATAGGTAGGTATATAACTAACCATTTAACACATTCGCTCTCTCAATATATCACTTTCGTATAATGTGATTTGATTTGTTTCTAATTTTAGTTTCAAAAGAAATCAATCAAATGAACCACGCAGTAGGTACAATTATTAGATATCTTTGATACCCTCGTCAGAGGTCACATTATGCTAGGTACCTCAATCTGCCCAGCCTTTTCTCACTATCTTGGGGTTGGTTTTCAGTCTAACCAGATGCAGCTGGTTTTTTTATGCTACATATAACTTAGTAATAACAATATATCTGCTTATTTATGACATGTAGTCACTATGGGTGAAATGTATTTGTGTGTAGGTACTTACTTATACAATGCCTGAAATAAAAATGATTTGATTTGATTTGATTTGATTTTGATTTTGATTATAGGCTTGGCATTTATAAAGTATTTATGAAAAACCTTATTTTGCGTGGTAAGTATGTACTCCAACAGAGTAAACAATTCTTTGATGTTCGACGACCTTTAACAGAATCGTGCCGACTTTCCGTGCTCATCCACTCAAACGCAATAAAGTTATTAATATTCTTATTTTTAATTACGACAAAAAGATGTCTGTTGGAAAAACGTGATATAATCGACAATAGCATGTTAATATGCAACAGTTTAACGTAAAAAATTCAGAGCTTGATAACTGAGGTGCTTTTAAACATATTTTGAAATCAATTTCTTTTGTGGTAAGTATAGTTTATTCCTCATGTATTTTTAGCCTTTGGGTTCTTTTTACGCGTAGGTCAAATAAAAGATGTCAATATATCTCATACTGTGATTTAATTATCTTTCAGGACTTTGGATTTTCAAGAAGGTAAGCCAAGGACTGTAGTAACGTTGAAATAGACATCTTATGGCTCAAAAACATAGCAAGCTAATTAGTCTTATTTGCCATCCATGCAATAATCAAAATATCCTACATCCGCAGTTTGCCAATACATGAGAAAGGCCGTCTGAATGAAGCTGATGCGAACAGATACAAGTGTTTATGAGCAACACGCATTTGTTGCGGTATCGCCTGCATCGGTGTGATCTGCACTGGCCGCCGGTCGCGGCGAGGCGTGGTCGCGAGATGTTATCACACCCATTAGCGGACGTCGCGCCCAGCCACTATCTGCCACATCGCCACAACTTGCACCACTATCAAACATCATATTTCACATACGCAACACACAATTACTAACTCAACCATCTCAAAATAGGACTCATTTTTCAGTACCACCCTGAAAATCATAAAGGACCTTACTCAGACACTGATAAATGAGACTCATCTTTCTCTATTTTGTAATATTGTTCGATGTGATTTTTTCCGCGTTAGATTTTTGTTAACATCGATGCGTATCACATTCGTAATTTGCGTGATTCGGCCGTTTTCGATGATGATAGGTCGAGAGCCTTCGTCAAACGTCATTATGTTGGACGGAGCTATTTGAGGAGCTATTCATGGAACGTCTCGCCCACGCAACAGACTAGATGGGGCCTAATGCGTTTAGTTTTGAATACATACTGATATCGATCTTGTTCGTAGAATTTCGACGGCTTTGCCGTAAGGAAACTTTATGCCATCAATAATAGCTTAAAGAGCATGTCAGTGATGTGTTATGGCGTGATATTTTATTGATTGTAGATAGGCTTTAAAAGAAGAAGGCAAAGTATGCTTCTAAATAAAAAACAGGTGCTATTTTTTGATGTAAATTAGTTAGATGTACTAAACTAAATTGCAATCTTTCATATTAGATATGTACGTGTCATCTTAGCGCTTTCATTAAGATTGAAAGATTTTGATTGTTTAACTTCTGAAAGTCGTGATATGGTTTCAATAGTCAGATATAACTTTAATAACTTAACGAGTTTTTTGGCTCCGAGAAGAATCAGTAATTGCTCTGCTTTGCATTTATTTTTGTAAACCACTAAAAAGGTCGCAGTGTCGCAGTTTGTGGAGATTATTTAATACTTTGAAAAATTTAACATGAATATCCCACAAACATCTCTTATCTTCTCATACATCACAAAGTTAGACGCTTTTCAAATTGGTTGAAGTGCAAAAATGCTCAGTTTTTGCTGTAACACAGTATTATGGTGATTATACAGTGTTGCTAGATATTTTCATAATGAGCAGTCGTTATATGTAGGCGAGCAAGCGTGATAATTGTCGGCTGATCATCGTCCGAAACATCTGCTACTCGATTGCACTCATCGCCTACTTAACATGCACCGTGGCAATTTTTTTAATTACTTTATAATGCAGTGCGGAAACCGCAAGGAAATTATTATCGATGCAATCGAAATTAAACGCAACTTCTTGTTTATTACATTGAACATTTAATAGAATGTAAATCAAAATCATCACAGTACACGTTATGCAAGTAGTGAATGCAAACAGGAGCAATATTTTAATAACAGGCAACATGTATTAATGAATATTTATAACACGTGCACATAAATCACAAGAAATGTTTCAATCTTATTTCGAGTAGACAGAGTATTTATTCTTGTTCGACGCATTCGTTCAAGTGATTTATTTCGTTTGAGGGATGAATATTCTAGGGCTTCAAGAGGAAAGAGAAAAGTTTGACTTTCGTAAAATTTATAGATAAGGGTCCTGCTTTAAATATGGTGCTAAGGTATACTGTCCTCCCATACCTATTAACACTGTTAGGTATTTGGAAAATCGTAAAAGTCAATTAGTTTAAAATAAGAAGTTTCATAAATGCCCATGTAGTAAGTTTATGTGAAATAAAATATTTTGATTAAAGATCAAGCAACCTTCTTTGCTGGAAATAACTCTTAAAAATACTAACCAATTCAGAAAGTGTAACAACGCAACAACAGTTTTAAATTAAAGTTCAGTAGCATAGCCTTAATAAGTTACCGGTTGGAAAAACTTTTCCATTCAATCTACCATTTTTTTCCGAACCTAATAGAAAAGTGCAAATTGCTGAAAGTAAATTCTAGGGCTCGGCTCACCAACCGTGACTAGAGATCGAAAGTGAATCGATCGGGGTCAGGAGCAAATTTAACTCGATCCTCGTTTACCTTTATTATTTATCTGAATCACCTAGTCTATGGACTCTTGATAGAGGCCTATTTAGCTCTCTTAAAGCGTTTGTATCTAGAGTTGTTGTACCTATTAGTACCTAATTGTACCCACACCTAATTTGTAATACATAAGTCATAGATACATTGTTAGACATAGTAAACACATAGGCATCCAATGTATCTAAGAAAACTGGCATAATTTACGATGCCATTGCACTTCCTTCCTACGTAGCGATATCATTGAACAAAGATCGATATCACCAATACCGGCTACGTCAAATAGCAACAATTTATGATTCGCGTAGCATACCCGAGCTGCGCGGGCGTCGTGACCGGCCGCGAGCGCAGCCGCCCGCGGGAGGGAGGGGGGGAGTGTTGTCGGCGAGAACAAAGAGCGGCAGTTCAAACGTGCCGCCGCGATGCCCGCTAATAAGCAATAAACAAGGGGGCGGAGTCGGGGGGCGCACCTGAGGGATCACCTCGCGCCGAGCGATGCTGCGTCCTCGCGACCTCAGCCTGCGCCGGCGCAGCCACACGCTCGATACAGATTTGATAAAAGTTATGAGCGGAGTGTTTCATATACTTAGTAACTTAGGAACAATCTGAACAATATAAGAAATCAAATGAGTTTTGAAAGACTTGAAAGAAAAATATTTCTAAGTAGGTTTCAAGTACCTATCAAGAATCATGGTGTCGTAACTTGTTAATTATTTATTTTCCTGAAATTATGTGAAAAACTCAGTTTTTTTTCAAATCTTTAAAACCATGCACGAATTCAGTGAAAATAAACTAAAACTAGAAACACAAAACAACTACCAAGAATCGTGTGTCTCTCGATAGAAAAGCATCAAAGCATTGACGCTTACTTTTCAAAGTAATTAATAGGCAATAAAATGGCGCAAATAGCGACACACATTGTTGGCGCTGGCCCGCCATTACAGAGACAAGTAAAACTCACACGCTCTGTACAGTCGACACGATGCGAACACTTTTACACTTTTGATGAGTGAATAATCGGAAAGCACTTACTTAATAATACTTTATGGAGCAAAATGAAATGCAGCTATATGATATGATAGCTCACTGTATGACTGTAGGTAGATCCAAGGTTCATCATCTTTCTGATCTTGTCCTATGTTACTTGAGGTCGGTGCAACCCGTTTTCTTTTCCCATTCTCCCCTGTCAAACGTCACGCTATAATTCACTCCCTTCTCTTTCATATCTCTCACACAACCCATCCATCTGTTCTTTGACCTTCGTCTCCCTCTCCATCCATCCACATTTATGGATTATTCACTCCTTTAGTCACATGCGTTTCTTCGCTCCTCATCACCTGATAGATCCGAGGTTATGGAACAACAATTAAGACTAAATATCAGAAT
Source organism: Antitype chi (assembly GCA_947359405.1). Taxonomy (NCBI): domain Eukaryota; kingdom Metazoa; phylum Arthropoda; class Insecta; order Lepidoptera; family Noctuidae; genus Antitype; species Antitype chi. Next base: position 7,995,899 of record OX375813.1, on the reverse strand, counting down.
TTCATGACAGACATACTCAGTGAGTTAAGTGTTCCTAAAGAAAGACCCACGACGTTAAAAAAACCTAGGTATAATTTAGTTGGTGGGTAATAAATTATGATTTTTGTATTCTTCTAACGACTTTTCGTCGATAACGTCTTCGAAATTTGACTCACCACTACTGATAGACTCTTCTGACATCTCCGTTCTGCATAGCCACGAATTTAGAGTTCTAGCAATACGACTGTAAACACTAATAGACAAGTTTCTACCTGACTGTATCTATTTTAATTATTCTTGCGTGTCATCATTTCTGTTGCAACAATCTGCTCTTTTTGGGTAATAAAAGCCGGCTTGATAATGACTCTCATTTACTATTAAATTCACCTATACATTGAAACTCTTTTAATTCGAAGCATTTTATTACTGCACCATAATTTATTATACATTCTTCTCTACTTTAGGCTAGCCACACACTACGACGTTAGTTTTAGTCGGGCTATTATTTTTTTTGTCATTTTTGCCAAAGTGTCAATGTACACACAGCGGTTTGTGCTGCTGTAAAGTTTGGGTCGACATCGAATCCAAAGTTTTAGTTTCGTAAATGCGTCACTCTCATTGCCTTTGAGTTCGGGTAGGTAGCGGTGGGTAATATGGCGCATATCTTAAGATTCTTGGCTCATCTGCCATAATGCGGAAGTCCCCGAGTAGTCATCAAGTCTCAGACATTCCTACAAATAAAATGAAGCCAACTATCGTGGAAGGCGGTGGGGTATTAACCCTCTGCCCGCCACCGCTAGTGCTCAACCGTCCAGTGCAGCGAAATGGGCCGTGATGGGCACGTTGCCGCCATTATCGTTATTATCGACCGACTACTCTGTCCATCTATCCGACTGTCTGAATCTTGCGATCGCCTTGAGCTGTTTCTATTCGCGTTTATGTTAATGTGTTAGAATTTACTTAGCCAGTTCGCTATGAACGAAGTTTGAAGAGAGAGGAATTGTTTTGAAATATATGTTGTTAAAGAAGTACTTGAGATTATGAGGCTTATAGAAAGTATGCTTGATTTATTTATTGTAAATGTAATGCCCGTGGGTATCATCAAAGTGTAAATAACAGCGCCTAGTTCCTCCTTGATTCGTAACCAGCTAGACTATTTTGCTGAAGGGTAGCCAGATTGAGAAGACGATACAATGGTATGAAGAACTTTGTGTATTTGTAGACAAATTGAACATTAGAAAAAAAAAGGAAATCAAGAGTTTCAAAAAGTTTGCAAGTTGTCTTTGTACCTCCTACATATTTCGGATAGTGGCAAAACCACAGAGCAAAACGTCACGCATGGTATAGAAATCTTTACTCGAACATTTCAAACACACGATTCTTGAGTGGCCTTTAGAAACACTGAGAACGTTCTAAGAAATACTTTGCTAAAATAAAATTGAGAACGTCCAAAAGTACAATTTGTACAACAGTGTTGAAAACAACTAAAGTGTACGTTCTCTAACCATCCACTCGGAGACTGTAATAACGCAATGTTTATCAAAGTTCGCATTCGCACGTAGTTATCTCAAGTAACAAGTACAGCGCGGTTAGGTAACCCTGCGGCGGTTAGTCTGTCCGTCTGTCGATCACACGCGGCTAACGACGTCTCCTCTCCGCGCCGTGCCACGGCTGCCACTCACCCACACGATAATCATGCTACTTTGCACCAACTACCCTGTCAATCAACGCTCTAACTGTGCCATGCCTCTAAACACATAAACCTATACAAATAATGAAAGTTAACTCTTTTATTTACACAGCCTTGATTTTTACAATTCGCACAGGTGCCACGCCGCATCAATCGCCGTGATATCGCCAATAACAAAGCAATTGTTGGAAACACCGTGACGGAGTAATTCGTCGTTTCCCTTGCTGGACGCGACGATTAGCCCACCTCTATTTACTTGTCTATCCGATCGCTAGAGCTGGCAGCTGACGCCGGACGCGGCTGACAGACACACACCGTTACAACATTGACTTAGAAAAACGTTTGCCACGGACAACCGTTGTGCCGGGCCGGACGAGCGACACAAACATCTGGACCGCTCCCCGATTGATAGGTGCGGTACCTCGGTAATAGCCCGTGAAGTGTCTCACCTGATGTTAACTTGTCTTTCTATTTCCATTTGATCGAATTAGATTAAACAAGTCACGCTTCACGTCCTTAACCGTAACCATCGCATTAGCTTGCGCTTTAGGTGATTCTACACTTTAATGTTCCCACAGGCACAATATGAGCCGATCGCGATCGCGCATAGGCCACGACCGGGCACAGGGCTCGCACGTGGGCACCTACAACGTCTATCGTGCTTAATCACTGATAAATCTGCCACACCACGGGAACAATGCCACTATGGCGCGGCGCCCGACAAATGAGCACAATTAATGCCGCCGAACATAAAACTCGCCCCAAACAGTACATAATATTCATATCTCGCTCAAGTACTTCGGCTTTCCGATTCCTTTTAATCGATGTCAGAATCTAAAATTAGTTTCCTTTCTGTGCTGTTAGGTGCTTCGCGCGAGAATAGCACGTGCATCTTTCAGCTAACAATGGCCATTCGAACACTTCTCTGACAGGACATTAAATCCTGGAGAGCTTTCTTCGAACTAGTGTTTCCCTTGAAAACTAATCAGCGCCAGCCATTATGGGATCAGTCTCCGTCTTTACGTACGCCAATATATCTCCTGCGCTCCCCGGGCGAGGAGAGCGCTCGTCCCCGACGATTAGCTTCGACAACGCCACAATAGTCCATAATTATGAAATGTGTTGTGATTCCCAAAGGATGTTCAATTTTTCTCAGGCTGCGAACAATGCGAGACGGTAATGAAAGGAGTCAATCAGTCGATGTCTGCGAAATACGCCCGTGATAATTTATGCATCGGGCGGCGCGGGTAGAGCCGCGCACGGGCATTCTCTGCTTGAATGTCTCTCACGCAGACACAAAGGGCGAGCCAGCCACGTCAGCGCACGTTCAAATTGTACCAAGTGCACGTGGGGCGCTCCGATATCGTGGCAATGCAACGTGCGAAATATGAAAAACTAGAGTCATAGATATCGCGCTCATACGTGTGTCTTCCTCGCACGATACGTGAGACCTATACTTATATCCTAGCCTCATATGAATTTATAGCGAACGCCGTATTATTTACTAGCATTATACGCACAATTTGCGAAGCTGTCGCAAGGGCCAGCTATAATTTCCCGATGGCAGCAGATCCATCAATACTCGCCTCGGGCTGCGGCCGCTTTCAATTTGTAGGCCGCTTACATCGCCGGCAATTACCGGACGGACGGAAGGCCGATCATCATCGATATACGCGCTTAATAATGCCTAATGACACTTAATAAAGACAGAAAATAAAAGTGTGACGATTATTTATTAGCCGTCTCGTAAATAGTAACGGTTCGTAGCTGTGGTTAAGAAATATAGCGTCCTTGATAGTTGATAGACCGGTGGGTAAAGTGTACGGTTCGATATTATTAAACTACCAGTTATTGTTTTATGCCTATATATTTATAGGATCAAATTGCTTTTTCTTGCGAAAAGTTGCAATGATCAAGTAACATTGCAACTTCAGCTGGAAGTTTCAAAGACAACAATATGGAGCCAGTTTGATACTTCGAGTGTATATTAAATCCACAATTGGGAATAGTATCTGTACACAATTGGGAATTACATTAATTTTATTCGCTTTTGCAGACTGTAAAGTAATCAAGACGGCAATAGTTAAAGTTAATCAAGCGTGAAACAGACGGTCCATGTTTGTTCACTGTCCTTTTTTGTGCAATAAGTAATTGGTGATCTTAAACCGTATAACAGATTCATTTGTACTTATTTTAAGTAGTCGAGCTAACGTTAGGTACCTAAATATATGGTTTCCGAATCTGCCGTAAAAATTACACTGACTGAGAATTAAACTCCCTTTTTTTGAGTTAAAACGAATCTCAGATGGGGAGCCGCCCTTGCTTTAGGACGGGCTCTTTAATAACAGGATTGGGATGGGAGAGTTATAGTATGCAGGGCGCGATAGCAAGCGAGAGCTTACAGTAGGCAAGCTTAATGGTAGTTACTAAACTAGACCTCTCTCCACACCTATGTGCACTACCTATATCCTTGTTACACCTTTATCTTCAGTCGACTTAACATTCATGTTTAGAAATTTAGAGCTTCACCGCCATCTATCGGCAGTTGCATTTCAGCCTTTTATCAACAAACGTACTTGTATATGTTGGGACGGCCTCGGACTAGGTGGAGCGACGATCTTCAAAGTCAAAGTCTTATACGAAAACTTTGCAAGATCATCCATCCATCTATATCAGCGACTCTAATGTACCGCTAATACAAGCTGGATAAGATTAGCCGAAGAATTAAATGTGTGATTAGAGTGGCGTCTGTCCAGTACCTAGTGGACAGCTATGGCAAAATCAGTCTATAATGTTCCCACGGCTGCACTGCTTGGATTCAGGTCTTCTCTCTGTGAGAGGGAGAGAGACTAACCCACTACGCGGGCCCAGTGCGGATTGGTGGATCTCACATTTCTTTTGGTTTTTGGAAATTTTCTTCACGATCTTTTCCTTCGCTGTTTTAAGAGCAGTGGTGATGAAATAAATGGCACCAAGTAAAGCGCTTGCCTGATTCGGAATTCGAACCCACGACCTGGCCATCACTACTCTACTGACTGGTTCCATGTGGTGCCGGACGTAAAGAAAAGCACCATCCTATCTCTTCCCGTGGGTGTCGTAGGAGGCGACTAAGGGACTTACTAGAGAATGGGCAGCAGCGTTCTCTAAGTATTTTACCAATAAACTGCGATCGCCAACCCGCCTGCCAAGCGTGGCGATTATGGCAAGCCCCTCCAAATTGGGGGAGGCCTACGTCCAGCAGTGGCCGTCTTCCGGCTGAAATGATGATGATGACTCTACTGACATATAAATCGATAATGATCAGCAAAGTGCTCAAAGCAGTGAGCTAGCTCAATAGTTGACTTTACATTTTTAACTACGTGGGAATAACTTTGCCTCATCTAAATATCTAAATTCTTACTTCGAGGTAGGAAGGTACAACTCTGTGTCATTTATCGATATACGATTATCTACTCGTATAATAGTTCAACATGGCTTTGATATACACGACGTATGAGCTTTCAAATTTAGTGTAGTTTCTCGACACGTTCTCAGAGTGAATGATTTTTTCCATATGTAGGTAGCTCATGAAATGCGATTTAAGTCTGCATGTCTGGTGGCTTCTGCAGTATCCATTGCAATTTGTAGCTCCATGTAGTCAGTCAATATTGGCCAGATAATATGTTGTTAGCACGCTACGGGATTTGATGGACGCTACTGAAAGTGCAAAGCTCGTAGCCAAATTCTGAGCTGATTGTATATTACTATCGGCACGCCAATATTCCCACAGCCACTTGGGACCAGTGGCTAGGGAGTTTTCTATGAGTAAAATAAAACAGCACTTAAGTTTCATTTCGGTTTATTAACACTTAGGGCTCAACCCTGATATGTGTCGCTACTTCCGCGCGTTACTCGCATCTCGTACAAATATATTACATCAGATGACATTATGTAGGTAGGATCTAAACATACATTAATAATATAGATATCAAAGATTCTATGCATCACAGGCCATGAAGAAAACTTAGTTTTACAAATCTCATGCTTGAATAGACGAAGAAAATAAATTACATACTGTAATTATTAATTAGTGCATCCAATTATATCGATAAGAGAAAGATTAACATAAATAGAATTCCAATGTTCTCTTTTCATTTATTTTTGAAAACAATGAGATATTTTCAGCGACAGGACGCGATAGGACAGTGTAGATGGAAAAAATCTTATAGTAAATAAATAAATAAGGAAATAGATATACAAATCAATATTATAAAGGAAGTGATCTCATACATCTTTTAACAACATCCTTTTCGCAAAGTGGTTAATGACTAACTAAGTATTTAATCTGATTGATTTAGATCTGATGATGTGATGCATGTTTCCGTTTGATATTTTGTTTTTAAGCAACTAATATTTAGGTATGTATATAAACTTCAGATTAATAGGAACTTGGGTTAGGACATCAGTAATTAAGCCCCATTTACACGATGCAATTTTCTTGTCTGTGGCAGTCAATAACATTGAAGCAATAAATTACTTGCAACGTCACGTCGTAACACTGTTTATACGGGGCAACTTGTATTGTTGCTGTTACTTCACCTTATAGTATGCCACAAGCAGTTCTACAAAATCGGACTAGTACCCTGATTGCATAACACACTATTAATCAGAATCTGAATATTTTTTATGGTAATCTATTGCTTATTATGTTCGAAAAATTTGTCTGTTCAACGACATAAATAACCCAATGAATGTTGTTGAACTGTCAGAATGAAAGCCATTCCTATTGTTAGTGTGTTGTAAAATAACAATTTTTTCATCATGAACCTAGTTTTCATTGACCAATATTATATCATATAAAACCACTTTAGATCCACTTTATACTTAAAATAACCGTACCCACAGAAGGTCTATAAATATGTAAGTTAAACCCCATTAACTTTATTGCTTACACCCTCGCCCTCTCATCTACAATGATATTCCGATACAGAAGGGGAATTGGATGTTACATTTATCATCTTGTATTTATGATGTAGAACTAAAATTGTGCAAGTATATTGCGAGTTACGGTTTTTATTGTCTAGTTAAGACATTTTAGATAAAGATAATTGGTAGAATTGACAATGACAGGCAAAGGTTGGTTTTACTTTCGTATGGGAATTAATTTCTCTTATTTTAAGGCTCCAGCAGACAGGCGCAATGCGACTCTAATAGAACTATTTCTATGAAACTTCATGGAAATTGATCTACTAGAGTGGTGTCACGCCGATCTGCCGGAGCCTTTACATAGTAAATAGAATTCATTAGGCAAATAAAAAAATGTACCTAGTGCACTTCTTTCAAGGTAAACTGGATGTTTTACTTATCTTTACATTGAAAGGAGTACATAAACAGTAAATACATAAGTACGACAATGTGAGCTTCCGCGACATATTTCTCTACTAAGACAATACTTCATCAAAACCTCTTATTTGATATAAACATCTAGGTGACCCACTATATACAGTGCTTATCCTACAAAAATAATTTACTCAACCACTATACAGTACATACATTTTCATATATCTTACGGCTACAAGTAGAATATAAATAGTCTTATGTAATAGAATGTATACATATAGGTACATTATAGATTAAACATCACTTGGTTTGGAATTCGTCTCAGGAGACGTTCATAAATCAGTTACTAATAACTTTACTAATAAGGACTAACCACAGTTGTCAGCATCAATCATAATTTATTTGAATCCGCATTGATTCACTTCCATCTTTTATTTTCAACATGCATGTGGCTTGCTGCTGCAAATCGATGCTAACAAGTGTGATTCATCCCAAGGACATGAGATGTGTGCGACACAATTACAACGAATTTCTAGTCAGAATACACAATTATTTTTTTACGTATCACATCATCTCACCAGTCTTACCAAGGGCTATCGTGTTACCCAGTAACTGGGTTGTGGAGGTCAGATAGGCAGTCGCTCCATGTATAATACTGGTATTCAGCTGTATCCGGTTAGACTGGCAGCCGACCCTAACGTAGTTAGGAAAAACCTAGGCAGATGATGATGATCAGATCATCTCTGACAAGGTATGGTGATAAGTAAATGTCGCAGTCGTAATTCAATTTTAGCAAGGTCTTCAATGTTAGTCTGAAGTGAACCCTCGCACGTTGCTGCATTCGACTTTCGTTGGAACGATACATGAGGAGAGATCGACTCAACGATACATGAGGAGAGATCGACTCAACGAAACATGAGGAGAGATCGACTCAACGATACATGAGGAGAGATCGATTCGAATCAACAAAGACCGTCACAACGAATGTCGAATGTGTATCGAGTATTACAATTACCATTTACGAAATGCCATACCTTCGAAAGGGGATTTATTGAATTAAAGTTATCTGGCATAATATATGTATTTATATCTATACAATTACTGGAAATATTTTATGTTTTGGAATGTTTAATATGGTCGAATCATAATTTCAGATAGGATTTTGTTTTGCAAACTAATTTTTTCTTTGGTTTATTATATCAAACATAATGATGTTATTTAACAAAATAATATTTCTCAGAGAAAGAAACGAAACAAAATATGATGAAAGGAAATAAAAAACTAATATGTGCAGGTAACTATTGTTAATTAATATTCATTTCACTCTACATTAATATTACTTTTCAATATTATACTTTCGGGTAGGAACCTTGAAATTATATTTTAAAGTAGGTACACAATATACCTATCGACAACCTCTTAAACTACTCAGTTACATACATTCTTCTATTAAGGTACTAATTTGAAACTCACTTTGAATAAAATAAATAGTCTTTTACTTGCCGGTCTCATCATTTATAGTCCAAGCGAGTGACTACTACAAGTACTCGATAATGATTAATGATGGAGCGGTCGTCACAGCACGTTTTCGTTAAAACCCGGAGCCTGCCACCAACTTACAAATCCAGATAAAGCACAGTCTGTTGCTACTGAACCGATTGTCTGGTTATAACATTTTGGCAGTTCATTGGTGGTGCCAAAGAGCCAGTGGCAAACCTCATCCGTTTAAAAAAACACATTCCAAGGAAGTTCAACGTGGTAGGTTCACAGCGGATGTCTGGGCGAAGGCGAGTGCTGCGGGCGAGGCTGCTGGGGGGGCGCATTGGGGTGCGCAGGGGGCGGGTAGGGGCAGTAGCGCAGCGGCGTGGGGGGCTTCTGCAGCCACAGGTCGTGGGGCAGCGCCAGCGGCTGCGCCCAGGCGCTGGGCCAGGCTCGGCCACCGAGGGCCAGCAGCTGGAGGGCAGCCGGCGACCTTGCCCACGCCGCGCGCTTCTCCGCCTCTTCATCAGCACCACCGGCGTAAAGCCGCAGAGGAGACCGCAGCAACTGCTGCTCCATTAACATCAGCTCCATCGGGTCTCTGCGGAGAAGAAACAAGACACACGTTAATAATGATCGTTACACGCACTGTTAAAACAAAAAGACCCATCACATTGCCGTTCTACGCATTCTGTATATCAAAGTATATTATGCCGTCAAAAATTAACTTAGATTTTGTAAGCAGATGTGAGCAGATATAAAAATGAAAACGATCGTTCTTAGACATACGCAACATTTCCAGTATCTGCAAACAGTTTTACATTCGAAAGCTCTTATAAGAAATGTATTTTGGAATAATATTCATATTGAGACGAAGTTTGTTTTCTGATAGTAATAAGTCCTATTTCGGTAAAGTGTGCACGGTCGCGTCGAGTTCCGCGAACCTCTCGTTTCGCGAGACGGACTGTTCGTTGGGTTTCATCGGTCCGTAGTCTATAAAACTGAGTTCGAGGAACGACACCGGCCACCGGCGGCCACGTGGCGATTTCAAATCTCATAAAACATTACGAACGTCACACTAGAAGCTGTTATGTAAAATTCAGTCCCGATGAAATACGACGTGGTCAGCTTTGTTTACGACTCGTACGTTTAGCTTTGATTTACAATGCCAGTATAACTCCAACATTTGCAATAAGCAGAATCTTTAAATAAAACACCTACCTCACATATTGTGTGGTAGGCATTTTTAAAACGCACTGCCCTTATGGAAAACTGTTAAACAAGTAGTGTATCGCTGTCGATTGTTTCTGCGAAGCGTCTTTACGAGTAGTGTCGCAGTTAACGAGGCGCGCGGCGAGCTCGTGCGTGAGTGCGGCCCTTTACTGCGCCGGCGCGTGATGCCCTTTATCGGTTCCTGGAGGTTGTCGCGACCGCCACCGATCACGCTTCCCGTTAACTCGCTATTTTCGCGTCTCTACGAAACTATCGACACTTATAAGTGTGCAATAATGCGTCTTTCACGCCTGCTCAATAGAAATCTAGTTAGTACTTGCTCCTTCCCGTTTTCTACAGGGAACAGGTTCGTTGGAGCAACTGCGAGTAAGCGTAAATCTGAGGAGATGTTATTAATAATGGGCTCCGTCTTGAGATACGAGCGTTAGTCCGAGAGCGGCAAATGAGCGTGACGACACGGCGTGCTCGAGCTAAGCCTCAAAATTGGCATGACATCACGAGATGCCGTGTCGAATTTAATCTATCACCGGAGCGGCGGCCCCGGGCGCCGGCGCGCTCTCCCCGGGAATTAAAAACAGGTAGTGCCCACACACGCTAACACATATTATAGATTTTTTTATTGATCTCCTAATTTCTATAAAAACGAATAATAGCCAGTGTTATTGTTATAATAATCTCGAGTTAACCACAACGTCGCAGCGATTTCACACAATTTTATCACGCGATATTATCTCGACGTCAGTTTCACTTTGTCGTAGAGGATGACGCTCGTAGAGTCGTAGCTCGTTGAGAGAAAGCTTCACATGCTGTGTTTCATGGAACAATTTAGTGACAGTTTAACATGTGAAGTAATGACTACTTACTTATCTTTTATCTTCATATTGAACTTGTGGATATTCTAGTCGTCATAAATTACCTACTTCATGTCTCAAGCTTAAAGTTTTCCTCAGCCAAAAAATATTTTTAAAGCTCTCAATATTAAAACATTTTAACTTCGCGCATAATTGAAGGCAATCAAAACTGAATGTTAAATTGTGAACTAACACATTCCACAGCACTAATATCTTAAAATTTACACTTAAAGCTTTGAGTTACAAAAGGTCGTAAGTGGCGCGGTATTAGTGCTGGGCCAGAAGGTCTGTATCTCCGGGTGGTTATGTCGTTTCGGGTGCTGCGGGGGCGTTAATGGCGTATTTATTATGATCTCGGTATCAGCAGTAATAGCCAACACTCTCCGCCGGCAAATTACAGGGCGGCGGTTCTCAGAGGCCGCCGATAGGCCCGGCCGGCATGCTCGCGCGCTCTTATCGATATCTCGCGCCGACCGCTATCGATATTTGCCCGCAAATGCATAATGTGTCTATCTGATAAAAAGTGAAATATTACTTCCTTTACTCGTAATATTTTGCTTAATGTAGATTATTAGTGCACAGATTTATAGCATTTACTTCGATCTTAAGCTTTATAAGCATGAATTTTATTCTTATTATTCTACAAAGAAAGATTATTTATGGCGATGCTCATAAAAACATTTAAGGAATGTCAATTTGATCTATTTGAGGATAGTTCTCGGGTCGCCTGCAGTAAATCACTCACGCGACTGACTCATTAGATAAAAATAGCAATAAGTGTTGGCCTAACAGTTCATTGTCTATAATCGTGTAACTAAATGTGATAGATGGTTGATATTTAAAAAATAGTTAACGCAACGTAACTGTGAAACACGCAGCGTGCCGCGGGCAGCACGCGGTTGTCGTTAAAGTTATTCCTAGCTCGTAAGTGAATCGCATGCAATTAACGAAGAGGTGCGTCCGAGCATAAATATAACTCCTCGCCGCTAAATATCGGCTCTGATTGAGCGAGGGGCGGATCTTATTAATTAATGGATGAAAAGCCGCCTCGACCACCACGCCAAATAACTCCACCGCCCGAATCTTACACAATGGCAATTCATCATACTTATTGTCTGACGATTTCGGACGTCAGCGAAGGAAGTCATTAAGGCTGAGCGCCGTTAGGCGTTGTTTTAAATATTTATATTTATGAGTCGGTGTGAATTCAGCAATCAGAATAGAAAGTATTAAATAGTTGAGTGGTTGAACAATGCAAACGGAAGTGATTAGACGGCTTTTAAAATTAACCTACACTCGTCAAATCAAGTGGTGCGGGCGTAGGAGTGAGTGACAGACAGCGGAGTGGCAATTCTGTTCGAGATAGTATCGATAGAGGTGTGCGTTGAGCTGAATTACCCGCTGAGCTATGTGCGACCGGTGAGCGCGGGCGCACAGTAGCGCCGCGCCCGCCACCAATCAACGGAGCACGCGATACAAGAACCTCTAATTATTCAGTCTTTCATTCCGTTATATTCGCTCGAGTGAGAGCAACAGGAAGTGTCACTCGCTATTAAAATTAAACACGTTAATTTAAAGGTCTCTTTGTAATATGTAGAGCATTAAAATCGAGAGAACCGATTTCTGTCGTAACTTTCCAAAAAAAAATTGCTCATAAATATTAAATAGAGATCTGATTTTCAATCAAATAAGAAACGGTGTAGGTTCTATCGCAAAATACAAGTCATACAAAATATCCGTCAGTAGATGACGTAGAGCGTGGGCAAGAAAATGCTAGATCAAAGCCGGTAGTGAGTGAACCGGCCAAAGGTACGGACTCAGTGGAAGCGGTAATTGCACCGATAACATCTCGAATTAACCGTCAATCACCGGTCCGAACTATCATCGAGCCGATGCTGTATCAATTAATACAAATCGGTAGCTACGCACTGACGCCTACGTCGATTACATTATTAATAGGTCCGATAATTCCGCCCGTCATGCTCCTACTGTAACACAAAAAATCTTAAGAGCTAATGCGGGAGTTTTAGTAAGTACTCGTTTGAAAGTAAACAATTACTGACTTCAAAGATCACACAGGATGTATGGGAGCACGTTGATCAACATATTTTAATGTTTCCTCTTAAGTCATACCTACTTTTAACGTTGTCATCGCACGGAATACTGAACCATAAAAGCTACCTACACAACCTTGTATTATAATCCGCGTAGTGAACGTCAAATTGCTTTCAATATACAATCTTAAAAGGTGAATCGGTAATTGTTTATGCATAGTCAATTCAGCAGGTTGTTGCTAAAGTATAAACACGTGAGCGAGAACGCGTCAGTCCACACACCGCCTCCGGAGAACCGGTCCGGACACCGGCCGTATGGGCATCACACCGATGGCCAGATAATAGAAATGCGCTTTAATTTGTCGTTTAGGGCATAATGAGGAGCGAGCCCTGTGATTACGCGCCGCCCGCGCCGCCGCCGGCTCCGGCCGCCGTTGACGTGAGCTGTTTCCACACGCCGCCGCGCCGCAACCCGCCCTCCGCCCGCAACCACGCAACCTCGAACGTGTTAACACGAAACCAAAGATGCCTCCCTACTGACACCACAAACGAACTACTTAAAACTAATAAAAATCCTCCTATCCTATTGAACAGTTGGAAATATGAAGCGGTCACCTATTTCCTAACTAAGCTAGAATGGTAATCGTAAAATAGTTCGCTAATAGATATACTAATAATTAAAACATATATAAGTCTCCATTACCTACCCGTATAAATTTTTCACATTAGCCATGTTTTGATGACGTCATAAATAATTTATGACGGAAGAGTTACTTTAGCTACCTACGTGACTTCACTCACCACAGTCACCACATACTTCAATCTGGCAATGCAACGATTGAAATTCTTGTTTTTTTTCTATTAACGAAAACTCTGAGCGATGAAAATGAAGCTCGAATTTTCGGGGAACTCTTTTGATCAAAATATTTTTTTCTGGTCGTACATTAAGTTTGATCAGAAAAAATTAATGCGGTCATGCCCCACATAGAGGCACCCTTACCGATGTCCGTGGTTGATCGTGAGTCGAAAGTAGTGGTCCAGTCGCACGGGAACGCCCGACCGTTCCTTGCGGCGCATTCTCGCCTCAGTCACCCAACACCTCGACTTAATGAGCGAAACACGCTATATTCCGCTAAATATTAATTTTTACATTTAATAAATGGATCGCTATCTGGTCTCAATCTTCGAGGTTGAATAGCTGTTCTACTTATTCGTATTTTATTCAATGATCGATAACATTTCTTCCGAGATGGTCAGATGCTGCTATGATAGAATTTATTACTTAAGATGTAGTGCCTGCAGGTAGATTTATCAATGGACAATAAATAAAAGTCAGCAGACTCTACCTAGACTTGAAATGCTAATTTTTGTCATTCATCTAAAATAGGTGTGACAAAAGTAAAAATTCGGAAAAAAAGCTCAGAACCGGTCAAAGTGGCGGTCCTTGGGAGAGGCCGATGTCCGTTTTTCAGCTGAAATGGTGATGACGAACAGGAAAAATAAGTCTTGGACTATGCATGACAGTGACCTTTGTCTTAACTTTTATACTAAAGAATTTTAGTCTGAACTTGCAGCTTTACGATGTATTAAAGTTCATAATTATGTGGACAAAGGAACGTTAAAAATATTACTAGCATCGTCGTAATAAGTACCTAGTATTAATACCTAGGTTTTGCTCTGTGGACACGCCCTTCAAGGTTTTCACGACTAATACCTTCTTACAAGGCGACAAGCCGACTACAACATGCTAGTATAATAAGTCTATTGTAACACTGATTTATTTTACACGGCTTGAAGCAATTATGTATTCTAAATTTACCAATAGTTTAGGTGTAATATAAAGTATTAGTAAATTTTGGAAAATACCTACCTACATAAGCCAAATCGAATGCCAAATTATCGAATGTCAATTGATCCACCACTATAAATCGAACTTCTAAATACTCGAACATTTGACGTATCCAGTCCATAATCCAGTCATGATAAGCAAAGGGATAATCAGCCTATAACGTTCCCTTGCTGGAACACAGGCCTCCTCTCTATGAGAGGGAGTAAGTTCACCCGTGTGAGTTGCGATGTCACATGTCTTCAAAATTTTACTTCTAGTACATACCAGTTTGCAGTCACAAAAGTCTAAAACTGAGGTTATTCACCAGCAAGAGTAAATGGTAAGTTTATTGCACCCACAGAAGTATTTCTTAGCAGTCCAGACACGCGTTGTCTGGACTGAGAATAGTGGAAAATGTTCAAGTGATTGGTTTCCCACGTCTATCGAGTTAATAGTCGATTGTTCTCCGCGAAAGGTGTCGAAACATCCACAATAGAAAGATAATTATTGACGTTAATATTGTACGACTGAGGTAAAAGTGAATACAATAGCGGTACTCGATTCTATGAGTTGAACAGAAACTTTGCTGAATTGATTTGTGCAGTACCAGAGGACCATAATCTGTGGGAAGGTGCTTGCTTTTCTCTTTTAAGAAAACCCTGACCCTCACTGAGTCATCGGTAGAGATCAACTAATGTAAAGCTGCATGACCCTCTTAAAATTTCTATACAAACATTTGAAATGTGTATGCAACCAGCAGTGGAGGGGAGTGCATTTTTAAACTAGTTGATCTCTAGCTGTCTTTGTATCTTTAGTATTTCATGAACATCCTCAGCCTACAGCAGTCCACTGCTGGACATAGGCCTCTCCAATTGCACGCCATTCAGCTCGATTCTCGGTAACTGTCATCCAGCCGCTACCAGTCACCCGGCGAACATCGTTCCTCCACTTAGCCTGAGGGCGTCCTACCGTTTACCGATTCGTGGTCACCGCTCAAGAACACGTCTACCCCAACGGTCATCGGTTCTACGGCTAGTATAGCCAGCCCATAGCCACTTCAGCTTGCTAATTCTATGAGATATGTCGACAACTTTGGTTCTCTGCCGGATCATCTCATTCCGGATTCTAATTATGGGAACAAAATCCACGCTTGGAACAATAATTTTAGACTATACAAAGTTTTTCCTCATGCAAATCAAATAACGAAACAATCGTAAAAAAAGACTATCTACTTATGCAAAACAAACATACATAACATAACATCACGCCTTGTTTCGCCGAAAGGCCTGGCAGAGGTGTACCTATAGAACCACCACATTTCGCCAGTTATGTTTAAGTCTCATGTAATAGGAGACGAGCCTGTCAACCAGGCACAAATTCAAAGTCCGGACTGCTACTGAGAAATTCCAGATAACAGTGGCGAAGGGTCAATACAAGCCGATTTCCATCAGCTTACCTTTAAAAAATCCCACCTCCCGCCGATCAACTACCTATTCATTACTTCAAGGTACAATTAATTTGCATGTGTTTCTTATTCTAAGTATTACTGAAAAAATGCCTGCGCGCCAGGAAAAGCAAATCTTCCGTAGGTACCTATGTAAGTAAGGCCTTATCTTCTGAAGAAACTTTGAGCGTGCATCGCGCGGTGAGTTTTGTTTATTTGATTTTTTATTACGAAATGGGCCCGCTCTAGACCTCGATCACCCTTGATGGAAAGCGATTGATTAGGTTTATGATGGATCGAACGAGCTTTGATTATGCCATTTCACTCTTGCATTTAAAGTAGACGGGTTAAATGTGTGTTCTACTCTTTTTAGGAACGGCTTTACCTTGTCATAATTCCACCCCTCGCCACTGCCAGATAACACTTTGCCCATCTGGGAAACGAACCCAGGACTTGTGACCCCTAGACCAACGACGCAGTTTATCAAACGGTCTTACATATTCCGGTTTCCACAAAAGAATTAGGTAAATACATAATATTTACTGTTGCTAACTACCAAATGATCAAGCTTTTCCTAAAATACTGATTAAAGTTTCGAATGGAGGTCACACTTGAACATTGTGTGACAAATTTTCTTAATTGACACTGAGGTTACAAAACCTAGATGTTTTTATATAACTATATTATAATAGTACCTACTACCTAGAAATATCCAACATGCACAGAACAGCTTTTTTATGGTTTCTGTTAATAAAGTGATAAAGTTTTATACGTTACACAATAAAACTGATTAGTACTATGACATCAGTTTTAACACGAACGTTATTGTCCACCTATAAAATACTTCGCGTATTCATTAGCTAGACTCGTACCTACAGTTACTTTAGACGACTAGCTTCCAATGTTGCCTTAGATTTTGTATAAATTTTATAGTAGTTTATCAAATCAAAGTCCTAGAAAATTGGTGGCTATCTTTGCCAGCAAAATAGACTGGATGACCACTCATCTTGCGTCATTTTCTTATATAAAATAAGTGTTATTGTGTAAGTGTGTATCTTTTTGTGCGTCGCTTTTTATTTTGTATATGTATGTGTGAATGTAAAATTAAAATGATTTTTATTTTATTCCGTTTTTTATTTTTAAATATGGATTTTGAAATAAATATTATATTATTATTATTATCCTTTATTCCATTAAATACATATAAATTACATTATTAAATATTAGAATATAAAATATTTAAAAATATAAAAAATAGTAGCCCACCAGTATCGGGAACAGGGTCCAAGCTACCGGTGGTCAGGGCTGCTGAGATTATTATTATTATTAGTTTATACATATTTGAATTGCCCCCTACTTTATAAATCTGACTCGTCTCATATGACCATTATAATTTTATTGCCTTGTTGTTCTAGCGGTCGCAAGCGCATGACGTCCTGGATTCGATTCCCAGGTCAGGCAATGTGTTATTGGGTTTTTCTATCTGGAATTTCTCAGTAGCAGCCTGGAGTCTGGATTTGTGCCTGGTTGATGGCACCAGGCTCGTCTCCTATTACATGGGACTAAACATATCTGGCTAAATTTGTGTACTATACGTACTTCTCAGCCTTACCCTACGGGGATACCAGGCGTAATGATATGTTGTTATTATAAATCACCTAATCGAGATTATAAAGTCGGTACGTAGGTAGGTATGTTGTGTAGGAAAATTGCATTTGACTAATCTGCTATTAACTTGGCAGATAAACACGAAGCTATAAAAATAATACTTCTGTTACTCATAACAATCTTGGGCACACTCGAGGGCACGTCCTCGATACACCCTCAAGATAATTTTTACGCCCATAATCTCATTCGCAATGTCGATTAGCCGATAACGCGGATAACAACAGCCCTAAATGTGGGCTCGCTCAGCAGTCGGCCGCACTCGTCCGATATCGGGGCAATCAGCGGAGGAACGGTTTTAATCTTTTATTCATATTAAACCGTTGGCGGCAAATTGCAGGGCGGTGGACCTAATGCCTTTCAACTGTTGCTAATAACCTGTCAATTTATCAAACCGCACCATACGCCGCTTTTGACCACTTTAGCGCAAATAAACTAAACGTGCTGGATGCTCGTCACCGATTTTTGGAACCTTTAAGTATTGATGGGTTGTTAAAATTTAATGGTAGGATTAATGTTTTCGTGTTAGGTTGGTACTTTAGGGCGATTGTCCAAACGCCATATAATACAAAGGATCGGACATGCTTACGTTTTTTGCCATAATCTTGACACTTAACATTGTCGAGCAAGTCAAATTGATTTAATGCTGGTACGTCAAAAATCAAGCAGATGGTGCCAGTGTCAGGTACACCTGCAGGCCTAGATTAGATTACAGGAGAATGGTCTGTAGATTAATTTAGATATAGATCTGACCTGATGATATGGTCGTATATCAAATTCTACCACACCTTGGGGAAGAAACGGTCGATTTGCTTTTTTCAGTAAACATACCTATATTCCTGCATGACGTAATCTCGCCCTTAATACAACAGGGATGTAAACTCACCTATCAAAGTCCGTCAGTCGCGATGAATCTCTAAACCCTTTGGCGAAGGGGTTGGAGTCTATCTTGAGCTTGGTGATGAGCTGGTTCTGGTAGGCGGTGACTGCTGTGAACACCGTCTCCGGGAAGACGAAGGTGCGGTGCTGTTCCCGTGTCAGGTCCGTGATGGAGCCGCCTCCTTCACGGACCTTCACCAGGTGAATCCGGGGCTGGTACCGGTGCATCGAGTTCAGGACGATCTGTGGGGGAAGGAAGTAAAACTTAGTCTTTGATAATTATAAATGATTTGCTAAAGAAGGTGGATTAGAAAAGCTTTCACAGGTGATGATAGGTATGTAGGTAAGTTCTTAAATACAAGGTGGCCGGGGAGACATGGACGCGCAAACTGAAACCATGAATTGAGCACATGATTTTAGACCCATAACGTAGAATATTTTTGTAGGTTATTAAAAAATTAATTAGCTCTACCATATTTTTTGACCGTGTAGTTATTGCACTTTTCCATTAAACAGCATTTTTGTTTTACTAAACCGACGAAAAATTCCCACGCAGGCCATTCGAAATCATATACTAAATTCCATGGTAAAAGGATGTGTCGATGTCCCTGCCACACGTATAGGTAGATATGTATACGTAACGCACTTGGGGATCATCGTCATCATATCAGCCGACAGACGTCCACTACTGGACATAAGCCTCCCTCATAATTGCGGGGTTCGCCATAATTGCCAAGCTTGGCAGACGGGTTAGCGATCGAAGTATGGTGGAAAAATGCATAGAGAACGCTGCTGCTCATTCACTAGTAAGCTCCTTAGTGGCCTTCTACGACACCCACGGGAAGAAATGGGATGGTGCTATTCTTTTACGTCCGACACCACACGGATTCACTTGGGCATACAACCCCGTTATTGGCTAATGAACAGAAAGACATTAGCCATTTTGAAGGCTTTACACTATTCCTAATCTCTTCACACAGAGAGGAAAACGCAATGTTAAGTAGTTATTTTATTATTAATCATAAAATAAAACAACATAAACGTTAAAATCTTCATCCCAACGTTGAAACGTTTACATCATTACGATAATAACATGTTATTCAAGAGTTTTAATTTAAAAGCTACATTAAACCTACACTTAGTTACAATAAAACAGCATATATATTTTACACATTATATCTGGCTATTTAAAATTAAAAAGGAGATAATGATATTGTGGTTACACGTGGCCTAGGTACCTAAAGGCTCATTCACATGAATGCTAATTACAGATATTAACATTAATCAAGAGCTAAATAATATATTATTTGTTAATTTTAAGCTCAAAGACGAGCCGAAAGCAGGCTCATTTCCACAAGATTTCCTTAATTGTACAACTTTGACTAGAACATGTAGGCATGCTCAACATTTTGGGATTTACAGACAAATACTTGAAGTCATCAGTCATAAGAATGTCTTAAGTTTAGAAATTAGGCAGATTATGTAAGACATGAAGGTAATTCATCAAAAGACAGATGTTTAGAATGATACCGCTGACGCAGGATACGTGGATAGAGAGACGTGTGCTGAATAAAAATGATTGTCGAAAAGATATCAGAACTTACTATCCTAAGAGGTAACCATTTCATCTTCATCCTTTAATGGGTCTTAGGATACCAGCCAGGTAACTGCGTAACACATATGAGCTATTACATTTTGTCAATTCAACAATATTCATGTCTATTTACGTTGTGAGAGCAGCAGGCTAGCACAAGAACCGTGGACAAGCGTTTTGTCCTCGGAAGAGTAGACAAAAATGACGTTTCCGTATAGACAGTTGACAGTTTTTCACCGAGAAATGTAGACAAGCGATTTCTATTCTACAGTAGAGTAGAAATAGAAAGCGTCATGCTAAGCCTGCTGTGATGGTAGTGGCCCAGTGGTGACGGCCCTGACTTACGATTTGTAGATAGGACAGGGACTTTGCGTAATTTATTTCATCACCACTACTCACAAAACGGTTAAGGAAAACATCGTGAGGAAACCGGCATATCCTAGGACCAACAATTCGAAGATATGTGACATCTATCAATGGGACCGCGTGGTGGATTATGGCTCATTTCCTCTCACATAGAGGAGGCCTGTGTCCCACCAGTGGGAACGTTATAGGCTGATTATATATGCATGTATGTGTTTACGTTGTCGAGCCATTTTTTTTTTCAATTATATTAAAATGAATAGTTTATTGGTCACACAAGTAGAGGTAGGTACAGGTAAATTGGGAGATTGGATTGTATCCTCCTTTTAGGTAAATAATACCTGTATTAGGAGAGTCCGCTCTTCCATAACAAGACGTGTTATAATAAAAGGAAAATGTATAGTTTTTATGCAAAAACTACATAAATTTTATAAGAGGCAATGGATTACGAATTTCCTATAAAATCTTTCGGATTGTGATGGAAAGTAGATAGGTTACGCAAGGGTGCCATGTCAATATCCAGCTTTGTGAAGATTTTACAGTTTCCTATCTTTTCTTTTGAGTGTGCGCATCAGACATGTCAGAGATTAGTTGTAGATATGCAACCTCATTAATTTATTCGCTGGAAATTCTAATAAAATTACTCAGTTCTAGACGGAGCTAGTTGCTTAAATGACTAGGCGACAGGCGTGTAACTGCATAGGTAATTGAAATAACTAGTTTTTGGAATTAATTTAACGCTCGTAAAGGATAATTAATTTCGATATGAAATAGTGACTATAAATAACAATATTGTTGCAGTATCTAAAACTCAAGCGGAGACTGCTGTCTCCGCTTGATTTGTCTGTGATATGATGCTACCTTTTCGTTCAATCAGACTTACTTTACTTGACTATCATCTGCCTAGCCTTTTCCCAACTATGTTCGGGTTGGCTTCCAGTCTAACCGGATGCTTTTATTTATGCAGATTCTGTTACATATGGTGGACGAGGGAACGTTGTAGGCCTTGCAGACTGTAGATTTGTAGACGATTTTCATTCCTCTAAGTACCTGGTACTTATTGCACTGTCCTCCCTACCTGTTATACCTATTATCACTGTAATTTGAAACTCAAACTCAAAGCATTTATTTCAAATAAACCAATTACAGGCACTTTTGAATTGTCAAGGTCGGTGAGATAGAGAGAAAACATTGTAAAAGCCAATTATGTATTTTTTTTAAATGAAGCGTCAAATTGGAACCGTGCACTTATCTTCTGACGTTTCATAAGTGCCCATGCAGGTTTGTGTGAAATAAAATATTTTGATTTGATTTGCATCTGAATACCAGTATTTTATATGGAGCAATTGCCTATCTGACCTCCACAATCTAGTTAGTGGGTAATACGATACCCATTGGTAAGACTGGTGGTCAGACTTACGGACTTCTGACGACCCGTAACGATTGGTAAAGATCTACGAATGACAGCCGAGACCAACGGCTTAACGTGCTTTCCAAGACAGGGAGGGGTCTTGATATTTGAAGATGGTCATCTATCCGTGGACCAACCGGCAACTGGTAGTATACTTGATTTCGCTATGAAACGATGCTTCCGTTTCGTTCTGTCTAAATAAATCCATCAAATTCAAGTCAGCCGTACTTTACTTGACTCACACACGAAATCTATTCACTCTAACATTAATTAGTAAACAGCACGTTATCTATAACAATGCCGGTGATTTCTCATAACACAACGTGGTCCGTAATTAATAGGGCGATGTCTCGACCGATGTGACGAGACGATAAGCCAGCCCGACGCAAACTGCCCATGGTTTTACAGCCCTGATGAGATAATTAAAGTCCGTAAATTAATTAATTTCATTGCCTAGTTATTTTTATTGCGGCATCGTGTTAATTGTGGAGGCAAAGGCGCCGATTCATTTTCGTTGTTAGATTATTAACATGACTTTTCTTTCTTTATGGTTCGTATAATTACTGTATTAGTTAAATGTGAGTATTCAGAGTGGTTTTTAATGTTTTGTGTTTCTATTTAAATGTATGACTTCATCGGATTATTCCATGCATATTCCGCTACCTAAGTGCAAGCCAACGTCTTAATTTATAATCATCTGCGTAGCCGAAACTAAAGTTTAGATTCGGCTTCCAGTCCAACCGAGTGCAACTGAATATCAGTGTTTTACATGGAGCAATTACCTATCTGACTTCCACAACCCTGTTAGTAGGTAACACGATACCCCTTGGTAAGACTGGTTGTCTGACTTTCGGGCTTCTGACGATCCGTAACGACGGTCAAAGATCCACAAATGAAAGCCGGGACGAACGGCTAAACGTGCCTTCTGAGACACGGAGGGGTATTGGTATGTAAAGATGGTCTCCCATCCATGGACCAACCATAGCTTAACTTGATCGATCGACCCGTGCGGCTGTTATAACTTAGCCACAAGCCCCCCTAGTATTTCCCAATGCTTTATCTCGTGTTCTGGAAAAAAAACTCATGATGTATAAATCGGCTTGCTTTTGACATCGGGTCACAAACTTCTCAACAGCAATCCATTAATGAGTGGCACAAAAGCCATAGGAGGTGTGATGATCCTGGGCGTGGTGCAAATCATTACAGCACTTGTAATACCCTCACCTGCGCCTAATGAATGGCCGCCCCGCCCTCATCCCGGACCACGGGAAGATATTCACTTTCAGTTATAATTACTGGGATCTATGGATGATGGGATGGCTCTTTATTAACACTTGATTTAAAATATTAACTGATTTAGGGATGTCGAATTTTGAGACTGTAAATGATTTATACACGCATTTTAAACACCATTATTGTATGAATATGTTTGTCACATTGTATTGTATATCTTGAGAGACTTTTTTAAATCGGTAATCAGGATAAGATAAAAGTTATTTACGAAAACTGTACGAATTAAATAAATAAAAAACATAAAACAACCGTATTCTTCACTCCAATACCTTTGGTAGACGACATCCTCGTAGCGCCTACGCAGCGCTTACGGATCGTCGTCGTAGCGACTACGCAGCGTTGTCGTAGCGCCTATGCGTCGTAGCCGTAGCACGAACACTACGCTGTACAAATGCCTATACCTAAATCTAGTGCTTCTTCTATTATACAGGGTGTAACAGAAACCCTATTGCTATCCTTAAGCACTAAAGATAACAGCTGGTATAGCATCACTATCCATAGTTTCAGCTCAAAATAAAGTACTGTAAGAATTGATACCAAATTTTCATTTTCATATGTTTCTTAAATTCAAATCATAACAAACGTGTCACCGCACTACGTAGGTCAATAGCTTTCCACGTTACTTGCCAATATCACGATAAATTTCTTCCGAGGGATGTGTTTATTTCAATTTGAAAAGTTCGGTTTCTGGTAACAATGTATTAAAAATACTGATAACTTCCGAACATGTAGAGATAGGATTAAAAAACCCTTCCAATATCGCTTGATATCATCCAAAGAAGCCGTGCCCTGTTACACGTTGTATAATGAATTAAATACTAATTATTAACGGATTTCTGACTGGTGTAGGTAATACAAAGACAATACTCGATAGCCTTGTGCTTGATTAAAATTAAACCTGTGGTAAACGTGGTGTTTATTTGGTTATGATTATTTTATTAATTAAAGTATTTTCTACACGGTAGAACCCTATTGTTATAACCAATGCTCTATCTATTCGTTCACTCTAAAAATCGATTTACTGGATTTTGAATTACCTCACTTCCCAAAAAATAAATACTTAAGTACCTATAGGTACTTTTAACAGTTAGCTTCACTTGTGGGTCCTATAAAAATAAGAAACCAGAAATCAAATGCATAATGTATTAACCACAGGCACAAAAACCACATTAATATGGTAAACAATACCAGCATAAAATTATCATTTGAATACACAAGCACCTGTAAGTGATTCCTACTTTGGGATAGCTACCATATTAATCCGCAGATATCAATAGGTACCTAACAATTACGCATTCAATAAAACGAGAGCTGCCGATACGAAGGCATTACAATAATTATGCAACACGATGGTATCACGTACTGCGTAGGCGACGACATGAGCCCGTCTGAAGGGATGCGGCGCGGAACAACCCACCCCAGCTCCCCTGAAACCACCCATCACACGAAATTAATCTTTAACGTCTAAGGAATAAGATGACGTTTGCGGTGGCGGTGAAAGTCGGCGATGGTTGTAATTGCGGTGGGAGGCGTTGGGAGGGTCGTGGGGAGGAGCGGAACATGGCCGACGGTGGGGGACAGATGGCTGCGGACCGCCGGCCGCGCTGGATGTGTCTGTGATAGCGTTGAGTACCTATGAAGATGAAACGAAGAACATGATTTATTTAAAAGTATAGAAATACTAGATTCATTATTCGCATTTTTTTATATTAAATGCATGAACCAACTAATGGGTTAGCAAGTTCCATTTATAGTAAATCCAATAAGATGCCCAACATTAAAATTAATTGAAAATAACTGGCAGCATTCTTAATTTGTTTTTTTTTTAAATTTTCCTTAAAATATTTAGACCGTTTTTATTTTTATTTCCCATAAAATGTTTTGAATGTTTAAGCCTTAATTTGATGAATCCAATCAACAATAAAACAGTACTCAGATACGAATTATTTTTTGTTTTAATTCAGACGTATTCGGGTTGATTGTTAGTGCGTCAGGTGACGGTGTCGGGTCGAGCCTGCCGACTCGTCAATAAGCGGCTGCGTCGATATTTCGATTAGCGCGCGAGCCTGCGGATTACGGCGGATTTTCGCCTCCGCACCGGAGCGCCGACAAATTGGCCCATTTGTACCTTACTCTGAGCACTCGTGACACGGCCTATAACGACACGCTATGTCTAAATAAATCCGACACCATCACCGCTACTTTTACGAACGTTATAAATATTTATGCGTCACACATAATGCAAAATATTGTTTTATTAACTGCCAATATACGGTAACATGAGACGGAACTCTACAGTAGTACGAGAGTAGCTATTTAAATTGATATATGCAATAAAACCGATGACTAACGAGCATCTGCATTAATGAATAAATAATTTTTGAACGATAACATAAGGAAGTGTAACAAATTAATTAGAATTATTTAAAAATTAATAAAAACTAATTAGAGACACCTTTGAATTATTGATAATTAACTTAGGTAATTAACAGCATTGGAGGACGGATAAAGTTATAAAAATCATTGTACACAATGCGACATTTATCTATTGATTCATAAACGGTACCTACTCATTAAGTAGGTATGTATTAGGACATAAAGTATGGTTTAAATTGCCTCTGTTGTAGCAACGGTTAAATAATGAATTTATTTAAAACAAACAGCACGTGTCCACTCAATATGAGATGTCAACAGATTGAATCGAGTTGGGCCGTGGGCGGCCACACTCGCGCACTCAACTCTAAACTTAGATTTTATGAGTTTTTGTAATAAAAAAAATAGGTCAGTTATTTTTATAAAAGTGTAGTCCCATAAAACAGGAACAAAATTTAGAGAACAATAAGTTTAACTCTGTTTTTCCTAAGCTCACAAGTTATCAAAAAATTAATAAACACCACCAATATTATAAATTAAATATAATAAAATTGCTATAAAAAAATACTGATAGCCTAAAATTGATAAAGATATTCCAATAAGAAAAAACTTAGCTCGCGACTGTCCATGTGTTGTCGAGGTTAAGTCAACAGCGGCGGTAAGCCATGAGTAACGATCCTCTAAAGTAGCGGATTTCTTTGCATTTGCATTAGTTGTGTTCGCAAAGCAATCGGACCCGTTTTATTATCGACACCACACTCGTAAATACTTTAATATTATTTGATTGCTGATTTTCAGTTGTTTTCTTTTATTTTCACATAATACTGTACCGACCTATATTATAATTTTTTTGGTAAATAGGTATGCGTTGATTAGGCAGGACAATTTTTTCTTAGCTATTTTTCATTTCGATTTTCAAATATTTAAATTTTCTTTTTCAGACTTTTATAAATTTTTTTTGTTTTACTTTTGTGCTTGCCTGTACATTACTGTATGAGAATATAAATAATGTATTAGATAAAAATGAATAAGGATGAGGTTGCGAGAGACTGTTAAGATGCGTCTTTGACAAATGAATGGGTCATCATATTAATGATAAATAGTTAATTAACAAATTCACACCTAACACGAAATACGGTTACTTTTCATACATAATGCATGTCTTAGAGATTTGTGTGTTCGAAAGTTACTGTGTATAGCATAAATCAATAATATTTTATATCAATTATGTACTTTATGTTGCGTTCCTACTAGAGAATTAAGTTAAGAGGAGGTAAGCATCTACATTTATAATAAAGTACTTATAATAAGGCAAGTTTACATTTTATTACACAGTCATAATATGAACGCACACAAAATCAAACAAATACCTACAATAATGTTTAAACTTTATACCTTAATCAATTTCATCTTTTATTGGCCGTAGCGTCTCAAGTTCACAAATTCATATGGAACATTAAAATAACTCAGAGGTACGTAAACGTTCATCATAACATCGGTGGCTGTAAAATATCTTCAAATAAAATACTCGCTCGTAAAGAGACTGACATCGGGAGTCCAATGAAAAACTGGTAAATCGTCATTTAACTAGAGGCGCGACGCGTCGCCGTCACCCGGGGAGTCACGATAAACGTCACCTCGGAATGAAAAAAATATATATAAAAGTTATATTAAAAAACGACCTCCGATTGAAATGAAGTGAGACGATGGAAACAGAAAAACAAACAAGACTACAAATTGAAGTGAGAAATGTTATGTCGCTGTGCGCGCCCCCCGCGAGGCGCAGCTCTCGCGTTATGGGCAGAGCTCCTTAGAGCTATCGTTACTGCGCGTGATTAATACGCCGAGCGTATCAGTGACGTCGTGTCACCGCGCCATGTGACGCCCATAACTCTGCCAAATGAGCCCAGCTCCTCACGGTGGCGCCGGCCGTATTTGCATACAATACGTGGGACAACCTGTCCCTCGCTTTGGACAACATTCCATCACAAGGCTGGCATCAACTCATACCCACCAAAGATAATTTCAACGAATTCCTCTGAAAGGTCATAAAATATTTACTTAATAGATTTGAGGTAGTTATGTTACAAAACAATGCACAATCGCCAACAACTTTCAATAGGCTATTACCTATACCCATTTTTTGAAGTTTCTCGATTAGATTGTATAGTGCATTTTTTTTATTTTATTAAATCGATATATGCCTCAGAAATGTTTTAATATTTTACGTAATAATAAGTTCGCGCGTAATTTAACGAAATCGCTGGTCGCAGTGGACGCCATATTGCTCTGTGGTCATGACGTCACTTGGTTATATAAACAAACACGCTGGTATTTTGTATAATAATTGTTTATAATTTAAAAATGAGTTTTTAAGTTATTGTTAATATTATTATACTTATCGTTGGTGTGCTGTACCTGAATGCAAGATATTATTTCAATTAAAATTACGTTGGTTACGAAAATAATTAAAGTACCTACAGAGCATAAATACGTTGATCAGTTGACACTTTTAGTTAACAGAGCCGTATGACGTAATAACGTTCATGGTGTTAAAAGACAGATTCAAAAAACTGAAAACTTTTTTTTTTATTTATTTTATTATTTTATGAACTAAAACTAACATTTTTCGACTGCTTTTTGCCTAAGGTATCTCAATAATATATTATTCTAGAAAATTTGAGGTCCTCTCGACGGGTGTAATAAGCAATAATTCATTGTAAGTAAACATAAGTTTCGCGGCGTAAATACGTGTTGCTTAGAGTCTATTTTATTGGAAATAATTACAACGAACGGAGTGATTTATATATTAGGCTTAAGTTGCTAAATTGCAAGACAAACCGTTTTCCCTGCGTACATAAAGTTTGTGGTTTAGTGGGCTCAGGCAGACAAGGAAGGTGACAACAGACTGCCTCGTAAACGCACACACGCACGCAGACATGCTAACATGAAATAAATCAAAATGCTAACAATAAAAGTATAAATGAACACGTAACTATAAAACTATGTCTTTACACCGAGTCGATTGGCACGTTTTTAATTTGATGCAATACAGTTAAGAAAAAAAAGTATTTTCCTTACTAGATACCTAGGAGATAATCGAACGAATGTTAGTTACGTTGGTACTTACTTACTTTATTGCATAAAATTCAAAACGTGTCATTTGCCTAATACCTACGTATTGCTGGAGTTGTCAATTCGCCCGTTTCGGAAGAGTAAATTCGTGCGAATCGATTAATTAGCACCAGGAACAGATTGAGTTGATAAGAAATACATAGTAATTGAATTTTGATTGAATATTTATATTTTTTTATTTAATTTTTTAAATTCAATTCAGAGCTCGGCAATGAAATGTTAGTTTAGTGCAACAACAAAAAGGATTGATACACTCAACAACGAAAATCAAACACAATATTACAACATCAAAAATTTAAAAAGCCCCCGACCCTATCAAAAACGTCCAAAAAGTAAACAAATAAAATATGTATTCGCCTTTTAAGGACCCTACGTCCCGTTTGGTAGCGTAACACGGTCACTTTATGAACCCTACTGCTCATTAACGGCTTGTCTTGAAGATTTGAAAAATATATGATTTTGCTATAGATTCATATAGATCATTTTGCCCGAAGTACTTTTTTTGTAAGGTTAATACTTTTGCTGTAAAAAATATTTTCTAACACGCAATATTTTGGCTTCTATTCCATACTCCTACTAAACGGCTTCGTTATTTCGAAAAAAAAAATACACTGAAAAATAATAGTTAGAGGTACCACAGAATCGCCGAAGCACAATTGTAAATTAATCAAAGGAATATCCCCATTTTGAGATAAAGGCTCAGAGGTGCCCTGCGCGGGCGCAGGCGACAGTCGTGCTTTAGCATACAAACGGGAGATGAGGTACTATGGGCCTTAAGTTTGATAAGAAGTTGTAGGTAGTATTTTGATCAAAGCATTATCATGTAGGGGGACGTTCAATGAAAACGCCGAACAGACGGGTAACATTACATTAGCCGTTCCCCAATGTGACAATGCTTTGATCAAAACGTTAAATTTAAAATTTAAAAAACCCCCGACCGAAACAAAACCTCTAAAAACAAAATATATATATATATTGGCCTTTTAAGTTGTAGGTAATATTTTGATCAAAGCGTTGTCACGTCGGGGACGGCTAATGAAAATGTTATCCTTTCTACAATACCATAGTTACATTCATTATTGCTGGGCATCGTCTGTTTGGCGTTTTCCGCACCCAAATCGAGTCACCGTCACGGTGCCACAGACAGACACACAGACACACATAGCGGTTAAACTTATAACACCCCTTTTTTGCGTCGGTGGTTAAAAACAAAAAGGAACAGACAAAAACGCTAACACTAAGCAAATTACTACATTTAAAATGCTCAAAGAAGTTACAGAGACTAAACTAGCTAATATTGTAAACGTTTAAATAACTATAACATTGAATATGCGTGGTTCTTTAAAAGTTATAGACTCATAGCAATTAAATTTAGCTAGCCTCTAAAACTGTATAATTTTAGTCAGTCACAGAGTTTTTCAAATGGCAAGACAATGAAGACACATTGAATACTGAGGCTCGCTGAATAAAAGTAAATATGAAGGAATTTAAAAAAAAACTTTCTTACAAAACACTACAAAGTGAAAAGTAGGTAATTCAAAAAGAAAAAAAAAAATACAGACGAATTGAGAATTCCTTTTTGAAGTCGGTTAATAATAAAATAGTAAGTAAATAGCAACATGGGTATAATTTCCATGATTCTTGCTTTTAACGTTAATTTTATATAAATTCTACAAATGCCTTTCTCTGCTAAAGTTTTGTAAGTGATTCTAACTTTAACTTTTTGAGCGTCTTCCGTCTTAACATAACAGTACGTTTTTATTTAAATAATAGGCTTAAAGTTACGAAACGAATGCCAACATAAAAGTGTCACTGTAAAACAGAAAATTATTTATTAATTATAGCATAAAATGCATTAGTGTATTCGTTGTAAATCTTTGAGAATAGGTACCCACAATATTTTATTACTTATTTTAATGTCACAATAACTTGAGTTGAATTTCGTTAACGTGAAAGTCTGAGTGCAAATAACCGATTGTATTGTAAGTAACGGTTTTATAAGTTATAATTCGGTCGTTCAGTAGAAATAAACTGAGTGCAAATATGTGTGTGGTGGGTAGTTTGAAACGCAGCGGCAATGGCGACCACTTCCGGCGTCTCGGCTACACCCGCTGTTTATTCCAATTGCCCTTATTATGACATATAAAAGTAATTCACGATACTCTCTGCTAACATCACCACAAAGTATATTTAACAACCGTTAATCATATTTGAGTTAACTTTGTATAGCTTTAATGATGGTTAAGTTAAGGGTTAACTTTATACGTTAAGGGAAAAGGGAGTCTAACATTTAAATGTTACTTAAGATTCCTACAATTTATTATAACTTTTTTCTTTTTTTGTGCCGTGTGGTGCCGGACGTAAAGAATAGCACCATCCAATTTCTTCCCGTGGGTGTCGTAGGAGGCGACTAAGGGACTACTAGAGAATGGGCAGCAGCGTTCTCTATGCATTTTACCACCATACTACAATCGTCAACCCGCCTGCCAAGCGTGGCGATTATGGCAAAACCCCCCTTTTGGGGGAGGCCTATGTCCAGCAGTGGACGTCTTGCGGCTGAAATAATTATTTTGATGATTATAAGTTTTAATACTATTTGCGCTTTAACAAACTACCTAATAACAATTCGGTAGAGTGTCCTTTCTCATAAGCTGTAACATAGCTGAACCTATTAATAAGTATTTATAGTAGGTATACAGGAACATTGCTAATCAGTGTGCAAATTGTTACCATGAATTCATCACCATGATTCTAGACCCCATCCATAGAGGAGACATTTTTCATCAGTTATAAAAAAAACCACTCTTTCATTGAAAAATGCAATATACCTACGCGGTCAGAATATATGGAAGCAATTTTTTTTTATAACATCATCATGAATCATAATTATGCTGAATACATGTATAAAGTTTCCGCACTGGTAAAAATTGTATCCTGTATTCTCTAATTTCTCTCTACTGCAAACCCTTTTTTTTTCGATTCCAGTACTAAACGGGAGCGATCGCCCCAAGCTCGGCCAACTCCTCTCGCTAATTGCATGTGAGCAGAAACAATGAAATCTCCCACTTCGCCGGTAATTGGACGCAATCAACTGACTTCGCCGTATTTTCATAAGCCGAGTATAATTATGAAGAGATATCAAAAGCTTTATACTACCATGTAGTTTCGCCTTGTTAAAAGAAATCTCATTAAATTATCTCGTGACAATTCTCTAGAGCCATTTCCTCTTTACATGGCTTTTACATGGTCATTCGTCTGTGAGTGTCACTGTTAGAATATAATTTTATAAATGTAGTTGGTACTTACTTTTTGTTTAGTTCAAATAGTTAAATATGGCATGGGCATGTTTTTAGATTTCAATCATCCAACTGTGTTGGGGTCGGCTCCTAGTCTATCCGGATGCAGCTCAACACTAGTATTTTACATGGAGGGAATGCCTATCTGACCTCCCCAACCCAGTTACTGGGTAAAACGATACCCCTAGGTAAGACTGGTTTTAGATTTCAATCATACTACGCTAAAAGTGTTTACCTGGTCCTGTACTTAATTGGACGTGATCAAGCAGAAAGGAATCAATCCACACAAAGTCACTTTTGAGTTATGGGCGTTTGAAGTTTGACATTTTATGTGGTCTTCATACTGTGGGTTGAGTTGGGGTAGCGAGAAAAACTAGTTTCTGTGTTTCTGTTTCTGCACGTCTCCTCTTTAAGGAAATTTCTCGCCGGCTGGTCGACACTTCACGTGACCAGAGGGCAGGGTCGTTCTTTGGCCAAAGAATTAGCATTGCCATTCAACGTGGCAATGCTGCCAGTCTTCCGGGTACGTTTCCTGATGACAGCGATGCGGAGGAATACTTCGACGCCTAAGCCTTTTGTTTTTATATTTATTTTGTATATCGTTGTATAAAATTAGATAATAACTATTTAAAAACAACGTTTCTGTGTACATTTTAAAAATAGGGTTTTCACTACACGATAAATTCGACCCTCAGGAGTACGATGGCATACTTAATTCAATTTTTTCCAAAGTGTGGATTGAGTCCTTTCTGCTTAACTACGTCCAATTGATCTACATACTTCCTATATGATCTAGTCAAACCTTTCTATAGGTTTCCTGATTAACCTAGGTACTAACAACCAAATGTTACAATAGCTGTTCTTTCTTCATACAGTATGACAAATAGGTAGAGTATAATAAATGCAGTTGATTTATATGGTTTATCTATAAAATTGATAGTTATGTCAGTGTCGCTTACGTTATGAAAGTTTTATGAGTACGATTGTATTGCCCGTCCGTGCCGTTAGATGTCATAAGATGATAAGCGTGTTGATATATTTATTACATTGGAAGGGCGCTGGAATTTCTAACTTTTTATACCAGTTCTACCGAAGTAGTTATACAACTAAGTGCGTATACCTTGCGTAGCTATACGCAGTTTACAGCTTATGCATAATTATGATGTGTTTAATTAGGAACATTACGAAATACCACTTATATGTAGATGAGAGAAGATTAAAATATTAATAATAGTTATAGTAAAATTAGTCGCACTGTTTAACGAGTGAGTGCGGGTGCGGAGACGGTTAGTGGGCCCAAGGTGTATAATAATTACCGGTGTAAGGTCCACACCACACGAGCGCGCGCCTCGCCGCAGGAGTTCCGCCGACGCCGAATAACTTATTAATTTATATTACACCTAAACTCATATTCACTACCTCCTTGACTCACCTGTCTAGCTTGTTTGTTTTATAATCGCCTTATTTCAAAATACGTTAACGACGTGAAAATATCAACAGTAATTAAAAAACGCAAATGATCGTCGAGAATTGATGTTTGTCGTTGTTCATTAAGACGAGCGGTCGGCCGGCGACGCCGCGGCGTGGTGAGCGTTTTATTAAATTTTATTGGCTTGTATATTCATACAACGGGTCGGACGCCGCTATAAATTAAACGGGGATTATTAATGAAAGTATTTCGCGGATATCGGTGCGAAACGCGTGCACCGTATGGCCGTTGTGAGCATGCGCTGGCAGCACAAAGTAAAGCGTCAACCGAGAACCTTGTTAATGACACCGGCCTTTTGGCTAAATTACCGCCATTATCGTCTCATGTCTACTCTCTAGCTGAAAAGTGAAACAAAGCACTGCTGTCGATGCCCTTCACATACGTAATCATCTTGTTTTACGTGAAAAAGCGTGTAATAAAGACAATAAACGCCGCTATGCACACATCTGAAGTGCATTATAACTACTTGACCTACTTGAGTCGAATGTTGCATTTATAAAATAAATAAGGCCTAACGACATAATTCCAAGTTAATGGAATAAATTGTAGTAGTTATGTGAACAGAGTGTGTGAGCCTGGGGCTAGGGACTGTGCGAATGTAGACTGTGCAAATTGGGATTGTACATTTGTGCTAGTGTGTACAGAGCCCCGTGAGGTCACGGGGGCTCAGAGCAGCAGCATCGCCTGCGGCTGACAAGCACCGCGGGCGCTCACAGTGACAACGGATACAACATTAGTTTGTCATAAAATACCCTCGCCACTTTGACATTTAATGTTTCATTACCACATAAATAAATTACGGAAATGTTATCAAAGATCTGTTTATGCAATCAACAGTAATTTTGTAAACAGTAAACAGTTTTATAACGTAAATAAAGTCGTTTGCTTTGTAAACTTTATCGCGAATTTTACATTGAATTAAAAGCTTCTAATTTATGGCGAACACATTGTTGATTTGTTATCAAGATTTTATCAGTTATATAAATTATTATAGGTAACCTAGATTCTAAATTCAGGGGCCATTCCTTTGCGATAAATCATTAGCAATGAGACGGCACGGTTGGCGTAGTGGTTAAGCGATTGACTGCTGCGCTGCGTGTCGCGGGTTCGATTCCCGCACGGAACAAATATTTGTAAGACCTACAAATCATTGTTCCGGTTCTGGCTGTTTGTTTCCTACTGTGAAACGAAGTTTAAAAAAATCTGAATCTTCTAGTTAAATTTTTCGGAAACTATTTCAGAGTAATCACCAACATCGACCTAGCCTTTTCCTAATCATGTTGGGGTTGTCCAGTCTAACCAGATGCAGCCGGTTACCAGTATTTTACATGGGAGGACTGCCAGTCTGACCTCTTTATATGAATGGTTGTCGGACTTTCGGGCTAGTGATGAACCGTAACGACTGTCAAAGATCTATTAATGACAGCCGGGACCAATGAGGGTGTTCTGAAATGACGTTCACTAGGTGACAGCATTGAGACGTCAGGTCCGGTCACCTGTCAAAAGTGTCAAAGCGCCTACGCACTTAATGGTGAACGAAAGAATGAAACGAATGACACAAAATATTTAAGTTCATTGGCGAATTGGAAGACCTCTTGTCAAAGTGGTGCCAACTGGTGGCACCACTTTGACAAGAGGTCTTCCAAATAATGGAAGAATATTCATGAACACCCTCATTGCTTGACGTGCTTGACGCCTTAACTATTTCAGGGTATTCCTAATTAATAACTGCCATGTGTATTTTTTATAAAAGTCCTGAAGCATAAAGTCATAATCCCATTATTTGGGTAAACGTCCAGAAAGCAGTTCATTAATCATCACAACTCGTGTTCAGTGTGGACCACGAACTGAACTGGCAATTTACATAAATTCATTAATTTTACCTTCGTTTCCTACAATTAACCTTGAGTTCTAATCATTATTGTACACAAAACATGTTTTTAAAACGTTATTAATTTTCTTCATGATTTTGGAAAAAAGTACCTATCAGCTGTTTACTTTCCCGCAAATATAAACTGCTTTGAATAACGAGCTATACTCCATTTGAAATAAGATTAGACATTTAAACAAACCTTTTTTATTGTCAGTTTAACCGATTCTGACTTCTATACCGTAGGCATAAAGATGGCATTAAAAGCAAAAAAGTTGTTACAATACCAACTGTTCACTGCAGCTGCCTTTTGTTATGCCACCAACGCAATAGAAGTCAAAATCGGTTGATTGGACTGTAAAAAAAGGTTTAGTTAAATGTCTAATCTTATTTCAAATGGAGTATAGATAAGATAAACAGGTTTCTATGATTACTAGCTTTTGCCCGCGGTACCGCCCGCGTGGATGTCAGTTATTGCGTTAAAAAGTAGCCTACCTATGTACTTCTTTATATCCCAGGCTATGTCTCTGTCAAATTTAATGACGATCGGTTCCACGTTTTAGGCGTGAAAGCGTAACAGACACACAGATGGAGTTACTTTCTCATTTATAATATTAGTTTTCAGATTAGCTAAAGTACATACATCTTTTATGGGGTACTGTGTTAAATGTTACAACAAAATACCTTTTGATATATTGCAATTAAATGAAAGGAAATTTAAAACTCATATTAAAAGTAAACTTTGTAAACAAGCGTATTACAAATTAGAGGATTATATATCCAAGATAAGAATGCTTGGAAACATGCTGGTCCTGCTCCATAGGACGATCTAGAGTCTAGACAAAATCAAACTGGTTGCTAATTGAATTCTATAATTCATTATATTTATGACATTGATTTACACTAAGTGATTACTTTAACTCACACACTGACTCATTACTTGTTAATATTATAGGAAAATCGTATACTTACTTTTACAATGTTTGTAAATGTGTGAGCACCATGTATCTATCACAGAATTAGTGTATCTGTATTGCTTCAATTTGATTCTGTTTACCTATTTTGGTATGGTAATTTTATTCTGGGTGCATCGTTTTCACACATAATCATATAATGAATGTACTATGTTAAATATTGTACTGATAACATTTTAAAAGAGTAACGGTGGAGTTTCTTGCCCATTCTTCTCCATACGAAACTACATTTTGGAAGGGGCGACTAGAATCAATTCTATTTTAATGTAAATGTTGACGTTAAAAAGTGCCTTTTAAGTGCCTATTTGAAATAAATGCTTTGACTTTGACTTTGACTTTGAGTAGGGATTAATAAATCTCCTGAGTCGACAATTTGCTATATTTTATAGCTCCAAGCGATCCTAAAAACTCTCGTTGATACACTTTTGTTAAAACCCGAATGAAGTGCGTAACACGTATGACTACACACTTTTTAGTATTATTAATAATTATAATAACTAACACCTCGGGCTATTATTACCACTATGGAATAGTAAATTATTCTATCAAGTAATAAATTATTTTTAATTGCCTACGAATAAAAATATTTGCATGTTCCTTTTGTTTATAGTTACAAGTTTATAACTGTTATAGAACTGCTAGATATCTGATAATAAATTGGTTTATAAATATTGACTACACATGTAGATTACTTTAGTTGCCAAATTTAAAGTGTTCATTAAGGAGAGTGTAGCGCCTGAGAGGGGTCTACGTGAGGTCTTACGCTTCACCTACGCGGGGTCTACGCGGAATGTCAGCGCTAAATGCGCTAACAAACGCGCCAAGTGCAAAGATACTCTAAAACTGTGCTGAATGGTTTTTTTTACGATCTACACCACTCTACCTACATACATTAAGTTTTAAATCTAAAAATAAACACACTGAGATACCAGTATTTTACAAAATCTTAGAAAATAGAAATGAAATAAAGCTGCTCATTCATAGTAAGATAAATACACACAACTATGAGAAAGTAAAATATATTACATCAAGATTTACGGATTTAACACGCGAGTGTCGTTGGGAGGTCTTTGTGACCGGAGGCATATCGGCGCGGGGCCGAGCCGGCCGGGCGCTCGACGCTCGTACAATCGCGATCCGTCATCGCTACTCGCCACAGTCGCCACGCTTTCGTGTGACCGTTCTCATGAATTCTAATAATCTGACCTCATTCCGACACACGATTATACCAAGCTTTTAAATAAACCCTACAAACATTCACAAAGGTCTCTCCTACTTTATGAACGGATGTCGAAATTAACTTGAAAGTTGTGCTTTTAAGGTTGTGTGGAATTCAGCTGTTAGTTTGTTGTAATTATAAAAGCTGTGTTTAAAAGATCAGATAGTAAGGTTCCTTTATTTAAACGTAACATACAGTAAACGTAACATTACCTTTGTCTACAAAAAGGTGTAAAAGAACGCACATTTTTCATGGCGGAGAGGTCCTTAGAGGAAACAAAAACAACAAGTAACCCTGCGTAGCGCACGCAACTGGACACAACTCAGCATTTCAGGGTTACAGTTACAAGTGTCGTGAATGCAGCATTTATTTTATTATTTCGAGTACAAGCAGTTAAGTGGCGCGCTGATGATTAATTCGTCGGCTCCATGGAGTTTTTGTTCCACAATTAGGCGGGTGGACACGAACCGGCCGCCGTGTCGAGTTGCGTGGCCTATACATTGTTACCGATGTTAACGACTCAGCAATTCCAGTTCCGTTTCTGATAATATATTGCTAATTAGAAGTTTTATTTATAAATATTTTCGTGTATTTAGCTGTTTCTTGGAGCGGAATAATATAAGCTTAGATTTATTGAGGGAAAACTTTAGTTTCGTGTAATGCCGGTAGCTTGAGTCTATTAATATTTATGGTGAGTTAGTCATAAATATATTTATTGCAAGTAAAGTCATTATTCATTTTAAATACATTACACATTACGTTATTCGTTAAATCTTCCGCTTCGGTAAATTATTCCTAGATACCTACACTTTATTTTTCATTGTTGATGAATTTATTCAAAACGTTAATTTTTAGTATCAGGGAAGTCCTGTATGACCAAATTTTTTGTTATTGATGCGAAAATTATTCTCACTCATTTATTATTTTAGTCTGTGCAGAATAAATTGTAAGTTGCTAAGTAGTTATGCAATAGCTATTTCTATAATTAGTCTTCTTGCAGTAGTAAGTCACACACAATATGAAAGTACCTAAGTCTGCATCCAGCTCACTTAAAACCCCGAATTTAAATATAAACAACCTTGAACTGGCGACTTTGCCTGCCTGAGCACATTATGTACCTATATTCAAAGAAGTTATTTAATTAAATAAGTCCACGATACGAGCCCGATAGCCATCGGTCTACTATGGGAAAGCCAATTAGGTGTGTTTTGGTGAGAGCCGGGCCATCCATCATATCGCCACGCCTCTCGGTTCCGTTCCGGCGCCCTCCGCCGACTAAACTTGAGTGCGTAACGTAACCTAGCATTGTTCAATTATATACTATTGTTTAAGATGGAAAAAATGCGCTAAACTAGGCCTGAAACATGGTTCACTTCAGATCATCTGGAATAGAAAAACTGTTGAGCTCATTGGCAAGTAATTTCCCGCAACACCGCGTTAATTAAAGTAGTTTCTCTATGCGCTAATGTAGCCCGCGAAGTTCCAGTTTTCTTACGTTTTTTTGCCATTTACCGGTCAGTGTCATATTATATGTTGATTCAAATATGATTCGCAATCGTGACACGTATGTATTTAGAAAATTATAATTATTGAAATGATCAATACAACCCCCAAGTTTGTAGAAAGTATTTAGTGTTCGGCGCTATGATGACCTTATACACCCTTCTCGTATTAATAGAATGATTTATGTGGTAAAAGTTAAAGTCTCGAATTATAAGGGAAATAGCTATATTGAATCACTATAACACTTAGATACAAGAAATAGTAAAAATTTAAAATCTATACAACGTGTAACGGAAAGGGTATATAATACCAAGGGCACGGCTTCTTTGGATATCAAACGATATTGGAAGGGTTTTTTTAATCCTAGCTCTATATGTTCGGAAGTTATGAAAATTTTTAATACATTGATACCAGAACTTTTCAAATTGAAATATACACATCACTCGGAAGAGATTTATCGTGATATTGGCAAGTAACGTGGAAATTCATTGACCTACGTAGTCTGGTATATGTTCGTTATGATTTGATTTTCAGAAACTTATGAAACCGAAAATTTGGTATCAATTCTTACAGTATTTTATTTTGAGCAGAAACTATGTAAAGTGATTCTATACCAGCTGTTATCTTTAGTGCTTAAGGACATCAATAGGGTTTCTGTTACACCCTGTATAATTAACTTATTGGTAAAAATGTATGGTAAAATGGTAATAGTTATGGTATGAGTATGAGGTGTCTCTAATGAGATCTAAACACGAACTGGCTCCCAATTTGGTGGACGAGCGAATGTGCATTCTTGCGTTCGCTGCAATTATGCATTTTCCCGGAGTGTTCGATTTAAACTCGAACAAAGTTCGTGAATCATATTTTAATCAAAATACCACCGACCTGCAAATTGCATAAAATTTAAGCAAATTAGAATTTCGCGGGCACCTACTGTGCATCCACCTTAATGCTAACTTAGATAGATATTAATATAAAACATTTTATTATTAATTGTATTAATTACTGTCTACTACCTACAATAAAGAGTTACAATTTCAAATTGGATTGTCAAGATAGACTTTGAACATGCCGATAACGTGCATCTAACATGCCATAAGTCGTCTGTAGACAAAACGAAGAAGACCCTTCGTCTAGTTGGCCTCATTAAACAATTACTTAATTAAAATTTGTTGCCTGGCAATAAACTTAGATATAAAGTTACTGGACGGACACCTGCTTGTTTATACAATTACAAGACATAAATACCTAACAAGTCTAAGTTATACTTAAGTTATTCATAACACGATCTACATAAAACGATAAAACTATGACAATAACAAACAACTAATTTAAAGTTCACTCTCATCAGTTGAAAATCAATTTACAATCGCGATACTATCGCACTCTTCATAACTGTCATATTCCTGACTAACCTAAGTTAAGTAAATACTACGGCCAGTGGACGAGATCTCTGGAGCTTAGTGCAGCAGATCTGTGTGAAGGTCTGGGAAGGCTGGTGGTGTGTAGTCGTGACATTTGCCTGGGCGAGTGTGCACCTGCGCCGCGGAGGTAAGTAGCCGTGAGGTGCCGGCTGACGCGCCACGACATGTGCGACTAATTTGTTGCCAGCGACGCACTCATTACAGTCTCCCCGAAGTCCCCCGACGCCCGAGGTGTCGCCGACACAACCATTTTGCCAGTAATTCTACAAATTGCCACACGCACGAGGAAGTGGTCCACGTGTCACGACGTCATCCCAAAGGATATGTGAAATGCAAAGTGTTTACAGGTTATTGAATGTTCTGTTCATTTCTGTTTTCTTTTATTTCATTATTTTTGTTACTTTTGAATGAATCAGTGACATCAATCATTCTGATTTCGTATTTAATTAAATCCTACCTAATTATTTAAGTAGGTACTCATACGATTCGAGCGAACATATCGTAAAAGCCATCTCTACATTGAATTGCATAGGTGGCCAGTGTATAATTAAATGTTGACGGATGATTTATAAACCTCGATTTGCAGTGGCGCACGCACTTGGCTAACCCGTAGCCGCCGTCAAGTTATAACACTAACAGCCATTAGCTACTTTCTGGAGCAGAACCGAGTCAAAGTATACAGTTAAAATTGTAGTGTCGAAGACACGATTTGTGTATAATTATAATTACATGAATGTATATCACTTGTGAAACATTTAGATGGTACACACACTGGCGAGTCGCAGGCGCTCGTTAGCCGCCGGCGACACCCGGGGCGCACGTAAATCAACCGTTTTACGTCAACACTTTATAGCTCATTCAGGCTCGGCCGCTTTATCACCTTGTTCTTAGCGCTGCAACAACCTCCACACCACTCTCCCTCGAAACCAATACGTTTCACTTTGTTGTTTATAAATTACGACTTTAACAACCTATTGAATCAAATTATGATTATAATCAGAAGCGAGTACCACACGTCACACATATCATCAATCACTAATTTCTAATAGAGCCGTGTCTCTATTTGTCTATCGCTATGATTAACGAAAAGCTTCTGACATAATATTTTTTTCGTGACATCTGCATTGCTATTCTGTAATGATCTCACCGCGTGGAATGAGCTGTCAGTGTCATTCCACCTAATGCTTGGTCAGTCCCTAGCATCAGTGGGATGACACTGACAGGTCACGCGGTGAGTTGTTACAGAATCCACATGCTGTATGTTAGGTGCTCACCTGTCCATTCTTGTCCATCTCATTATTGGTGAGCTTGACCTTCTCGAAGGAGACGACCTGCTTGCGCAGCTGGTCGCCGGAGAAGGGCGAGTCGGGGTGCGGGTAGAGACGCGCGGGGGCGGGTGGGTCCGCCTTGCCGGCCACCAGCCAGGAGGAGCGGTGGTACGCGTAGCGGTAGCGCTTGCCGTCCACCGGCACCACGTCCAGCAGCACGGCATAGCGCGCGTCTGCGCGGCACCCCGCGAACGACACGCGCACCGTCGGGAACATGCGTCTGACAACCACACAAAACACACTCATTATAAATAACTGCGAACATTTAAAATAACTTATGTAAAATGTTATGCAAGTCATAAAGTTTAAAAGTTTCTGAAGAAATTTTATTAATGTTGCGACACATTAAAGCGACGTTAAAACTCAACTTTCAACTATACATTTTCGAAGGGGATGACAAAACGGACCTCACCGCACTAATGACCTCATAAGAACCGCCCGAAAACTAAATTAGACATTACGAATACAAAAAGCTTATAATCCCCGAAACTGTTTTACGAGACCAAAACACATGCTCGCAATAAAAAAAGATGATTAATGCATCTTAACAAAAACCACCAGAGATCCGGCCACGGACGGTGACTTGTATAATTACAGGGTGAAACGCGAACTAGGAAATCAAACAAATATGATGTATTCGATTTTAATGCACCCCTAAATGGGCCGAAGCGCTTCCTGCCGGCCAGGAACCGATACCATCTCAACATCGTTTATTTATGACGTAGTCTTTCTTATTATATTTTTTTATAAAATTTAAACGGCACTTTTGTAATTTCGGTGCCTAAACAAGTAGTCAGTGGCCTGTCAGATTACATAACCGTCAACTAACAATTTGCCTGTCAGCCATAATGCGATATAACGTCACAACGTCGTCGACCTACGGTAGCTTAGAAAAAATGTTCTATTCGTTACTACTCATGGGAATTTGTGGAATGCGAGCAATAAAATCCAGGAGTGAAAGAATGAATTAATAGTCGTCATAAAACACGATGTCAAACCGATCTTTGAGGTAAGTGTTATATTATCTAACGACGAGGTATGAGAGTAGTCAATAAAACTTGAAGGCAGCAGTATTAAAGTAGGTCGCAAGACGCGAGTTAAGCACTGGCCGTAAATAAATGGTATTGAGGTGTGTTTGGAATGGTAGTGTCATATCGATGGGATCAGTGGTCAGGTTTGACAATGAGAGGAGTTGCGCGTCGTTAGGCGCTGGCGACGGTCGTGCCACCCAGAGCGCTCGAGTAATGAGCCGCATCCATCACGGATAACAATCGATCGCGACCACCAATTGCGTCACATGCACCTCCAATACTAATCGTTTTTTTTTACCTCCTTAGATAATAATTTTATGCAGTAATCGGGGTCAATGAGTTTTTTTTCCTTTCAGCTGGTAGTAGGTGTACTAGACGTCTCGACCACCAACACTTTACAGCATTTTTTTTTACCCCGATTCATCAAGCTATTGAAAAAATAACGAAGTGTAAATAAAACTAATTTGTTCATTTCCATTGATGATTTGTAAATTACGCTTCCATTGCTAATTTTTTCATTTAAGAAAATAGCAGCGCTGCCATCTATGTATCTAAATAAATAAAAAGAAAAGTCCTGACTGACTGACTCATCAACGCCCAGCCCAAACCCTTGAACCTAGAAAGCTGAAAAGTTACACAGGAGTTCCCTTTATAATGTAGAAAAGGAATAAGGAAGGATTTTTCAAAATTCAACCCCTAAGGGAGTTAAATAGGGAATGAAAGTTCCGCGCGGGCGAAGCCGTCGGCAAAAGCTAGTTATATATAATTTTGAACACTCGGAGTTCCATGCGACCGTTTTCGAAATAGGTCCCAAACAAATCTAGCAAAATAGTAAAGTTTACGCAACTGCCACATCCACAACTTATCCAGTGATGCCCTGGACAACGTTGTCTTTGATGTTGATTGAGTTATGAAAAGCAGGTAATAACTAACCTGCTTTTACATATCATTGAGCTTCTATGGACCCTGGGTGAATGGAAATAAAGCTTGTTTTACACTGTTCTTCACAGGGTACTTAACCTTCAATGTTTCTTGTGACCTTTCAGCTCATAATTAGGTACAACTTGTTAATGTCTTGTAATATGTAGCTTCAAGCAGTAAGCTGCAATTACCTGAAGATACAATGTTCGCCAATGTGTTAGAATTCTGATCAGCTATTTATGTAGATACTAAAATATGATCATAAAAAGCATATGACGTAACGTCTTAACTTATTAATAAGGAAGGCAAAGCAAGCTAACAATTAAAGAGGTCTGCAGAAACCGAGGTAACGATCTATATTAATGGCGCATTTCGCGAGTAATAAAGTTGGTAGAATCGTCGGCGGACCGTCGGTCTCGCGCATTTACATAATTCATTAATAAACGTCGGGCCGCGATGCCCTCGGATAAGCTTAACAAAATACCCAATTGAATGTA
The DNA here is from genome assembly GCA_947359405.1 of Antitype chi. Taxonomy (NCBI): domain Eukaryota; kingdom Metazoa; phylum Arthropoda; class Insecta; order Lepidoptera; family Noctuidae; genus Antitype; species Antitype chi. Next base: position 7,951,757 of record OX375813.1, on the reverse strand, counting down.
TGTATACAGACAAATGCGAGAACTTTTAACACAATTACTGTGTATGTAAATAGCAGTTAGATCATTGTACGAATAGATATACTATTTAGTTTCACTAGTGGCGAAAGAGCAGAGTTGCCGTGTCCACAGGATATTACACATTCGGAATAGTTTAGTATTTTTCTTGGGAATTATTGGTTTTCCCACATTTTACGCCTCTTCTAGAGCTGATAATAATGAATATTCCGTGTCAAATTCTAGCTTTGAATACATTAAGTGGTACTACCTAGCAATGATTCATTCATTAGATAAAACCAAACGCGTAAAATTTTAATTGCCAGAAATCGTTCGTAGATCTTGTAAAATAAAAAGATAAACAGATCACGAATTATTTAAAATTGAGTTTTATTACAGTGAATTATTTTCATTGAATGTCTTGTGTTTAAATTTTTATTTTTTTTTGTTTGTGGTGGGAAACCGCAAGTGTATGACAAGGTACGCATGAAAGAAGCCTAATTTCAGTTGATTGAGTGCAACAATTACGGAATACCACATCCGGAGCGAGGCGCGAATATGTCGGAATATGTCCCCGTTCCGAACTTCTGTCGTTATTGTTTGTTTGCAGAAAATAAAAGTGGTTTACGAACAATTGTATTGTATGCAGTTGACAAAAATTATGCAATTTAATAATATATGATGAGTACTCATGAGTCACGAAGCGTCTGTTCAGTTTTACTTTTATACAACTCTAGTTTTAGTATATGCGAAACCAGAAACACGTGTCTAGTATTTTTATGTAAGTTAAGAACCTCAAAACTGTATCATTAAAAATCACAAAGTTATAAGCTTGTTATGTTACCTAGATGTCTACACAAACATTGTCACCATGCAGCGCCTCCGCGCGTTCAGCGTCGTATTGTGCTCATTGATAATAATTAGGCTGTAGGTATCTAACCGTACGGCGATTGTATTGTAATTAACTGGTGATAAAATGTTCCATCACACTTAAAATGGAAAAATATAACATAGTGTTAAAATTATTGGAATCGATTCAGTTAGGTAGGTACTTATTCTGAAAAAACTATATTCAGGTTTCGCATATACTAAAAATAATGTTGAGTATTAAGTGTACGTACATGCATTTTAAAGAGTACATTACGGAGTTCCTTGGTGGATAGATAAACAGATTTATATATGACAAGCTGTGATCGCGGTTTCGCCCTCGTGTATGTCGGAAATTAATCCACGGGAACGTGCTCCCGGGACAAAAAAATATCTTATGTTACTCCGCTATCTGCCAGTAAGTCCTGTCAAAATTAGTCCAGCCGTTTCCAGATCGATATGAGACGGAACAAGCAGACAGATAAAAAAAAATAGTTTTTAAGTACCGTACCTATATAATTTCATATGTATTTAGTAATTAAGCTGGTATTTTGTAATTACAAACTTCAATTTATTTATTTGTACAGATTTTCTTTAGTCTATGACAAAATAAAGCTACACTAATGATTTTTTATTTATACAATACATGATATATGAGATAGTGTCCCGTCAATACTATACAAATTAGAACTCAAGATCACAACACCTGGTATACTTTACATTTTTCAGCTATGAATAGGTATGCATTAGTTGAAGATAAACATTTACACCCATCCATTAGCGATTATACTATAGTAGAGATAATTAAGTTGTAACCAGGCAAGGGACACCGTATTATTATGATCACAAACTATGCGCCTGCGCCGAATAATCAGATTATTGGGTTATTTATTATGTGAGTGTGACCTTTACTGTAATTGCTCAGTAAATAAATAAAATTTTGTTGTTTCTGCCTTTCTGGTAACAAGTCCTCGGTATTAATTGTCAACTGTTATTTCAAATTAATATGTTTGTTCCACGCGTTGCGTGAGCATTGAAATGGTTATTTATCTTGGACCATCTTTGAATGTCTAGAATTGTGTAGTATTTCAGTGGATGTATTATTTCATACTTGGCCTTTAGTGCAATCGTTTCCCGGGCAGTGCATAATATATTGATTCACATGTAAAGGTAAACTTGGATGTCGAACTAAACTAATAACCTGGCATTTAACCGTGAAAATCGAGGCAGCGATTTAAAACTGTCGAGTTTAGTGTGCGTGTTGACACTGTTGTTCTACGATTTATAACAATTATTCTTGAACTTCGTATTCTAGCAATTGTTAATAATACACCTTTAAAGTCACAATCCAGTAGAAAGATGGAGGAAGAACAATTTATATTATTTGTGGAAAATTTCCAATTGTGAAGCGGAAAACTATAAACGGAGTACTTACATAACTAAGTAAAAAAGTAAGAATGAATGAATATGGTAAATTCCATAATAACCCTCAGTATGTCTCGCTAGCAATAAATAAGTAGGTATAGGTACATCAATAAAATAATGGCGAATTCTAGTCCACTTCAGTAGGTGCATTATCAGTAGTTTCAAACATAAAGCGAATAAAACCTTTGTGCATAGCCAATTTAATGAAAATAATATTTATAACACAGTTAAACTGTGTAAACTTACTTTTTTTACTTATTTATTAAAAATTTACAGCTTGTTGAGATGGCATGAAGAACATTTTCAATTTGTATAGATACAACAAATTCAAACATGAAATTTGAATATTTGTCATGCTATAATATTACTAAAAATTATGTTATTTATACCTCATGGTTATTAATCCACTTTCACTATCGTAGAATTTTAAATAATATACAAAATATCATATTTCGTAAACGTTGAAAAAATATGTCATGAGAAACTGATATGACTAGAGAAAAAAACAAAGACGTCATCGGGTGAAATATGTAGTAACCTAACTACTGTTTTGTTAAAGAATAGTTGTCATCATCATCATCATCATTTCAGCCGAAAGACGTTCACTGATGGACAAAGGCCTCCCCGAAAAGGGAAGGTTTGCCAAAATCGCCACGCTTGGCAGGCGGGTTAGCGATCACAGTATGGTGGTCAAATGCATAGAAAACGCTGCTGCCCATTCTCTAGTAAGTCCCTTAGTCAACTTCTACGACACCCACGGGAAGAAATGGGATGGTGCTATTCTTTTACGTCCGGCAACACACGGTACGAATAGTTGTGTATAATATAATTACAAGAATTCTTTATTTCAGGAAAAAGAAAGAGCTACTAATGTTGCCACACCTTGTGTTGCCATCATTTAATCGCAACCTGTTAGGCATACCTAGATATTGTGATAGCAATTAACTCTGACATCGCCTGAGTACTAACAATAACCAACAAATATTTAACTTATAATTAAATGCTGGAAATTCTTCCACAAATAACTATTTAAATTTAATAACACATCGTAGGAGTACCTACGCATTCCGATCAAATATCACGTTTCCGTGCCATCGCGATAGCATTTCTTTCATATTATAGACTAGCGACCTGTCCCTGCTTTGCACGGTTTTTAAGACTTGACGAATCTACGAAATTCCTTTAATATATCTAAGTTAAATATTAATGTAAAAAACACACAAATCTTCCGGAATACGTCCCCTAAATAATGGTGAAAACCGCATAAAAATTTGTTTCGTAGTTTAGAAGAACAACGCGGTCGAACAGACAGACACGAAAACGGGCTTAATTTATTATATGTATATCGAAGTGTTTGGTTCCGTTATACACCTATCATAAGGTGGTTATTCCACTACATGTCGTTGTCGAATCAATGGGTGGTATCATTATCTACGATAAGATCATCATAACACAAACTTTGAACTTTTAAGTCTTCACACTCCGTTTGGCTTATCTAAATGGCCGGTTCTTAAAATACTTGATTGTTTACTGACTTTTTGGGAGACATACAATATCCTGCTTTAGGTAATTAGTTATTTCTCATAATCATTAGAATAAGCAGTACAATTTTATAGTCAATAAAAGTTGAAACATTTTAATTTGACTGTCATTCTTTCGACTCATGGATGGACGTCCTACCCAGTGTAGGTAGTATGTCTGACCTCACAAGTCATTATAAAATACATCCTTATTTTCTGCTAATTGCGTAACATGTTTCTAGATACAGATAACATAATTCAGATAATTCTATCTAAAGATGCACCATAAATATAAAGACAGCGTTAACAACGGCTGTGTACAATTTCGCAATCACATTAGCATTGCATAGCACTGTCATAAACGACTAACTGACTAAACAATCACCATTGTGGGAAATTAGATAATATTGAAATATTCCAACCATTTATAAACGTCATATTCAATCAAGTGAACTATTAATAAGACATGAATGCTGGCATCGAACAACTAACGAATATCTAATAGATCTTATTTAGAAACGGCGAAGGCATTGCATAAGTAATTTATATCTATCCAATATCTAATCATTTACAATAAGTTGTTAGATATATGTATGTATTTATGAGTTGAATAGAAACATGACTGGTTTTCATGAAATGTCATCCACTCATACAGAGCGCGTTCGCACGCAACTTGGGTCATCGACACCGTGTTTATAGGTATGTTTATTATAACTTTCAATTTATACATATTCCCGTTCATTAATTCTGCAATTACGCAATTAAACATGTCCTACTTACAAATGTTCAATAAACTTTAATTTTGTTATTGTATAAAATAAGAAAGCGTTTTGTAATTAATTGTCCTAGTTACTTTAACTTCTATTTGAGACTTAAACGATTTTTTATGGATATTAATTAGTGTTCTTATACAAAAATAATTACTCTACTGGAAGGAAAGTTTTCTGTAATACGAAACCTATCAACGAATGGTGTACAACATTGGTACACATGTAGTGCGTGTGTCACGTGGCGCGTGTCAACTGTCTGTCGCTTACGCGTCTCGTTATGTCGCGCGTCGTCGCCGCCACGCGTCGCTCGCAAGGCTAATCTCGCTATTCAAAACAAAATATCCTGTTACTACAGACAACCTCGTGTGAAAATGAATAAAAAATAAAATGGAAAAATCAACAAGTTAGGACGCCCGCATCAAGCGTCGCCACCGACCGAGACTCAAAGAGCCACGCGAACTGTCATCTGTCAAACCGCCATTTTAATTCCTGTGTAAATTATACAAATTGACACTTGACATGTTTTGTCGTCTCCCGGGTAATCGTGCGAAATGGAACTCTCATTTTATTACTTTTGTAAAGTGTCGGGAGTGCCCTCAAGTATATCTATCTGGCCGTACGATCTCGGTTTATGTCTTCCTTTTGTTAGCTACCAATCTGTTAGTGTAGCTCTCTGCGACGATATGTTTTCTCACATTTTTTTATGTGTCCCGATGATTTCTAAATATAAAAACAAAAGTTTAGATACTCTTCTACTTATTTTTTGAAATATAGAGCGTGAGATAATGTGGGTGTGATGAATCAGAAAGGTAGCTATTCCAAATATATGACAATGTGGTAAATCTATTGACAGATTAAGAAAGTTTCTTCGGTAAAGTTTTAACTTTACGATGTCGTTATAGGTACATGAAAAATAATGGAGACATAAATATTGTGAAAAGTGACGTTTTGTTAACGACCTCAAAGCAATGTGTATAAAGTAGCCGCGCGGCGGGGCGCCGCCGCCGCACTACAGGGAAACGCTTTGCTAATTAAAAATTCTTCTTTGTTTTTGCGTCCAGATTGTAGTTATGCGAGAAATGTTTTATTGTTTAACACACGATAATTTACAATAAGTAACATAGCATTAAGTGGAAGCGTGAAATTCTTGACTAAACTGGATTTATTTGTGTAAATCAGTTCACGCTGGGTTTACGTATTTCTCACTTAGCGCCACATAAATATATAAACAGGAAATACAAAATAGATTAATGTTGCCAAGAAATTTTATTACCTATGTAAATTAATGTTGCATTTTATTAACAGACTTTAAACCAAAACTTAAAAAAAGAACCTATATTTTTCACTTTTTGCCGTGGTATAACTAGCTAATTAATTAACAGTGACAGGAAATTATTATTATTAAAACTTCATAAATATACACTAAGTGGAAAAAGTACGTAAAGGTATATTAAAAAAGAGGAGCTTATGCATTCGGCATTGTATCTTTTTTATTTATTAAAATTGTCTACATTTTAAATCATTTAAATCAAAATACAAAAGGGTAAACCAGTGAATCTACAACGAATCCGTAGCGTACCATTTATTCTACATCATGTTCAATATCTGAGTTATTTCAAGAGAGTGCAAGGTGCTAGGTGCACGTAAGCAATGATTTAAGAGGCCACATTAAACTTTTATTACACCGTGGCCTGTTCAGCTGGCTTCGCGTTATTTTATCGGGACACCCTTAAATATAACAATACCCATACGACTGAATTTAGTTTTGAAGAATTAGATATGAATATAAGGGTTGTGTATCATCCCATTAAATAATATTTTATTAGTAGCCAACGAACTTTTGTGTCTTAGAAATAATTTCATATACAGGTTGTTGCTTAAACCGATATTTTCATTTATTTTAATAAATCTTTTTAAACACAGATGTTAGTCCTCGCCTTTGTTATCATAAGCATATTAAACTAAATTAAACCCTGACGTCTATGCCTGACAAAGAAATACCACTTTCTTATGATAATATCGTACTTACTTAGGTTACGTAGGAGTAATCCACTATTTACGATATGCGCTTAGTGGTTTAAACTATTTTGTCAAAATTAATGTTTTTTTTTTTACATAAAAATATCAATAAAAAATAAAACCATTTTACGAAAATAACGCGTCCGGGGGAGTATGGGCACAGCTAAAGTTTATATGGAGAATGAATGCAAAAAGCTCAAAAAAATATTTGCTAAAAATAATAATGCATTGTTCAAACCTAAAATTTTATTAAATTATGGTCTGGGTGACCTCCAGTAACAATAAACAAACAATAAACAATTCATTTTTATTTATTTGCTTTTAAAAGTAAGTAAGTCCTAAAAATGCTTCAAACACATATCTACGAAAAAGTATTTGTGTGAGGATCGAACTAAGTATAAAAAACACGTCAATATTAAAATAGTATGTCAAGCGAATCGCCCTCGCGCTCTTTTGACGTTATAAGTCATGTGCCAATATAAAACTAATTAATATCGGTCGGCAATTATAGACCAGTTAACATTAACAAGGTGCCCTTTAATTATTATCGTTGGAATCTGACTATGACGTCGGGTTTACGACACTTCCGCCGGAACCCGTGACTAGCCATAAAGCCAACTACACAATGCTCGATGTGCAACATTCGCCTTCGTGAACAACCCCACTACAACACAAATCCAACGGTGTGACTCCCGACTAAATATTAAAACACCGAATGACCCAATATAACTTAACAACCTTCATAAAACTTGAAATAGGTTAGTGTTATTCGGTATGCAGCAACACTTAACAAACCATAGATTTATGTTTTTATAACAGTGTAAGATAAGATAATCCATAACTTCATAGACCTCGTAACGACACGGTGCGTGATAAACGACGCAATAAGCAATTTCTAAGCTACATCAAATGAATTTCACATAAGCAAAAACGTGAAATTGTAATCAAGACATATCCAATGGGAAATTCATCGAGATGAACTAACTATTGTGGATGTGGCGATAAATCAACGGTTAATGTGCAACTAAACAATTTCTCATGCTCAACACGATCGACTCGCGTGTCACGTAGTACATAATATATGTGTAGCCTATAATTGCATTGGTCTGTGTAGATGTGTTTTGCAGCGATTTCTGTGGCAATTATAAATATGCCTATGTGCGTGAGCCCACCGTAGACAGGGCGTCGCCCGCGCCGGCGCCGATTATATCCCATAGCCGAACTGACCATCAGTACGTGATAGGTCGGTCATTATCACTCACATAAAGACGGTATACGTTACCGAACCATGTTCAGACCCAATTTACATGAAACATTTAAGTATTATTAAGTGTACTGAAATCGACACGAACACCGAGTTACCTATACCTATTAATATTACAATGGGAGGTTTTTTTTTATTCAATTAAGTTTGGTGCCCAAATACTTTTCGTCCTTTCTGTGTATGTAGGTACACATAGCATTCATAATCGGCCAATAATGTACCCACTGCTGTGACACAAGCCTCGTGTCTATAAGAGGGAGTGGGCCACAACCTACCACGCGAGCCCAGTACGGGTTGGTGGACTTGGCGGATGTCACATGTATTTGAATTTTTGATTCATGGAGGATACCGTCATCGGTCATGACGGTTTCCTGAATGATCGGTTCGGAGTCACGACCTTATCCTTTTAAGTCGCGATCGATAGGTACCACTGTCCACTACTGCTCTTACATGGCATTGTATAGCCGCAAACAAGACACCTACCTAGCTAATTAGCTATGCAACAGTTTGCAATGAACCAAGAATGTCATGAACTCATGAGACTATCAAAACTAAGATTAGTTAAGTTATCTGAAAACGTGTCTTACGTACCTCGCTCCACTTTCAATTCATAAGAAAAGCGTCACTACTAGCAAACGTACAAATAAGCTAAGTTGGTTCACGTACCTTATACACCAATTTAAGGATCTCTTTGTTCATTTACACAAACGTTTCGTGAACCAATTTAGTCCTGCAATTCTATAGTGATTATGATATTTAAATAGAGTTAGATTTGAGTGTTCGAAACTCAATCCCGCTCCGTCATTAGTAGAGAGAGGGTAGACATTCCGTCATTATCCGTGTTCATTATAATCTTGGGCAAGTATCTCGAGCGCCACCTCGACTCGAGATTACGCCGTCGTAATTAACTGTTTTACACGCTCCCAATGGCTTCATTTCGCTAATGACCACCTCGACTCGTCCTTCTATCTAACTCCAATCTCCATGCCAATTTGTACCTTTCATGCAAGATTTTAAGATAGATTTTCAGTCATCCTTGATTAGCTCAATTTAGCATCATTTATTGAGGAAACATCGTTGTCTGTTTATTTGCAATAGTATAATCAAATTTCACTTAAGACTTTACGGCTAAAACTAATGAAGCTATAACTTTATTTGTATCTAAGTTTTATGATGCTATAGTTTATCTTCAGCCGTGATAAGATGACATCCGTTTTAAATAAAAATCTTGGTTTATTGATTGCTGTTTTACTGCTTATAATGTCGGTGTTGATTTTAATGAATTTATTCACACTACCATCGACACTGCTGGTCTATTTTCTTGTAACAATTTAATAAAATAATATTAAAATAAAAACTTTTAACAGATGAGAATCGATATTATGAATTCGATTCGCTGCATCATTAGGTTTGTGAAATAAAAAAACGTTATCAAAACTATAGGTAAGTGTGTTATGTATTCTCAGCCGTGTCTCGGTTTAATTCAAAGTAGTATCTCGGATAGTCTCTTTCACTTTTCACTTCTCTGATTCGTACCTAAAGTAGAAATTCTATTACAGTTTGCAGTTGCAAAACAGGCTTGCAATAGTAAATAGGTACACTATTACCATGCATTCAATCAACTTCAATTACAAGAAACAATTTTAATTCCCTCAGCCTGCATCGTGGTCTTGTTAACAGAACATTTATCATAGGATCGCATTATGTTACCCCGTGTAATTACCATAAATATACAACTGCACTTCATGCCAGATGTACTCACTTACCTACTACCTTCTAGCCTTAATCGTATCCTCCATATATAATTTGTACGTACTCTGCGAATGTAAATGTGCTTATGAGTACCTAATAGCTCTCGCAGTGGTAAAGTGGCCTTCTTGCTGTCAACAGGGCCACAATTATCTCATCAACGTAACTTAATGTAGTCGCTGATATCTTGCACAATCATACCCACATTAAATGTGAGACGATTGCACTAAGTAGGGGCTCGCTCTTATAAATTAGGATCGCATTTATTTATTTAGATAATTTAAGGATCTAGTGCAGGTGATTTTGTGATAGTAATCGTTAAATTAATTGAAAAAAGGTTTAAGAATTTCCGAGTGAATCTACAAATTGCCTCTGTCAATGTTACTTTGCAGAATAAAGTGATAACATAAACCATGTTTGATAAATTATTCATAATGAACATTAACTATATAATCAACAAATTGCCATGCAAACAACACAAGTTAAACCCTTTCCATTAAATAGATAATATTGACTACTCACATCAAATATTATTACACATGTATAATTTTAAAATGTCAGTATCGTAACGATTTAAAGTGATTTAAAAATAACTACATAATATCTTAATAATTGTATTCATATTTATAAACTGCTAATCTGTTGGTTTTCTGTGTCGTAAATTGTGCTCGCGTCTAGCACATTTGAATATAAACGAGATCATAATATTCGGATTGAACCTCGCAGCCACACTCCTATCTCATCATAAGGGATCATGCACACCATTCTTTTACGATGTTTCCATAACGACTTTGCGCTCGGAAGAGTTTTACTGCCTTTATTATAAACTAACTGTGAACGAACAACCAACGATTTTTTCCCTGATTTGTATTCATTATATGACTAATTAATAAAATACTAATGTGTGCCCTGATATATTTATCTATCATTTTATTGCATTGCAGTTTGTTATCATAAAAAAAAATATTATATGCACAGTTAATTAATGCTTTCTTTCATAATGAACCGTGTGGATGGTTGCGGTTACGGATGGATTTTGTAATAAAACTGTATTGTTTTTTAACGAGAGTCTGTGAGGTGTAAATGACATGAATATGGCGGACAGGTTGTATGAAATAACAACTATTACACGTCGCTCCCGTTAACTTACTAGTTACATAATGCTACGTTACAGGTAAATTTTATGCCAAAGTGCTTATAATACAAAATTTCCAGTAGTATCAAAATATTTTTTATGTCACCTGCTTTGCCCGCAAAGTCGTTTATTTTTGAAGTATTAAAAATTTCTTTGTCAAGTGTAGAAATAAACCGTAGACGTCATTGTAGCAGTAATCTATGCGCGTAGCAGGTGCGTAGGCGCGTACCAGGCGCGTAGCAATCACTACTAGAAGCTGCGTAGCGCTTAGAAGCAACGCGTACGCTGCGGAAACGCTATATTTTTCGCGGTGTAATCGTATACAAAATATGGTTAGGAAATGTTAGAGATGGCTTTGATGCTTAAAACGAAATGATGATGTACCTACGGAAGAAGTTATTTGTAAAACTGACTGACTTCAGTATTTGTTAACTACCTAACTATTTGTGTGTATGTTTTTTTTTTAATATATTACGTGCAGCATTGGCAAGACATGATGCAAGCAATAACTCTACCTTTAAACACCATTACACGCATGAATATCAACCAACATACTAAATCTTTCTTTCATGAAATCCATCAAATTCAAAGCAGTCTAAATTGCAAATAATGTTCAGCTGTCATCCTACCTCAAAGCCGGGTTCGAACGGAGAACTTTCTGCGGGTAACTGTACACGTTGTAAAGACGAGGTCACACTGATAGAAGCGATGCCTCGTCCACGTTAAATGAACCGTTGAACGTCTATAAAAGTCAATAAGGCGTAACGCAGGTGCCACACGAGACCGGTACAGATATCTTTAGATAGAGCCCACGTGTACGCATTCAGTTTCTCTACCATCTATAAAGTCAAACCTATCTCCGATATAATTACTTAAGCAGCCCCTTATCGCGCTTAAACTTGACTGAATGTGTGTAATCTAAGCCGTAATTATTATTTAATATCTCATTAGAAATGAAGTGATAATGATAACTGTTAAGAGTTACCTTGTTTTTAAACCTGATTGGAATCACGATGATGAGAATATACTATGAAGTTCAGTTATTTCAAGCTTTCCAGTCTTTGCTAGCTTTTTAAGCATTTTTAATGACTATGCTACGCAAATTAAGTTATTTTTAACTAATAGACCAGAAACTTAATGATCGTAAGAACATGAACATAGTAGGTAATTGTTGACAACTATAATACCTCAATACAGCCGCGAATAATTGCAGTTTCAAGCGCTTAATTTTTAATAATAACTTACTGCAGCATGCTTAATAACATTATGTTAATGACATCACTGCATTGTATGAGGTCTCCAAGCTCTTTCCGCCAATTACATGTATAAAACGAGTATTTTGTTCAAGCAGTGTAACCATGTTCCCACATATGCTCGCTCAAGATTGATATCACCACTTAACCGAAGTCAGCTGCTGATGTAATTAGCGATGCGACTCGCGACCCACTCTGCGAATTTATCTTACACTCCTTATATCTCAACGGGTTGGTTTTACTTGCTTAAGCTAATTGAAACTGGTGAAAAATTGCGACCACATACCGAGCAATTTAATGTCGTTGCCTCCAGGTACGTACGAATGTAATTCAAACGATGCAATGTTTACTTTTAATCGTTATTGCTCGTCGGACCCTTAATAACCATAACTCGGCTGACCACAATAAACTAACGTCTTTAAAACAACATTCGTAATGAACGAGACGTCCTTATTGATGTTTGTATGAAGACAGATAAATATCACAAGCTGGTAATTGTGCCGAGATGGTTTACTTGCCGGTTTCAAACGAAACCCTTACATTTTCTTGAGTAACGAGAATTCATCGCTTGCAGATTTATGTGGCGTAGAGAAGGCTTACACAATGTGATACTTATAGAATACGCTGTAGTGTATAACAGATTGATGCGAGGTGTCAAATCGCTGTTAATGCGGTCTGAGGCTGTGGAGTGTGGCGAGTGGCGCGGCCGTGGTGGTGGCGTGACGGACAGAGGGCACGCTCGTTAGTGTGACCGCACCATTATCGATGATGGATGAGCACCGCCGGCGCCATACTGACACCCGACAAATTTAATTTAGACCACTAATGTTGTGTGCTGTTACTTATAGATAAAGCGATTATGGTGTCAATGTGAACTATCTTATATCAAATAATCTTATTTACGTAAACACCTGAACGACCAATCGTTAAACAGTTTATGATAGAATATGTAATAATATATACGCAATTTACGTATTGTTTATCATCAGTCGTAATAAAGTTTTGCAAAGCTATACAGGAGAATCATGTTTGCATCAATGTAGCCATAAGGCATTACAAAGTTTCGATAATCTCTCAAGCACGTTAACGTGGCTACAGCGTACGCACATAAATTTTATAACGTAATTCCGTTTTAATGAGCACAAAATAACATTTACAGGTCGCTCGCGAAGAGATGTAAACTGCTTTAATTGCTCCTTTAGCAATCGAGCACCTTGGTCGCTACGAGCGTCGAATCAACACCTTACATCCAAATTGGTACATAAACACGGCGCAATAAACGGGAGCCGGCGCTTTACTGCGGACTTTTAGTTTATTGAAATAATAATGAGACAAAAATGTGCGGCGCTTGCCAAAACACGAGATGTTGACGGTGGAGCAGACAGCGGCGGTAGACAGGTAGCTCGTGGAGTATGTATGTGTATGACAGGGAGGCGGGTGGTAAATGCAGTCGGTCGGGGCGCTAACGGGCGCGGGGCGCGGGGCGGGGGGGCAGGGTGCTGGGGAGCAGACGTCGTCGAGGAGCGTCGGAGGCTGCGATCGATGAAGCGCGGACACGCCTCGCGCACGCCACCGCAGCCCGCAGCCTACGCTCATTGTTGATTCAGCCGCCGCTCCTTCGTCTACTATTATACGAGTAGGTACACCCTCGCTGAGTTCACCCGCAGTTCACCCGAAAGCTTTCTGGATGAACATTCATCATCTGTAAACGAGTGACCTTATTCGGGCAGTCCTAACCCAACGACAGAACGTCTCGGGACGCCCGAAGTGAATCGAATCTCGTTTTATATTTTATAATGCATGTGAGCTGTCAAGACATGTTCCAAATGCGATGAGCGTGTTAAACGACTGTATTGTGATGCGCTGTCACTGCTGAGGCCGGCCGGTGCCTTTGGGCCAGACCCTCGCCACGTCGATATTATCTCGCCTCACGGACTAGGAAGCCACTCGCTCCTACTAACATTCAGGCTCAACACAAAAATAAAACAACATAATCTGACATCAAACGATTTTTAGAAATCTTTTTCAATAGCAAAGATTCTTTACGGTTGAATAAGAAGTAAGCCTCTAAATAACATTTTGTAGCGTAAATCGTGTTTACTTATTGTTACAAAATTTGAAACAATTACCTAGCATCTTTACCTCGATTTAATAACAATGACTACATTAGTAGGTACCTATTCTGGGTTTCAATAGCGCTGCAATCTTCGCATACAAATTAACATATTCTAACTAATTTATTGTTCATTTCTGATACAAAAACTCTTCTAAAAAGGGCACAAAAACTAAACTCGGTTATCAGTCGGTACATCTGAAATCTTGTCAAAACGGTTAGTTAAGCGCGGGATCAGGCGACGAGTACAAAACGGGTGACGTGTAGCCGACCGCCGCGAGCGACTCAACCCGCACCCTACAACACACCAAGCTGAAATAATCTTATACCTCATAGAAATAAGATCCATATTCCTGTATATGCTTCAATACAAACTTTAAGATTACAATTTTGTGAGTGACGATCAATTTGAATTCCTCAGGACACTGATCCGTCACCGATAAAACACTCTAGCATCGTTTGGTGACAAGTCAGTTGTGCACTTGTAATCCCTGGGATTAAAGACATCTCCATTAACAGTCCGCCCCAAGCGCCTTTGACTTTGTGATGAAACCGACATAAGATTTTAAATTGCGCTTAACACGCATCTAATTGCTTTATGTGCCCACTAATATGCCGTTAATTTCGCCATAATACCGCTGACGGAAGCAAATTATGAATATAATATCTATAAATTCTTTTATCTTTGGGCCGCTCCTACATAATTTATCGTCATAAAATAATAACTGCGAGAGTTAAGCAGGTTTAATGAGGCATCAGTCAAAATTGCCACGCTTTGTAGAACACCACAAAAGTAAGCGTAAACAACTGCTCCAAATGCTCAAATATGAGCACCTATGTACACTTACATTTATTAGTCCTATGTAAGGTTCCAGTCGAGTTGGCAACAAGGGCTGTTCCGAGCGAGGGAGTGCGCGCCCGTGTGTGGGTGAGCTCGTCGGTACACGACACTCATGTGTGCAACAACAGGTACAAGAATGCCTGGGATCCCGCATCCTGCTTGTGTTTATTTACGAAGTCGGAAGCATGTATCTAGACATATTATCTACCTACGTACCTATAGCCGACAATAAAGCATCGCCGTGCACCTAGTTATACAGCTGTTGAGGACATGGCCGGATTTGCGCACAAACTGTAGTAAGTCACGCGACAGCAAGATAATAAAAACTTATCAAGCCTCTTATAGCTAATTAGGCGAACGCTTATTGTTATTTATACGCCACACGATAGGTTACAAGTCGGCAGTGTCACAGAGTTCATGACAGCACGAAAATACTATAAATATATTCATAGGCTCCGAGACTATTAGCATTGTTGGATATAATCGACGACTTATACGACTTCATATACATTTTTGAACCATGACCTGACCGTTGAAGTTAAATATTGAAATTACCAAGTTTAAAGCAACGGTATTATAAATGTTTAGTTGTCATTGAGCACTAAGCAGCGTGATTGTTTATAAGATAGTGTCACGGCATGTTGGTGCAGATTGACGTGACGGCTTGCACCTGTATGTGCGGCGATCTAATTCGTCCGAATGTTAATGAGCGCGGTTCGCGCTGCGCCCGCGCCTCGCTGCGTAACCCGACGCCACACCTGTCCCGATATGAAGTAATTTTTATTTACAGAGCCCTCCGGAGATTATGAATATTTCGTAGTGGTATCGCGTCCGACATCGGACCGCATATTATGTTACATCGCAGAGTAACCTATGACGATCCATAATTTACGTGCCGGACGCTCGCCCGCACTGTCTCTATACATTTCGGTAAATAATATTTTAACTTGACACCTTCCCTAGTAGTCGTTTGACAGTGTTATAGAGTTTTTTGTTAGAATCAATTGAAACATAGGCGGTCGTAAAATGAAAATGTATTATGTTAATATTTCAATGAGAATATTTAAGTAGTTAAATTGTTGAGCAAGAAGTTTCATTGACACTTTAAGAATTGTGTTACGGACATGATACTTAGGTACTTGTATGCAGATTCACAAACGTTTTTACGTAATTATATTTCGTGCTACGAACTGCTACGTAGATTTAAGTGCTACGCTTTATAAGTGCTACGCTTTATAAGACGGAAGCGCCAGGTTAGTCCGTTTTCTTACGTTTTCTGCAATTTGCAGGTCAGTGTCAGGCTTTAAGTTGAACAAAATATCATTCGCGACCAAGCGCACAAGAGGAAGAGGTAGTATATGCGCTCTCACGGCCCTAGCCTCCTTAGGAGGTGCCCTGGGCATCAGGAATCCCAGGGTGATTCCCGGCCACCGTAAGCGCGGCCTTGCAGATGGCGAGTAATGGGTAGCTCGCTGTCCGGTAAGGACCAAGCCCGGGTCGACGGCGCGGTGTGTTCCACGCGCGCCTCAAAGAGATGTCAGCACCCACTGGTGTGGTCCGCAAGGGCCGATGCCTGCCAGGGGTGTGGGTTATTGGAAAGAGATACCGTGGCGCCTGGCGCACAGACAACTGATGAAACACGGGTAGGTTTTAGTCAGTAAAAGTCTGACACGCCCTCCTGTTTCATCCAGAGCGGTAGAAGTTATTTGATTTCCCACCCTCAAAATAAAAACCGTAACCGTACGTATGTATTTACGTAATCTAGAAAAAGTAATTTAGTAACAAAGTCTCTTAACGCATCCACCTGATGCTACAGAAACGCATGCAATTTTATGCGTAACAGTTAGTTGCTAACATTGCTCAAAGGTAGTCGTAACATTTCTACGTCTTCGGAAATTAAAAAAAAAACATTCAATTAAACTGGTCTTAGTTATCAAAATCGCATAGTGAGTGCCACCAACACAAGGTTCCGCAATAAACAATAAATCATGTTCCACACGCATCATAGTAATCCATACCGTGCCGTTTAGGGTTCCGTACACCAACAAAAAATAACATGATACTACTCACTGCGTTTAATTTATTGAATATGTGTGCGTTTTTATTGGTAATAAACCTATCTATATGATTGTAAAATTGCTTGAAAGTGTGAAATTAAATGCATGCGATTTTAGTTCTTACTGCGTGGAACTACTACTTGGGATATAAAGTATGAATACGTGTGTCGACTAGTAATATTTTAAAGTATAGCAAAAAGGTGCATAATGATGAGAAAGTGGGGGTTGCGTGGAGAGCTGGCCCGGCGAGGAGTCATCAATCATGCGCAGGGCCGCCCCGTGACGAATGCCAAGCCAAACACCATTGTGACCGATGCCACCCACACGCGGGACAGTCGCGAATGCTCTTACTGACGTCACGATATTTACGGGTTCCGTAACTCTTTACTTGCATGACTGTTGTGTACCTACTGCCATTGATACTCGAAGTGACATTTAATTAATGCTGGCTACGAATTGAAACAGTTAAACTTATAGGCCCGTCATTTATATTATTTTCTCTAACCTAAAGATACTTTCCTTAGTTATGGGGAATTTCGTTAAAAACTGTTGGCAAACGATAGATTAATTAATTAAACATTTAAGACTAGACACTGAGCTTTTACCATTTAGGCAAAACCTTCATCAAATTCATGAAAAATCAAAATTAGATAAAATCTGTTTGTTTTTGTATGGAACCCTAAAACCATAACATTATTGTCTATTGCGAAAAAATGTATTGTGAGTGCTCATTGACACAATCTTTGGACATAGTGGTACAATACATTGTTGGTATATTAATGGTGTACCTTACGAGGAAGTCCCTTCGTAGGAACTCCCCCGTCGCGACCACTATCAACTATGTTGTAAATGGCCGAAGTTATTCACTGGAGCCTGCCACACACGTGGTGGTATGTTTATAATGGATTAATATTTATTCAGAAATAAACACTGGTCATAAATTTTGTGTAAAAGTGTTGTAAGGAATGTTCACTTTTGGTTTGACAAATTTAATTAATTCTGGCAGCTCATAACGCTGCATAGATTCGATCAACAATCGGTTTTCCAGGTCAATAATAAAATAGCAACATGTCCGTTTACTGTAGCGGTAATAAGGCTGTTCATTACTGAAGTGGATAAATATGGAGATGAATCAATGCGACTACGCATAGCTCGTAGCTTCCTGCTACGCAATCACTGCTACGGGAATGAATTGCCACAATGACAGTCGTCGCTGCTACAGCTACAAGTAGGTACATAGGTTCCCTTTAGCAATTTCACCTAGGCAGGCACACATATTCATAACGTCCGATTTAGTCGGCCTCAGTTCACCTCGGGGAATGTATGGGCCGCATGTGCAATTAATTGGCTTATCGTGAGTTTATTGATTCGGTAAGGCGATCCGTTTTAATTACCGCCATCGCTCATTTGCCGCTGATTGGCTCCCAACATACCTCAATATACTAGCATACTAGTTTCTAATGAAACCCGGCCAAATTCAAGATCTCTTGCAAATGAAACTGCAATCAGGATCGCCACGCCTTTTCACTTTATTCGCATTACTGTTTTAATTAAGGAGACTATTAACGCTAGTACTCTTAACTCAATATTGACAAGAATTTCCAGCAAATAAATTGCACCGGTAGTTATGAATACGACAAAGCAGAATTGCGGGTTGTTATTTGCATTCTTTCGTTCATCGTTATGCACACATTGTATATTACTCGCTGCGCAGTACTTAATGAGGACCCAGCGTATGTTTATAGTGATGTCTTGTCTTCAATTCACTTTCTAGGCGAATGCTTCGAAAACACAACTGTGGTCTCTGTCGCGTTGTATAATTTTGTATCGTAAAAAGGGTAACAAATATAAAAGTTGTTCGTTGAGCACATGTCGCGGCCCGGAGTCTGCTATTACAGCTAATTGACAGTCCGCACTCGAGCTGTGTTTACTACGTATTTGTCACTTCCCCTCCGCTAATGACACGTTACACACCTATGGCGGAGGACCTTTAGAAAATAAACAAAATAAATTGATGAGTGCCACGAGTGCGCGACTACAACGGCATGGCTCGCCTCATGGCGAACTATCAACAATGGAATTTTAATGGTAGTTCCTTACGAAGTAGGTACTTTCTAAGTTAGGTTAAGTATTAACTTGTTAAGTTAAACAATTTACCAGAAATTATTAGTAAGTTTACCAAGTCTCAGATGAATGAAACTAGTGATAACTAATCCCATAATAACAAATTTACTTCAACCCTTGGAGTGGGGAACTGCCGCAAACAAAGTTATCAATAATCACGATTTGGTTAATGACCCGGGGCGGACGACGAGTTCCGTACAACGGACTCATAATAAAGATATAATATCAGCGCACTCTCCCGAGGGTGACGAATTGCTCGTACGATTAACTCTTAAACGACAAATAGAGGACTCCCTTCCCGCAGCCCTCCCGCTCGGGGGTAAACTAAGCCACGACTTCCGCTAATTATTCGGGGGAGCGGCTCGGCAAACATCGCCGTCCCCCTCGCACTTTGCGAGCCGATGCACATCTCCGCAAAAACTCTCTGAAAACCAAAATTTTCCCTTCTCCCGACGGGCGGTCATATTTCTTCCCTCTCGCTCCCATTAAACACGCCGTAAACGCTTTCCTTTTTTCACGCCCTCGCTCTAATAGAAAGGCAAATTACGAGCTTACGGGCGCGGACGGGTGGCGATGTACGAAACCGCCGCGGCCGTGCCTGCTGCGTCCCGCTTTCACTCACCGACACACATATTTCCGTGCTCCTCGGGAAAACAGGGGTCGACTACGTGAACTTTCACGTCATATGTTTATACTCGTATCTATCACGCTACTACAACACAACACACGTACAGCTACTTGCATCTACCTAAATATCAATAGCTTTTTGCAACTACTCGTCCGAACATAAATAAGCTGGCGGCGAATATAATATATCTATTGAATTCAGTCAACAATTTAAACAGTAAGTTAGTATGGACTGGCTAATGATAAAAATATTTATTGGCACGTAAATAGCGCAAATTCTTTTGCGATTAGAATGCGATAGAAAATGGCGCTTGTTCCCTGTCTGAAGAGCGGGTGTTTTTCAAGTACCTGGCACCATCCTGTCTAACCGGTATACAAATATTTCAAGTATTATTTTATTTATACAAGCCTGGTAGTAATGCACTTATTATATTATATACCTAACTAACAACTTATGAAGGTACGGTCGAGTCTCATACTTGCCTACAGTCACGAATACTTTTTTATTCAAGAATATAATTATGTCATCTTCATAATAAAGATAAGTACTGAAGTCTGAACTACGGATGCAAACTGTCACATGTCAATGGTGGTTAAGGTCTTTTACAAGGGAAGATATTTATGTACCTAATTACCTATGCTACCTACACATGGCGCAAGTTGCTGACTGAATAAGACCAGAAAAAGGTGGAACAAAAGCTTTGAATCGTAATTCTCAATAAAAAATGGTATAAATAAACAAATTACCAGTATAATAAAAAACAATCAAACTTTGATGTGAAAATAAAAATCTATAATGACGAGCAGACCGTCAATAAAAGAGAGTTAAAAACATACCAAAACCCAGCTAAAATATGTACTTACCTAGACGAGAACATAGGATTATCATTGAGACCAAAGTAATTTTGAACTCCAAATTTTATATCGAATACACCAACGTCATAATAATAATGTGATTATTATTTTCAGGCAGGAACACAAGAGCGCAGGCTGTCAGCCCCTGACTTCCCGAGTGAGTCGTTGTACACGAGCCTTGATCAGCCTTGAACATGGTGGCGACAAAGCTGACGAGCGGCTCGCGTGACGTCAGACATTCCACATTGTATGCACCCCTGCTCCTGTGATCAACTACTTCAGCTTCATCGACCAATAATGTCATTAAACCTAAAGTCTAGCGAATGAGAATAGACAATCTGGAGTGAAGAATCATAACATAAAATAATATATTTATTTCTCTCAAAAAGGTACAAGTTTGGTACATGGTATCTAGATTACATGCAAATTCAAACCTTTGTGAAAGCTGGAGTCTATACTGGGGTCTGGACTTGTATTACCGGTCACACTCTTAAAATTACAATATTAAAAATCAGTGCCTAGACGATGTTTCACAGCTGTGATTCTGGATAAATGGTTTCCAAGCAATTTAATTGGAGGAGTAGTTCTATGATGACGTTATTTTTGTTCGGCATAGAACAAATTGCACCTCTATCGGCTAACAACTTGCATCTCAAATCAAAGAGTAACCCAAAACTGGCTCGATTGTTTCAACTACACAAATTATAGTGCGCGAGAGCATGTCTACACGACCGTGACGTGTTACAAATTACTAGTCAAACATCGGCGGTGTCACAAATGTAACCTCCAGTTCCATGATTCGGTAATGAGCACGTGCCGTCAGATTGTGGCTTGTTCATACAAATGGCAGTCATTTTCGAGTTATCGACTTAACACCGCCGCGGAAATGGAAAATAATAACTTCATCGCTGGGCGGCGACACGTACGGATATAATTTGGACGCATTAGACGTCGTTTGTATGAAAACTTGCGCCATAGTGCGCGACTAACTCATTATTTTATTATTATTTCGTTACGTTCAGCCCTCGGCAAAGTGAAACTGTTTTTTTTTCTGTTTTAGTAGTGCATCATTATGGATTAAGCAAGCAATGAACAATTTTATGGAACAACATTTTCTGATTTCACAAGTATAATAAATCTGAATTTAGCTCGCAATTGCAATCTGTGAAATAGGATTACTTGATTGCATCAATTGCACCTAAAGCACTTTAAGCGATATTACAGTGAGTCGTTTATGATAAACCGTCACGTATCTGATGTACGTGACTCAAGAAGCCTTTAAAATCTTAAGTAGCATCTGCGGGGTAGTCAACGACACCGACATGTTGGAACCAACCCTTACTTCCGTGACATGAGCTATGATTACCTTTTTGTTACATCGACGGGCTCGACCACCCCGAACCCACATAAAAATAATTTATTCTACCGAGGGGTAGCTGTGAAAATTTAACGCTCTACTTGAAAAAAGTGACACCACATGACGATGTCTAATTCGACGTCTATCCTTTACTTTCTGGCTATGTGTGAGAGTGACAACATGCTACCCCGTTTTTTAGTTTACAGCCTGAAGCGACGTTTATGATTCAAAAAGTTCACGGTGCAACTGCCGCGTGAATGGTATCGCTTCCGTGTGCGGAGTGCTGATCGACGCGACACTAACGACCTCACTTAATTAGTAACTCGACACATGACACACAGAACTCCTGCTAGGCCCACGTCTGTTGCTCTCAATCAACAGTCGACTTAATTGCTATTTACATGCAATAATACTGTCGTAAGAAAACAGTTAACTTGCATTGATATATTGAACATTTACTAATTATACTTTGGGCAACTGACATTGACCGTTATAAAGTAGGTATGTGTGGTACAAATCAATACAATGATAGATGGGGCAGCTCGGTCAATGATCAAATTGTGATTCGATAACAAGGCCACTTTACTGTGAGCGACCAAAAAAGAGCGTCGTCAGTTCCGGAGTGCTGCGAGTGAGACGCGCAGTGGTGCGTTGTACGTGTGGTAACGAGAAGCGGGTCGGGGGTCGCAGTCGCGGTCGCGGACACCTCACAATGGCTCGTTTGGTGCACAATGCCGCCCCCTCGCGGCCCACTTCATTACGCGTGTATTGTGCCACACACGGCCACGCGCACCTAGTGCCGTGCTGTGTGACTCCTGTGACCCACCGCTGCCGGTGGCCTGCCAAAGCATTCCACATTAAGCGAACCTTTGTTTTCAAACCCGGTGCCAGTAATTAAAATCATTATCCAGTAATTGCAGGCACCTCTATGTTCAAAGCAATTAAACTCTATAAACAGATTATTATACCAGTAACATGATAACATACTACGCTACATCATAATTCACTGATTAATTTACTAAGAGACTCCTGGCGTTACGTCGGTATTAATCAGCGAATTAAAGCAATCAATCACAATGAATCGACGTGTAAGATGCACAGCGCTAGAATATTAAATCATTATCTATTTAAGCATCGAATGTTCGGCTAATAATAGTCGAGATAATATCTCATTGAGCGGAGTGAGTGGAATGGCAATGCGCGCGATTGAAGCGATTACAATGGGCGTAGGAGTAAAACCAACACGCGCCCGCGCACCCAGCACAATACCGGCCTCACAATGGAGGGCTAATTGTGCGACGACAGACAGATACCACCTCATTGTTACTCACGCCAAGAACTAAAACCCGATGTTGTTATTATGCTCCTACTAGTTTCGGGGTCGCTTCCGTGCAATCACGCAGCTTTCCAAACACCTCTATCGACCTCTAGCTACGTTAATCGACGCGTAAAATTAATTTCAAAATTCGATTATGAGTGTACAGTCAAAAACATCGAGAACATATCTTCAATGCAACGTCAACGAGCCGTGAGATGAATGATGATTACTCTCTATGAGATTCCCGAAATCGCCGGCCGCTGTCCATGATTACGTAATCAATCTCCGTCGGCGTCTGCCGTCAGCCTTTCATCGAGCTGCGCAGGCGCATCACTCTCCACTGTATTCAAGCGCTTTTTACACCTTTTTTCGTAATTATTTAAAGTCGCTTATTATGTTTTAGGCGTTAATGCCTGTTAAATGACCACCCTCTTAATGATGTTCCTCCTCTTGGTGCCTCGATCTCATTTTAAGTAATGCCCTTGGTACTTTATGGTCAAATCGATTTTAAAGAGGGTGTTATGATGAAAAATTACACAGTTTTGGTCGAAATACTTAAGAAGATTCTCGGAGCATAAATCATGAATTCCTGATGACGTAAAGTTTGAAGATAAATACATGATACGAGAATGTATTCGCAAGCGTCTCCCGGAGCTGACGATTGCACAATCGCCCGGTAGCTGACAGTTCACACCGGGTGCGTGGGCGCAGCCTCATTGTGCGCACATCTCATTTTCTCGCATTGAAGTCACAGCAACCAGTAGCTAATACTTTCAACATTAATCATTGTGAAATCGCAATAAGTTTATTGGGATCTGTTTATGTTTTTTTTTTTTTTTACGAAATCTGTTGTTGAAGCGCCAACTAATGATCTTGTGTGTTCGTGTGTTAATGAGCGATCAATGATTAATCATCTTTACATCTGTGTTTGTATGCATAGCATATCTAGCTAGTATAAGAAACTATATCAATACAATATACCTAATCAAAGCAAAATAATAATTAAATATTCCCTGTATACCTAGTACGAGGTCAGATAGGCAAGCAGTCGTTCCATGTACTGATTGATCAGCTCAGCTGTTCAGATTCAGCTCCATCCAGTTAGACTGGAAGCCGAACCTAAAACAGTTGGAAAAAAGTAGGTAGATTGATTGACTGTATACGTAAGTACTTAATGTATCTTACAGACACATAAACGCAATACAACATCAACATTATATTCTATGTGAAGTATTTCCACGAACTAATTTCGCTTTGAGTATTAATTAATTCGTGTGATGAACATAATTGCGTTTTATTGCAACACGTTGGCGGCGCGGCTTGATCGAGTTATCGTGCGATCGGTGCGCGTGCGCCGGCCGCCGAGCAGACACGAACGCGCCTACCTCATCACCTTAACAATTAGGTACCTACTAACTACGACTTACATTGATGAAAATACGACAAACGTGCAAACTGCCAGTACAGAGTTCCTTGGCTGATTCTTAATTACTAGGTTGTAGCGATATAAAAAAATAATGAGACTACATTCTTCCCACAAACTGCTTCAGTAGTAAAGTTACTTAATTGGTACATGACTATAATGTAGTAAAACTGCATACCTAAGACCCAACTTTGACTTTTTATTGATTATAGAATTAAAAGATCAGTACATATTTGAAAGAAAAACTGACTAGGCAATATTCTAATAAAAACAAAAAATATATGCATATGAAAAAATGCGTGCGTTGAACTCTTTTCTTAAGCGGTTGCGCGGGAGTGCCCGGACGTGTCAAGTTGAAAGGTGCATTAGTGCAAAATAACACGTAGCCACGAAAATTTCAATTAAGTTTAATGCACATGTCGGCGTCCCTCCCCCCTTCCCCCATCCTCCCTTAGCCTCCAACACGATTTATTAAAACCGATTACGAAGCGAGCTAAACCGACGCTCGATTGACTTTGCACTTGCTTTATCGATACCGATACATTTGATTCCCTAAAATATGATAACATTATCCACATCAACGGCTTTATTACACGAAACAGCTGATATAAGTGTTCGTTTTATTTTAATGTCTTGTAAATGTGGTCTGATAAAATGTTTTAAATTAGTTACCTACATAAAGAAAATCAATTTCTTATAACTGCTGTTTTTATTGAAGGCAAACAGTAACTTTTAATTTATGGAAAGTTTAAATTTTAAAAACAGGTAGAAGAAATACATTTTCTCAAAATAAGGCATTATTTGTTTAAAAAAAAAACTACGATTAGACGGTATTAAAATCCCTGATGTTCATAAAGCAACAAAATGCATAGCAATCACACAAACAAAGCAAGACATCCCCAAAAGTGATCGATATCTCAAACAGTTCGCCGTTAAACCCTATAAAATACAGTTGAATAAGTTTAATATCCTCAATACGGAGGCACCTGTTAGAGCCGCCCTCGGCCGGCAAAAACTGTATTATAACCACTCATAATCAACAGTAATCATTGACTACAATAACTGTCAAAACGGCACTAAATATTGTTTGTTAAATGCCATAAGTTTTGTATTTTTTTCAACGGTCCACACCTTGGAGTTTCGAGCGGGCTCGACTGGACCGAGCGGCACAAAGGAGTAGGTGCGGATCAGCAGTGCCAGCCTGCCAGGTGCTAAAGGTTAACATTAATACGAGTATACTTGCTTATGTTTCCTCTTTAATATTCAAATGAATAACCACGCACCTTATAAGCTGTAAGTGTTTATTTTCTAATCTAATGATAGCCCGACGTACAGTATAAGTGGTATTACGTAGATAGCCAATTTTAGAATTCTAGGTGCTAACAGCCCTAATTATTAATAATTGCTGAACATATTCGAACGAATAAACAAATAAATTCTAATTTATTATGCAAAACATAGGTGCAGTAAACTGTTCGTTTAAAGAAATGCATTTTCTTTGTGTCTAGTGTTCGTTACTAAAAGTACAACCTATAATCGTGGCCGAAAGGTCATGATAAAGTTTCAATCAGTAGAAAACATAGTCTACCTGGTTTAGACACGCACATCTTATAATGCATGGGCATCACGTCCGCCGACACACCGGCGGGTAATTGTCGAGGCATTAAAAACCGATAAAAACCATTAATACGACGGGCGATCGGTCAAATTGCGGATACCGATAATTTACGTAAGAGACGCCCCTCGCACCGCCGCCGTCCGCGTGATGCACTCCAACTGATAATTAAATGAACTACGACTGCGATGTACCTGCTTACTAACGTGTGGTTGCATTTTAATTATATAGGTAAATCAAAGTTATGAATGAGAGCTCGTAACTATTACCTATCAATGCGCAACGAACTAAGTGACAGATATTGAACGATTCCGCAACTTGACGGAGAAAACATCTGAATAAAATTGCTTTTACAAGAAGCTGCACTTGAATATTATTTTCAGAATTTCAAATGAAGCAAGCAATAAGAACTAATCATTACGGATTTATTTGTAAGCGAAAGGTTGTCTGCACATTTTAAATTTCGCGGTAGAGCGCTCAGACATAATTTCAACACTGTTTTATTGTATGGATTCGCCGATGACGTACGATGTTGGAGTCAACCGCAAACCGATATTGCAATAACGTGGTTAACGATAAACGTCCGACATAAAAAGGGCACGTTATGACCTAAAATTCAAATATTTTTGGACAACTCATTGTCAAGAAAGGTCCAGTGGACATAAATCGTTCTCCAGTTAGCTCCCTCTAACAAAGTCCACTCGGCAGTAAAGTGACCGCTTGTAAATCAAAACGACGAATCGAAAAAATGAAAAAAGTAAATAAATCGAGACGGCGGAGCCGACGTTTCTCGTGAGCCACGCAACACTAGTGATGCGCTACTTAGTTGTACGAGGGCACTGTCGATAAAATATCCTGTGCGTGTACCGTAATAAAAACCTCTCTGATGCGAAACTTCCGTAATCCGATAAAAGCACGTTTATAAGAAACAAATCATTGTTACCTAGTTTATTTTCCTTGAATATATAAATGTAAAAAGAAATACAAAACCTCTATCTCAGAGTCAATAACATTACGCATATCCATTCCAAATATTTATAAGCTTATAAACCTTATAGTAGAATTAGGAAAATTTCGATAATAAAGTACGATATTTGGTGGTCCCAGGCAGACCGTATCGATGTAGAAAGGAACGGATTGTGCATCGCAATAAAAAAAGATAAAGCGTATTACGGGATGTCCGGAGATAAGGGCCACTTTATGTTTTCATATTAAGTTTGACATAAAAATGAACGCAGTAACACATTTTACTGCTATTGGCTGCCTTTGTTAGTTTAACACACGTCTTGTTGAGCTGTTCTGACAGTGCTTTACGTCTAGACCTAAGAAGTTTAATTATATAAAATGTTCCTACATAAATTGGAGCAAGTTAAATAGTGATAGAAATCTGTTTCTTCAAAATCAAAATCAAAATATTTTATTTCACATAAGCCTGCATGGGCACTTATGAAACGTCAGAAGCTAGGTGCACGGTTCCAATTTGTCGTTTCCTATGGAGAAGAGCCGGCATGAAACTCCACGGTTACTCTTTTAAATAATAATAATAATAATTTTAATAATTGACTTTTACAATGTTTTCAAATTACAGTGATAATAGGTATGGGAGGACAGTGCAGGCCAGTCAATAAGTACCAGGTACTTAGAGGAATGAAAATACAGAATAGAAAAACGTCTACAAATCTAGTCTCTAAGGCCTACAACGTTCTCTCATTCACAATATGTAAATGAATCTACCTATATAAAATGAATCTATTTGAACCAAGTGACATGATTTCGATGACAATCACTAATAATAAATAGTCGAAAGTAAGATTGATGTTAATGTCAAATAATGACGAGAATATGTCAGACATTGTAAAAAATAAAAAGAATAAAAATTATCATTGCAATTTGGGAGCAGTTAATAGACTTTCACACAGTTTTGCTGTTAATGAGGTACCAGGGAAGCCACATGTGCAGAAGGAATTAATGCCAAACTTCCCTGTCTTCAACGTAGTCTTTTATCTTATAATATGCTTTTTTGATAAGGACACGTTTGATGTGAGTTTTAAACTTTCCATCGCTAAGTTCTGTAACCCTTCAAATTGATTTCTTATAAAACTGAACACGATTTCACTTCTAGTCAAACGATTACTGTTTTCATAGCTATTCTACAATCCAATTTTATTATACTACAACTACTGGATAAGTATTATTTTGTTGGCTTCTAATTCTAATGTGACTATAATTTGATATTATCTCCAACACTTGTAGCAATATCAGAACAACTCTAAAATAAATTAATAGACAATGCATTACGCATTGTAAAGCAATTTGAAAACAAGCTCCGCCACCCTCCCTTTATAAAATTTGTCCCCGATATCCCGTTTTGATTGGACGGCTTGATTTATCTCTTGTTTACGCATACAATAAAGATTGTTGATCCTTTTTATTTTACAATAATTTTAATAAGCAAGCTATAAACAAAAATAAAATGGTAAATGACGAAAAGGGACCATTTTCATTTAAAAAAATTTAACGCGTTGTTTGAATTTTTATTGAAAATGCCGAGCACGTAACATATTAATTTGTTCTAGGTCGAATAACGGTTTATCGGAGTTTTATTATTTTTATTTTATTCACAATTAGTTGGCTCAAGTATCAAAACTTGCCAGTACTGTATATCAATAGTGTTCGCAATGAGAGTAACAATAGGATCCCTTCCCCGGAGATTGAAACGCTCTCCGGGCTACTGCCGGCTACAGTGATTTAGACTAACTGCACTTGTTGCGATACAGGGGGCACTCCCCATTGCAGATAACATATGACAGGCGGCTAATACGAGGATTATACTCATTCCACACACTTGTTCCGACAAGCTATTTTACCGTAACTGCGCCAGAACGCCGAGTTACAAGCCTGCATCAGAGCAGCTAATGACACAAAACTACAGTCATTCCGCTAAGTTACTAGGTAGATCTTATTTTGCCGCGACACTTACGGTCGAACCTGTTCACAGCTCCTACCATGGAAATGAGATATTTTATCGCAAACTATAACTTCGCCTCGCAGGTAATAAATATTGTTATTATTGAACAAAAATATGGTCATAAACAAAATTCCTGGAGGCGAATAAAACTTTCAAAGCATGTTTTTATAGATCTTGTTAAAATTTGTCAAGCATCTCTAGCTAAGGTTTTTATTTGTACGTTTTTTGACGTGTCAATATTGCGCGCGCGCCTCTGGAGGGTAGTATGTCAGGCCCGACCGTGTTCCGGGGTTCGCGGCCGGGGCGGCAGGCTCCGTACACAATGCCAATTTTCCGCTCACCGCCACCGACTACGCAATTATTTAGATAAACCTCTCGGCGTGACTATAAAAACATCTTCCCCTCCCCCACGCAGCGCTGTTTGTTGTCTTTGGGGCTTTGTGAATTTATAGCCCGGCATTACGCCGACGGTTAGGAAAAAATGTACTTTTAATTTATCTCGTTAAAGGGTTGAAGGACGGCTGGGTTCGCGAAGTAATTATTCCGGAATTGGCCACTTTAGCTGATGAATCCATTCCGCTGTACCCTTTATTGGAGGGCGATTGTGGAGTGAATTAATTTGTTTTTGACTCCGATCTCAACGGAGTGAAAGATTACATTATGTTGATGAGTACAGCAATTATTTAAATAATGATTACTTTTCCTGACCTTAGGTAGTTCTGAAGCTTAGCAAAACGAATCTAAATATACCGTTACAAGTGCTCATAGAGAAATAATTATAAAACCTATCGGGCCAATAGTTGATCACAAAGTCACGTTGTGTTGATTGCCTAACTCTTTAAATCCATCCTTTAATGTTTAAAAAAGGTTAATCTCCATAAAATAAACTCAAAACAAAGGCAAATCAATGTCAGTGTTACAAAAAGATGAGACAGATATTAACACATTCAGAAACAATTTCATGGTTTTGTAGCAAATGATTTCTTAACTTTCTGAGTGAGTCACTTACTTTTCTTAAACTTTTCACAAAATAGGTTTTTCAAAATCAAAGTAAGTCAAACGGTTTTTTTTTGGTCAAAATCAAATCATCAAATAACTTCTCCTTCTCTGGGTGGAGTAGGAGGGCGTGTCAGACTTTTACTGACTAAAACCCACACGTGTTCCTTCAGTTGCCTGTGTGCCAGGGGCCACGGTATCTCTTCCCAACAACCCGCACCCCTGGCAGGTATCGGCCCTTGCGGGCCCCATCAGTTGGTGCTGACATCTCTATGAGGCGCGCGTGGAACACAACGCGCCGTCGACCCGGGCTTGGTCCTTACCGGACAGCGAGCTACCCATTACTCGCCGTCTGCAAGCCTGCGCCTACGGCGCGCGGTGGCCGGGAATCGGCCTGGGATTCCCGACGCCCAGGGCGACTCCTGCGGCGACTAAGGCCGTGAAGGCGCATATACTGCCTCTCCCTCACGTGCACCGCCTCCCTCTTCGCGAACATTACTGGTTCGCAAAAGGAGGTGACGGCTACCCATGCATTCTCGCTCCGTACCATGGCCTGGACCAGGGCCGGACGCAAGAGATCGCCGCCGCCGATCGCCTCCACGAGGACACGGCGGTGCTTCACCCACGCCCGGCAGACCTCCACCGTATGCTCCACCGTGTCCTCAGGGCGACAATCGGAGTGGAAACACCCGGGCATTTCCTACCGCCTTATCCGAAACAGGAACCTCCCGAAACAACCGTGTCCGGTGAGGACCTGCGTCAGGCGGAAGGTGAGGACGCCGTGCCGCTTCTCAAGCCTCAAAGAGGGGACTCACCACCGTAATTGTGGCGTCCCTACAGTCAACCGGTTAATCCGATAAAACAGTCATTTTCTAAGAAAACGGCACATTTCGTCATACACAAACCTGTAGTCTATAGAGGCTGCAAAACATCGAGATTTCTTTATTTTAAGTAAGTTTAGTATAAATTTATTATACACATAAACCTTCCAGAATAAACTCTCTAAATTGCGGTGAAAACAGAATCAAAATCTGTTGCGCAGTTTAG
Source organism: Antitype chi (assembly GCA_947359405.1). NCBI lineage: Eukaryota > Metazoa > Arthropoda > Insecta > Lepidoptera > Noctuidae > Antitype > Antitype chi. Next base: position 7,920,420 of record OX375813.1, on the reverse strand, counting down.
ATGAACATCGCGGTCACACAGACATACACAAAAAGCGACTTTAATTTATAACAATCATGTACCTATATAGATATAAAATAATACAGCAAATAGTTTACCTGCCAGTCTTAGTGATGATCATCTCGGTGCCAAGGTCGTGGAACTTGTCCCACAGCTCCTTGGTTTCCAGCTGGCAGTCTACGGAGAGCAACTCCTCACAATTGCAGGAGGTTGCAGGAGGTAGGGGCCGCGCGGGTGACGGCGTGTCCCGCTCGCCCAGTTCTGTTTATAAAGGGGCCATATTAAAATTGTGCAAGGAATAATTCTTCTCTTCAATTTCTTCGCGGCATCAACAATATTTGACTAAGTCATACCTTGGTTATTTGTATCAGCAAGGTGGTAGCGTACATGGCAATATCGTCATTAGTGAAGGCTTTTAAATAGGGTTGTAAACGAGTGAATGTCGAGTTTATAATTAACAAGATTTTTAATGGATAGAAAGCGGTACCTATTACTGGTGTGCGGTGCCTCTGTGCACAAATACTTCTAAAACTGCACCACACAAAGTGCCTATTTGTACCGGTGCCGTTTACACAAAGCTGACTGAATAAAAAAATCATCGTAAAGAGCGTTTTGGCGGTAAATTCGAAACAACAAAAAATTAATTTGATTTTAATCGTTTATAATTATTGAGAAAAATGGATATAAATCAATTTATTTTTATTTTTCTGTTACATATTTCGTCCTAATCTTCAAATCAAAATAGTTTTTAATAAATTGGAAAATACCCTATTCTCACACACGTGAAACTACATGCCAAAGATGCTTACGATCGCGGTCGCTATCTCGATACCTCGATGTAGATATTCATTTCTAGACAGATGGCGGTGCGAACACGTCGGTTCAGTCGCACCTGAACGCTCAGTTGCTCAGTCCTGTGTTTGTGTAGTACTCCTCAACCTACTCCAGAAGAACAAGTTGAACCGATTTGAGCAATCCCAGATCACATCGATGCTTGCAAATAATTTGTTTGTGGGTATCGAGGTAAACCCACCCCCAAGTAACCCGGTACTGTATCGCAGTGAGGTATCATGTAAGTACTTACGTGCGTGTCTATAAGCATGTATTTGTGAGACATGGAGGTGTGACATCGAGGTAGCGAACTACACTGCGATACCGAGATAGAGTATCGAAGAAAGCCATCTTCGGCATGTTGTAATTACACCTAGGTTGAGGTGTACTGTCTTTCTCAGGTTCTTGCAATCTACTTTTCAGCTATAGCATAAATGGAAGTTATATTCCTTTGCTAAGAAGGTATCTTAGCTTACTTAGGTATAACAAATTATGCCTAGATCATCCCCTAATGTCATTTTTCGGAATATGAACCTTATATCTGTGACAACTCACACCTTACTAATGCTCTATAATAAGTTGGTTGAAACCATTTAACTTGATTGCGATGGTAAACCAGATTCTGCTGACTTTTACACTCAAGAAAAACGAATGTAAGTGGTTAATTGCATTTAAAAATGTACGTCAGAAATATGAAATTTTAATCCACATTGTTATAATTCTATTTGTAGGTAGGTACTTAATATAGTCTATTAAAAAATGCCATAAACTTTATACGAGTGGGTAGTGTGGTTACTACGACCGTTGTAAGTACTTACCCGTAAGATTGTTCAATGAATATGGATTTCATATTACTACACGCCTTAACAAGACTGTCAAAGGACGAAACAAGTAATGTTGTAAAAATATAGCAACAATGTGACCTTAAGTTAAGGCTCAGTTTATATGTATATGACTCAAAACAACATGCTATAGTCAGCGGCAAATTGGCCATGTTGAGTTTTATGAAGTTCTAAACTTCTAGAACCTGAGCTGATACTTGTGAGCAGTGAACTGGAACTACCAAAAAAAGATGGTTTCAATTAAGGGAACTTTAAGGACAAACCACTTTTTAAAAGTGTTATTGAAATAAGTCCCTACTGGCTATAGAATATTGTAATAGATATTAAAATAATACTTTTATCAACATCAACTTAAATTAACAGTGGAGGATTTAGGAACGATGATAGACAAAATAATGTTCTCAATATAAAAAGTATTTAAGATCATATCACATCATTTTGTCTCAGAAATGGAATGATATTTTAAATACCTTTAGCGCTAATTATTTTTAGCTTAGCTTTAGCTATTGGCATCTGACATTACGCTCAGCTGATGCCGTTTTGGCATTATAATCATTTATTTCTTTTTTTATAATTCTAATTATTTTTTTCCTGCTATGCCATTAAACGCATTTTTCTTTCTTTTCTTCTTTAAAAAAAAATTAAACATCAAAAGTCATTTATTCAAACTAGGCTGGTGTCAGCACTTTTTGAACGTCAAAATTACATAAGACAGTCCTCCAAAAATGCCCACCCTTCACCACTTCTTAGTGCTTTAGCTGGGAAAAAGAAGTGGCGCAACAAACTCCCCAGCAGCACATCTGTCTGTTATGTTAGAAGAACTTGATTCAGTACAATGGTAGGTACGTAATTAACGTTGCGAAACATAAAATTAAAATATTTGCCATATGTGCAGCTGGCACACGCCAATATACCAAAAAGTTTTTTTTTTTACTTTAGCTGAAATAAATAATAAAAACATAAACAGAACTTAAAACCTAAATTAAAGCCTCCAGGCATATAGGGCGTGCCCGCTTACGTATGCAACGCGGCATTATGCCCACATATTTGTAGCTAGAAGTAACAAATGTCAAACTAATGCACTACACGGATTTAAGTTTAATTGTAAGTAAATATTTGTTGGATCGACGTGGCCCCGGAAAAAGCACCCTGGAGGGATTTGGGTGAGGCTTTTGCTCAGCAGTAAGAAGCTATAGGCTAATAAAAAATGTTTTCATAACAGTTAAACAGAGAAAAGTATACAGACAATTACTTTTAACTGTTAAACAATGTTGTGAGTGTGTTCACTTGAGTAGTCAAGTAATTCACATCACTCATTTACCTACAATATGTTTACATGTGTTTAGCATAAAAAGTTATTACACGAACAACGAAAATCATTATTAAATAGCAAGTATAGTGAAAAGATAAATATTTTTGCCTTTATAGGTACTTAACTCCTATGGTGATTGTACCTAATAATACCTGTAGAGTTAATAATGCCCATGAACATTGGAAAAGTTGTTCGTTTCATGTTTTAGTTATGTTTATTGTTAGTTAACTACAGAAAGATTTCTGAATGTTCTTTCTTACTTGATAAAAAAAAACTCGAATTTTATAGATTTGAGAAGTATTTCATTTAGAGTTTATTTTACTAACCCTGTAGCAGGTACTTATTTGCTCAATACACTTTCAATCAGTGTCTAAATCATTGCTAATCCATTGCTTCATATGTTCGAAAAATTGTCTGCTCATCAACGTAAATATCGCAATTAATGATATTGAACTGTCAAATTGAAAGTCATTCCTACTGTTGGTGTGTTACGCAATTACCCCGCAGGTTAAAGATTTATTTTGAACTACCTTCCGCAGGCGGCTTCGCCCGCGTGTAGATCTGAAATTATTCCACGGGAACGTACTATCGGGATAAAAAGTATCTTATGTGTTAATTTAGGTTATAGTCTACCTGTGTACCAAATTTCATTCAAATCCATTCAGCCGTTTTTGCGTGATTGAGTAATAAACATCCAAACATCTCCACAAGCTTTCAAATTTATAATATTAAAGATCTAACTAACTGTCGATAAGCGATTTTTTTTCCATCTGTGGCTGGCACACGAAAACTAAATTATTTCTACTAAAGCTTCATAACTAGAAAACAAGTCCCGGCTGTCATTAAAATCTGTCATATTTTCACCAGTATTTTGATATTAAAGTTTCAAAAAACGTTCTTTAATTGGACTCTTACAGCGTTAATTCATCCGACAGTCTTAATATTAAAATGAGGTAAAATATGTTTGTTTTTTTGTAAGTTTGAATGTAGAAGGGATAATCTCTGGAACTACCAGTCGGAATCGGTCGGTTCTTTTAGCCCAATTCTAGAGGATAGTTTATAGTATATTTTATAACGAGGGACTAAACGAAGCCATAATATACCAGAGGTGGTTTGACTCCCGAGCGTGCGAGGGAGTCAATGAAACCGAGGGTATATTAAGTTGGCGTTTAGTCTCGAGGTGCACACTGTACTTTTCACTTTGAGTGCGAGAAGAACAGTCAATTTAGTACAAAAATATGTACTTACCTAATAAATATTACTTAATAAAATAAAAATCACAATATCTATTAGGTATGTCTTTTGCTCTTTGCTCGACGACAAACTCTTCACCAAGGAACATAAATATATCACAACTGTCCCTGGACATTCTTAATAAATTTATTTAAAGCCGAACTTTACACTCGACAAAAATTCTGAAATTTTCGCGGTCAGTTTTTTCTTCTAACCCAATCACAGATTAACAATTTAAAACATATGGCGCCACCTTGGCAAAAACCATGGAACTAAAACTCTCAATATTTTCGCAATGAAGATGGTCCACACTCCACAGATAATAGTACATTTACTGGCTGTTTGAGTTTGTTTATGTCACATGAAGGAAATTAAAAAACGAATTACTTTTTACTCCCTAGGAACTAAAGTGGTCACTTTAGTCTCGCTTCGTAGGGCTATATTGGTGTCTTTTTAGAGCATGAGAAGTGAAAAAGGTTTTTTTTACATCACGGTACGACCCTAAGAAACCGAGTAGAAAGCTAATAAAGTCTAAAAGAATGCTAAAAAAAATCGCTGGCGATGCGATGGATATATTTTATGTTAAAACAAGAAACTTCACGCGGATAAAGTCACGGGCAGAAGCTAACTTAGTATAGTTTAAACGTAAAATCTGAGCGCAATTTACTGCTTAACTGCTGCATCTTGCGGCGGCCACCATTAACGTACAACAAAAAGTAATTGAAGTCGTTATAAGACAAGTGTTATTAACATTATAAACAAACTTTCTCAGCCCGACACAATTCGGTTCTCACACTGCTGCTCCGGCTTCTTGATTTAATGCGTGAAGAAAACTATAATGTAGTCACAGAGGTGGCTAGGTAACAAGCTCTGACTTGTAAATATGCAGTTAATAATTTTATTGTATATAATTGTGGTTTATTATACCAAGTTTTAGAAGGTGCAACAATACTGTCAATTAAAAATTGTGTTCAGAAGTTTTCTCATATTCTATCTATGTCTGAGTAAGTAGCTAGCCGTTCGTGGTGCGCGTTCCGACTCACCATTTGATGAACTTCCTCAAGGAACAGTTTTGGCCGAAAGGTGTGCTGTATCGGCGTTTCCGCGGTCAGCTACGCGACACCTCGCAGCGGAACACGACGCCGTCACTTCGTGTGCAGTAGTTTTATAAATTATGTATTAGTTTATACTTATAGTTTTTATACGTATATATATATTGTGTTTTATGGGCCATAGTTGCCTGAAATAAGGGACAAATCGAATAGAATATAAATTTACAAATCTATGGTACCTACTTACTTTAAGTTATTTAAAATATGAGAAAACCTAAGTACTTTTAATTATTTAAAATTTAATTTAATTATCTTATTCATCATCATCATTTTTCTTTCATTTGCGAATTAAAAGTAAAAACGCAACTAAGTGAAATCATGAAAACAGAGATTCAATTTTATTTTAGGTGTTATAGGACAGCAGATTTGATGACACAGTGTCTAAAAGAAGTTTCTACCTATCATAACGTATTAAAAATATAATAACGTATTATAAATTTTTTGTTGAAGTTGGTTTTGTGCATTTCATGTGAAGCACTATAATTACCTACTTTAACAAACCATTACCTTATTGTGTTATTCTGTGTCTCGTTATATGTCTATGTGTAACTCATTCAGTTATTCAAGTAGTCCATCATTGAAATACAAAAAATATGCCATATATGTTTCTTAAGCTATATCCTCCATGGCTATATCTTTTTCAATTTTCGAATATTTTCATTATTCATTCTACCATTTCAGTCGTGCTAACCCAAAGTTCCATACTTCTTTTGAACTAACTCTTAAGCGGCCCGTATTCCTCTCAACACTGTCCGAGCAAGGAACCCTTGTAACTTGGTTGTAGAGGTTAAATAGACAGTCGCTCCGTGTATTCAGCCGCATCGAGTAGAACTGAAAGCTGACCCCATCAAAGTTAGCAAAAAGCTAGGTAGACGAAGGAGCAAGCGGTGTTGGCGGTAGGTAGCATTACCCTTGTACTGTCAAGGTTGTATGCTCATCATAGACCCTTACGTGTACTGGCAGCCAATGATTGGGCTGTCTATGATCGAACAACCAGGAAGTTTAAATTTTGAATTTAAGAATAGTTTGACATAGGTCTTGATCCGGCAGATGATTTCCATTCTTGTATTAGGCGCGGCTTTGTAAGAGTGCTGATTACTAAAAATATACCTACGTGAAGTCCCACGAATTTAAACGCTACCAAGTATTTTATTTATAACCATCCTTCCGTCGATCCCACAGTACGTACTTATACTTTCGGTTCCTTTCTTCCTGTCTGTTTATATGTGTGTGCATAAATGGTTAAATACATACATAAATAAGAAGGGACTGACCAGAGGAAGGCGCAGGAGAAGGCACGGCGTGGTCGGACGCGTCCCGCTCGCCGTCCGAGCATTGTTCCACGTCCACCTCAACATCTTCGTCCGGCAGCGGGGACCGGCAGCTCGACGCTGGGGAGCTGAGCGATGCCGGTGAACTCTGCCGGGATACCGAACCTAGGGAGAAGAAGGAGTTAGTACTTTAAGGGCTAATTTTGCAATAGTCAGATAACTTTTATCTGAAAAATAAATCTGGGCATATTTTCTATACAAAAGCTGTCAAAGCGACATATTTATTCCTCAGATAAAAGTTATCCGACTATTGAAAAATCTGCCCTTAGTATAATTTATTCGTTCAAAAATTTACAACAATTTAATATTATGGTGATCAACTCTATGATACTTGTTCCTATGAACAGATTTTGAACATCTGTATCTGAACTAGGTATAAAATATCTGGATGTCAGACGTCGGCGCTCTTCCATGTCGTAGGCAACACTTGGCAAATAACTTTATCTAATTTAATTTATCAAATATCATTATCTAATAATAATGTATGAACGTATTAAAATCTATAATTTGTAATACCTAAAATACATACTTAATGTAACTTAATAATAATAATATACTTACGGTCTTATTCATAAAAAGTTATCGAACATCTAAACAGTTGCTAAAGTCTGGTTTCTCTTTGAAAACCAGACTTTAGCAACTGTTTAGATGTTCGATAACTTTTTATGAATAAGACCGTTAATGTTTACTTATTTATGACATGTAGTCACTATGGGTGAAATGTATTTGTGTGTACTTAAACAATGCCTGAAATAAAAATGTTTTTTTTTAAACATAAATTTATTGATGTAGTCTCGATTACGTTTGTGCCTAAAACTGCGCCCCATAAATTCATATGAGTACCTAAAATTTTTGTTAGTGTAGATACTTTATTTATCTCGTCTGATGATAACGTAGACCTCATCATGATCATCATTTCAGCCAAAAGATGTCCACTGCTAAACGTAGATCCAAAACCAATTAGAATATTAGAGAACAGCATTTTATATCTTAATTTCGAAATTCTAGATTCGCTGTTGAAAATTCCAGTAATTCTAGAAGTTGCACAACTGTAATAAGTAACGACGGTAATGTTGCTAGCTGTGAGAGCTGGCAACGTGTGCCACTCATATAAAATACATCCCGCTTCTTGACACACATGTTGGAGACGTCAATACGACAATAAATGAAACATCGTATTACTATGTCTAACTAATAACGTTCCTAATGTACAAACAAAAATTCAATCAAATATCTACCATAATATGGAATACTTGCTTTTACGAGCGGCTTCGCCCACGCGGGACTTTCATCCCCTATTTATCTCACTTAGGGGTTGAATTTCAAAAATTCTGCTAAAAGCTTTCTTATTCCTTGTCTACATAATAAAGGGAACCTCTGTGCAAAATTTCAGCTTTCTAGGTCCAAGGGCTGGGCGTTGATGAGTCAGTCAGTCAGGACTTTTCTTTTTATTTATATAAATAGATTCAATTATATTAACCATAGTAGATAGTCAATTGGCACAACCCATAGTTAGCCCATCACTAATAATTAGTTTGTGAGAAAAAATCATTTTCTTCACTTAATTGTTTAAGCATGTTTGTAAGTTTTGTTTTTGTTCCCGTGGTATAGGTATTACAGCCCACTCCCTCTCGAGTCTGTGTCCCAGCAGTGGGAACATTATAGGCTATTATGCATCGTTTAAGATTTTGGGGAGACCTTTGTCCAAAAGGAGACAGTGTCCGCCATATTATATATAAATATACAGGGTGTCCGCTAATTAATGGATAACCTTGAAATGGTGCATGGTAGAATTAATGGCCATTCAGAAAAAAAAAAACATTTTAATTTGTATTTAGTCTGTAAATTTAAAAAAAAAACAACCGACTTCAGAAGGCGGTGACAAAAAAATAAAATACATATCCAAAGACACCAACTTCCTAAATTAAAGTAATTTTTCACTTTGTAGTGTTTTTTCGGAAGTCGGTTGTTTTTTTTTAATTTTACAGAAAAAAAAAAGTTTTTTTCTGAATGGCCATTAGTTCTACCATGAACCATTTTAAGGTTATCCATTAAATACCGGACAACCTGTATATGCCTGCCATATTATGTATTTCATCGCGTCAAATTACTCCCATGCACTTGTATTGTTTTAATTTACTGTCGTGTTGTCGCCCCATAAGGTATATTAGGTATATATCATATATCATGCAAATCTGAAATCGGTTTATCCTGCTGCTAACATAGAAAGCTACTAAGTGGCATGAGCTAAAACCCCTAGGGCAGCGAAACTACGACCGGTATTAGAGGACTTGCACTTAAGGGCCTACGTCCCGTTTGGTAGCGTAACACGGTCACTTTATGAACCTTACTGCTCATTAACGGCTTGTCTTGAAGATTTGAAAAATATATGATTTTGCTATAGATTCAAATAGATCATTTTGCCCGAAGTACTTTTTTTGTATGGTTAATACATATGCTGTAAAAAAAAAATCCAACACGCAATATTTTGGCTTCTATTCCATACTCCTACTAAACGGCTTCGTTATTTGGAAAAAAAATACACTGAAAAATAGATAGTTAGACGTACCACAGAATCGCCGAAGCACAATTGTAAATTAATCAAAAGAATATCCCCATTTTGAGATAAAGGCTCAGAGGTGGCCTGCGCGGGCGCGGGCGGCACTCGTGCTTTAGCATACAAACGGGAGATGAGGATACTATGGGCCTTAAGTCTTGCAGTTACTTTTCCGTAACGACGGAAATTATCTCTTCAACTACAACGAAATATCTTCTTCAATCATGACAACCATCTTCAGTAGTCATCATCTAGTATTTTTTACCCTCTTCTTAGCCCTAACTAAACATGAATACCTACTTCTTATTTCATTCTTGACCAAGTTTTTGAATGTCCGTCTGTCTGCCTTCCCTGGGAATGCTTTTCTATGTCCAGCAATACTAGTAAACTAGCGTACTACTGCTACATTACTAGCATTCCCTAGTATTCCAGGAAGATTATCTGATGTGACAATTTAAGGTGCAAGCTTCCACCAAAGACGCAAATATATTATTGTATAGTTATGTAAAGGCAAGTAAAGGTGAATTGTTTAACTTTACACCCTTTGTCAATTTCCGTGTCCTATTCATGAAATTAGTACCTATACTATACATACATTGTAGTCATGGATTTCATACGTAGATACTATACAGGTTAGCAGGGACATAAACGCAAAACTTGTTCCCCTGGATTCAAAATTGGAAGGAAAGTTTTGGAGGTATAAAAAAACTTTCAATCAATACCTACGCTGTCAAATATTTATTTTGACCGCGTATGTATTGCACTTTTCTATGAAACAACAGTTTTTTTATTTTTGGGTCTAGAATCATAATTTTGCTGATTTCATGGTAACAGTTTGCGCGTCGATGTATGCCACCCATTATAACCATTTCACACAAAATCAATATAGATACCGACAATTTTAATTCCTAATCAATATGCTTAAAAACGAATTTCTCTGAATATACAGGCCGTGTAAAAACTTCAGAGGTTTAAAACTTTATCAACCCTGGACTGAAAACCAAAGCTGCGAATGTTACTTTGTTAACTAACTGCAACATTAAACGTAATGAAACGAGGTGTTAGCTAGGTACAGCTAACACCTGAGGTGTTGGGTTTAGTAATACAAAATGGCGATTACTTCAACAGCTCCACCAGTCATTATTTTTCGTCCCACGGAAATTAGCCAGTTGTGTACTTCACATAGATAGAGGATATCATCATTCTCCTATCTTTATCCAAATACCGGCCCACACGTGAACAGAATACCTCCCCCGTATGCGACTTTGTCTTTTAAGCATGCTTGTGAAAAACTCGTTGCCTGTACATTCGACTTCTCCCATCATAATTATACAACACGAATCTCGATTCCTCAGAGAATATTCAACAGTACTCTGCCTCATTCGTCCTCACCCCATTCGATGTGTTCACGAACATATCTTAATATTGCAACTTTATGATAGCCTTCGAGTTTTGGCCCATTTGCTGGCCGGTAAAGGCTTTGAATTGGTTTTTGCGAGACGTCTCCAGACTGTCCACTCTTGGATTGGGGGTCCCTTCGGGTCTGCAAAAATTGTTGCTGGATCGCAAGTTCCGTCTGATGTCGATTTCTTAACTTGTTGCCACAATGAATCTTCTCGGACCGTTGTGTACCTTGGCTTGCCATTGCTTGCATGCTCTTCGTAGTCCAGTCTCCCTAAGCCTCCGAAGTACCTCAGTTCAGGAGATATTTAGATTTTCTTGGGCTTGCAAGTGGCTTTTTGTATTGCTCGTCTGTGTAGATCGAAGATTTGATTACAAATTATTTATTTTGAAACTGTTCATAACTAACTAACTACCTTTGCAGTAATAATAGTTAGTTTTGCGGATTGACAATAACAACATTAATAACTGGATGACCGAGCTTCGTTCGGTTTTTTTTGTGTTTGACGTTTTCTAAAATTGAAGCCTAGCTAGATCGATTTATCGCCCCCGAAACCACCTACATACTAAATTCCATGAAAATCGTTGGAGCCGTTTCCGAGATTCAGATTATATATATACAAATTTATAAGAATTTCTCGTTTAAATGTATTAGATTACATAGAAACTTCATTAAAATAGCAAGCATGCCTGAGCGAAATTGAAAGCAAAAACAAAATTGAGGCTTCGATAACTTACAAAAACTACGGGAAAAATTAATGGTTCTTCATAAAATACAAAATAACACGACACGAAAGTAAAAATAAACTACCTTCTTACTTTTAGCACAAACGTTGCTTTTGCAATTAAATAGCAATAAGGGCCCTGGGTGGGCCGCCGTTATCTGAGTTCTAAAAAGAAAACAAAATTGAGAGTAGTTGCGTTATCTTTTTAAGGCCCTGATAACGTTAAATATTGTCGTTATGAGCGATAATAGTTCTCACTGCAATTCGATATGGGTTAAAATCTGTGTGTAATAAACTCAAATAATAAATGAGCAAGCATTGTCGTAAAAAGTCAAATAATATCGTGTAAAATTAGATATTTACTATTTAATGATAAATAATCCATCACTGGATGCAGTTTGGCATTTGGAATTTTATGGTATATTTTTTATTTTAATTTTAAATGGTTATTGAAGGGATAAACTGGTTTTAAAGACAATTAAGAGGTGATTTTGATATTTTTTTTGATGCCTTAAAGTATGTTTAATTATGTTTTGAGTTCCATCAGTTGCAAAAAAGACTTGAAAATATAATTATTTTTTCTTGCAAAATTATTTACGGTTAAAGAGATGTACACTGGTTTAAAAAAAAGACACCTTTTTAAGCGTTTTCAAGAAATCACTGACTTAATTCGCCCACAAAGCGCACCATATAATTTGGCGCGCCACATTTGTTTTTTTTTTACACATTGCGACCAAGGCGCTTCTGAACATCCTATACTCCATTTAAAATAAGATTAGACATTTAAACAAACCTTTTTTACAGTCAGTTCAACCGATTCTGACTTCTATACCGTAGTCATAAGGATGGCATTAAAAGCAAAACAGTAGTTACAATACCAACTGTTTACTGCAGCTGCCATTTGTTCTGCCACTAACGCAATAGAAGTCAAAATCGTTTGATCGGACTGTAAGAAGGATTTAGTTAAATGTCTAATCTTATTTCAAATGGAGTATAGTAGATATTGATGTACGATTAAATCATTCATGCTGTCAAATCAAAATAACAAATGGCGGTCGTTTGTTATTTTATTTCAAATAATCTTCAAATGTTTAGGTTTGAAATATTTAGGTAGTTCAAAAAGAATTTATATTCTCTAGAATAGAATAGAATAGTTTTATTTGTAAAACATAGGTAATTTCATACTAAGATCTTAAAAATAAGGTTGTGCGGTAGTGTGGCAATTCAAATTAACGGTTCTATGTCAGAAATAAGACGATTTTGTAAAACAGATAAATAATTAGATTAAAATGATAATTACAGTTTTATTATCTTACAATTAGTACCATAATGGCTAGGATGTATAATGGTAGTTCCTTGATTAAGCCATAAAATGAAGCCAGTCTTGCATGCCATTTTATTTTCATTCCGTTCTAACTTCAGTTAAAAAAGAATTGTTGGAATTTTAAAAATTCCACTATGTTTTATTAGTTGTTAGAAAAACAATAGTTTACAAGTATATTATCATTCCTAGACTGTTTGATAGATATCAGACGTCAGTAACAGATAAAAATATGATCACAATTTAACCATAAATTAGTTACAGTAAAATTTTACTCATATACCTAGGTACATAAATGTAAGTTTAACACAATGCTACAAAAAGTATACTTTTAAATATAAAAAGACCTAAAAAATTTGAAATGTCACTGAACCCTAAGGCAAAGGTTTTGAAGCGATGCTTATTTCATAAAACTTTGATAGAAATCATTATGAGTTCTACCTACACATTACCAAGTCAAGCCAGTTTAAATGCAGTACCTACCGAATTAACATCTCTTAACCACGTTTAAATTAAAGAGGGCTGGATGACTTTCCATAATAATCGAAACACACAATAATGATGATACAATATAGCTAATTGAACGTTTAAGTCTTGATTCTACCCTTGATTTCCAATAAAAAATACCCGCTAAATCGTGTCCTTAAGAGTAAATAAATGCGAAATAAAAATTATAATGGTGTATATTTGTAGTAAGCTGCGTGTCGGTACACTTCGGACGGTGTCGGGCGCGTTCGGTTCCACACAATTAATCTGAAATAACGAACTGACCCGTAACACGACTCCTGCGCATGTGCGCCTGCTCCCACCACACCAATTAGCATTAAACCCTTTTTAAATACGTCTCCAGCCATATAGCTGGGTTTTAGTGTAATGTTGAATTGTTGTAGCTGCATGTTTTGATTTGGACTCGTAATTAACTAAATATACATTTTTGCACTGACTCAGATTCGAGTTTTTGAAAGGTTGAATAAGCGAAAGCTAAAGCTGGTACCTATAGATACTAATTAAGCTTATTAGAGGTTTCTTTAATGGGTCAGCATATCTTTTTTGAGCGTGGTAAATCATTAATTAACTTTTCCCGCTCTGGGTGGAGCAGGAGGGCGGTTCAGACTTTTACTGACTAAAACCCAAACGTGTTCCTTCAGTTGCCTGTGTGCCAGGGGCCAGGGTACCTATCTCATTTGAATAACCCGTACCCCTTAACTTATAACGGGTCCAGCCAAACACTCTGTGCCAAAAATATGCAAAGAATTTGGTTTCTCAAACTCTTTGCACTCTTTTACACACCTAGGTATAGGTAAACTAAATAACACAACCAACTTTTGGTTGAGTTATCTCTTATTCTTATTACCAGTGGTAGCCCAGTGTTCGAAATTCGACCACTATTCATTTAAATTTGAATTAAGAAAAATAAAAAAAAATCGTAAAAAGGGATAAGTACAAACTTTTTGCTTCACGTACATGGATAAAAAGCATTTATAAACGTTACATAAAGTTAAGAAACCTTTAAACGTCAAAAATGAATGGTAAAACAGACGTTAATCATTAGGTACTTAAATTTAAGCAACGTTATCATGACAAATTTACTGAATTGTAATCTAGGCACAATTAGGTACTGAAATTTAATTACCACCAAAAGATCTAATTCATTCTGAATCTAATAATCATCATAATTCATAACAAACAATAAAATTCCTGCCAAATTCAAATTAAGGTTCGGTTGAAAGATACTGAACATAAATGTATCATCATTTAGCATTTATTAATTTCTATTCATTTCATATTGAACCGAAAGGCTGTATGCGAACTGATACTTCTGTTCTATTTTCCGTGTTTTTGTAACTTTTATTTGGGAAATATTATGCAAAATTCTTTATTATAGGTATGATTAGAAACTGACTGTTATTTGTTGAACTAAATATGTTAATCGTCGTTTTCAATCCAAAAACTATTTTGGCTGTCTTGCATTCTTCTTATCATGCTAACTTGCATAACACGTTAAAGTGTAGTCAAGTCATAAAGTTTCGTTAAGCTATGTTCAGATTTAAATATTTGTCCAAAACCGAATCCTGGTAGTGTCAATTAGGTACAGAATAAATTCTGAAAATACCTACACCTTAATGTTAAAGTAATGAAAACAGTTAAACCAAATAATTTAAGATGGACGCAGGTAAGTCGTTATGCTTAGTTGTTACAATGATGTTTTTTTTACTATTTTTACAATACCAATGCTATATTTTAGGACCCAGCAGGACTGTCTGTCTATTCATATTACTTAAAATTAATTATTATATCTTTTAGTAAGTTACTTCAGTATTATAAAATAGCTGCAAAATATCTAACTGTAAAAACTAGGTGCAATCTATTAAAAACATTCTCATCAAAAGGCTGATAGTATAAAAACAGTTAAGGAATGGAACGAACGAACCATTATTCGAACACATTAGGATTCCTTTTAAATACCAAGCTTAAATCAAGTCAAAATACTTACCCACACATAATGCAGCAAATATAATATCTATAAAAACTAGTTTTGAAATGCCCACTTGTATTGAAGTAACTCTACATCTATTCAGCGAATTTTCTTCACAACGATTGTAAAACGATCAGAATTTATGGAATTAACCAATTTACTTTGCTTATTCAAACAAAGTAAGTATCCAAAATTACCCTCTATTGGCTTAAATTCGGAGTAACACTGTTCACGATAAACTAAGTTATTGTGCAAATAGGCCTCTTTGAAAATTGTAGGTACTGCAATGATTTTCTTATTTTTCGCCAAATTTAATATTGTTCTAAAATATTCTTATTATTTTTTTGTTTTGACGACTATGCGATTGCTTTAGATTTTATTTTTCGCATATTATCTGATAGATCGATAGATTTGCAAAGAAATTAATTTCAAGCAAGCATATTAGTATCAATAAGTAAGTGTTTAATTAGGCCTATCGTACCGGTGTGTGGCGGTGTTTGCGCGACGGGGCTGCGCGGCTCGGCGCTGCTGCGGGCCATGATCGCCGCGATGGAGAAGTCAGTCGCCCTCGTCTTGCTTTCCTCGGCCACCATCCTCTCGCCTCCGGCCCTCCAACACTCCGCGCTTTCCACATCCATGAAACAACTCTCAGTACCTCAGTCCAACACTAATCTTCACCCAACATCTCACCGATACCGGCCCGTACATTGTTTTCGTTTATGCATTTTCTTTATAAGAAAAATATTTTACACCGAATTTATTTTTCAAAATTTCGACCGTTACGAAATTAATTTCATTTTTAATTCAATATAATTTTTTTTTTAACTAAAAACACTTTTTGAGTTAAAACCGTGTTAATGCACAATTACGAATCAATTAACTCGTCGGACGATCGTTAAACGCGTATTTAAATAGCAGTTGAAATTGTCCGTCGTGGTACACGAGCGAAAGCGGTACGGCGGCTGAGCGCGGACTGAGCGCGGCGCGGGCGCGGCGCGCGGGGCGGGGCGGGCAGGCGGGGCCGCCTCCCCAGGCAACCACTGGCCGCGCTACCCGCTGTCACCGATACCTCCCTCCCCTCCCCTCCCCGAACACCCCGACCACTAAGCTTTTCAATAACAATAAAAATAATAATATTAATTTCATATTTGCTCACCGCCATTGTGTATGTGTCATCATAGAAAATAAATTTCAGCTTTTATTGTCGTTGACTCTATCAATCAATAAAATAATTAATCACCATCCCGTAAGTGACATTTTTATATTTTATGAAACGGCCATCTATCGGTTCTTAAACAATAAGTTTATTGCCCCTAAAGATACATTCAAAATGTATGCGCTTTGTATGCGGACGAGTTTTCATGAAAATTGTGTCAAGTGGAAACGCGCGCGCAGTAACCGCGCGGGCGCGCCGCCCATAAAAACAGATCAGTAGATTAGAGCGAGATAGATATAGAATATAGTGGGCGTGCGCATGCGTTAGAAAGAGTTGAAAGGATTTATAACATGCAACAAAGTAAGGTTCAAAGACGTAACTTTATCAATACTTAATGTGAAACTTTACAGAGCGTGCAAATAATTTGTATATTTAAAATATGTTATGTTTGTTTTACCTGATGTGCGAAGCGAATTTTTTTTATTTCTCATAACTTTCTAATATTTCGTGAAGGTGACTTCAATCACTTTTGATGGCAGACAAGAAACTTATAAAGTAGGTAAAAATGCAATGATAGTCGATTTATACCTACTTATTCTTTTAGTGTTTAGGTTTAGAGTAGGTACCTATCTATAAAATGTGCTAATTAATTTGATACAATAAATATTTACGGCCGTATTCATAAAAAGTTATCGAATATCTAAACACTTGCTAAAGTCTGGTTTTTGATAGAGAAACCACACTTTAGCAACTGTTTAGATGTTCGATAACTTTTATGAATAAAGCCGTTAGTATTTATGTCCTCTTGGGGGGCGCCATATTTAATTTAATGTGACGTCACATAGTCAAACGATGATACCTAGGTAAGTAGTTAAGAAGTTATGAGAGAACAGATGAACATACTAAATACCTACACATAAATACCTATACACCGGTCAAAATCATAACCCTCCATTTTGCTTAGCCTTTGTCGGGTAAAAATTAAACAGTTTCTAAGGAATGTATGTTACAGTTTCTTAAGAATGTAAACATACATTTATTGAGAATCGATTACTCAAGTTTTAGTCCCAACATACAAATACCTAACGTTTACCCA
Organism: Antitype chi; assembly: GCA_947359405.1. Lineage (NCBI taxonomy): Eukaryota > Metazoa > Arthropoda > Insecta > Lepidoptera > Noctuidae > Antitype > Antitype chi. Next base: position 7,903,027 of record OX375813.1, on the reverse strand, counting down.
ATATTACATGCAAAATATTATAATTAATTTTAAAACTATAATTACATACATTATACCTAGGTACCTATTTTATACGTTGCATACCCTGTCACAGTAAATAAGTATACCTATACCTATAGATAGGTATAATTATATTAAGTAAGTAGTATTATCTTGGATCGCTTTACGAGGCGCGAGACAAAGCGGACGTGTGATTTATATTGATAATAATGAAATACACAATTACTACAAATAAATAAAATTATTTGCGACGTCAGTATAAAAGTAAAGTGTGTCGCGGGTGACTTGTACTTAGTTCTAACTGACTTACATTGTGCAAAATGAACTAAATATTTTTAAACTATAAGGAAAGTGCCTCTGTTAGTATGTCTAACCCAGGTTCGAGCCCGTTTGGTCGTAGCCAATTACTTCGGCGTAGTCCTCCACCGACGCCTACTGAACCGGTACCTCCGAGCGACCCAAATCCACCAGCAACCGCGGAGAATGAACTGCCGAGTGAAGTCATCAGTACGCCAGAGATCCAGAGATGGATGGGGTCTATAGATGCCATCCTGAACGAAGTTTGCAGTATTGTTGGTGAAGGGAAAATGAACTCAGACCAGAAGCTTCGTGTTTCCACCCTTTGCAGAAAGGTCTCGAGTGGGACTTCTCAAATGGCCGTCTTATACCAATCGTTGAAGCAGAAAACGATTCTAGCCCATACCACAATCCAGCACCTACAGAATCACCAGAACGTTGCGCAATCTCTCCAGCAGTTCAAAGAGGTCGTAGAGACAAAGATGAATCATTCGGAAGGTTCCTCTTATGCAAACATGGTGAAGAAAGGTTCCGATAACTTCGTACGTCCTGCAAATTTGAGATCAGTTGCCATCTACCCCAGCGATAAGACCCAAACAAGTGACGACACCAAGTCACTAGTACAAAAGATTATCTCCCCTGAGCAACTAAAGCTTCATGTCCGTGGCCTGAGAAAAGTAAAAAATGGGGGCGTTTTGATTAGCACAGACCATAAAGGCGATATTGAGAAATTAAAGAATTCGGAGAAGTTAGTGTCATCGGGCCTTACAATAGAAGAACCTTCTAAACGTCGCCCGAGGGTTGCTATCATTGGTGTCCCCGTTACCCTTACTGAGCAGGAGGTATTCGAGTGTATTTTCGAGCAAAACCTCTCAGATAAGTTGCCGAATATAACTCGCGAGTCCTTCGTTGAGAGTATTAAACTGAGCCATAAATCGGGTAAGAAAGACCTTCCTACCTGTAATTACATCTTAGAACTACCCGCTAGCATTAGGAAAATGTTAGTAAACCAAAGCCGAATTTTTATTAATTGGACATCATGCCCTGTGAGAGATTTCACGATAGTCACCAGGTGCTTCAATTGCCAGCAGTTCGGACACGCAGCCAAGTTTTGCCGAGAAACTAGTCCTACTTGTAACCACTGTTGTGAGACTGGACACTCGTTCAAGGAATGCAGCAGCAAATCTTCTCCCCCTCAATGTGCGACGTGCAAACGGTTCAAGAGGAAAAGTGACCATCAAACTGGTGACGTAACTTGCCCGGCGCGCATATATGCTGAGCGGAACTATATCAATTCAATAGATTATGAAGGCGCCTAAGAGCGCCGCCGTATTCTTGTATTTTTAAGCACACAAACAGGTACTTTATCCTTTATTTATATTTTTATTTGGTTTGTAACGATCATGGCAAATCAGCTAATTTGTGATCTAGATAGTTTTGCTGTATCTGAATCTAAAATGTGTAATGTAGAGGACTGTAAACACCTTCTTCCTTCTGGTGTCAAAACATTAACCCTGCTCACACAGAATATTCGCAGCATTAATCGGAACATGAACGGCTTTGAAGTTTTATTACAGAATCTTGATATAAGCTGTGATGTTATCGTCCTCACAGAATGTTGGTTGTCAAAACAGACAGTCAACTTACCATCTCTTGACGGTTATTATTCATACAAAACTGAGAGAAACATAAATCAAAACGATGGATTAGTAGTATATATCAAAAACAATCTACGTGCAATCAAAGAAGAACCGGCATCACAAGATAGTAATTGCTTAATAATTGAAATCAGTCCCGATACAGTACTCATGGCTATTTATAGGCCTCCTTCACAAAATATAGACAGATTTTTAGATTCACTCGACACAAACTTAAAATCCTTATCATCTTTTAAAAACATAGTACTTTTGGGTGACATTAACATTAACATTGCTTCTGAGAAAATAGATACCCATGTACATAATTATCTGAATATTTGCTCATTTCACGGACTACTACCAGCTCACTATCACCCCACGCATCAGAGCGGTTCATGCTTAGACCACATCATTCTAAAATCCAAAAATCCATCCAAAACATTGGTTACTAATTCCTCGCTTACCGATCATCAAGCTGTTTTACTAACATTACAAATAAGTTCACCTAGAAAAAACTGCATGCGTAGCTATACTAAAGTCAACATGACAAACCTCGAAAATGACATACGCGGAATTAATTTTGACCCTGTTTATAATTCAAACGATGCAAATATTTCTTTAAAGTATTTTATAGATTCGCTACAATCTTCAATAAGCAAAAACACATTTACTAAGACAATGCCTAGAAAGTATAGTTGTATCAAACCTTGGATCACACCCGGTCTCGTTCGTTGTATAAGACATAGAGACAAACTTCACCTAAAATTGAAACTTGCACCTTATAACGAAATACTTTCTGTTACATATAAAAGGTACCGGAACTTCTGCAATAAACTTTTGAAAAAACTAAAAAATCAGTATGATAAAAATGAATTACAGAAGGCGGGGAAAAATAGTAAGCTTGTGTGGAAATTTATAAAAACGAATACTTTTAGAACAAAAAATCCCGAGCCTCCGCTTGATTTACTGTGTTCAGAGATAAATCCATCCGAAGCTATGAATAAAGTGAACAACTTCTTTACTAACGTTGGTAAAAAATTGGCTGAAAAATCATTAAATTTTAATACTTTATCCCCTCAAAACACGACTGCGACATCCTCTACAGTAAATTCTTTTGTTTTATTAGATACCGACGTTAACGAAGTTGTACGATTATTATTCGGGTTAAAAGATGTCTGTGCTACTGGGTGGGATGACATACCTAATAATATACTTAAAAGATTTAGATACATACTAGCCCCTCCGCTAACCCACATTTTCCAGCTATGTTTATCTAAAGGAATATTCCCCAAACTCCTTAAAAAAGCCTTGGTCACTCCTGTATTCAAGTCTGGAGACAAAAACTGTGTGAATAACTACAGACCCATTTCAGTGTTAACAGGACTTTCAAAAATTTTAGAAAAAATTATTAACTGTAGGTTGATAAAATATCTGGAAGATAACAAACTACTTTCAGATAATCAATTTGGATTTAGGGCCAGTAGATCAACCGGCCAGGCAGTACACAAATTAACTAATTATATTGCTACCAATCTAGATAATGGTATGCACACAATTGGTATCTTTCTAGACCTTGCCAAGGCCTTTGACACTATTTCTTGTACTTTACTTTTGCACAAGCTTGAAACACTAGGGATAAGAGGAGCACAACTTCGACTATTTACTGATTATCTCAGCGAGCGTCATCAATGTGTAAAAATAGGTCAGTATACAAGCTCGGAACTTAAAAATAGTGATTTTGGAATTCCACAAGGCAGCATTTTGGGCCCCACCTTATTTTTAGTCTATATAAATGAACTGTGCAGCCTGCCACTTCAAAATGGTGTCATAATGTCTTATGCTGATGACACCGCTTTACTGTTCTCAGCTAAATCAAAAGATGAGGTCTATGAACATGCTCAAAATGGTTTTAACATAGTGTCCGATTGGCTCCGTAATAACATCCTAACATTAAATGCAGATAAAACAAAATACATTTTATTTGCAATGAGAAATACTAATATACCGCTTACTAATCTAAACATTTACGCACATAATTGTACCACGAACGCTGACACTGCATGTTCTTGCACTACTTTGGCTAAAGCTGACCATTTGAAATATCTAGGTGTCACTATTGACTCGAATCTAAATTTCCGTAAACATATCGATTTACTTTGTACTAGAATGCGCAAATTAATATATGTTTTTAAGAACTTACGGAACCTAGCCGACTATAAATTAATTAAAGAGGTTTATTTAGCTTTGTGTCAATCCATTCTTAGCTATTGCATAACTTCCTGGGGTGGTGCAGCAAAAACCATTTTACTTCCTCTAGAGCGTGCTCAAAGAGCAATTCTGAAGGTTGCTACCTTTCGCCCTTTTAGATTTCCTACGCAACAGCTCTACATTGCATGTAATGTACTAACAGTTCGGCAATTATTCATTCGAAGCATAGTACTACACCAGCACACTGCACTTCCTTTTAACCCAGTACCTTCCGACAAGAGAAGGAAGGATTTAGTTTGCATAAAACCTCAAACTAGACATGCGTTTGCTAATCGATTTTATGTGTTTTTAGGTCCTTTTCTGTATAATAGACTTAACAAATTAACGAACATCTATATTTTAAGCTATAAAAAATGTAGTACTAAGTTATCAGAATATCTAGCGTTGCTCAGTTACACAGACACAGAAAAACTTCTAGAAATTATGTCATGACGATAATTTATTCCCTCGTAAGTATTTACTTTTGTAGTATTTACATTGGCTTAGTTGTAGGTATTAATGTTTAATTACCAATATGCTTTATCTCATAGTTGTTAATCGATTATTTTTATATCAATTGAATTTTTAATGTTAATGTCCCAAATTAATTGAAATGTAAAGTGATGGCCCGAAACACAGGTTTGAATGAACCTAGATCGGGTGGGTCGCTATCTATCATTCTAATTCCGAAACATTACCACTTGCACTTTTAGTAAAAATATTTTAGAAATAGTTTTATTTTTAGGCACTATAATTGTATGGGAAATTTACTACTGTTAGCTAAATGTACTCTTTTTGTATACGTTTTTATTAAAATAAATTATTATTATTATTATTAAAAAAAAAAATCTTTATTTACAACAGCAGCTAACTATCTACTTATTTAAATTTTATTTTATGATAATTTAGTATTATGCGAATATGGGTGGAATAGGTAGCTATGGAGACGAAATAAGAAATAATTAACAAGTTTATTAGAAAATTAATTAGAAATTTATGTAATCATAATTAATACCTAGAGCACATTCGAGTTTCCCATTGAACTTATCCTATCTTAAGTACCTACCTATAAGGTAGGTAATAACTTTAATTGTAAAATATTTTAAAGTAGAGTAGCAAGGCATTTGCAAATTCTTTATTTATAAAGTTTTATTTTCATTTTAAGGAGTGTTTCAAAAGATTAATTTAATCACAATACCTACCCATTCCAACAACGAGAAATAAGAATTTCTGTAATAAACTTAATAGCTTAATAGCTTTTTGCTGATGTTAGCTTAAAATTATGTTGTGATGTAATGTAGGTAAGAATATACATTTCTTTATTGAGAATTACATTGAAAGCTCATGTTTAAATAGGTACTAGCTTTGGAGATCGGAAGTTATCCCACGGGAATACTTCGAAGGCATAAAGCGTTTTCTAGCTGACACAACTATGTTAGGTGAGCTCCTACCAAGTTATGACAATCTGGTACTTCGTTCAGAATACCAATTTACAAAAGATCTACTTTTTTAAGTAAACATTTCTTATTTTTTTCTATATTTTAAACTATTATCCCCCGGGAACGTACTACCGGGATAAAAAGTATCCTATGCATTAATCTTGGTTATAATCTAGGTATCTGTATGCTCAATTTCTGTAATCCAACTTCTGAAGCAGCAAAAATATTATATACCTAGGTACTTTTTTTATTAGATAATAAATAAGATTAGGTTAATTTTTGTGTGATTTAGGTTAGTTTATTTAGTGAGTAAGTGATCATTTGTAAAAGCACGATGGGATTGACATTGTCACATTTGTGTACATAAAACCCTTAAATAAATAAAGAAAAAAAAAGACTGGTATCCTACTATCCTACTAATGTTATAAATGAGAAAGTTTAGTTGTTTCGATGTTTGTTATTCAATCACGCAATAGTTTGTAACCTAAAATAACGCATTGAATATTTTTATCCCTATAGTACTTACGTTCCCGAGGGACAATTTTCGATCTCCACGCGAGCGAAGCCGTTTGCCAAAGCTAGTTATTTATATCACTTAGTAGCTGTTGCCCGCGACTTCCTCAGCGATCCAGGATAAAAAGTAGCCTGTGAGCTTACCCAGGTCATGGTCTATCTGTGTGCCAAATTTCATCCAAACCGTTAAGCCGTTTTAACGTGAAAGCGTAACCAACAAATAAACTTAGTATCGCATTTGTTATATTAAATATGTCCTGTTTCTGGAATTGTTATGAACAAGCTTCGAAATAACCAAATTTTGATGACTCCACTATTGAAAATAGACAGTTGATCACCTTGAGTAGTCTTTTCCCTACAAGATACATCACTCTGAACAAAGGCTTTAAATTACTTCGCAATAGAGTCACTACTTCCCTATTTGCTTACGAGTTGCTCTTCATACATAACGTGAAAGCATTTGATGGAGTGGGCCCCATGACACTAAATAATGCAAGCGCTCTGTGGAATGAGGACGTCTTAGACGTTTGTTCCTCTCGTGTGAGGAATGAAGAGTGAGGCATCATGTTCCTCATCGCGTATGATATGACGTCAGCGGAAGATGCTGAGTACAGCCAGTAGGGTTGCCTAGCACACGATGTTTCTGAATTGATTGTATTGTGTATGACCAATTTCTGAAGAATCTACTAGGTAAGTACTTAATCTTACTTCTTCATCCTCTGCCTAGCCTTTTCCCAACTATGTTGGGGTCGGCTTCCAGTCTAACCGGATGCAGCTGAATACCAGTATTTTAGATGGAGCGACTGCCTATCTGACCTCCACGACCCAGTTACTGGGTAATACGACACCCAAGACAAGACTGGTTTCAGACTTGTTTGTCAGATACGCAGACGATGCCGCTGATAAAAGCTTGCTTTGAATTATATTTAGTTTTTACTAGTTTTATTATTAGTTGCTTATAAATATTTTTGATTGAGCCATAAAAGAGATCTTACCTATGATTGCAAGAAGCTTTTTTAACACGCAGTGCAGCAGGCTTAGCACGAGAACCGTACACAAGCGCCTTGTCGTCGGAAGAGTAGACAAAGATGATGTTTCCGTATAGACAGTTGACAGTTTTCCCCCGAAAAATGTAGACAAGCAATTTTTATTCTACAGTAGAGTAGAAATAGAAAGTGTCATGCTAAGCCTGCTGTGCTAAATAGTCAAGTATTTGACTGCAACTGCCTGGATACGGCAAAGTTGTTAATTTCAGGCCTGCATACTGTAGGTACCTACATCTTTTGACAAGTTCACTTTAACTCTCTAAGGGCTGATTGTTCAATAGTCAGATAACTTTATCTGAAGAATAATTACGTTAATCCTGCTAATATTATAAATGTGAAAGTTTGTGTCCCGTTTGTGTCACGTGAAAACAGCTGAACGAATTTGGACGAAATTTGGCAAACAGATAGTTAGTAACCTAGATTAACATATAAGATACTTTTAATCCCGGTAATACGTTCTCGTGGCATAATTTTCGACCTCTACGCGGGCGAAGCTGCGGGCAGCAGCTAGTTTGAAATATTTTCGACACAAAAGCTCAAAGTCAAATCGCAATATTTTTTCGTCAGGTAAAAGTTTAATCTGTCTATAGAAAAATCAGCCCTAAGACACTCTATAGATAGAGATTATAGATTAACACTAATATCTGCAGTGGTGGCCCGTTGGTATCAGCGCCAACTGACTGCATGTCTTTTTTTTTTTTTTTTGAGGATGGGAAATCATCAAATAACTTCTCCCGCTCTGGGTGGAGCAGGAGGGCGTGTCAGACTTTTACTGACTAAAACCCACCCGTGTTCCCTCAGTTGCCTGTGTGCTAGGGGCGACGGTATCTCTTTCGAACAACCCGCACCCCTGGCAGGCATCGGCCCTTGCGGACCCCACCCTTTGGTGCTGACATCTCTTTGAGGCGCGCGTGGAACACAACGCGCCGTCGACCCGGGCTTGGTCCTTACCGGACAGCGAGCTACCCATTACTCACCGTCCGCAAGCCCGCGCCTACGGTGGCCGGGAATCAGCCTGGGATTCCCGACGCCCAGGGCTTCTCCCGCGGCGACTACGGCCGTGAGGGCGCATATACTGCCTCTCCCTCACGTGCGCCGCCTCCCTCTTCGCGAGCATTACTGCTTCGCAGAAGGAGGTGACGGCTAACCATTCACTCTCGCTCCGTACCATGGCCTGCACCAGGGCCGGACGCGAGAGATCGCCGCCGCCGATCGCCTCCACGAGGACACGGCGGTGCTCCGCCCAAGCCGAGCAGACCGCCACCGTATGCTCCACCGTGTCCTCAGGGCGATCTTCGCAATGGAAGCACCCGGGCGTTTCCTCCCGCCTTATACGAAACAGGAACCTCCCGAAACAACCGTGTCCGGTGAGGACCTGCGTCAGGCGGAAGGTGAGGACGCCATGCCGCCTCTCAAGCCACTCCTCAAAGAGGGGACTTACCGCCACTATCGTGGCGTGCCCAGCACTGGGTTGCGACAATCGCACTCTCCATGTCGCCATGAGATCCCGCCGGAGCTCTGTCCGCTGCACCTCGATTTCTCGCGGCAGCGGAGTAACGCCCCGGCGTTTGGCCTCCTCGCGCCACTCCCAGATGTGCGCGAGGACCTTTGCCTCCAGATCCCATGGCGGTAATCCGGCAAGGAGGCCCGCCGCCTCACCTGAGATCGTGCGGTATCCCCGGATCATCCTGATCGCCATGACCCTATGGGACGCCTTCAGCCTTCGGGCTGGTTGGCGCCTCAATGTAGGCGCCCACACCGGCGCCCCGTATAGGGCCATGGACCGCACGAAGATGCATGTCTTGAGTTCGAACCCAGGCATACACTTTGAGCCGTTTGGGGTCGATACGCTCGGATCATGGGGCCCAAGTGCACGTCTCCTCTTTAAGGAAATTTCTCGCCGGCTGATCGACACTTCACGTGACCAGAGAGGGCTGGGTCATTCTTTGGCCAAAGAATTAGCATTGCCATTTAACGTGGTAATGCTGCCAGTCTTCTGGGTACGTTTCCTGATGACAGCGATGGGGACGAATCCTTCAACGCCTAAGTGTCCTTTTGTTTTTGTATTTGTTTGTTTAGTTAGTTAGTTTTTTTTTTTATTCCTATTCAAATAAATCTAAGTTACTAATTGTGTATTTAATTTCATCATCACTGGTCTCCAAACGGCGAAGAAAAACATCAAGAGGAAACCGGCATGTCCTAGAACCATAACTTTTAAGACATCCGACATCCACCAACCTGCACTGGGCCCGCGTGGTGAAATATGGACCACTCTCTCTCACTGAGAGACCTGTGTGCCAGCAGTGATAGGAACATTATAGGCTGTTTTTTTTGTAATATCTCCTGACTCATCTTTTAACAATTTTATTTCAATACTCACAGTGACGTAGAGCACTTACATAAACTCTACTTAAAAATATTTACAACATGCACCGAGGGCTTCATAGATTTCGACACCCCTCGTGAGATAGGGAACAAAACAGCACCATATAAGTATAAAGCTCCGTCGCAAAGTAGGTACGTATCATACGTATGGTACCTACTCCACGCTCCAAACACTCGCGTTATTTGTGAAAATATGAAAAATACTACGTACTTAAGAGGCAATAACTCTCTGGGTGAGGCATTAAGAGGCATTATGAGCCACTCAGATGTTTTTCAATTTGGTAGAATGGCGTCTGCGGTGTTCATCTTTATGGCAATGTGTACCTAACTGGAATGCTTCGACAGCGCTTCAGCCCAGCGTGTCTGCCTTCGCTGAGTGCCCACACTCTCGGTTTATTTCACTAAACAACACGTGAATGTCTCGCCACTACTCAAATGTACCAGCTCGCATACAAACTTATTGCTACCTCGACTTTATGTATTTCAAATTAGCGAATTCAGTTGATTGCACATTGTTAGAAACTACGTAACCTATAGAGCAATCGTAAAGTAACTATTTATCTACAGGCGTTCAGTTAATTAAACTTTTGTTTGCCAATACTAAAGTTAAGCAGGCAGCATAAAACTGAAGTATTGTGTTGCCTGTATATATCCAATGCAATAAAAATATTTGCTATTTTGTAAACCAACTAATCCTACTACAAACGTCACAATAATAACAGAGGAACTCATAATTCATTCTCAAAATCAACACCATTGACAAGTTGATATAGTAAAAAAAATTGGAAATAGTGTAAAAATAAGCTGCGTGGAGCGAAACACAATGCAAACCATTGTGTTATATTGCGTAAAACGAAACGGCGAGGTACAAGCCCGCTCTCGGCGCCCTTTTTTTCAATTCGAAAGTCGAATGTCAAAACGTCAGTGAGCCTATGAAAGCAACCAAATATTAGTAGGTAGCTTGTTGGGAACACACACGCGGCAGTGGCCACACAGGACGCCATATTGCAACATTAGAAAACGGCCGTAAGTTATGAGTTTTCACGCAAAAAGTTAACGCAATCAAATCAACGACATATCGGTCACACGTCAACCGTGAAATGAAATGTTCAGCCGACGGCCGCTGGCCTGGAAATTGGTTTTGAATGCGTGTTGAAATAATGATGTTCTGATTCTATTAAGTAACGTTTCATGTTTCAGCGATCCAATGTTCAATTGTGAAAAAGTAGACCTACTTTTTAGAACACATTGACAATGTCGTTGTAGGAAAACCACTTTTCAGGTTTCGTAACGTGCTTCATTTGTTTTGTGCGTTTTCCGGTTGTCTTGAAGTGATTGTTATCACAATTTCATCATTTTTTTTTTCTTCATTTCAGCCAAAAGACGTCCACTGCTGGACATAGACAACCTCCCCAGGATGTCTCTGTGATCAACGCGGTGAAAACCGGAAGCGATCACCGCATGGTAAGAGGCACATTCAATAATTCACATCAAGCTGGAAAGATGTCCGCTGTTGAAGTCTACGTTCCGTCCAGCACCGATCGAAAGCTCGAACTCCAGAATCGTTTCGAGTGCCTAGGGAGCTCCATGGACGATTATAACGATGGGTTCGTGGAAACTGTCCATACGGTCGGACACGGTTACAGTTATCACAATGTGCAATAGCAAAACCCGGATGCACATGTTGTTTTAGCATCAACATAATTACGTACTTAGATACCTTCTCTGAGCTCTGTCGTAGCATTTGTAGCTTATTGTCCACGACCGCTACGCGACCTGTTAAAGAAAAATGATTTATGATTTAGACGTAAGACATTCTGTCTGATTCTATCTCTTAGATTCTTTCCAGTATCTATCCGTGAAATTGCTATAATTAGAGATGAATGAAATAAAATTTTAGGTTGTGACCTAAGTAGGTACGTTATGTGTCAGAAAGTGAATAGATTCTCACTTATTCCGAGACGATATTTGACGTAGGTAAAGCTGTAGAATACAGCGTGATATAACTGTGATATAGTGTCGCTGTCAATGTGATATGTAGTGTAATGAAAAATACATTCAGCATTACGTGTAACCTCGCAAAACAAACTGAAGATTCACCCGTGACAGCGCTCACAAAAACTGTTCATATACGAATACGACAAACTGATGCCATAAAATGTCATAAAAAATATTGCGCACATCTCTCGGTAAAAAGAATAAGAGAGCATAAAAAGGCTGTTGGTGGGGAGCGACCCAAGCGAGGTGAGGAGCAACAAATCGCGCGCATTATAAATGACAAATGTAAGCTGCGCGCACGCGGTGTAGGGTTTCGCCCACCCGCGCGCCGGATTAGTTTCAGCTTACTTTCCGCTCCGCTCCCTGCCCTGCACCGAAATAGCACTCGCCCTCTGCCCTTGACGTCTGACATACTGATATCAATACTACACTGATCCTCAACTAGACTCATTTATTGACAAAAATATAAATAGGCAGAAGTTATTTTCAAATTGTAGTGCTTCTTACCGTACCTACGAACTTAATTTTCATGGAAAAAAATGATTTCAAAACACTTTATGAGGCTTTATACTTTTGTTAGTAGCTCTACGGATACGTGGATAATAATAGACAGTTAAGTGATATTAAAGAATGTTGTGCCTTCATTATCATTAAGAGAGCAATACGTGAATAGCTCGTTTACTATTTTTAGTAGGCAATCTCGGTAAAATAGGGATATTTTGGTAAGTTAATGATGGTAGAGATCTTCTAATGGGCATCTAGTTACGTGATGCTTGATGTGATTCAGTACATAAAGTAATAAATTTTACAGCAAAGGCTAGTGAGAGGCGGTGTGACGTAAATCCCGTAATGGTGTGTCCGGAACCCGCGTGTAGCGCGTGTGAGAGCGACAATGCGCCCGCGTCGACCGCGACAATGGCTGCTCTACGCTCGCAACTAAACCTATTGAATAATTCTCACTTGAGAGTATTTAAGCTTTTATCGAGGTGCGGCCATAAATCGGTGCGCAGACGCTGTAATCCCCGCCCCCGCTGCGCCCGCGCCCCGCCGCTAGCTATAAACAGAAGTCAACGTGTTGGACTTATAAATCGTGCTCTTAACTATTGTATCTCACGCCACAATAATGAAGTTAGCTCGTTCAGGAAGAAATACGGGCACCACGTGGGTGGCCGCCGCGGTCGGAATAAATCCCCACAGATTATTGCATACGAATGCTTATAAATGATTTTTTGTGTGTAAGGCGGTAGTCTGCGTTGACACCCGAATCTCCACAGCCGGTGAAAGGGTCCCTGAAAAAACAAACGTTAACCGAGCTGCGCGGGCGCACAGCGATAACGTGGCGACGACGTGTCAGCCCACAGTCACCTCAACTTTAACGATCTCGTCAATAACCGTAAAACAAGCTTCTAATGACTAAATCTTCTAGGATATTTTTGATAAAGGCAGTCGTAAATTGTAAGTTTTTTTTATAAAATATTCTTTCAAATGGTGATTTATTTGTAGACCTAAGAATAAATCTGTGTCATCTTCGTCTTACGAGTGTCGATGTTATCAGAGGTTAAGAATTTTAACTACGCAAAAAGTTCAAGGATCGTGTGTGCTTTATGACAGTCGCAGTTTTCAGTTCACTCCCAAGAAATCACAATATTATTTATATTTATTTTACAGCGCTCAACCTAAACAGCAGCTTCGTAGACCAAAGCCTAGGCAAAAGAAGGTATTCTTAGTTATTTTCTTAAGTCTACATGATTTAATAGACACTTGGGTAGACACATTGCACACATAAATTCGGTTCGCCCAATTTTAATCTCAAAATTTGTGTGAGCCGTACTTCCTGTCAAACATCGACCAAATTACTTGGAGTGTGCCAGCGTGTAAGGTTACCACATGTTCAAAGTGAACGTTCATATATTCAACCAAGCTCCGCAAGCACGACGCGACGTTAGAAAGGTCGTGACGAATGTTCGCCATTGATCGCCAAACAGAATGCGCGTCAAAAGGCGTGCGTAATCGCCCTTATAAACAAACACTCGCGCTCAACACTAAAACTGATATATTTCACCAAACTTTTATATTCGTTCGCTCCAACTTAAAATATATTACTTTTTCTTTAGCACCTTTTGTATCTTTTAGTGCCTTGTGTCCCCGGTTTTATGGGCGCAGGCGGTTCGTAAATCATTGTAGTAGAAGTGGTGTACAATCGTAAACAATAACGTTTCCCGCGGGGCGAGATGGCGCGGGCGGTCGGACGCCAGCACCTCGGCCGCAGGCGACGACAATCAAGCCTAGTTATCTAGAGTTACTAATTATGGTTTTCGAACGTTTTTGCAATCTCAACAATCATTCGCATTGTTCTCAAAAGGCTTAAGTCGTATTTGAAAGAACTTGCAAATAGAGACCAAGAAATCACTTGAACATAAAAAGAGAAGTTTCGATACAAAACATAATTATGGAGAGGAGCTCACATAAAATTAAGCCATAACATTATTTAATATTATTTTGACAAAGAAAACAATTTTCACACCGAGTTCAATGTGGACATTACATTCCCAATAACCGTTAATCCGGAGACGTGCTACAGTTATAAATTAAACTTTATATCATTTTTAATGACCGCTTCGAATGGTGTTTTGATTGCGGCCGGCTGGAGGCGTCGACAACTCGACACGATGATAAGGCGACAGTTAACGCGACACACAAAAAACGCACGTTTAATGGCCAAAAAACCGACTCTCGCGCAACGCACAACAGTCCAGCCTTCGACCACATCACCACATAGAGAAATACTTTTATGTGGATTCCTACATCGCGACACACTTCAGTTTTATGAGTTTCTATAAACTTCAACTTGACGTTAGAAGACGTTAATAATTTAAAAATATCGTTCCTAATACCTCGTTTTGTAGAGCATTATGGATTTCAACTCGTGACCATGACACGACCGCGCTTTAAAATAACCGAACTTTTTCAGCAGTAAACAGCAATTAAATCGCACGCTTAATAATAAACCGGAATATGTCAAAAATTAAGGATTCCCACTTTTGTTAATAAAACGAACTAACTCCGATTGAAGAATCTATAGGTTCAATCCCGCCATTCAAACAAACTAAAATGGCCGATTATTAGATCACCCCTCTCTTTTCTACAAAAGCACGCGACAATGCATTTCATGCGATAGAAAATTATTCAGTAATGTGGCGACCGTGATGTGAGATTGGTGTCGTTGTTTTGTTACAACGGTGAAGTAAGGTGAAATAATTCGGTTTATTTTCAAATGCAGTTGAGACTATTCTACTTCATTTTTTTTCTAAACTAGCATGTTTTCGTTTTACTTCACTTTAGTTGAAAACGGTGTAATAATACAATAAGTACTATTTAGACTTGTTGCAGTTTATCATTAAGCTATAATTGTATAGATAAGAAAGATTGCGTATTAGTGCGTTTTAGTATAAAATTATTACTTTTATTCGAGAAGCAATTCATTTTACATCTGTTTATTACCAAAAATAACGGTAGATTTAAATATTACTTGTGTTTATTTCGGTTTACGTTTTAAATGATCCTTAAGTCTAAAAGTACTCTAGCAATTGCTGCAGTTTATTACAAAATGTACTTTAAATTTATTTCAAATACCCATTTAAAAAAAGGATTAATTTGGTAGTTCCATAGTTTTAATCCTGAAGATGACGTCTGAAAATAGGAAGCAGCGGTGCCTAAAACTTCTTATGATGAGTAATAATGCTGGATGTACTGATACGGATAATTGTAAGCCAGTCGAAATAAAAGTATGTAAATAACGTCGTGTTTACATAGTTAAACGCAGTTAAGTGCAGTACCTCGACTGTAAATTTGCAAGTGAGTAAACGTAACTATCGCGTTACGATTTTTATTCTCACTCTTATAATTATTCTTAGCATTATGATCTATCAGTAAAATTTACCGCAAACGAAATAGTTACGTTTACTCTCTTGCAAACTTACACTCGGGGTAGTATCCATAATACATTTTCACGTAATATTCTCTGAATTAATTGAGGGTTTTACCTTTTTATTGAATGTTGTGAAATTATTTTAGAATTTATTTTAGAGTTTGTTCAATGAAATAGACGATAAAGTCCAGCGCAGCATACAGGGACACGAGGTCTCCAGCTCACCATGCAGGAAATCAAGGTTGCTAGCGCCACCATGCAGGAAGTCCAGGTCGTCGTCAAGCAGTTCTTCAAATTCTTCTTCAGACTCGTCTTCCTCGGACTCATCTTCCTCAGGTTCATCTTCCCCAAGCTCTGATGATAACTCACGTTTACCCGAAAAACCATCTCCGATACTGTGTAATGATGACGAACGTGACAGTAATGAAATCATTGATGACACTCCTCCACGCCTTATAAAAAAATACCAACGTAAGTAACAACGTGTTATTGTTACAATAAACTGTTTTATTATCATAAGTACAATCATTTATTACAATTCACTTGTTTACCTACTATAATTTCAGAATGAATAAAAATTATCACACACGCCTGCAAATGCCATTACCAAGAACTTGCTAGTTTCATATTCTGATTGTTCTTCTCATGATTCTGACGAGTGCGACCAACAGCTACCCTGTGGATGTTCCTAATAAAAAGGCAAATGCCATTGAAAGAATTGTAAATCCGGAACAACAACTACTAGAAATTACAGTAAATATGTATTCAATAACATTCTAATAAATAATATAATAAGAAGAGGATGGACTAATACAATTAATATATATAATATTTTCTTATTTTTAAATATACATAAGTACATACATAATATATAAATAAATAAGTACTATGCATAATGTTAAATAAAATAAATACATGTATTTTAAAATAACCTTGTAAATAAATATAAATAAAAAGTAATGTAAATTCAGCATTAAAACAGTATTAATTATATTATGTTTTATGGTTTTTAGAACCCAACTAACTCAGGTGAAAATCTAAATTCCATACCAAATTATGTGATTTCTCCGTTATATTCTGATGAGAGCGATGTAGATCTGACTGATGATGATCCTCGTTATGTGTACACGACTGACAACAGAAACAAAAATAAACCAAGAAACTTCTTTATTCCGCCATCTGGATAGTCATCAAGTTCCTGTGACTCTGTTGGTTCAAATACTGAAGTAAAAAGAGGCCGAAAACGAGTAAGTGATACTTCAAAGTAGAAACAAAACAGAGCCAAACGTTTACGTAAAAGCGGTCAGTCATACATGTCTGTAACAAAAAAGGGAAATAAATCCGAGTCGCTGTCTTTAACCACCGTTTACGGACAAAATAATGTAATTACTCTAGATACGAGCTGTTCAAATTTTATTGGGGATTACGGGACTTGAACCAGCAAAGAGCTTATGTTAAATCATATATGGTAGATATCAAGCCAAGATATCTAAATATATACGAACGCAGAGCATCCCCGAAAACCAAACAAAGCCTATTATTTCATTATTTACAATCAACAAATTAGAGTCTGTAAAACTTTTTTCAAAGATACCTTATCCCCTTATCCCTTATCCTTATCCCTTATCCTCATTTTATATCGAATGATATTCACCACACAGCAAAACATCCAAAGTATCACTCATAAATTCATGATCCGAGGGCATACGCAGAATGAAGCGGACAACATACACAGTTTGAGACAAAAAAAAGTTAAACAAAATGTAAAGTCCGGCCCAATCTATACCCCAGTTCAATTTATAACACTAATTAAAAACGCAAAAAAAATAACCCCCCGATTAACATCCATGAGCTAGTATTCTGGACCTTAAACTGTTGCAAGAGGAATGGGGCTTTAATTTTGGTACAGATGAAACCGGCCAAAATGTCAACTGGAATGGTGTTAAAGGGCACAAAAGAAAATCCGTTTCTATTTTATTTTAAGACAACTTACAAGGACGAAAACTACTGAGAAGTTAATGTGCGAAATAAGCGCAGGAAGATGAAATCAGTAACAGAAATAACCATGAAGGCAGCATATACGCAAAAACAGGAGATAAGCGCTAATAAAAAGAAGGACTTGAAAGAATTAATCGCAAAGGGGCAGATTCCATCTTATTAAACCAGTTTTTACAACTCAATTCTTTATCTTTTTTATACGTATCTTTTTTTTTTAAATATCTATGTATTTTGAATAGTCACAACTTACGAGACTGATTAAGACTAATAGGAAAATCCTACTTAGTTCTGTTGATTCTAATGATTGATTATAATTAATGTTGGTAGATGTACCAAGTACAGACGCCAGCACATCAAGCTACCCCAATCTATTAAATTTCTTTGATAGATTTTCAACATTAGTGCAAAATGATAAGGTTCATGTTCAATTGGGATAATTTGACAGTTTGGGGGAGGCTTGACGTGCTGGCGTCTGTACAAGTAGGTATTTAAGTAGTTTTTATTCTTTTGTATTAGAATTTTATTGTTCTTTAGCATAATTACGTAAAGCTAGAGATCTCTAAGAATTTTGTGATGACTATGAAACTTTTTAATACTATTTTGTGATTTAAAAAAAAAACGTTAATTACTAAGTAGGTACAAATTAATGATTTTAAGTTCCTATTACGACTGATTATTATGACTACTGTTGTTATTAGGTTAAGAAAGCAGTTACGATAAAACTCAAAATATAAACTGTTATTTTACATTAACAAATATAAAGGTGTTTTGCGGAATATTTCTGCATTTTTATTTCCGTTTTACTTTTAAAGTGTAATAAGTACTATACATCTAAATAGATTATATTATTTATTAATACTAAACTGAATTATTAAATATTAGTTTGCAATTTTTTTGAAAAAAGATCATTATTTTTTATACTAAACTGACATAAGTTGAAAGTTTAGAACATAAACTTAATTTATTCATTTGATATAAATAATATAATTAAACTACTATGTCAGTTATATTCTCTATACATCTCTCTACAATTTAAGACCAAAAAAATAAAAATAACACCATAAACACGTGAAAACCATCAAAATGTTTTCAACAAGGTGGAGACTCAAAACTTTGATCGCGATTTCCCAAAAAAGTGAATTTTTGTCTTATTCCGGTTTATTATTAAGCGTGCGAAATTTTCGAAATGCGGTTTTTGTTTGACTTTAGTGTGCATATCGTTGTAATTTAACGCTTATTGGTGTTTAAACAGCTAAATAAACCGTGAAACGAGGCCACAAAACGCGTAAAGACCATCGAACGATAACAAAAAGAGCGCCATTAATCTCTCATTGTGTGACGTCGGTGAAACGTCCCGTTTTGTTTGCGGACTCGTCCCGATTTATACGAACATCACTCGTTTACAGTTTGCCATTGTCCTTAAACCGACTGGGTGTGAGCAGACACAATGAACTTTACAAATGGGGCGAAAATAACTGACTATACATCATAACTGTGTACACAAGCCGTAAATTAAATGATGTGTGGCAATAGAAATCCACTGGATATCCTTTGATACTATCAGCCCGTTTGAGCTTCTGATAGAGGTTAAAAGTTGCGTGATGAGACCACCGACCAGTCGCGATTACAGGGTAGAGATAATATGAGATACTTACAACATGTAATTTGTCGGCATTTGCAAAGTGATAACAATTTACTTGTACTTCGAACGTTTCTTCTAAATTCCGAGCGCATTGCACCAAGGGACCGTTCGCTCATCCGCTAAACAAGGAAAAGAATTCGTTGCTATATGAATATTCTTTTGTAGAATTGGTCCCACGAGGCGCGCGTCCCGCGTCCCGGGGCCGCCACCCGCTTCTCATGCTCCGATTGACAGGCCGAGTCGTGTGACGGCCATTGTCACGCTGACATGTTGACACTGTCAAACTTGACTTCTGTCCGGATTCCGCATGTAAATCGTAAATACGGAAACATTACCCGCTTGCTTGACGCGCACAATGTAACGACAAATTAAATAATAGAATAATGTAGAGAATTTTACCGCGCACAGCTGCCGTTTTGTTACAAACGTTTTTGATGATTATTGACGTCAACGCAGACATGAAAAGAATAGTAGAAATATCGCGTTACTTGTAGACCTAGAGTACAAACCGTCAAATAGGAATGACAACATACAGAAACGCTTAAGTTTTAAATTAGTAGTAATATTTAATTAAATATAAGTTAACATAGTCATCCAAACGTTTTTACTTCTATTGTTTTGCGAAACGTTTTCGTTAAAAAAATATTTTGGACAACAAAGCTGATAACAGTATTTTCTCATTGGTATGCGTTTTGCCAATGATTGTTAGATTACATAACTTAGATTACATACAAACCTAAATAGCGCAGCGCTAGGCAGCCGCTACACAGTCTGCTATGCTTCCGCTACGAATCTGCTACGCCTCCGTTACGAATCTGCTACGTTTCCGCTACGCAATGTCGACGCAGCTGAACGCTGCGTAGCCGAAGCGGTCGAATCTAAAAGAATTTATTTATTTATTTATTTAAACTTCTCGCACACAAAAAGGTACAAAGGCGGACTTAATGCCTTAGGCATTCTCTACCAGTCAACCAAGGGTGGTGAAGAGATTAGATGGCAGGTGCTTAGGTTGAGAGGAACAATGAAGAATCCATTTAGGGGAATCTAGTCGCGGGCTCGAACTCACTGGTGGGCCTGGCTAAAACGCACACTGTCTCACCCGGCATCGTGTCTGACAGAGGTAGTATCAGTGATGAGCAGTTAGACGGTAGTCTACACGCACAACGTTATTGAGTCAGATGCAGGATCATTTATAGTAAAACAGACGCTTAAAAAATTAAGAAAAGTCCTTCGGAAGATCGGGTTTTATGAAAAAACCAACTGCATAAAACAATGACCAATAAAATTGATTGAATTTTTCGACATTTGAGGTTTGCCGGTACCGACTTGGTTTTGGAGATTTTACACTTCTTTTATTACATAAACACCCCAAAGTTAGGTTAAATCAGCAAGAAAAATGAATCTTTGTTGGCTCCTAACTTTTTAATGACTTTTTTTAGTATTTTGTTTCCGCATAGACAATATTAATAATGAGACAAAACCATATCATGTTTAATTTTTGAGGTAGTTACATTGCCGAACAGTGGAGTTTAACACTCCCGAAGTTTGTATGGAAAAAAGTTGACTAAATTCACCTTAATATACCTACTCTAGAACTAACCGCCAACTCTGGTAAACTGTATACGTACTAAGTGGATTCCAACAATATAACGTAGGAGGAGAAATGACGAAAAAGCTTCACGACGATAAGTATGTAGGAATTACCAAACTAACACATTTAAATCTCCATATTAAATATTTCTAAAAACTGTTAACTAAATCTCATTCAAGTTAAACAAGAATTCGAGACGACAGTTTGAAAGAAAACATAAGTTTAAAATGAGCAAATGAGTATACGAGCCGTGTTTCGCCCCCCGTGGTCAGTCACCCTGGCCGCTCTCCTGCCGCGCACAGAGCCTGGTGACAAACTGACAATTTATAACTATTCACCTCTAATGTTGTTTAAGGAATATTCAATGGCTACACAAACCGTTTTATTTATGGCCACGTTGTGCGCCCACAATGAGAACCTCGTCTTAGAAATCTTTTTAAGCTGTTTCATTTCCGGACACAAAAACAAATCAGGTTCCAAGTGTTTTGGTTTAGGTTCTTTGTTATTTTTGCATGGTTTCTTTTTCCGGTTTTTTTTACATGTGATACCCAAAATAGGTACCTACACATGACGACATTTCCAGCTATACATTTCTAGTTTTAGTTGAATTCGCTTTGTATAGGCTTTTCGTACAATGAGAAGTCAGCTAATAATGGAAATATATAGCTTGATATGTCTTCGTGCGTACTGTCCTAACAAAATCAATAAAATCTTTCCTCTCCCTACTTGAAGAAGTAATCGGATACTATCCTTGCTCAACTAACTGCAGAAAAAGCTAATCTCAAACGAAAACAATCTCAAAACATAAGTGAAGTGATCGGTCCAGGAAATGTTGAACGTAATCTGTGTGCATTACACAAAGATTGCTCGTCTATTGGGGAGCGCTCCGCCCCTGCTATTAGCCTCACTTTATCTATCCCTGCTTCCCCTCGTCTTTGTCCGCCGCTAATCCGCCGGGGAAGTGGCTAAATATCTTGTGTAAATAAACATTTTGCCTGTACCATTGTCAGGGGATGAGCGCTGCAACGAATCGGATTATGCGGCGTAAGGTGACGGTATCATACTCCGTAATTAGTTTGAACTAAAGCAGGATTTATTGTTTGTTGAACTGATCTGTTGTGATTGTGGGGGTTGCACCGGTTGGAGTTGATGTTTTTAACCGAATTTAAAAAAGGAGGAGGGTTTTATTGATGATGTTATAATAACTCTCTGTCTGTTATTTACTTAGCACGTAAAGGTATACGAATTCTGTAGGGTAGGTACCTACCACAACTAAAAAGTGAAAAAAAATATAATTTTTAAAAGTCGAAAGCCAGTGGCAAAAAAAACGAAAATACAAAACCAAAGACACCACACTATCAAAATCAGTCTCAGCAAGGGGTATCGTATTACCCTTTACTGGGCTGTGGAGGTCAGATAAGCAGTCGCTCTATGTAAAATACTAGTATTCAGCTACATCCGGTTAGACTGGAATCCGACCTCAACATAGTTGGGAAGAGGCTAAGCCGATTGACTCAAATCAAAAATCATTTATTCAAACTAGGCTGAGAGTCAGCACTTTTTGAACGTAAAAAATTACATAAGACAGTCCCTCAAAACGCCCGCCCTTCACCACTTCCTAGTGCTATAGCTGGGAATATGAAGTGGCGGAACAAACTACCCAGCAGCACAGTTGTCTGTTAAGTTAGAAAAACTTGATTCTATACAGGAAAAGTTTTTATCCAGTGCTCAAACTGTACCTAACCATGAATTCAGCATATCATTCTAGACACCCCAGCGCAGACATTTTTCGTCAAAAAAAAAAAAACAGCTGTTTCATAGAAAAGTACCTACGCGGTCAAAATGTATGGAACAGCTGATTTTTTTTTGTATAACCGACGAAAAATTTCTGCGCTGGGGGGTCTAGAATGATATGCTGAATTCGTGGTTACAGTTATATCAGGTATACCAATCTAATACTAATATTAATAATCAGTCTTTAGTGTTCCGCTACTGAACAGGTTCATGGGTCACTCCAGTTGCTCGACACCGAACTGCACCCCAATTGCGTAACACAATATTATTCAGAATCTGAATAATTTTGAAGCTTATTGTTAATCCATTGCTTCATATGATTGCATAATTTGTCTGCTCAACAACGTAACCAACGCAATGAATGTTGCGGACTTGTCAAAATTAAAGCTATTCCTACTGATAGTGTATTACGCAATTACCCCTCTGGATCCCAAGACACTCTCATCCTACTAAGTATTTCCAGGAACCGTTATATTTCACAACAATATTTCAAAATTTCGCCACAAGTGAAGCGAAATGTTTGTTTCTTAAATCACAAAATAAATCAGTGTCTGATCCAGAAAAGCAATTGCAAGTGATGGTCGAGGAAACATTCCGCAATATGAATCAGAACTGGCAAACGTAACATATCATCGGGTATGAAGAATTATCTTTGTTTAAGTATTACAATATTATAAATTAAAGTTGATTTTCATGTCTCACTGTGTGACCGCGTTTTACTTCTAAATTCCGCAAAGAATTTCAAATCAAAAGTAATTTGTTAAAACTAGGCTTTCTTTTCTTCTTTTTCTTTAGGCAGAGTCAGCATTATTTGAACGTTAAAATTACTTGACAGTTCCCCAAAACGCCGGCCCTACACCACTTCTTTAGTGCTTTAACTAGGAAGAAGTGGCGCAACAAACTCCCCAGCAGCACAACTGTCTGATATGTTAGAAGAACTTGATTCCATACAATAGTTAGTCATTAACATTACGAAATCCAAAAAAAAATATGTGCCATACGTCAGCTATGTTTATGTGCACAGTACATTAATGATTAACATACATAATTATAATACCTAATATAAGGAAGCCTAAATGTTCTGTCAAGGCGAAAAATTGTGTAAAGTAAGAACGTGTCACAATAGTCTATCTATGCATCTATATAAATAAAAATCAATTGCCTCGCGATAATCTCGCAAAAATTCGAAAATAGCTAGACCGACTGTGATGAAAATTTGGTAAGTTGTTCCTAACAAAAAAACATTAAGAAGGCATTGCAACGCATGCCGGGCATTAGCTAGTTATAAATAAACATTAACTGAAGTGAAGAAGTTCGAAGACCAGCATTCCTATTAGTTTTGTTCTTATTCGATACAAAGGTTGTTACACGTAATAGAATCCACTACCGAAAACAAACAATAGTAGTACCCACTTGACGTTAGGTAACAATGGTAAGGATTATCATAGTGAGTGCAACAGCAGACAGGTCTCCGCCCAGCGGTGCCGGCCTGCCACTCCGTACCAACGAGCAATATGGAAATATATCCAGTGACTATCTTTAGTTATGCTCCCTACACGACATTTACAAATAGCTGTCTCATTAGACATAATTTCTTTACCACTGGGTTAACATTTCCTAAATTATGTGCTTACATTTGTGCAAGAAAAATCAAGTCATGGTCCTAGCAAGCGTATTTACTTGTATTTACTTAACTTTGTTATGATACCACTGTGCGTTGTTTTGCTGTTCTTGGAAAAATGTGAGAAGGTACTTACAGTCTGTTCCAAAAGCATCTAATTAAAATGTAAACAAATGGATCAGAAAATGCACCTATGGAAGCCAATTTGTGGTGTCACATAAAATTGTGAGCTTTTCATATTTGAATACTCAAACCCGAAATTCTAATTTTAAATGACCTGTTGTTTTTCATTTGACAACTGAGTTTAATTTCTCGTATAACCTCAATGTTCGTCGACTATTTTTCAGTTACGATTTTATAATGTTATACAATAATTGAGGTGCAAAGTTCCTCTTCCTAAATGCAGATAAATGTGTTACTCATAATTAATTCCCTATAGTGAGTGAATTAATTAAACCTGAACAGAGTTTGTTTACACTTTCATCAGATAGGCAGACATCATCCAGTAATATTAAGTTAATAGGTACTATGTCTTGAGAAGTGAAACACAATTTCATACTTTAATCAGAATAGCAAATATTAGACAGCTCTGATGGTTGATACGCGATGTATTTGAATTGTATTTGATTTTATGCTCAATAAGTATGTAGACGAATTGCCAGTCTACTACATCTATGTTTTCTTTCGTATTAATAGCACTTCGTTTTCAACAATACTTACACTAAAAACCTCTGCCTTTTTATCAAAGTACATTGCTGATAGCGTAGCCTGCGTAGCATCTATCAAACCAATTAGGTACCTACATGTCAAGTACTATGTCCAAACCCCTAGGTATAGGCAACAGTACCTACCCATAGAACAGGAGTTTGCATAATATATCGGAGCCTAATCTAATTTGAGGAAAGCATCGTCGACTCCGGCCGATGACGTTGCACATAGCGAGGAAGGCCGGGCGCGCGCCGCATGCCTATTCATGAGGCGACGGCTGCGCTGTGCTCGCCGTGCTCCCCACCGCATTTGAATAAATACAATTAACTTGTTTGTTTTATTCAGCCCTCGCGCCCCTGTCTGGTGACCTGACCTTCCGGCGACATTCATAGTCTATATCAAAGTCCAAAACAAGCTCTACCTTTTAGGTTTACTCATAAGCGATCTCATCGATGGCGGCCCTTGGTGAAATTGAAAACTATTTCGCTCAAGGATAATATTCAAATTGCGGCTAATGGTGATATTCGGCAGCGGGCGACTCAAAGGCGAGCAGGCTGCGGTGCCTGCACTGTTATTATCTCAACACCATCGCTCTCACCTCACCCATTCCTTTTTTAACAGACGCCTCCATCTTCTTCGCTCCCTCGCCGACCGAGCGAGAGCTCCGCTCGTTTATACTAAACTCGACTCGGGGGCGTACCTCTGACAATTTATCATTTAGCGTTGCCTACAGACATTATTTGAAACGCATTAAAATCGCGGTTGTGGAAAATTTGTCGGCATCGAAATTAGTACTCCTCTCGAAGTGCATAATTTATCGCTTAGGCTGCATCCGGCGCATGCGCGATATTTCTAATTAGAAATTCATTGACGTTGATGATCCCGAGCTTCTAACGTCATAGTGGAACCTAAATGGGTTCCCAGTCACTTCATTATTAACTAACTTATTGGCGCTGTAGTTCACTATACCTAGTCATCGCTTACCATAATTATGTTATTTATGATTGTAACTACTGAGTTATAAAGTACTATAATACAAATTAATTTCCAGAATCCGGTTAATTTTAATCACCACTTTGTATAAGCTCAATAATTTCCTAACGATCCATATCTCGATAAAGCGTCAAGCGGCTTATGGTAACTAACTGTAAATTATCGCTGAGGTTTCGATGATATCAGGTTACATGTACCTAAGGTTCAGATAAAAATTGCTTGAAAGATGAAAAGCCAGAAGCTGTGTCTAATATGAATGGATTCCTTGTGAATTTTATAAAATTAAATTGATATTTCGCTCTATACCTACCTGTTATGAAATATACTATTCATTTTTGACTGATGTGAAATCACATGTTTCATTCGTGCAGTAGAAGGCTTTCGCGGGAGTGTGGATCACGGAGCTCGGGCCAGCCGAGCTCCGTGATCGGCTGGCCGCTGCCCTGAGGAAGCTGTCACGCGCGGCGCGAACATGTGATGAATATGTATCGGCAGGCTATAGCGGCGCCTTGTAATTTGAGACTCGCCGGTAATTATTTACGTGAGAATGGGCCCGGGCCAGCGCGGTGCCCCTGCTGCCCCGCGTATCACCCCGCTCAGCCCCTCTCACCGGAACGAATCGTTGATTGCGAGCGAGTTGAGATGCCGCCGCCAGATTGCTGCTCACGCTCCGGTGGCCAGCGCTGCGCCCGCGCAGACGCGACGACTGCCCGCTCCAACAGAGCCGCACTTGTTATGTTGCTATAGGTAGGTACCTGATACGCAACACTCAACGTACAAACCGCGACCAGCAAAAAACAAGCTTCATTGCAAAAATATACAACCGTTATAAATGACCCACTACAGGTTTCTGGACTACCTGAACCACACAGCTAGAATATAACTAGCTCTATACAAAATATTCGAAACGAATAAATCTTGAATACCATAGGCACGTTCCCACACGAAGCTAAAAGAAAAACTCGTTGGCGTATCAAATATGTCTCATTTAAAACAGATAAATCACATCACATTAGCACGGCAATTTAGCCCGAGACGACAATATAAGCAGAACACCGATCTCATAACGAGTATTTTTTAATTTTTTCGAGAAACCTCGCGTTGGAGTGATGACGGTTGTTTTGACTTGTCCTGACATTTGCGTGTTCGAGTCCCGTGCAAACTCCGACGATATTGGCCCACTCGACCGACTAAAATCTAACCTAAATTAATTTGTGAAACGACTTGATCTGGAACATGTTGATCTCTTCAAAGGTACAGTAACAGAGGAACACCGACGATATATCAAATTTCCATATATTAAAAACAATATTCATAAAGTTGGTGCAGAAAATATAACTGAAGAAAACAATATTAATACTCATAAAATTAACAAACAAGAACATAAACATTTTACAGACCAAAACCCAGCCATTTAAATTGAAATTAAAAACACAAAGAATATAAAGTTGTACATATCTTGTATCATTAAATTACGGTAGGTATTGGTAATAACGTAGCTCACGATACACGGTCATGATCTATAGTACATTCAATGCCATCTGGCGATATAAATAGAAACTATAAACAGATATGTGAGAAGTGACTTAGGTAGCCACTTCTCACATATACTAATGACTAGATGTTTAGGCAGGCCAGTGTGCTATGAATCTCACACATATTTTTTTCATAATCGTTTAAAATTAATAAATTGACAAGAGCACTTGGGACCACTGTGTTTGTTTGAAAAACAAAATGTTAAATTGACTGCTTTCAATAAGTGGGCACGCCGTGCTGGCGCCCCGCGGAGTCCCCTAAACACACACAGACCGCGGGGCGCCGCACCCTGCCCGCGCCCTGCACACTAATAACACCGTCTTTCCCTCTGTCATGCCTTATTTCATCCAACCATCTCTTGTTTTTTCCATACTGTCGTTTTTTCGAGCTGTGAGCCCACTTGGAACATTAACAATAAAACGAGTTCCTGATGATAGTAATCCTTCATCCTCATTGTCTTTTGGCAGTTTCGTGGAATAATATATGTTATGCTCTCGCGACTTGATATCTGAACGTCATATTATAAATGGCGTCGTTTAAAATATTTTAATACCCTCTACATCACGGCGATATTAATTTAGTACGCTTGAGTTGATCGGTCGCGGTGCCACCGATGGAATGTTAAATGACGGATTACCGACCTCCGAGATTTAAAGATAACCAACCGCTCGAAATGTTGGAGATTCTATCATTGCCACATCTCGTAAGCTTTCTTTTACTCTACAATACCTTATGTTTAGATATGGTGGTTCATACCATTAAGTAAATCAAACTGAAAACAAACGTGAAAAAGTTCAATACCTATGTTAAAACGGACGAATAGTGATACTGATATAATGCTACAAGCGAAGACAATGAAGGAACCAAACTCGACTCGATAGAGGCGATTCCAATTTTCCTATGTTTACTAAACAAAATATAGAGTAGGTACTATCTGCATCCAACAGCATGTAACTGTGCGTTACTTAGCAACGGTAGTCATGACTAGTTGAAGTCTGTCTTTTAGCAAGTGAAGCAAAGTTATAATTTTCTGCTTATTTTTGCGTGTTTTAATTAATAATGGTACGGATAACTGTAGACATGGTGCGCAAAAAAGCTGAACATCATGAATGCCTGCTAGCGCCGCTGGAAGAGATCGCATTGCATCAGGAGAACATTGAGAAAATTGAATACATACAGGACTGGTGTCCGAAACTCAAGATACTGCTAATGCAAAGTAATCTCATCGCCAAGATTGAAAATTTTAATAAGTTGAAACATCTCGTTTACTTGAACTTGGCTATCAATAACATAGAAGTTATCGAAAACTTGGAAAGATGCGAATCATTAGAGAAATTAGATCTTACTCTCAACTTTATCGGAGAAATCGTAAGTGTGGAAAGTCTTACAGGTAACTATAACTTATCCAACTTATATCTAACAGGGAATCCTTGCACAGATTATGAAAACTACCGTGATTTTGTTATTGGTACTCTACCCCAACTCAATCACCTCGATGGCCATGAAATCGACAGATCTGACCGAATTAAAGCATTACAGAACCTTCCAATCATTAGGTCAGACATACTTTTTGAACAAGAAAACTACAGGCATCAGAGACAAAAGCAGAAATCCCGCCTCGAACGGGATATAAAAGAGAAATGGGATAACGAATACAAAGATATGGATGTGGATGAACGGAACAAGAAATTTTACGCTGAGAAGTGTGAACATGCCCCTGAAGTGCGCTACGAAATGGAAAAAATGCGTCAATTAAAACTAAAGAGTTATGAAACTGTGGAAAAGAAGGAGGAAAAACGAGTGTACAAATTTTTTGCTCCAGACGGTAGACCATACAATATAAACCAAGCTAAAATAGACTTTTCATTTAGTGATAACGATCCTGAAAACTATGTTTTAGACTTAGCCGTGTACAAACATATGGATTCAAATCTTGTTGATGTTGATGTCCAGCCTAACTACGTAAGAGTTATGATAAAAGATAAGATATTCCAGCTCCATCTACCGACGGAGGTCGATACTACCAACTCTACCGCCAAGCGATCACAGATCACAGGACGCTTGCTTGTAACGATGCCGAAGTGTAACGCTGTTGTTAAAAAGCCCCCTAATCCTAAAAAAGACAGTAAAAAAGAAGCCCAGCTACTCTCGAGGCATACTGCAAAAGATTGTCATGATCATAGTGGGCAAACAACGAGAGAATATTTAGAAATTGGTCCAGCAGACAATGTTCTAGATTTTAGTCAAATAACTCAGCCGAGGCCGACGCCAGATTATATTGATCCTAGAATTAAATTAGTTGGAAAACAGCCTTCACCAGACTTTGTTGATAATCCAGAGGTGCCTGACCTCATTTAAAGGTTATCTCATTTATGGACAAAACATATAGCAGCAAAACCACGTGCTAGAAAAAAAGCTTTTGTTTGTAATAATCTTTTATTTTTTCATTTCTGTAATTTAATAAAGCACCAATTGATGCAGTCTTAATTTTACATACATATCTAGTTAACTATATGATTAATAGTGTTGTAGGTACTTTAGTTGTACCGAAATAATAATGTGTAATAGGTTGGAAAATAAAATATCGTTTTTTATTAGCACATGTGACCTATTCTTATAATTTAAGTAGATTCATTAGATATCTTACATTAGTAATAGAATAAATACTTAACTTAAATAATAACATTGTTGAGACTGCACAAATTACCTACCTAATTATTGACTATTAAAGACGGGCAATGAGGAAATTCATGTAGTAAAGTTTGCACCAATATCTCTATTTTGCAAAGAAAATATGAGGTTAATGCTTCGCTTAATAATACTGTTAAAGCTACACTTGAATGCTTAATAAAATAACTTCTCAGGACTAGTCATTCAACTATATTATTCAGTTTAGATTAGAATGACCTGACAAACACAAAACAGATAATTTGCCATATATGCCAAATTCAGGAGTAGACTGGTCGCAACTCATAAAAATACATTACATTAAATAATTAATTATTTATGTATCTATCTAGATTTGATGACTCTCAACAGCATCAGGCGGTAAGCCGTTGGTCGCAGCAGGCGGCGCGACCATGAACGACAGGAACCCATCAACGTCTCGCATTTCCTTGGACGTGAACTTGGCAGAAATCTGGTGGCGACCAGCCCACGGTGGCGTCAACTTATACTGAGCAGTCGCAAACTCTCCTGGCGCCACATTCTGGGAAAAAGGAAAGTTACGTAGGTAAGCAAGCTTCGTATGAATCCAAACTTGATGCCTTGTGGCACACCCGATAGCGCAACTCGAACGCGAAGAAGTTCACTTATATTAACACAGATGGCGCTCGCATAAAAATATTATATTGGATACACAATATTGCAACAGTATTTTCATTATCATGGTGTAAAAACTCATTTAAATTGAATATAAGGTACAATAAACTACAGTTTCGAATTTGGTTTCACTGTGATTACTTCCACTTTAGAACAAAGGAACACATGAAATCATATTGCCTAACTATCCATAAGAAATCAATTAATTGCGTACCTCATCTAATTGAATCTTTAGCTGCTCTTCAAGACCAGGTCCTTGAATGTAGAACTTGCCCTTGGTGAGTGGGATGGGCAGTGGATTCTCCACCTTTACGGATACTGTGAATTCCTGGCGTGACACCGGTTTCCCATCAATGCTAATCTTGATATCAGGGTTGCGGACTCTGAAGTCATCTTGCCCGAAGAAGTCGAATTTTCTGTCCACGATCGATGCTAAGCAGGCGATGTTGAACGAAGCCTGTAATATAATAAGGCTAGGTAATGTGGGTTCAGGTTAGTTAATTCATGCAGTACCGTTCAATGTAGATAAAAACTCTTCACAAACACAAACAGTTGACCGTTATGTCTATGAACAAGAAATTCAGTATATCAACTATACACCAAGAAATTCTAATGGTTGTTTTCCCGCTTCAGAACAATTTGCCATAAGGAGCCATTTCGAAAATATTGTTGGAGCTGCTGAAGATTGTAAAACTAGATATCTTTGCATTGTATAAACTCAATCTTATAATATTGTATAATTGCATAGCACATGCCATTGTGTGAGCACTATGTTCCCACTATTTATAAAGCTACCATTTACTGGGTACGTCTTTCATTGACTTGAATGTGCCCTGGCAACTGAGAGTTTGTCATGCTCACTCAAATATTTCGCTGGTGGTGGCGTGTGTGTTGGATAAAAGTTCCCTTCAAAATGTTTGAGCTGAGTGGTGCTCATCCATACGTCATGTTCGTGAACGGGCGCCGCCAGTAAGGACTGGTCATCTCTTAGCTGCCACGGCCTATTTTAATTTCTAAATTGTTATTTGATTTTAATTACGGACGCTTTTAATGTGAACGTCTTTTTACATCGTTCTTACATTGATAATTTGGACATAAATGAAGTAACCAACTTTCTGTAAAAAATTGTTAATAACAATATCATCATTTAAAAAGACTGTCCACGGAGTTTCTTGCCCGTTCTTCACCATAGGTACCTACTACGTTTTGGAATGGGCAACTAGCTTCATCTTTCCGACTCTTTGACAATTCAAAAGTGCCTGTAATTGGTTTATTTTAAATAAATGCTTTGAGTTTGAGTTTGGAGTACTTTCGAAGCATAGAGTAAAAGTAAAAAAATAAGATTCTTTTTGTTTTAAAATAATTTAAAAAATATTCATCAAATCGAAAACGTGAGATTCAATAGTACTGTAATACTAGAGGTAACTTGTAGGTATTACTCGAATCGCACGCGCCGCCGACAAAGGGAACAGCGATGCATAAATGTTCAAAGCAAAATAAACTTTCGCACTTGGTGATTTTTCACAATGGTTAATCTGCCATTTTTTGTTTCTAATATTTTATTGGTTTATAAAACGATTGTATTACCAAGACAAAACCATTTTGCTGCGGGAACACAACTATTAAAATTTATCGGTGTTTAGTAGAGTCCATCACAAGGAATACTATTATAATTATGAATGATTGCTTAAAGTATCCAACAATACACACGCTTTCAGTACCAATGGGACCCAGCCGGAAAATACAAGGCGTCATGCTCTGCAATCTTTGCCTTTTCTACAAAAAAAAAACAAATTTACCTGATCAACCAGTTTCTTATAATAGTCATCAAAGGTGACCAGCATCTTGATGAGCTCTTTGCCTTCTGGTTCCATCTTGAGGTCGAACTCGGTCCTCTTCACTCCTTCGCCGGTCACTCCCGTGTACGTCACTGTGTCTACTCGGAGGATGCCCTTCACTTGGTGTGAGTTCGTACTTGAACGATTCCTGATATGCAGAACCTGGAATTCATGAAAATTTTGTTTGAGCACCTACATTCAGTCTGACCCTGATAATGAAGAAATAGTCATAAACGTTATCCAAATAACTCGATTTTTATTTCGTGTATACCAGTTTTGAAATGTTTGTAAAATTTCAACATACCACATTGAAGTCTTGTCCAATCTTAATGTCGTCGTGTAGCTCGAAGTCAAAAGTGACGTCATTGAAGGCATCGTTGAGGTAGTACCGCGCAAAGATACTCTCCGACTTGCGCAGCGCCTTCTCCATCGTCATGCGTTCTTCACGTGATCGCTCTGGGTACTTGTATGTGTTTGTAATGTCCTGCAATGTTGGTAAAGAGATGTCATTAATCATTATGTTATTAAATTCCTGCTCAGTTGAAATATTTAAAATCCCAGTTAAAACTAGGATAAAGCATTCTTGTGCAACAAAATCTAGCAATTGGCATTGGTAGCCAAATCCCACATACCTCACGTTCCATTTTGCCAATGGTTTTTGTTGAAATATTCTGGCCGATCGAGACTGTATCACGAGCCATCAGTTTCAGTGGTTGGATCTCGCCGGAATATTTCCATAATACCTGAAAATTATAATTACCAACATCAAAGTCAGTTAAGAGCTGTCTTGTATTATTTTCCACGCTTAGCAAACGGTGGTTACGTATAATAATAACGCCTTCGAATTGCCGCCATGGGATCTGGAGGCAAAGGTCCTCGCGCACATCTATCTGGGAGTGGCGCGAGGAGGCCAAACGCCGGGGCGTTACTCCGCTGTCGCGAGTAATCGCGATACAGCGGACAGAGCTCCGGCGGGATCTCATAGCAACATGAAGAGAGCAATTGTCGCAACCCAGTGCTGGGCACGCCACGACAGTGGCGGTAAGTCCCCTCTTGGAAGAGTGGCTTGAGAGGCGGCACGGCTCCTCACCTTTCACCTGACGCAGGTCCTCACCGGACACGGTTTTTTCGGGAGGTTCCTGTTTTAGATAAGACGGGACGAAACGCCCGGGTGTTTCAACTGCGAAGATCGCCCTGAGGATACGGTGGAGCATACGGTGGAGGTCTACCCGGCGTGGGCGGAGCACCGCCGTTTCCTCATGGAGGCGATCGGCGGCGATGATCTCTCGCGTCTGGCCCTGGTCCAGGCCATGGTACGGAACGAGAGTGCATGGGTAGCCGTCACCTCCTGCGAAGCAGTAATGCTCGCGAAGAGGGAGGGGGTGCACGTGAGGGAGAGGCAGTATATGCGGCCTCACGGCTTTAGTCACCGCGGGAGTCACCCTGGGCGTCGGGAATCACAGGCTGATTCCCGGCCACCGTAGGCGTGGGC
Organism: Antitype chi; assembly: GCA_947359405.1. Lineage (NCBI taxonomy): Eukaryota > Metazoa > Arthropoda > Insecta > Lepidoptera > Noctuidae > Antitype > Antitype chi. The sequence continues at coordinate 7,869,003 of OX375813.1, read as the reverse complement.
TTGCGGACGGCGAGTAATAGGTAGCTCGCTGTCCGGTAAGGACAAAGCCCGGGTCGACGGCGCGTTGTGTTCTACGCGCGCTTCAAAAAGATGTCAGCACCAACTGGTGGGGTCCGCATGAGCCGATGCCTGCCAGGGGTGCGGGTTGTTCGAAAGAGATTCCGCAGCCCCTGGCACACGGGCAACTGAGAGAACACGGGTGGGTTTTAGTCAGCATAAGGCTTAACACGCCCTCCTGCTCCACCCAGAGCGGGAGAAGTTATTTGATGATTTCCGAACCAAAAGAAAAACGCCTGCTGTCTCGGCATACCCAATGAAGGCGGTATCTTAAAGTACCTTATCAGCATTGACTTCAGCGAAAACGTAGGCAGCATCGTAAGGTCTCTGCAGTTCTCCGTCCCTGACTGCTCGCAGTGAAGCTGGCCCACAGCGGAACATATCCTCAGAGGTCTCTTGTGGCGTCGAGTCCAGCGCCTGCCAGCCGCCATACTCTGGGCCTAAATCTGGACGGTCCATCCATACCTGTAAAATGTCATCAATATAAATAAAATAATAGTTTAAAAAACTAAAAAACACGCTTTAAAAACCAAACTAAAAAAGGAGAAAATAATTTAATTCAATTAAAAAGCGTGGGGTGCTTTTTGAGGTATTTTTATAATCAATTAATGTCAAGCACCCCACGCTTTTTAATTGAATTAAATTATTTTCTCCTTTTTTAGTTTGGTTTTTAAAGCGTGTTTTTAAGTTTTTTAAACTATTATTTAAGTATTTTCTATTTTTTAGTTCTGCTAACTACAAAAACGTGTTTTTTTTTTCTCATTTTTTTCTTTATTATTGAATTGTCATCGGTCCTCGACAAGTATACAAAGTTTCAATGAAATCTGACCGTTTAAAGTGGGTCAAATCGCGCTCAAAGGATTCGGTTACATACAAACAAACAAACAAACAAACCAACAAACAAACATACAAGTGAAGCTAATATAAAGCGTGTAAAAAGAAAAGTCCTGACTGACTGACTGACTCATCAACGCCCAGCCCAGACCCCTGGACCTAGAAATCTGAAATTTTGCACAGAGGTTCCTTTTATAATGTAAACAAGGAATAAGGAAGGATTTTTCGAAATTCTCCCCCTAAGGGGGTTACATAGGGGATGAAAGTTTGTATAGAAAATCGTCATTTTTGTAGTTTAAACCATGAAAATTGATGTTTATCATTCTGATTAAAAATTAAAAACCACGTGTTTCAGTGTTTTCGGGAAATCAGCCCCTGAAGGCGAAAAAAAGGGGATGAAAGTCTAAATGGGAAACCCGTTAGTTTTGTAATTCAAGCCATGAAAACTTGTATTTAGCCTTTTGGTAGGTAGGTTGGTAATTAATAATTACATGTATCAGCGTTTTTTTAAAAATCACCCCAGAAGAAGCTAAAATAGGGGATGAAAAATTATTGTAGGAAACCCGTAAACTAACCCATAAAATTGGTATTAAAAGCCTTTTGGCGTTTTTGTAAAATCATCCTCAAGGCGGTTAAAAACCCTTACTAACTCATCATCGCTCAGCCCAACTTTAGCCATAATCAAAGACATCTTAGTAATTCTGAGAACAATTTAAAAAATAAAAGCAATTAACTACAACGACATCTATATCTATATACATATAATAAAATTGTAGAAAAGTGGTGTCTGTACAATCGAAATATATAAAAAAAGTAGCAGGGGTTGTTATTATATCGATGCCGAACCCGAGATTGTAATTTTTTTTTTTTGTCTGTTTGTCTGTGTGCTTGTGCACGCTAATATCAGAAACGGCTTATTGGATTTAGATGCGGTTTTCACTAATATATTGTAGTAAGCTTCACTGTGGTACTTTATTCCTATCTTGAGATTGGTTTTAGTCAAAAGCAATATTCAAATGTAAGTGGCATCTGCCATGTCGAGAGAATCATAGGGTACATACTCCGTAATAAAAGACTACGGCCTAAGTACGAAAGCCATAACATAATAAAGACTGAAAGTTAATAGCTTTAAATATTCAAAGGTTATCTAGGTTGAGTTATTTATACCTTTAACGAAATGAGTCATCAATCGATCTGATTTTGCGTGGGGCGCAAACGCATGCACTTAGAGACTATTTTAAGCCTCGATAAGAATGCTCGTAGTAGCAGTAACCCACGAGATGTTGCATCATAAAAATCCCAATCTTCAGGCAAAACATACGAAAGTACCTGCACTAAATATTTTACTAAAGCAAGCAAAACTACGCCAAAGCAGTCACAATAAGTAACAAAACTTGACTTAAATTTTCTCCTCACCTCATTCCAAACATGGTAGTTCCATACAGAGTCCCTGGTGTACTCCTCAAGAGTATTTCCTTCATCGTCCTTGATGATATCGATGGTGAGGCTTCCTTGACTGTCGTGAGCTGCATCGTATCCTGACACTGGTCGGCATGGAATACCAAGAGCTCGGCAAACTGTAAAACATAATATCAATTTTAAAACCACAACTACACTGTAAGAATACTCTGGAGCAATAATTTTAATTTCAAATCTTTTGATGTCCAAAAACATCCTTGGTATTTCCTGAGTACCTATTAGAGCCACACTTACTCGTAGTCAGCACACCAGCGTACACCCAACACTGTCCATACTTGACGGGCTTCTTCTTCTCATAATACTTCTGCAGGATAGCCAAGGAGCCGACCCACTTAAGTGGATGTGTGCCTCCACTGTAGTCTGACACCTCGGCGGCCCAGTTGCCGATGATAACACCGTTGTCGTCTTGTGCGTTCACGGCAGCTGACAACGCCCTGCATGTCCGGATGGGATCACTTCTGGCGCGGCCTTTGACCTAAAAACAAAAGGTCGGTTAATAATTCCAGTAAAACAACGATTACTTGCAAACGTTGCGATAACGGATCTCTCCGCTTTTCTTATCTAGAAAGTTGAGGCAAAACAAGTTTCTAAGTGGAAATCTAAAAGCAAATACCTTTCCAATTTCTCTGACTAGATAAAGTGCACAGTCCAATATATCTTTCTCGTATAGTGCGTAGTTCCAAGGTGTCGGTTTAATACGGTTGTATACTCCTCTGAACATCAATCCTCCATCTTCTAGCACATATTCGTCACGATGGCTGTGACCTGAAAAAAATCCCAATTATACTTTTTTGTTTTGGTTAGCTAGTTGTTTCAAATTAGTTTGTAACAGTTGGTAAATATAGTATTCTTGATTTAGACGTATTAGAGAAGCAGTTGATTTGAAGTTTCCGGTTGTGCAAGCGGACAAGAGTTATATTGGAACTACATAATCCCCGGCTAAGATTATACCCTAATTATTCAGCAATTGGAATATGTACATACCTGGCATATAAACAGTATCAGTCAAGCACCATGGATTGAAGAGGACGTAGATCGGCAAGGGATGTCTGTAGCTAAGAGAGCTGCCCCCACTAAGTCTTGTATCCACATCGAGCTTCCAGGCGGCCACAATGCAGTCCGCGGCAGGGGTCACAGCTACCATGAGGTGAGAGTCCACCTGACCCTCGTACGTCGCACTCCACGCTCCGAAGGTCTCGGAACCCTTCTCCAGTAACGGAACAGCGGCGGATGTTTCGTCTGATGGCCCTCGTGTTTCAACATCTAAGCAATAGAATTATGGTCATGTAATGGCATTATTTTTATAACTTACGTCGCGTCGTCCTAATGCGAAGGTTTACGTAATATCCCATTATATCGGTGTTCCAACACGTAATTAATTGGCAAGATAAATATCAGGCACCAAATATTTTAAAATGAAACCTTGAACATTCATGTTCAATGCTAGTATCGATAGGTGAGATCTTATAATCTTAACAAACTAAATGACATCCTCTTTTTTCTACGGATCCTATTTTTGCATGCTCATGGTCATCAACAGACAAAGAATGCTTATCTAAAAAACCCTGTTTGTATAAGATGAAAAAATTATGTGTGTATTTTTTAGGTCCACAATGGTTAGTTCGTAAGCATAGACTTCCTTTAAAGTAGGTAACATACATTTGTGGAATTACATCTAGACAAAACTTTAGGTCAAACAAACCAGTCAACCTTCCCACGACGTAAGCAATAAATATACAGACCTGCAACGTAGAAAATAAAGGAGACGGCATCTCTGCTGGCATCGTATGGCCTGTTGAGTAATATATCAAGTTTGAAGGCCTGTCCTCTTCGCACGACCAGGCATCTGTCCACGGCCCTTGTCATCAGGTTAAACTTGTTCGTGTGGTGGTTCTCGCCATTTGTGTCGACACAGAAATCAATTCCCTGCACTGCAAGCACGCCCTGGCGCGTCGCGTCCACGACATCTGAATACACAAACAGAAACTATGTTACAATGCATTCAAATACTTGAATAATATCTCATGAGTAGGACCAGTTGCAGAATAATTGAGGTTGAGTCAATTAAGACCTTGGAACAATTAGGATTTTTTCCCATCAAAGCGAGCTCATTTATTAAGCTAATCAAAACGTATAAGGTGTATTACCCAAAAAAAATAAGGTATAATGGATGGCATTATTCTATAAATTCTAAATACAATGGGGTTAGCACACCACACTGAATTCATTAACTTTTTAAAGCCGATATCGTAAATATGAAACTGAACGCTAATGGATCATTATGAATGAAAACATCTAAACCACTATTCGTCATGGTCAAAAATTTTCGCACCCAAAAATTGGCTACCAGCCAGGACGTCAATCTTACAATAACACATTATGCACATATCGTAATTTTGTAAATATTGGACTACATTTTGATTTAGGTGAAACATTTATTTGTAAAAAAAATCATATACCAATAACTCACGTTGAATTTTGGTCACTCACTATCATTTTTTTTTCTATTAAATCTATTTCTCACTTAGTGTATCTAAGAGAGAGTATTTTTTTTTATGATGATATATTTTTTATTCGAATTGTTTACCTGGCTTTTCGTTTTCTAATGGCAACTTCAATTATTATTTTTTGTAAATTTTCGACGTTCAAAAGTACCTTTTTGAAATAAATGATTTATCTTTGACTTTGTTTATTACCTGGTTGAAACGGCACATTCACAATAATGTATCTTTCCCGCCTCCCAAAATACCGTCGCCACAAACTTTTCAGATACTCCATTATTTTACGATCACATTAAATCTCCAGCTAATTTAAACATTACAGAATCACTTGTATCCACACACATACATCCGCCAGTTTCGTTCACAATCGAACACAGTTCGTTCGCTGCTAATTATTAGAACAAACGTGTAGTTCTTTTTGCATGCCGTCATGGACTGCGAGCTGCAGCGTGAAACTCAGCATCTACTCCTACATCTCAGACGGACGGTGATGTCATAGTCAACAAGCAATGAAAAGCTTCATCCAGTTACTGAGAAACCGATTTTATTCATTGACAAAACCAAGGCTAGTTAGTGTTACTCATATCATTAGTATCTGACAAAATCATGCCTTAGACAGAGAGGTGATATCATAAGAATGTCAACTTAATTGAATGTAGGTATGAATTCTTTGCTAAACAATTTTCTATTGAAAACTAATAAAGCAGGTAACCTCGGATACTAAATCAATGATTGATTAGTCTAGAATATATACATAAATATTATGTTATTAAAATGTCCATAAAATTTGAATTTAATAACCATTTGTTCAACAGCCATGCACTATGCACTATAGAGTCACCAAGTAATTTAATATAGTACTTAGGTAGTTACTTGAGGAAAATAGAAGGTTCAAGTAGGTATAAATCTTGAGATTATATCATATGAAGTTACGAGTATCTAAATTCCTACTGAGCTGCTGCGCTATTTATGTCAGTTCTTTGTAAACCCTTATATTTTAACTACTTACTTTGCATTTATTAATAAATCTTTCCAATTCCACCTTTTACAGCACCCATAAATTGTTACTCCCTATCACTATAAATTGTAGATATCTATCAATTAACACTAGCATTTGACCCTTTAATGCGGGTCAATTGAAGTCATGCGTTGTCTATAGGTATCTTCATTTGATAACCATTAAGTAATTCATTACGAATGAATATTTAAAGAAAATTATTGTACCTATAGCCTATGAAGGTCAGAATGTATGGTAGATCTTTAAATTGAATAGACGTTGGTCCAGTAATTTTCTGTACATACTCAACTAGAGTTTTTCCGGGACACATCTCAGGGGTAATTACGTAATATACTATTAGTAGGAATCGCTTTCATTTTGACAGTTCCACAACATTCATGGCGTTGTTTACGTTGCTAAGCAGGAAATTTTTCGAACATATGAAAGAATGGATTAGCAGTAACATTCATTATGATTCAGATTCTGATTAATAGTGCTTTACGCAATTAGGGTGCAGGTTAAGCCTCGTCCTTCAAAATGAATACGCAAATAGTTCGAAATTCAGCCAACGTAGGTATTATCTAAATTGTAGTTTAGACAACTCAATACCATTGACCTCACAAAGTTTTAGAGCTGGGTCGCTAAGCAACAACTTAAGCATACTAAACACTAAACAAGGCCGGTCGACTCCTTTCATCGCCCGTCTGGTAAATAACTTATTTGGTATTAATTACAACGTGGGATGCTAGACCTGCTATACCGGGATATTACGTCGGCCTTCGAAATAATCAGCTAATACTTGGTCCCACACACACCGCACACGGCGACCGTGTAGGCTCGCGATTAGGAAGCGATGTAAGATGCGCTTAGATAACTATTAATTGAGACCATATTTTAAGATGAACAGTTGATTTTAATCTATGAGTGAGATCTTATTTTATAGATTATTCAAATGGTATGTGCACATGATGTCTTGATCAGTTAGGTATCGCACATTTATCAGATTCACTTATAGCCTATATCGCCTGCGGTCTAGGATGAAGTTTTAATGGCTATTCTATACTTCCATCAATTTTATTTTATTTTGCTTCTGCGTGCTCATTTTCGTCAGCTAATTAAATTACATTTTACGATATCATGCGAACAAAAGAATTCGAATTCGGTCACTATTCGTTCACGATCTCATAAATTAGAGCCAGCTCATCAAAGTGGACTAATTCATCCTATTAAACTGGGAACTTAAAATGCAGAGTGTTATCTTTACTACTGTATGTGACATATCGTCTACAATCCGTACACAGTTATTTTCCCTCTGACAGTAGAAACCCCAACAGAAACCTTATTGTAACGAGAATAAAGATCATTGTGATATTGACAGACTTGTAAGTGGTAGCAACCCAAAAGCAACCTTATTGAAGTAAGAACAAAGATAGAAAGAAGAAGGAAAGAAAATGAATTTACTAAGCACAGCCTAAAAAATGTAGCGCAGATTTAAAAAAAATGTGTAAAGTGCGATGTAAGAAACTAGCAGGAAAGTGCCTCACGGCTGCGCCAAAAAGGCCCGGCACCCTAATTGTGTAAATCACGATGAATCATAATCTGTTTCGTCTCGAAACAGATAGCTAAACCATTGCTTCATATGTCCGAAAAATGTGTCTGCTCAACAACGTAAATAACGCAATGAATATTGTTGAACTGTCAAAATGAAACCGATTATGATTAATCGCGTGTTATGCAATTAGGGTGCAGGTCAACAAAGATGCTAGACAACTAATGCCTGACGCTGGTTGTCAACTAGACTGACGCTGGTTTTCAACAAGACCGACGCTGGTTTTCAACTGGAAATGACGCAAAATCAGAGGTAAAATTAGTGTGGACTGTGGGCATACGAAAGTTCTAAAGTCATTTGTGACTATCAAGGAATGAAGGAGTTATGTATCGTTGTTTTATGTGGCCATTCAACTCTACAAGTATAGAAGACTATAGGAATCAATCAGTTACTACTAATTACCCAAGATAGGGAAATGTTTGTGTTATAAACATAAAAGCAAAATAATTCACAGAGTTAAATGTATTTTTTTAACGAGGAAATTAGCGTATTTTGGCCGTTGAATCAAGGCTGACGATTTTAGTCCTGCTTCACGTCAGAATTTTTAAATTTTTCCGGAGAAACTTTTTTGGTGGAGATTCTTTTTGCGCTAAAGAGTTAAAGAGCTTTACAACTTTGTTAAGTTTTGTTCTTTGCTTCCTTTAAAATCTTTAAAAAGATTGTTGTAATAATTTAGTAGTAATCGTGGCTTAGATAATTACGTGGTCCCGCCAGTCAGACAGATGTTGGTTGCCGATTCAGCATAGGCAATTTTACCAATTACGATTTAATTTTTTAGATATAAAAGAAATCTTTCGGAAAAAAAGTTTTCCTATTTTTCAACCTGACCTAGTTTTTTTTACTGCTGCATCAACACCTGCCGACAATAACTCCATTACGATCCAGAATTATGATCGCGCGCACGAAATACGAACTTTTTAATTATTTCAGTCTATTTCAGGAACGAATCTCAGTTTCAGTGACTCACTTACCTACCACCAGAGAGTTACGTAAGAACGGAAGATGATGAAATACCTATGGGTATTTTTATTTAATTGCTTAGTTAAGAAAACACCGTCAAATCCGGATATTTTGGTTTGAACTTAGTGTTGACTTTGACAAGTATGGAATAATTCGCACATCCTCAACGTTTTTGAAGGTCCCAAGTTCCCGGTGAGTAGTGCATTCCTTGGAGTCAGCCATTTTAGTCATTTCACTATAGTCATTCATTTGACATCCATTCATAAGGATGTTAGGAAGATTTCTGTTTCATTCACTCTTTAGTGGGTCAATAGAAACCCGAAACATTCATGTTCTTGGTATTTGCAGAACAAACGATGACATAATCTATCTACAAGGCTTAAAATTTGATGAATGAATCGGTTTCTGTAAGAATCTCCTTCACTCCTCGAGGTCCTGTTGCATTTTATTTATTCCTACAATAAAGATATAGATAACTTAAAAAATATAGATAACTTGTATCTGTGGAATAAACACTATGGTACTTATGTCAGCTTTTGTATAGAAAATGTCGCTATCACATTTTGAACCGCGAGTGTGCGCGCGTTGAAAATGTATGGAGAAATTTGAGAGCGTTTCTTAATCTCACATAAAAGAAAAAGTTATTTATTTGCCAATATTTTTTTAGCTTGTCGTATAGAGGACTATATAAGCATGGATTTAGCTATAATGATTCTAATTAGACCCCTTTTTTAATGCGATTGCAATTAATGCGATTGTGATTGTGATGGTGAAATCGTATTTGTGTGGAAATTAGGTATGCGGCTATATAATTTTTATGTGATTATTCTTGAGATAAATATATTATCTTTAATTTGACACAAGACATCCTCGCAGTTTTGACTCCTAATTAATTAACATGGTACCTAAAAAATACTGATATTTGTGGAAAAATGTGATAGCGTCCTTAATGAGATAGTTAAAATCAGGTCCCGTATCCTAATTGCGTAACACACAATCAATTAGAACCTTAATAATTTTAAAGGAAATTGCTAATTCACTAATGCAAAATTTTGCGAAAAATTTGTCTGCTCAACTACATCTAATACCTTTAAACGAGCAATTCTTGTATATACAGGAAAAGTTTTTATTCAGAGCGCAAACTGTACCTAACCATGAATTCAGCATATCATTTTAGACCCCCAGCGCAGAAATTTTTCGACGGTTATACAAAAAAAAATATCTGAAGCTCGGAAACGGCTCCAAGGATTTTCATGAAATTTAGGATGCAGGGGGTTTCGGCCCGAAACCCCCTAGCTAGATCGACTTATCGCCCCCGAAACTTTCGGGGGCGATAAGTCGATCTAGCTAGGTTTCATTTTTTGAAAACGTCAAAACAAAAAAAAGCCGACCAAGGCTCGGTCATCCAGATATTAAGTATACAATAACGCAATGAATATTATTGAACTGTCAAATTGAAAGCCATGCCAACTGTTACTGTGTTATGCATAAACCCCGCAGATTACTAGTTACTTAATATTATGAATGACAATTAGGTACTGTAGTTCACACATTGAACATGCAGACGCATCTTCATATATTAGGAATTCGTGCGTGTCCATTCCGAAACCGGTTTCATGCATGAGTAGATAGGTAGAGTAGGTAACTAGTAGGCTAATTACATTTGTCTTTAGTTTTAGTAATCAAGAAACTAATTAACGCGGTCTCATGTGATAACATATTTTTATGTGCAGATATTTACAACTGTCAATCATGACCGAACGAATGTATTGAGTATATGGACGAAGCAAAATTGTTGGACGGATCTGCGCTTGCCAGTTCACCTTGGAATTGCATGTCGTGACATAAGCGTACCTACAGCCTCTATTTCTTATTCGGAAACATTCCTTTAAACAACTTTGTTTGTGAGTGTACTATGGATCTCTAAAGACTTTTGTTTGCAATTACCTAATGCCATCGTGATTATATAATGATATTTAAATATACAATTATTGCGTCTTAGTACTTAATTAAAATAAAATATGTTTGTATTTTATACCTTATTACCAGAGATCGGATATCCGGATGCACATTTACCTAAATATAACTTTTAGCTATGAAAGTATGGAAGCGGCTTTACAAATTATTTGTAATATTTATTAAAAACCCCGGGATTCTTGGATTGCATAACTATTCAGATGTGTATTAATTTAAAATTAATGTTTAACCCGATACAAATATTTGTATGTACTGGAGGTAGGGGTGGTTTGTAGGTTGTAACTAATAAAAACCACCCCTTGGTTTGTATTAGTTAAAACAAAAAATAAACAAATTACTTATCTAAATTAAGACTTTTTCGATTTAAAAGCGCATTCCATGTTAGGCAACATCTCAACTTTAGGTGAATATGCATCCGAATATCCGATCTCTGCTTATTACTTAGTCTACATTACTAAATAAAACAAGCACTAGAATTGATCTTAAAAATATAGGTCTTACATACATTGTGTGTGTATACACATTTTAAGACGCTGCAGCATGTCACGTAGGTATATGTTATGTAGTATAAATACATAGTGTAACAACAAATTGTTATGTTATTTTTTATAAACGGTGATTTTTATTACATATTCTCAGACTTTGACTGCAGTATCCTTATGCAAGACAATATATATAATAGTCTTATTGCAGTAAGGAAGACGGTAATTACCTGCTATAATAAAAATTCGTTACAGGTAGGTTAGGCATGACCAAAGAACGTAGGTTTAACTAATAAACACATGAATTAATAATCATACCAGTTTTATTATTACGTATATTCTCAATGGGGAAAACTCAATGAGTTAGAGGCCTATGACAATTCAATTTAGCACCTACTTAATTACGAATACGTAATATTTCCATATACGTAAGATCTGTAGGAAGGAAATTGGTACCAATAAAACAATTTACCATGACTTATTGTTTACGTAAGTAGTATTGTTTCTATACATATTAGGCGTTAAATATAGGGGATAATGCGATTGTGAAATCACAGGTATTTTCCGAATCAATATTCCTGTATTATGAATGAAAAACTAACAGAAGATGAAACACTGAATGAAATCAGTTTTTAGCAGTTAGGAACTTGACTGAATTGTTAGACCCAACAGTTCCAAACATAGTTGAAAAAAAAAGAAATCTTTCGGAAAGTAAAGCTTTTTTTTAAAAGCTTTAAGGCTTTCTAGTTCTCTATCAAATAAGATTAAAAGTTTTAAGAAAAATATGTACACTTGTTATTAGGATTAGGCAGAACATGGCTTAGTATATCCTAAAGAATTAAAACATTACTTTTAAGCGTAGGTACTCGTAGGTAGGTACATGCGTAGGCGCCAATGCAGTAGATACAATGTACCTATAAGATAATATAGTTACATATATACCATTTATCTCTACAAATATTCCTATATGTGTTTTAATAGCTGTTTATTACGTACTCTGCTTGATATTCATAGTCATATTTTTATAAAATTAAAAACAGCCGACAGCCATTGCAGGCTCAGGGGAATTTTCATGAGCTCAAACCGAGCAGAATACTTAGATAATTAAAAAAAAACATATTTTTCAAACTGATTATGAAAAAGAATCTATTATCAGACAATATTAACCTTTGCTTATCACTTTGTGCAAACAGAGTCCTCTAATTACCAGCTGATAAAAATTAGAACTAATCTTAGTCAATATTACCGAACGATCATTCACAATGAGCCTATAATGTTTCCACTGCTGGGACACAGGCCTCCTCTCTGTGAGATGGAGTGGGCCATAATCCACCGCGTAGGCCCAGTACAGGTTTGTGGATGTCACTTGTCTTAGAATTTTTGGTTTTAGAACCTGCCGGTTTCCTAACGATGTTTTCCTTCACCGTTTTGAGAGCAGTGGGTGCTGAAAATTAAATACACAAAGTGCCTACCTGGGTGCGCAATCACGGCCTACTCGTACCTAAGTCAAGGTCATTGGGCCATCATTGCTCTGAACGATCATTACGAATTTACGATCAACCTTAATAAATCCCCGTACCAGTACCTACAAGTACTAACATACCAATAGGTACGTGAAGTGCAAACCAGTTCACAAACAGCGTTCCAATATCAAAAGACCTCGAGGGACAGAACAGGTTCGGCGCAAAGTGATAAATGGTAGAACTAATAGTCGCTCAACTCACATCAAGGTAGTGAAGTCGCGATGTTTCGAACTCAAAATGTGCTTATAAACAGAGGGAGATGTACTGAGTAGGTACTGGTATTGTTAATTACAAATATTTTTGCTATAGAAAAATGTTCAAATTCTAGTCGTAGTTATCATCGCTGATCGCGGCCACAATCGAATGTCAAAACTTGTCAAAAATGTATGGAAACTCGAGGTATTTTTGACAGATTTAAACTGAAATCAAACTGTGAACTAGAATTGCCCCTCTGTTTTTTTTTTTAATCTTAAACCAGCTGACTCGACGTTGTCCTGTCAATCATTCACAATAATCAAAGAAAATGCACTTTCAGTTTTCCGAATTCTCCAATTTTCCTTTTCGATCAAATCTAATCCGTCCAGACGTTCTGTAGAGATGCGCTTACCAACTTACCAACGAACAGCATTTCATTTTTACATGCTTTATATTAGCTTCACTTGTATGTTTGTTTGTATGTTTTTATAGATTCAGTAAATTCTCCATGTTTTTGACCCTACCGACCCTCCAGCCTGTCCCCACTAGCTGTCCCCCTAACAGTGACGCCCTGAGGCGAGGTTCGTACCCCACAGAGAGTGCCCTCAGCGTGCAGTCGCTTAGTATGTAATTTTAGTTTTTAAGCCCTGGCTGGAGGCGTTAAGTTAACTCTCAATGGCAGCCCCAGGAAAGCCCGGTATGCAGTCACGGCCTCTCAAGGTCAACTGCGAGATGCCCGACAAAAAAAAACTCCATGTTTTTGACAGCTGGTTGAATTGAAACACATGCATTTAGAAAAATCAGGCAAAAATATTTTGAAATAGGAATATTTGCTCGGAAGAGAGTGTCTACCAACATTGTTAGTTCAGTTCTCGCCACGCTACCAGCTGTGCTAAAAACCACAAGTTTTATTTTTAACTCACTTCAAAAAGTTAGAAAGCCATAAATTATACTGTGTTTGTAATCAGCCTTGTTTGTTTCTGTCATATTTAAATTCCGAATTATATATGACTGACATGGAAATATAGGTCAGAATAGGTTTCCGAACGAAAATTGGACCGTGTTCAATAATTTTACTTGTACTTTCATTCATGTTTTATAGATGATCGCATCAGTGCTCAACGAGTAACGTCTTCTATGTAGACACAATTACTACTTAATAAACATTTTTTTTTACTAGATACTGAAAAGTTACCTGAAAAATTAACCACACGAAAAATTATGACAGGTGATGAGTAAGACAAGGTGGTACCTACTTATAGACTATCAACAGTTTTGTTCCTCCTAATATTTAATAGCCGACTCATGTAGGTACCTACTAACTGAATACCATGGTCACAAGTTTCGCTTTGATGTCCCTGCCACTCTAACAGCATTTAGGAATCGCAGCATAACTACACCTAAACTGTGATTCATTAGAATCAAATAAAAAATGAACTAACAACCAAGTCTACACCTAAAGTCTTGACAAGTTAATTTGTATTACACCTACACTATTTTACTAGCATCCATTTTGTACAAAGAACTTGAACAATGTAACAATTTCACGAATAATGTTCTACTTGGAAGTTGTATTGCACAACTAAGGGCCAATTTTACCGTTCAAATTAAACGCGATTAACTGAACATAAACGGCGTTTTAGTTTTAATCTCAGTTTAAGGTTTGGTTTGGGATTTCACCAACCATTTTTAAACTAGTTTGGTGCTAAACGCAGTTACTGTACTAAACGCCCAATTTTGACCGTTTAACGTTTTAAACGCGATTATGCGCTTGACATACCGTACTGCGCTTTTCCGCCATATTGTTTTGAAGAAGTAACACTGTTGTTATATTACCTGTTTTGAATCGTTTAGAGAATATTTTGAGATACATAATGAGAAGAGTTTACTCATTGGCCTTTGAAGAAGATGAGGATGAATTTGTGGTTCGACGACCAAGGTGGATTCGCGAAAGAGAGGAGCACTTCGACACTCTAGATAATCATGATTTTGTGACGAGATTTCGACTTACAAAACCGACAGTGCTCTCTATATTAGAAGCTATTGAAGATAAACTAGAATTTCCTACAAACATGTAAGTATCTCATTAGGTATAAAATAACACTTTATTCCTACAAAGTTAGGTTAGGTAGGTACCTAGGTACATGAAGTTGGTTAAACCTTAAATAAAGAATGTTATTTGAAAATAATATTAAAAGCAGTAAGTACCTACCTATATACCCCCTTTATGTATACCCTCCTGTACACATTGAATAATCAAAAGGCTTACCTATAGTTACTAGCGTATGTAGTACTTATGGAATCTTTTTATTTCAGAAATCACTGCATATCACCCATTAACCAGTTGTTATGTGCTCTTCGCTTCTATGCAACTGGGTGCTACCAAACTACTGCTGCTGATTTATGTGGATTTAGTACATCTACTGCACACAGAATTGTGCATAGAGTCAGTTGTGCTATTGCTGCTCTACGACCTCATCTCATTGTATTTCCTAGTACACAAAGTGAAATACTTCAGACGCAAACTGAGTTTTACAAAAAAGCTAGATTTCCTTTGGTTATTGGTGCTATAGATTGTACTCACATCAAGTATATGAGGTCACCGGGAGGAGAAAATCCGGAGTCTTTCCGCAACAGAAAAGGATACTTTTTCCTAAATGTTCAGGCTATTTGTAATGCCAAATTAGAATTCACCGATATTGTTGCAAGATGGCCAGGTAGCACACATGATTCTCACATCTTTAATAACTGTTATCGAAGAGCTATGTTTGAACAAGGAACATATAAAGATGCTGTACTTGTCGGAGATGGAGGTTATGCCTGTAAAAGCTACATGATGACACCACTTGAACGGTGTAACACAACTGCAGAGAATTTGTACAATGAGTCACAAATACGAACCAGAAATTCTGTTGAACGTTTGTTTGGAGTGTGGAAAAGGCGTTTTCCAGCAATGGCTATTGGTTTAGGAGTTAGCCTACAAAATTCTTTCCCTATTATTGTTGCCACAGCTGTGTTGCATAACATGGCAAGGCAATCTGGTGAAAGTCTTCCTCCTGATGATTATCAAATTGTACCGCCTGCTTCTTGGGATGCTCTATTAATTCAAGGCAATATTAATGAGGGAAATATGCTTCACTCATCTAGTAGATCACTGAGAGAAAACCCTAACTATAGAAAGCGTAAAGATATTATTAACAATTATTTTTCTACATTAGCAAGGCAAGTAGGTAATGAGTGAAGTGTAAACTTTTGAAATTAACTGTGTAACATAATAAATATAATATAAAAGTAAAGAAATATTCAAAATCAAAAATCAAAAGTCATTTATTCAAACTAGGCTGAGAGTCAGCTCTTTTTGAACGTAAATTTACATAAGACAGTCCCCCCAAAACGCCCGCCCTTCACCACTTCCTAGTGCTTTAGCTGGGAAGAAGAAGTAGCGGAACAAACTCCCCAGCAGCACAGCTGTCTGTTAAGTTAGAAGAACTTGATTCTATACAATAATAGGTAATAAAAATTACGAAACACAAGACACATTAATGCCTCCCTGTGTATTAAATTAGTGCAACTTATTGAGCTCTTCTTTTAATATTAAAATACGGAGTTGCTCTTGCTCAGTCCTTGATTTTTCCTGCTTGAGCATTTCAGTCTCTCTTTCCTCTTGCAACTTTAAAATCCTCATTTGAGCCTCGTGTTGTTCTTTACCTTGTTGACAAGCTGCAAGTAATGAATCAACTTTTTGTTGAGTCAAAGCTTGGCTCTGGTTTAGGATAGGCCTCCTACGGCTTACTGCTTGAGTTTTGAATCTGAAAAAGAAAAGCAATATATTATTAAAAATATACTGTTAAATCTTTTCTCCAAATGCGTGATACATATACAGCAATTCCTTACTTTACTGGTGTAGCTTCATAGGTTGAATGCACAGTACTACTACAACTTGGCTGTATAAGTTCTATATTTTCATATTTTTTTGAATTTGAGTTTTGATCTTGATGCTCAAATTGTGATGGATAGGTTTTGTCAGTTCTCAAAGTATGGTTTTTTGGTGCCCGTAACATAGCTGGAGAGTAATTAGACCAGTCCTACAAAAAAACACACAAATACAAGATTATTTTAACATCAGACACTGAAAAAGTACAGGTAGGTAACTATAATTTTATTAAAACATAAATATTGCAGTTTTACCTTTGGGTTTTCAATGAGACTATGTACAAGTTCAACTTGTTTCCCTGTTGACTCATGGCTTTCTTGTATAAGTTCAACTTGTTTCTCTGGTGACGCATGGCTTTCTTCATTTGCTGAAAGAAATATTACATTTTAAAAGATATACCTACTCAAATAACAAAATGATGTAATCATATTACATAAATAACAATAATGAGCCTAACACTTAATACATACAATACAATATCTCTATTTGAGAACAAATATCTTCATTTTCCCTTTTCTGCAAGTTTATTTGTGTCAGTTTTAGATCACAGTCAGCATTGTTCCCTGAAGCTGAAATAAATTTGATTTACTTAGATAGGTATATGAAAACATCAAATTAGACATAAGTAAAGTTACATACCTAGCACTAGGGTTCCATCTGTATCGAATTCATTAGTAAACCCAGTCACAGTGGGTTTGATTAAATTAGTCACCCTTTCGATGATCGAGTCTGCAACAAAACATTTAGGAGGGCCCCCACCTACAAAAGATAATAATATAGTATATATCATAATAATCTGCACTTTCAATCTGAAGTATTTATTTTTATTATTATATAAAAATGTCAGAAAGCATACCTGTGGCCAAAAAGCTCTGATTTGCTTGGGTAATTTGACTTTTAGCCTTTTTTTTCATGTTTTCCCAGCAATTTTTTATAACCATCCAATCCCTCGTATGCAAACCAGACGTGGCATTAAATTGATCAGTAATTTTTCGCCACTCGTCATTCTTTTCCCGAACACTCACAGCATCAGTTTTCTTGGACTCTATTGTGTTATAATGTTTTTCGACCAAATCTAACAACAGCACCTTTTCACTCTGTTGAAATGCTGGGTCTCTTTTTCTTTTCGACATACTGATAACATAAACTAATAAACAAAAATCCACAAATAAAAATATGCACTGCACTGCACTTCAGAAAATATTAACCACGCAAAACTAACAGGAGGTAATAAAAATAACCTCACTTTAGTCACTATACCAAGTTGACAATTGACTTGACAACCAAGGAATACGTTTCGTTATATGTATTGTTGTACAAATATTGCAATAGTTTTGTCCTGTTTCGGTGCAAGAACAAAACGCAACGCGTTGTTGCCGTTCTAACATGCCGGTAACTCGGTTTTCGTAAACGCGATCAACGAGCGTGGCGTTTTGCTCTGTGAAATGCAAGCGATGATAAACGAGATCAAATCTCGTTATTAAACTCAATTAGTCTAAACTCAGTTTTACTGAACGTAGTTTTGGAGACGATCGGAGAAATTAGCCCTAAGTTTGTTTTAAAACGCGTTCGATATTTTTTGGTTCACCCAGTTATACTTATTAAAAAAAAGTGTTTCAGGTTTTTTTTCTACGAAAATTGATCTTTATAAAGTTGTGTACGTATTTAATGCTGTGGTTAGTAATGCTTTAAGCTTAATTTTAATTAATTTTCAGGCTAATAGATATCGTTTCGGTTGATACCTCAGTATAATAGTATATACAACATAACAACACACCAAAATTCGAATGAATACCTAAGTAGGTAAGTGTACATGTTGTTGTCTCAGCTGGTAGAGTCAATGCCTCTACCTTTCGATTTCGTCGTGACCAGTATCATTTTATTAAAATGATTATGTTAATGATTCGTTACCAACACGTGTTATCTATTATAAAACATGAGGTAACTCTCTCGTGCAACTTAACTAAAACAGAGACGTAGGTAAACTCATTATCTTAAATGTATATGGAAGATTTTTTATCATCTGAATAATATTGAATTTATATTTAGAGTTTATATCATCACTCAATTTTTAGTCATTATTTATTTAAGGTAACCTTGACTTACCGTTAGCGTTAGAGGTGTCCCATTGAGGAGGTCGCGGCAACTCTTTAAGGTCATAAGAGTCCGATTTTCGGAACCCGCAGCACACGCACTGTGGCGGGCAACAGTGGGCCAACTTGCTCTTTACAGCACCCATTTCACAATAACTAATCACTCACTAACAACCACATAAAATAAAATGAACTATAAGCTCTTTAAACTCGTTTTATAGACCACTCTAATATCAATTAACGCACTAAAAACGCGATTAGATCACAACCGCTTAAAATTATCCTTAGTAGCTACGCACAGTTTCCACAGTTTGCCACAATGTAAACAAATTATCAGCTGTTATTTGAATTAATGGTTTATCGTTCGGATAAACAGTCACTTGCGTAGCTCTTATAAATTAAAAGCTTGTGTGAACGTTGTCTTGCGCGTGCGCACCTCGGCGCGGGATCAGTTGGTCTGTGCTCAGTCTCTGCTGGGCATCCTCGCTACCTTCGCTCGCGTGACCTCTTATCACAACCGCAGAATGTAGGGTCACACGTCACATCAACGTCAGTCTTTGATTGAAACTTGTGGGGATTTTTTATACACCAGTTGGTCATCCTCATCATCATCATTTTAACCAAAAAACGTCCACTGCTGGACATAGGTATAGGTAGTACAATTCCCATAAGTGTCAATGAGTACAGAAAATATGAAAATTATAGCTTCTAAACAACATGATGACAAACAGTAATTGTCCTTCACAGTAAGCAAACGTGACCTTATTTATTGACAGGAAAATAAATAGGTAGGAAAGTAAATTCACCGGATTTTGCTTACTTTGAAACAGAAATTAATCTTTAAAAATTAAACAAATAATGTTATTTAATATAAATAATGCACATCTTAAAATAAAATGAGTATACTTTCAAAAGAAAAAGTACAAAAAAAAAGGTTAGATTGCACTGTTTTATGTACAGGCTGTTTTACATGAAAAATAATAAAGAAGCTACATAAATACTACATAGAACAAGCGACGTTCCCTCCAAGGTGGAAGATCACGCGCGTTATTCCGGTCCCTAAAGGAAAATCTGGTCCGGATATCAGTAACTATAGACCGGTAGCTGTACTATCGACACCTGCTAAAGTACTAGAGTCAGCTATTCAACGCTCCGTGCAGGGACAAGTCCGCGCGCGTCTATCAGATGCGCAACATGGGTTCCGGCCGGGATGCAGTACTGCCACTAACCTGCTCAACTTTATGGTGCAGGTGGTACCGTCAGTTGATTCTAGAGTACAGGTAGATGCTGCGTACTTCGATTTTAAAAAGGCCTTCGATACGGTTGATAATGACGTCTTATTAAGGAAGCTTGCAAAAATTGGATGTACGCTGCCTCTGCTTCAGTTCTTCGCTAGCTATATGAGGGATCGTTATCAATATGTAGATTACAATGGCTGTGAATCTCGCCCGTATTACACTAGGTCCGGCGTGAGCCAGGGCAGCAATGTAGGGCCTCTCGAGTTTATTATAATGATAAATGACTTACCGGAGGTCGTCAGACATGGGACTTGTTTATTGTTTGCAGATGACCTGAAATTGCTGCTCGAAGTTAGGAATCACTCGGATTGTGAACGCCTGCAGGACGACATCAACCGAGTGGTCGAGTGGAGCATCGGCAACAAACTTCATTTTAATGTAGCCAAATGCTCGGTGATGTCTTTCACTCGCGCCCGGACTCCTTTGTATTATCAATACAAGGTAGAGGATGCACCGATGCAACGAGTGTCGCAGGTACGAGACTTAGGGGTAATCTTCACTCAGGAACTAACCTTCCGTGAGCATATCAATAAGATATGTAAGAAGGCATACCGAAACCTGGGTTTTGTACTCAGGCAGGCTCAGGGGTTCACCAACATCACGACAGTCAAGGTGTTGTATGACGCGCTAGTCAGGAGTCACCTTGAACATAGTGCAGTCATATGGGCTCCTCATGAGGCGAAATATAGTGTCATGCTGGAACGTGTTCAAAATAAGTTCACTAGGCACTTGTATTTCAAGCTGTATGGGGTATATCCATTGTACCCATTGATGTACCCTACACTATTTGTACTGGGTATGGTAGGGTACAACGCGTTAAAGGTGCGACGGGACTTTGCGCTCGCAGCGTATGTAGTGAAGCTGCTGCGTGGCGGGGCGCATAACCCGGGAGTGTTGCGGCACCTGGAACTTTGCGTGCCTGACCGGTACGTGTGACCGGTACCCCTGCTTGCTGTGCCTGCAGCCAGAACCAAACTGCTAGCGAGGACTCCTCTCACTAGAGCCATGCGTGTGGTGAACGAGGTTCACGAGAGGGTTGATGTATTGTGGTGCAACTTCAGTGAATTCGCAAAAGTTGCATTATATATAATATGTTATTTAGATGTAGGTTAAGATTTAGAATATAGTATGTATTTTATTGGATGTAGAATAAGGATTTAGCATGTAAGGCCACACTATCGCATTGGATCGTAGATCTGTAATGGTAGCTGTAGGTGAGATTTGAATAAATAAATAAATACTACGAAAAAAAATTACAAAACAATGTAATGGCATCTGATAGAGATTTCGATCCGCAGTGGCCAGTTTTCAGCTACTTATCTAACTTTCATAAGTTACTAAAAAGGTTACATTGTGATCCATTCATAATGAAACTTGTTCACGTTATTTTTTAATATTTTTTTTGTTTAATATCTTAAGAGTTCGTTTCAGGGGTATGATTCCAATTTAGCCAAACAGCTGTCGCGATAGCGAGTCGATTATTTTCCTAATCAATTCCATTAAAGTATCATTATTTTTCCTCCTATTTTACTAACGATAAACATAACCTTCCTATACAATTTATTTATCATTCTTCTATAGCTGTGGGTAATTATGAACTTGATCTTGTTGGCAGTCATGCACGTGTGTTTTACAGACTCGCCTTGTTTGTACATCATACCGCGTACAAACATAATAGATAGTAAACGTTTGACAAAATAAAGTTACACACGATTATGTTAATTTACTACATAGATGACATCATCACCTACGTCTCGGCTCTCGCGATCTTCCTTGTACTTGGCTGATGAAGGCCCCTCTCTTCAATTAACGCAATCAGTTTTTTTTCCTTTTTCTGTATGAATGAATGCATGTAATGAATAGTATTATTCAGTATTGTTAGTAATTTTCCGAGAATTCGTTATTATATCACACTTCGGAGAGCCCAGCCCAGACTTTGACGCATTTGTACTGTACCAGTTAACTTTGACCTATTTTTTCCGCAAGTAGGTACAATGATTAATTTCAGTGAATATTATGATTAAAGTACAGTTTAAGTGCACAAAAACAAAGACCATAAATCAGAAGGAAAGGAAGGAAGTGTTTTGAGATAAAAAGACAAGTTTAACATTAGGTATCTAAAAACTGCTTCTGAGTCACTGAGATAAGGCGACCTGCTAGAATGCCATATACGAGTGACCGACGATTACGGCAATCTGCTGTTGCTACATGGTTCTCCCATGTAGCAACAGCAGATTGCCGTCAACAAATGCGATCGAAGCACCTATTAAAGGCTAATAGATTAATTGTAACATAATAGGTCCTATAATAACAGTGATCTATACATTTCAAATGGATCCGCAGAAGGTTTAACTCCAAACTAAGAATGTGTCTTTTTCCTCCTGGATTACTTATTGAAGGCAAAATTCCCCCTTCGATTTCTTATAAAGAATCAATAGTCATGAGAATACCTTGTACCTAATACTTGAGTTCTTTGAACAAATATCTATGACTTACCAATTACTTCGTTGCTAAGAACCGAGAAGATGACTTTGCAAAAGAATAGCAGTCTACATTACAGACTTGCATTCTTGTTATTTTATGACGATGTTATTAACCGTGAAAATTCATAAACGATAACAGTTTTCAGGTTATTAAAATATTCATCAGAATCCATACTGTGCAACGTTCGCCAAAGCACGTTCCGATACTATTTACAAAGTAAAACAGCCAACATTCAATATCCAGGCAAAAAATAGAAATCCCTGAACGATGTTTAGGATAACATATTATGAAGAAAGTACGAAGTTTTCATGCAGACGAAGATCTGCATTGCACATGTACAAACAATCACAGAGACTCGAGTTTATTTTCTCGTCGGTTACCAAGATTAAACCTTTAATATGTTTGATTACGTATAATTACAAACCTTGATAAAAACATGGTAACATACAATACCAAGCATTTCCATTACTTCTTCCTGTTCTTATAATCGTGGACGTTTCTACCTTATGTTGATTGACAAGGAAGCTTTTGAGTTCCCGGTGTCATAAGATGACGAAACAGACTTGAGAGTGGTCGAATCGAGCTTGTGGTTGGGATAAAGAGAAGCCCTTTTCCACCATTCGTATATACCAAGCTGTTATAGACCGATGATGACGATGCTTAGTCCCGGCTGTCATTCGTGGATCTTTGACAGTCAGATGCCCGAAAGTCTCACAACCACCAGATAGAAAAATCCAATGACACTTTGCCCGACCTGGGAATTGAACCCAAGACCGCTACCACTAGACCAACGTGGCAGCCAAATAGGGTATTACACCCATTTTTGAAAAGTGTCTTAATTAGATCCTAGAGTGCTAATAAACCACTAAAAAAAACTGCATTTAAATTTTATTTTTTCAAATTTCGCACGTAATTTGACGAAAACGCTGGACGCAGTGAACGCTATATTGATCTGTGCGTATGACCTCAGTTTGCTATATAAACAAATGTGCTGATATAATAAAATATAATTGTTAATAATTATAAAAATAAGTTTCTTTGCTGTTCCTGAATGCAAAATATTATTTAAATAAAAATTACTTTGTTTTCAAAAATAATAAAAGTACAAAGTTGCTCAGTGGACTTGCCGTAAGACGTAATAACATGGCGGCTACTATTTCATGGTGTTCAAAAATATATTAAAAAAACTGAAATCTTTAAATTGCATTTTAAAATTTATTTTGTTATTTCATGAACTAAACCTAACATTTTCCGACTGCATTTTTCCCAAGGTATCTCATTAATATATTTTTAGATTTTTTCTCATATAGAGTAAAATACTATTATAGGTAATCTATTTAGATCATTTGGCTACCTTCTGAAGGGCTTGCTGAGATGAGTGCAATCTGTGCTGGTCA
The DNA here is from genome assembly GCA_947359405.1 of Antitype chi. Classification (NCBI taxonomy): domain Eukaryota; kingdom Metazoa; phylum Arthropoda; class Insecta; order Lepidoptera; family Noctuidae; genus Antitype; species Antitype chi. The sequence goes on along the minus strand of OX375813.1, from coordinate 7,845,183 downwards.
AATAAGGAAAGTATGCTAACGTGACGTAAATCACGAAGGTGAGGGCTTTTCCAGGTGACAGCAATGCATGTGTAATGAATTAATGATGCATCATTTGTTTCATAACTTGATGATATGGGTAGGTAGGTGGGAGTCGTGTGTGACTAAAAAAGGATCAACAACACAGGATGCTGTCTTGAAGTCCTTAGAGTAATTTCACAACTTGCGGGGATACCAAAATAGATAAATATATTTAAAACGACCATTATGTTATGCAGTGCAGGCCGCATGAATAAACAATGTTTCATTTAAGAGCGATCATCCAGCGCGGGCTGGTAACGCCGCATTTCAAGTGATATTTCGTGTTTATCTTATTAGGTTTAAATCAAAGTAGTTTTTTTTTCAGCCAAGCACTAGATCGTAGGTATTTATAAATTAGCATGCTATTTTTTTTACAGTTCTTTTGGTATTTACCTATAAAAATTGACATACCGTCAGTTATTTTATATTTACATTATTTGTTACGATTAAATGTTTTTATTTAAGAGTAAATGTTAAAAATAATTATAAAAACCAAAGATCTAGTGCTTGGCTGCAAAAAATAGGAGGTAGAACTTTTTTTTTCATATTTCATGAACTAATAACGAAAAACCACTAAGAACTATGAACGCTCTTAACCCATTCTCAATTTTAGAATATAATGAAATATTGTTTATTCATCGTTATTCATATCAAGTGACTGCATTAATTACTAAAGGCTACAAAAAGAACAGTTTTTGTTTTGATGTCATCTGTCATCAGACGGGAATACCCTTGTCCCTCTATAAAGTATAAGGTTTAATGAACTGTATAATAGGGACTTTAGTTGCCAGTAAATGGTGACTATTCCCTCCCAGCTATCCATATAGCTATGTTTTTGTGTCACATTAGTCACTCAAATCACTTCTTATGAAATACTACTGAATGGGTTGCAATAAAATCATTTATATAGGTACCCTACCTATTTATACCTATAAAAATTGCGCAATATTAATTGAGATTGAGATAGGTAAGTAGATAGGAACTTTGAATGAAATGGCATCGCATTTGCAGTGAATGCTCTTTATTTTTGAGATCCCAAAAACACACAAACACCGTGCAAATTATTTTAGTTATGTGTCATAAAGTTTTTGTTATATAATGATTACAATAGTTTCATAAAAACTTAAAAAAGTATGCAATATGCAAATATATAAAAAGTTATACTTATGATCATAAAAATTTCTTAACACTATACTCTTTCGTACAGAGTAGTACATACATATCAAAACAATGGCACTTGAAGCATCGGTTTCCTTAAAATTAAAAATACATTAATAAAATAACATTATTATCACACAGTGAAAAACGTGAATGGTTATAAAATTACTGTTTTTGTTATTTTTCATTTGAAATGTGCTGGTGATCCAAACGATATACATCAGTACATAATACTAAATTAATAAATCCATTAAAACTTGCCAGGTCATCGTTATTAGATATCGATCTGTTCGTTAGTAGATAAACAAAAGTATTCTAGATGCAACATTCGTACATTCAATTAAAACACTCACAAAAAATTGTTTTGTCATAAATAAGGAATAACTATAATAGCCAAGAAAGCATGGCGTCGAGTGGACGTTTAAGAGGTGGTCTTGATGATGACGACCTCTTCTTCTTGAACATACAAATGCTGTTCTGGCGCTACGTAAGATACGTAGGATCGGTCCATCTGCAGCGCGGGAGGAGAGGCAGGCCCCGGCGAGGTGCGCGGCGAGGGTGCTCGGGGCCCGGGGGCTAGCTAGCCGCGCACATTCACCGTGGTGCAGCCGAAGATCTCGTCCAACTGTCGTGACGAGAACGTCACCACGATGCGGCGCTCGCCATGTCGTCGCGGCACGAACTTGTCCTGGTAGTTCACAAACTCGCCCGGCTTCACGTCGCGGAATCTTATCTGGAAGAAGAAATACATTTATAACTATCGTTCTTTTTCTTTCTTTTGTTTCTAAAAATGGCAGGGCAACTTGTATTTTACCTGTCTTGGTCTCTGCACACCAGGTCCCTCGAAGGTGAAGTAGCAGTCAGTCAGGTGAACATTCAGTGGGTTCTGGAAGCTGAATGTCACGGCGCATTCTTGTCCAATGCATGGCTGGCCCCTCACCTGCCGGATATTATCATTGGTGATTAGAAATTGTGTGTGTAAAAATATATAATACAGCCGATTGAAGAGTACTAATATAACCACCTGCACTTGCATCCTTGGCTTGTGAAGTGGGAAGTCATCCTCATCCGACCAGGCCTGACGAGTCTGCTTCACGTAGGCCATGGCGTGCACCTTCACCATGGTGTGGTCCACTAGCTTGTCCATATATTCCTGAGGTGTGACGTGTAGTTTCAGCACTTCACGCTGCCCAGCGCGTACAATGAACTCTCCTTGAGCTCTTCGCAGACGCGAGGCGATAGCGCCGGTGTAGTAGCATGATGATGCTGTCAGCACGCACCAAATTGTGCGATCTTCATGCGATTTGTTCTGTTGAATAACGTCAAATTGTATTGTGGATGACATTTAAACAATTCAGAAGGCAGTACATTGATTGTATAACTAATTACCTGAATATTCATCGTGCAGTCAAACGGCTGTCCATAAGGTACGAGGTCAATGTCCATAAGATCAAAGTAAACGTCTTCGAAATTGCGATCAGGGTATTCATAGTATTGCTGCAGGCGCTGGTAGCCGCGACACGAGGCAATAACAGCCAGGCGCTCGGGCGACGAGCTGTCGACCGTCTTGTACTCGTGGGTGATCTCCAACATGTCACTGTCACCTTCATCATCGTCACGGTTCGGGTTCTTCGTAAGAATCTTGCGGCCAACTCTAAATGGTGGTCAAATTTTAGGTAAGTATAGTATTTAGTGACAAATAATACACCTCAATACAAATGCAGAAGAGCTTCAGTTGTAATGAACTTACTGATACTGGTTCGAAGCCATCCTAATGAAACCCCATTCAGAATTTTCCTCTTCTTGGAAGTGGCAGAGTTCTGCGTTGAGCTGACAATACATGAACGGCGTATCATATTGGAAGCCAACCTCCCCGCGGCGGACAGCTTCAACACTAGCTGGTCCACAGTGGTACACAGCTTCAGCTTCCTCTTGAGGCGTGGAGTCAATGATCTGCCAGCCACTGTAGCCTGAAGTAAAAATAAATACAGGTACCGTTCGCGGTCAATTTACGAACTCATTTATTGTAAAAAGTATTTTTTTTTGGTACCTTGAGGCAAATCCGGTCGCTGCATCCATACATCATTCCATACGTGGAAGTTCCAGCAGGAATCGTAGCAATCTTCATCAGGCCCATTTGGTACTTCGTTGCCATCGCGATCGAAATATTTATCCACTGTGAATGTTCGGTTCGTATCATGGGCTGACACGTAGTTGGTGACCGAACGGCAAGGAATACCTAAAAGCAAGTTTGAATTATATAATGAACTGCCTATTATTCATTAAGTACCTAATGCTGATCAAAGCATATAAAAATTCAGTACCAAGAGCACGGCAAATCGAAACCACAAGTCCGGAGTATACCCAGCACTGGCCGTACTCGACAGGCCTGCCACCATCGGTAAGGTAACGTTCCATGATAGCCACAGAGCCGGTCCACGCATGAGGCGCAACACCGTCCTTGTATTCGCCATCGTAACGGCCAACCATCAGCCCGTCATCGTCGTGGTTCGCGTTTATCTAAAACACAAAATAAAGTTTAATGAAATTAAAATTAATATATAATCGTAGTCATCTGAATGTAGAATTCCTATTAATCAACTTACCATCGACGAAATCGCCCTGCAAACACGAACTGGGTTACCGCGCTCAGAATGCTCGAGGCCACTTCGTTCCAACAAGTACATGCAAGCAGGCAACACCACGTCATCAAATTGCCCGTAAATCCATTTGCGACCCTTCGGTTGACGCCAAGTGCCACACCAGATCTTTCCTTGTTCGTTGAGCACATATTCCTTCCTGGATGATTCATTATCCATGTAGACGGGGTCCTCACGGCACCAAGGATTGAATAGCATGTAGATATCTTCATCACATTTGTAGTCGTGGCGGTTATCGCGCTGGCCAAAGCGGTTGGTTTGTACCCAGCAGTTCCATACGCCAACCGGAGCAGTAGCCGGTGCGTGTACTTGGAATGTAATTGTGTTGCCATCTTGACGCTGAATGCTAATGTCCCATCTGTCCATATCATGAGCCAGAGACGCCAAGTTCTGCATGGAGCCATGGCGAGAACCGTATCCACGGCCAAATGTAGAATGCTGAGCTGTGCCTCCATAACGATCCACCATCGGGCGATCCATCGGTCCATGCGGGCTGAGAGGGCTGTGTTGCAAGGGCAATGGCTCGTTGCTGAACGAACTGCGGCGGACTCCATAAGTCGTAGTCTCTCTCATTCCACTCATCGGGCCCATCGAGCCCATTGTTCCCATGGTTCCCATGGTGCTCATGGTTCCCATTGGCCCCATGGAACCCATGGTGCCCATAGTGCCCATAGATCCCATTGGAGCCATAGACCCCATAGGAGCCATACTGGTACTTGTATCCTGCATGCGAGACATTCCCATTCCCATGCCCATTCCCATCATATCACGGGAATGTTGGAAAACACCCTGTTGGTTGCTCCAGTTCACGGGTAGAACTACTCGTGTTCCTTTGGTAACGCTGGGCTTAGGACCTGCGAAAGGAGAATAATTATTGAACTCGGATTATTCGATTATTTTACGACATTTTTTTTAGAAGATAACGTTCGACACTGGTGTCAAAGTGCTTGATAAAAATTAAAATGTTTAGGTATAACTTACCGAAGCAAAAGACGATGCGAATCATATCTTGTTGCTTGTCGTAGGTCCTGTCGAAGCGAACGGCAAAGAAAAAGTTCTGGCCCCTCCTTAGAACTGGATTCGGAAGGATATTATCATTCACCAAGTCATATTGTTCAGTGTGATGATCTTTGGAGTTGTCACGGGAATAGAATTCAGTGAGCTCCACCTTCAGTGGCTGCTGAGAATAATAACTTTGAGGAATCATCTCCATGGTGTCCTGGCGGCGGCGGCGTTCATTTTGATCAGCCATCTTGCAAATTAAGTTGTGAGTGTACTGTGTGTTCGGGCTGTTCCTCATCGAGTACTTCATGCGGTGCAGCGAGCCGGTGCTGTGCGAGCGGCCTGGACGATGCTGAGCAGTAGGCCCAGCACGCTGCATCGGCCAACGACGAGTTTGTCCGGGGCGCTGGCAGAAGCTGGAGATATTGTAATAGGCAGACAGCCCAGGAACATAGTTCGAAGGCATTCCACCGATCGTCATTTGCTGCTCCCTCATGCAGCTCAGCGTGCTCATACCTGAGGTCAGTCCAGTTATTCCACCCAAACCCATTCCAGTCATGCTGGATGTCATGCTTGAGGACATCCTGTCCATACTTGATCTTCTGACCATAGACATCCTTGCGTAGAAGCTGTACGTGTATCCAAATATTCCAAGTCCCGATGTAGGACCTCACTGTGCTCCGGGATGACACCAGAGCGAATGATGTCGTTGGAAAGATTCGGGACCTTTTTATAGTGCTAGTGAGCCTAAAGTATCGTTCACCGCCCTTAGGTGTCAGTTGACATCGCAGGCGCCGGAGTCACTTGCTTCTGGGAGTGCTATTGTCTATGTTCACTGACTCGTAGTTAAAACAAGTACACCTCTCTTACATAAAACTAGTTACTACGCTAACTAACACTTGGGGCGTTACGATGTACACTCGTGTAGGGAATTTGTTTACCAGATAATTTTTTTAGGAACATGTATTAGGTACCAAATAAAAGTATGTATTTTAGAGTAGCAGCAACTTCGCTGGTTATTTGGTTATGATGATCTATGATTATTTACATAAAAATACGAATACTTACATATTTTAGTACACATCTAGCTATACATTTCCAGTATATGCTGGTCTCGCATTGTATAGGATTTCCGTACAGTGCGAGATCAGCGTAAACTGGAAATTATAGCTTGATGTGTAGCCGTGTGTACCTACATATTTTTTAATCATTATTTTTTTCTGCTGTTACATCAATGTTATCTGTTAGTAATCTATCTCCCCATAGAAAAACATTGTCAGTTTGCCCCTTGCACATTGTCGGCTCTCAGTATTTAATACCTACCTAACCGGCATAACCCCCAATACCAGCTTCATGTGCTTTACTAACCGACCGCTTGACGAGTCAAAAGCGCCTGTAAATCCTGTAATTGGTTTATTTGAGATAATTCTCCACAGCATGCACCACGCACATATAATATACCGCTTTATATGCTGAAAGCTTAGAACGTGCTATTATGGGATGACCGTAAATAATTGCAGTTCTAGAGTTGGTAGGTAAGCAGAACTTTCTAGCTTGCGCCATAACCCTCATTGCTTCTACCCCAACATCCCCTTTAGATCGTCATACAACCGAACAATATAATAAGCTAAGACTAAAACCCACCCGTGTTTCCTCAGTTGCCTGTGTGCCAGGGGCCGCGGTATCTCTTTCGAACAACCCACACCATAGTTGAAACACTTTTGTGCTTAACTATAGGACGGACATCTCTGATATTTTATTCAGACAACACGTTTTAAAATACAACACGCACTATTCTATGTTCACCTATTGTTTTACATAAAGCAAGGTAACGGACACTGCTACTAAATGCCCGAGTTGCCATTTGTGTTCAGTTTGACTTGACCAGTGAACAACTAGAAGTGCGAAATCTTTGTTTTCTACTTTAACCGTTTTTCCTGGAGGCACTGGCAGGGTGTTTGGAGAGAGAGAATAACCTACCTGGAAAATAATATTGGGAATAAGAAGGTACCTACTTACTTATCTATCTACCAATAACCACTATGGATTGCCTCACACCCTTACAAGTTTCCTTGTATCATGGTAAGTCAACTTATACCGGCACCCTAATTGCGTAACACGCGATTAATCGTAATCGGTTTAATTTTGACAGTTCAACAATATTCATTGCGTTATTTACGTTGTTGAGCAGACACATTTTTCGAACATATGAAGCAATAGTTTAGCCATCTGTTTCAAAACGAAACAGATGATTAATAGTGAGTTACGCAATTAAGGTGCTGATTGTACTTTTGGTACAGACGCCAGCACATTAAGCTATCCCAAACTGTCAAATTTTCCCAATTGAACATGAACCTTATATTTTTGTAATAAAGTTTAAAAATTATTAAAGAAATTTGACAGATTGAGGATAGCTTGATGTTTATATATTTAAACTTCTCGCACACAAAAAAGGTACAAAGGCGGACTTATATGCCTTAGGCATTCTCTACCAGTCAACAAGGGTGGTGAAGAGATTAGATGGCAGGTGCTTTGGATGAGAGGAACAAAGATAAAAATAAAACTATAAAATACATCTTAACGACTGGTAGCCGTCCTGGTTTCCAGAGGATGCGCATTCCAAAGAAGAATGGACTGAATATGAAAGGAAGAATGAACAAAGTCAGAAGTAGGAGAAGGACAGAGTAGAAGAAGTTTGTTAGCAGAACGCAGATTCTTAGTGTGAGAAGAACATAGATATTGGAAATAAGAAACAAGATAAGAAGGAGGAGTAGGAGAGTCTGACCTGCAAATAGCAGGTTGTACGTTGTATGTTGATTAAAATATGATTCGCGACCGTAACAAATATGGCTCTACAGAATTAAGTACGTCTGGTAGCCCGGTAGTACGTAAAAGGGCGATGGTGGGATCCGGTCGTGGAGCTCCTGCTTACACTCTTCGAAGTACAGTCTGTAGAGTCCAACAGGCAAGCAACATTACGCCGATGAGCCAGGCTGTGAAGCCTACCTACCAACGTCTCGTCACCTATAAGCGTTTTTGCTCTGCGTGATCTCAAGCTAGTATTTTACTGAATCATCCCATTAGTGGCTGCAATACTGCACTTTAGACATACAAGCTGTCCAAATATGAAGTATCGTTTCACCTTATTTAGGATGCCCAGCTTCTTGGCAGCTTGGCAGCACTCTGTGCTTTTGACTCGATGGTTAGGTTGAGCCGTTGAGTGGAATAGGTACCTATGTAAAAAAAAACGTAGACAGAGTATAAAAAACTAAGACATCACTATTGACGCCTAATTAGACTTTTTACTTCCTCGGCGTCCGTAACTTATTCAAAACCTGTGTTCAAAACCTAACTAAATATTTGGTGTAGCAACACTTGTGAGTTGTGACTCGTTGCTTAGCAACAGTTTGTTTTTGATCAATAAAACAAAATGTAAAATCTCAGTAATAATAAATTCACAATTTCCCATAAATAATTGTAATGAATGGATAAAGAATGGGTTTCTATAACCTGTTTAGTTATAATGTCAAAGTGCAATATGTGAGTTGCTTTTTTTCTATAGCAACGTTTTTTACTTTGGCTACTACAATACTAAACCTCATTTTACCATTTTTATTAGCTTATAAAGGCAGGGGTAAGCGTATAACAATATTAGTTCTAAACGTCTTAATTTTTGACGGGTTTCTTTATTCCTGATGGTTTTTTTAGGGTTTTGGCTACGATCCCACAGCTTTTATGAGCAACCAATAATACACTTCACGTGTGAGTACCTGCTTGAAACAGAAGCTGGTGATCCCAGTAAACCTACTGTATGTGGTGAAACTAATGGAAAATATACAAATCTTATAAAAAATGAAGAGGACTGTGCGGAATTCCAAGTAATGTGCATTATATTTTATTTTTAAGTAGGCACCTGCCTGCTTACTATTACCTACTATAACGCAAATAAAACTATCTTATTTTTTAGATGCAGGAATATGATTTGAGTGGCAATGGCAAGATTGATTTATTAGATTTCAAATTTAATCTCAATTTACCACAGGAGAGGACAGTAACATCTTTCATGTTAATCTTAAATCTAGACTTTCAATTAAAGGTATTATGTTATATTTTTATGTTCCAAGATTTGAAGAACAAATACTTTTTCATTTCGTTTTACTGCAACCAATTATGTCAACTGCCTATCTACAAACCATCTTATTTTTTTGTTTCAGTCTATTTGTCCCCTGCACATGCAAAGTTTAGCTGTTGTTAACAAAGAGTTTGCAACACCAACTTCTGGGTTCAAATATTTTGCTGATCTTCAATTCTATCAAACATCCCATTTGCCCTGCAAACAAAACCTAATACATACTAAATATAACTATTCCATATTTAATATTGATAAAAACACTAATGAGAATGCAATAGAGTACATCCTGGAGAACTATTTTATGAGAGACGGTAAGAACTAAGATAAATGGATATGAATTCTTTAAGTACTTAATTTGTTATGACAACACAATAATATTTTGTTAATATTTTTGCAGTTACAACACATACCAAAACACTATATTCAAGAAGTCAGAATGGGCATACTGGTTCAATGCAAATACAGATAAGTCTCAGAGTGCCAGAAATGGAAATAAAATATATTCCAAGTTTGATTCAAGAACTGAAATGGGCGTGGCCTCAGTATCTGTCCCTAGTTGTTGTCTTCTATTGGATATTTAATAAAATTAAAATGTTTGTATTCAATAACCGTTTAATTATGGCCTGGGAAATACAGCCTTGGAAAAAAGAGAATTCAGTATTGAAAAGAAAGTACTTTTTATAATTATTCTGTCTGATAGTGGAACAATTAAAGCATAAGTAAAAAATTGTCTCCCTGTGTAAATGCATGAGTGTTGATTGATTACTGACAGTTTACCTCAAATGTTGAATAATAGTGAAAGTTCCATAAAATATAAATTAAAGATTTTTCTAAAAGTATGCTACTTTTATTCAATTTAAACATTTAACAAATACTACTTAAATCTCTAAGTTTATGTTACAATTTACAACTTTGGCCAAGGTATTCACTGGTTCAATGAGAGTGTTGAAAAGGCGCTACCCAATTCTTGCTTGCTGTCCAGTTCTGCCCTATTATCTTCAATTATAAAGGTCTTGGCAGAGTAGTCATCTAGTTGCACTAGCAAGTAACGGCATAAATAATTGCCATAATCATTCTGCAACAAAAGCAAATTTATATGTAATGTACAGCAGGTGTATGTGCCCTTAGATTATCTCGAATTGGGGTGGGCCTCAATAACATTACCATTCAAGTTCTAAATTGATAGGCAACAATGCAGTCGAAAAATTCCCCAGCCGAGGGTCGTGCATGGCACCAGTGGGAAGTCTCCGACTAACTATGACGATGATAATGATGATAGGACTCCCTTTTCTGCACGTAGACTCCCATTCAGTCCGTTGTGCGTGGGGATTCTGGCTAACAAAGCCAGCCATGCTCCTCCCAAAAGCACAGAAGCTTCCTGGGAGCTACACAGGCTTTGCGGAGTGACCTCACTGTTCCGAGGATTTCTTCACATTGAGAAGACACGGCCTCGCATTTCAGGAGGACGTGGTGGCTGATTCCTCGGCGTCAAGGCAGCCCCTGCAAAGCGGGCTGTCTGTGGCGTCTATATTATAAAGATGTTTGTGGTGGCTTCAGGAATACACCAACACACAAGCCGAGAGCTGGTGGACCCTAACACCAGGCTGCAGGCAGTCTAGGGAAGCAATGCCATCCTTGGATGGCAGGCTGACCAGACGACTGTTAAGCCTGGACAGGAAAGATCTGCGTCTGGTGACTGGAACCATCACAGGACACTGCCCACTAAACAAACACTTCTACACAATAGGCATAACGGACAGCCCCCTGTGCAGGGCTTGCATGGAGGCCAAGGAAACCGTCGCGCATGTGCTTTTCGAATGCACAGGCGTAGCCCAGACTAGAACCGAAACCCTCGGGGAACCCAAATGTTACACGGATATTCTCAACAGACCAGGAGTTATAGCCAACTTCTGGAGGAAGGTGGGCTGGCTGGAATGACAACCGAAGGCCGCCATGGCTCACGCACAATGGTCCACTTGAAGGACTAAGTGCGGTAACCAAACCCAGAACATAGAAAGATGTTTGTTATGAGGGTTATGGCCTGTAATTGTTCCTATGATTATTTTAAGGTTATTTCTACTCAGGCTAAGAAGTTTTTTGGTTTGTTTCCGACTAACTAAACAATAGCTGCATACAGTTTTAGCAGCTATAATTGGCCACAGATAATTTAATAAACAGCTCTTTGTCATAGGAGTCACACACAGTCCTGTATGCTGGACCTGCGTGGCGGACAATGAGACAGCAGTTCATGTGCTTCTAAACTGCCCAGTGGCCAGTGGTTGCCATAAACAGGGCAAAGTACTTCCATAACCCAGGTACCCTTCATTGGATTGTCAGTAAAACCAAGGCATTACTAACCTTTCTTGATGAGTTGGGGTGGTTTGAATAACCGATTTTCCCACTCATATGCAAAATATGCACTTTGACATGGAGTTGAGAACACCAGTATTACTTTACCTATAACGCCTATGCACGTAGCATAACATAGGTACCTACTAAGTAGCTAGCTTAATAAGATGCCATTTGGTTAAATAAGCCCATAATAGGTATTTGTAGTAAAGAATAGCTAATAGGGGAAAATGGAATAGAAAAACATTGAATGCTGTCCCTAAATAACATTGGAAAACGTATGAGATCAGGCCGATGTGTAAGTAAGGATTTTTGTGGATTCACCTGCTTCATATCAAGCTCAACAACAGCTTTGTTCCTAATTCCTTTGATGTAAAACCTCATCCTCATATGTTTGACACCTTCCTTCTCATACACAGCATGACTGACATGAGTACGTCTCCTCCTGGTGGTTTCTTCTCCATAACCTTTGATTGGAGCTCCTAAGGCATCTTCCACTCTAGGATCCTGAAAAACATCATTCAAGAGGTTCAGTAATACTGTCCAAAAATAATGCACCTCGTTTTTTTTTTACATTACACATACAATTTACCAATATATTCAATATAAACCACACACACACGTAATACAAACATACATACGTATATGACTGCTAAATTCCTAACCCTTCCTTTTGGGTTTGCCATAATCGTAAAAGTGAAATTAGTAAATCAATTCTGTGTTCTACTCACATTTTTACACTTTGCTAGTGCCTCTGAGTAAATGCTGTTGGGGCTATTGCTTGAAAACAACTCTCGGAACACATAGTAAAAGATAATACTTGTGACACTAGCGCCCAATAAAATGATTCCAGTATAGGTTGCAGTCTTAGTCGTCTCTTTGATTTTCTCCCCTAGAGGTCGGACATCTGTAGTCACTTCACTTCTCTCTTGACTCCTAGCCAAGCCGCTTTCCCTTCGGGTTGAATAATAGCGGACATATCTAATCTTCGATGATTGTAAAATTGCAGGGACACATTCGACTGTGTTAGTAGTGCGCAAAACTGTAAACAATTTGGATATTATAGTCATAGTTTACACTTTACTAGCTTTGTTTACAGGAATAAAATCCTCGGATTTAGAGGTTGTAAATATTTAGGCAAAAATAAAATTGTCAGAAAATTTCATCGTGACAGAGACAGCTAATGTCATCATCAGCTGGTAGGTTAATATCGTAGACTATAGAGTTGCCAACCGTCCTGTTTTCCCAGGACATGTCCTGTGCTACGTTCCGAGTTACGATAATATCGATTTCGGTGTGCTCACACCCGTTTCGAAAAGGCGTGAGTGCGATAACGATGTCTCGTGAATCGTCATAGATAGATGACGTCATGACATGCGCCATCTTGCGATAACGCCGACCATGCGTAATACTGATACCCGTGAGCGCTGCCAAAAATGACAGTTGTGCTGTTTTGTTAGTATAGTGCTTCTGGCTAGAGCCTATACAGGTTGAAATTGAAAACATGCGACAAACCGAAATGGGAGATTGTACTCATCATTATGAACAACTTTTACTAAGGGACCAATGATGCAATCGCGAAAAAAAAACATCTGTTCCCTACATTTATGTTCGCATAACTCGTCAAAATGTAGGGAACAGCTGTTTTTTTTTTCGCGTTTGCATCATTGGTCCCTTAGTAAAAGTTGTTCATAATGATGAGTACAATCTCCCATTTCGGTTTGTCGCATGTTTTCAATTTCAACCTGTATATAAAAGTACTCTGTGGGCTAGAGTCGCCACCTAACCAAATAAGAAGACGAAATTTGTGGTGACATACAAGTTTTATATGGTGTAAATAGGTTTTAACATTGAGTGAGCACTGTTAGCGCGTTCACGAGCGTTCCGTATTGTTGACAAAAATGACAGTTCTTAGCTGATATCTATCTCGGAACGCAAATTATTGATGTGAGCGCTCACAGCGCTATTTTTCTAATTCGGAATGTGGCCCTAGTTTTTGTAGCGTCCTGGGACGTCCTGAAAAATTTCTAAACAGCGTCCTGGGTTTTAAAATTCGCGCACCTCTTTTAAAATTATGGCACAAAGAATCCTACTGAAAAAAACGACAGCTTAAACGCCTTGTGGCTAACATATTTCAAGCAATACATTTCTGAGGAACAGTATGGAGAACTATGGAAAGTGGCCGAATATGTATCTAGTATACCGAGTCATAACGCTAAAGTCGAGAGAATTTTTTCCCTCATATATTCACAGTGGTCAAAAGAAAGAAATCGATTACTGCCAACAACAGTAGTTGCAGTCATCAAAAATAACTATAACATGGATATGAAGTGTGACCAATTTTATGATTATTTGCTAACTCAACCACAGGTACTGAAGTCTGTGTACTAATTGCGTAACTCACGATTCATCATAATCTGTTTCGTTTTGAAACAGAGTGCTAAGCCATTGCTTCATATGTTAGAAAAATGTGTCTGCTCAACAACGTTAATGATGCAATGAATTTTGCTTAACTGTCAAATGAAACAGATGCAGATTAATCGTATGTTACACATACACAATTAGGGTGCAGTGTGTGAGTGTGATAGTAACTTCTTTTTTAGATGTATATTACAAATTTGGTCAACCATTTTAAACAATATACAAACTAACATTAAAATGCTCCGCCCAACCTGGGTAGACCTTCACCGTATGCTCCACCGTGTCCTCAGGGTGATCTTCGCAGTGGAAACACCCGGGCGTTTCCTCTCGCTTTATCCGAAACAGGAACCTCCCGAAACAACCGTGTCCGGTGACGACCTGCGTCAGGTGGAAGGTGAGGACGCCGTGCCGCCTCTGGAGCCACTCCTCAAACAAGCGACTTACCGCCGCTATCGTGGCGTGCCCTATGGAAGTGATCGTTGAATCAATAAACTGTTTTTTTTTTACGACTTTTCTTTCGTCAACGAGATAACTGTTAATCATCAATTTCAAAAACAGGTTGAAAATATTAGCTGTTATTTACGTCAACGCACAAGACGAATTAGTTCAATATTCATTATTTTATTCAGTTCCTTCCAAATAAAACCAGTCGAAAATATACGTCAACGGCTCAACGGATTATTTCACTATAATTTTATTAATTTCTGATAATCAATTAATATGCGAAACGATACCGAACATCGTAAATGATTCAAGTTGATTATTTGCAACGAAAATGTCAATGATTGAAAACGTTGACATAAATTGACGCTAAACGCTACCCCTTTGAACATTCAAAACTTATTATTAATTTTACAGCTTTTTTAACCTGTTGACCATTGATGAATAACTTGTAAATTACATAAACCAAAAACCGTCAATTAACCACTTATAAGTATGTACAAGTATATAAAGTAAAACAGAGAAGAGCTCACTGGGCATCAAAGAATTCGTCCGCATCGCTGTTAGTGGGAAAAGTGCCCAAAAGGCTGGCAGTGTGGCAGCACTGCCAGCCGTTGGATGGCAATGCTGATTCTTTGACCTAAAAATAGGCCAGCCCTCTGGTCACGAAGGGTTGACCAACCGCTTAGCAATGTCCCGAAATACTCCATGAGCACTCGGACCCCAAGGCTCTAGTGTTTCAACCTTTTTTTTTTTTTGTAGGGCATCTCGCAGTTGGCCTTGAGAGGCCGTGACTGCTCAACCGGTCATTCCTGGGGCTGCCATTAAGATTTTACACTTAATGCCTCC
Organism: Antitype chi; assembly: GCA_947359405.1. Classification (NCBI taxonomy): domain Eukaryota; kingdom Metazoa; phylum Arthropoda; class Insecta; order Lepidoptera; family Noctuidae; genus Antitype; species Antitype chi. The sequence goes on along the minus strand of OX375813.1, from coordinate 7,830,111 downwards.
AGCCAGGGCTTACAAACTAAAATTTACAAGCTAAGCGACTGCACGCTGAGGGCACCCCCTGTGGGGTACGGACCTCGGCTCAGGGCGTCACTGATAGGGGGACAGCTATCACTATTGGGGACAGGCTGGATCGAAATTGAGTGTTTCAACCCCAAATGGCTCAAATATATAGCTATATAAAGCTATATATAGCTATTGGGAGCTCCCAACAAGGTCGTTGGTTAGATTCAATTCTCATTTTATTTTACGTCCTATACGTGCCTTTTATTTATTCGAATCTTCGTTAGGAGTATATGTGTTCTCTGTGATTCGAATTCACATAATTCATTCTTATTGTTCAAAATGTAAAGATAAGACTGAGCTTGTGTAAGTATTTTTGAACGGAACTGTTTGTGTCATATCGATTTTGACAATTCAAGACGCGTTCCAAAACAAAAGTAGCATTTTAAGGTTTATGACGGTCTTTGTCTCTGTCTTCTCTTAATAAAAAAAGAGAAGACACATCATGTCATTATTAATCTAAAATTTACCAGAAACGCGACTCATTTTAATCGATCGATTTGCGTTGCAAGCGGAGGTTTCAAGCGCTAGCTAACTTGTACATTACAAGATTGCTCTATTATATTTAGCGGATGTAATGTAAAGTAATAATAAATATGAAGTTTTTGATTCATGTGGTACACATACAATTTATACCAGAGAATATTGACGTGATAGTTTGATATTCGACTGTTTATTGACCACTAAACAATGGATTGGATAATTTCGGACGAGTTAGGGCTTACTGTGGGCCATCTGGTAGGATGGGGAGCAGCTGGTGCTATGATAGTTGGTGGTGTCGCCCCATACATCCCACAATATAGACAAATCAAGAGGACGCAAGATGCCGACGGGTTCTCTTTATACGTTTGTTTAACACTACTCATAGCAAATACTCTAAGGATATTGTTTTGGTATGTTTCATTTTAATCATCATATCAGCCTTTATACCATCGTCTTCTAATAACAAATAACATAATATTACCACTACCACCCTGTTTGGCCTGCAGGTAATATTGTTGTTCAGTTTCCTAAGCTATAAAAACACAATAACCGGGATTATATCATGTTGCTACAGGTGTCCTGTAGGAAGTCCCATTCCAAGTGACATGTGCCTTTTATTTGCATGTTATTTGTACCTCTGAATTTTATTAGCATCCACACTGGTACTCTATAGTACTAAACTGCTAGCTATAGTTATGTTTTTTAGTGATAACACTTAACACTATTTAAACATAGGTACTGACCTATGTTTAAATAGTGCCTAACAGATAAATATTGATACCAAGATACAAGTTTATTGCTGATACTAAAGTGGGAATGATTAGGTTTCCTTTCATTGAAAAGTTAGCCTTTAATTGCAAGTCTTTAAGATTTAAAAGGGTCTTGAGAATTTCCAGTCATCATGATTCACTTCTATTCGTTAGACGAATAACAAAGCATCAAAGAAAAACTATCACATGACTCACTACAAAAGCAGCCTATAATCTTACCTCTGCTGGGACACCTCTCATGCTCTCTTCAAGAGGGAGTGGGCTATAATGTACAATGAAGGCCCAATGCGGGTTTTAGACGTCACACGTCTTAAAATATTTGGTTCCAGAACATGCTAGGTTCCTCACAATGTTTTCTTTCACCATTCTGAGAGCAGTGGCGATGAAATAATTAACACCAAGTAAAGCGCCAGTCTGAGGTCGAACCTACGACCTACAACTCCTACGTCGCGGCCGTTACCACTGGGTCAGCACTGCTCTACATAACTCACTAATAGTGTAATAATATATGACTAATTATTTTTCAGGTTTGGTAAACGCTATGAAATACCTCTATTGATTCAAAGCATAGTAATGAATATCACAATGTTTGTCATGATACACCTGTGTGTAAATGTACGACAAAAGAACCAAATCATAAGGTCAAGGGAGAGAATATTCACAGGTTAGTATTTATAAGTGACTCCTAGAAGTGTGATTATGGTTTTATTTTCAATATTATGGTAATCTATGATAAAACATTGCACTGTATGCAACCTACTATTTATTGCTAATTAAACATATGTTTTTCAAACCCTGTAGCTAAACAACAGTATATTTTAACCCTTTTAGTTTTGTTTCTTGGTATATATTTGCTTTCTTTTTATTTCTCGTCAATCATATCAAGATATGAGAGACACCTGATAACCCACTAACTTCCCTATATTATTTTTATTTGCTATGGATAAATTTACCTTAACATTATTTTATGTTCTGTTTGGTGGTTGGTGTGATTGATGGTGAAATTAGGTGCAATTTTCATGTTATATATACTGTTGTGTTGTGTGAACGGCTCAGACCTGCCGGATCAAACGGCACGCTGGCTGGACCAGCGCAGCGACATCGTCTGCAGCGAGAAGCCTCATCGCTTCTATGGTGAGTGCCAGTTCTCTCCTCCATGTCATAAGGATTGCTGCAGTTTGTTCCATGTGCAAGTCACCATTACTGTTTTTGTTTCAGCAACCCCATGCTTTGAAAATATTATTTGGACTTTACAGTGTATTTGTTACATGTTCTGGGATATTTAACTTTCTTTTTTATTATAATCGTGCTTTTATATGCTTTCATCTTTCCATTGCATGTTTTCAGTGTTTCAAATATAATGAATGGAAATGGCGTATGTATGTAATAATCAAGTAAAATTTTGTAGTTGTAGTATCCATTGATGGCAGCTTTTTATCAATAAGGTCAAATGTCCTACCATAATAATTATATTTTTACATTATACAAATGTGTAGCTAACCTCGGTTCAATGCTCTTATATCTCGTATAATTAAACAAGTTATTTCGTATCTAAGGAGTCACGACTGGGTCAAATTCGTGTCAGATATCTTATCTATTTATTGATGTCATTTACTTCGGCATGATTTCCTACTTCAATGTATAAGCATCGTGGTACATATTTATAAATGTATTAACAAATTACACTACTAAACGTAAGTTGTGCCAGAAAGCCTTTTATACCGTTAAGGATTATATTGAGGACAAAACATCTTGGGATTGACCTGCTCCAATTTTTGCATACTAAATGTTGTTCTTTTTTTTTTTTTTTGCAAACTTATACTCTTCGACATTTGATTATTATTATATACACTTTGACATGAATATTTACTTTGAGAAGTATAATATTATTATTGTTTTAATTATTGTGAATGTGAGGACTGTGTGGATCATGTTTTGTTTTTTTTTGTTTTGTGTTTCATCTCTTTCTCAGTTAGTTATAATGTTAATCTGCCAGTTTGAGTAATTTATGCGGCCTACCCAAATGTCCTTTCTTTGGTATTGTTCGTCAAATCTTTGAGCTCCTCAAGTTCTGAGTTGAGCTGCATGATTACTGATAAATGCGTGCACTGATTGGACAGGTCCACTCAATCTGTGTGGTTCTTTCCTCAAAAGACCATTTCAGACACCAATCCACATGGTCTTCACATGATCTGACCAAGATTATGTCTGGACTTTAAAAAAGACTGTGACCTCTGAGTTTGTTTCGGCCTTTCTTCTCAGAGTAGTCAGATAGGAAACGCCGACCTCATCTAGTTAAAAAAAAAAATATGATTGACGTGTAAAAGTGTTTGTACAAACCTACTTACAGAAATAAAATCATTTATCATTTATCATTATCATAACAAGATTAAAATCATTGTACTTTGTGCATTGTTAATATGGTGTGGTTGATATACAAATTATATTTACTATCATTTAATGTAGAGCCTCAATAACTTTGATGTTACTTATATCTGTTTCAGATATGGAAAGAAAGTATTTCTGGGCCTGGACAGACTTCCAGAGCTATGTAGACTGTATGTTGGTGTTCTCGGTGCTGGGCGCGGCGATCACCTACTTGTTGATCGAGTACGCGCCGTTCGTGGAATTGATTGGGTTCCTCGCTCTGCTTACTGAGGCCATGCTTGGCCTGCCTCAGATAGCCAGAAATCACAAAAACAAAAGTACTGAGGGCATGAGGTAAACATCACTTAACATCATTACGTCAGCCTCCTCTACAAGTCCACTGCTGCTCTTAGGCCTCTAAACCTCTTAAAAGTCTCTTACAGCTGTGTAAATATAGGAGGTTCAAAATGAGCAGTTTTACTTGCAGATTCAAACTCAAACTCAAAGCGTTCATTTCAAATAAACCAATTACAGGCACTTTTGAATTGTCAAATAGTCGGAAAGATGAAGCTAGTTGCCCATTCCAAAGCGTAGTAGGTACTGTGGGATCGGGGGGATCTAGCTATAAATAAAATATTTGGTTGCGCTTATACTCGTGACTCCACGTATATTTAAAGAAAATAGCACATTACATGGTCGCGCCTATAATATAGGAATATAATAATGGAAATATAATAATGGAATCATCTGCCGGAACAAAAACCTATGTCAAACTATTCTTAAATTCAAACTTAAACTTTCTGGCGGTTCGATCATAGATAGCCCAATCATTGGCTGCCAGTAAACGTAAGGTTCTATGATGAGCATACAACCTTTACAGTACCTATGGAAAAGAACGGGCAAGAAACTCCATGGGCACTCTTTTTAAATCATGATATTGTTACTAACAATTTGTTACAGAAAGTTGGTTACATAATTTATGTTCAAATAATCAATGTGAGAACGTTGTAAAAAGACGTGCACGTTAAAAGCGTCCGTAATTAAAAACAAAAATCAAATAACAATTTAGAAATTAAAATAGGCCGTGGCAGCTAAGATATGACCAGTCCCTACTGGCGGCGCCCGTTCACGAACATGACGTATGGAACAGCACCATTCAGCTCAACCATTTAGAAGGGAAGGGATAGAACTCCTGTTAGAAAGCATGCTCTGATAAATACAATATTTGAAATAAATTGCTATCCATCATCAAGACAAAAATAACCAATGTCCTCTATTTAAATGTACTTTTGAATCGAGCGTATTTGTTTATTACAGCGTAAGCATGGTGATAATGTGGACGTGTGGTGACTTATTCAAGACTGCATACTTCGTTTTAAGAGAGGCGCCTGCTCAGTTTTGGTTGTGCGGCAGCCTTCAAGTCTCATTAGACTTCGTTATTCTCTTCCAAGTGAGTATCGTTTTCGAAATACACTATGACGTCTTAAAACAAGCCTTCCGCCATGGCTCAAGACTTTGTCTCGGTTTATACAAGTAAAAATAAAATTTGGCAACTTCGTCGATACACCGATGACGCAGTCTTCGGCTAATCTCGTGTCTCTTGACAAAGGACACTTGACAAATTAATATTATACTTTGTAATACTTACACCAAACGATGTTTTTATGGCTGACTTGCGTACAGGAAACCCAGGGATTATCTGGTCATGTCGCCTAAGATGATATAACTACGTTGCACGAAGAGCGGACTAGCCGTAATACCCACGGTTGGCTTACAGATGGTCAGGTGATGACACTCTGACGATATCGGTTCGCATGTGGGTGCCCAGCCTTCCGATATTCAGTCCTCGCTTTAACATCGGGTTACCTACCTGTAAGGGGTGAGTGACGTACAACGAAATGGGATCGACGATCACTAGACAACTTCCATACATTTGCAAACGGGTGTAGTCGGCGGGATTTTTTGAATGTCATCCTATCGCTTTTGTGCTGCTTCTTGATTTTATTTGCAAAATTATTATTTTGTTTTATAGGTCTTGTTATGTTTGTAACACTAAGCTCCATTTTTAAGGTGCATGTTCCTTTTTTTTAACGTTGCCTCTGGGAATTTCTCCTGCATCATGGGTTTTTAAACTCAAATCTTACATTCACACACCTACAACCAGACTCGGAACAACTATCTGTAGGTTACAGATATTTGTTCCGTGGGGAAATCGAATCTGTGACCAGTAGCGTAGATATCAATCGCTCAGCCACCGCGTTTACCGTTGCGGAAAAAATGGTTACTACAACACATTTTGCGTGGAAGCTCTTTAATAACAATATGATCCTTCGCAAATCACATTTTCATTAACCAAGGGCCTCACAAAAATTTGGGCATACACATTTAGAAAATAAGTAGACAACCAAGAAATTAGTTGCATCAATTAATCAAATCGATGTCGATTCTGCTGCTGGATATAGAACTCTCCTAAGTTTCACTACACAACACTCAGACCTCTCCCTTGAAATAGACGTACCTACTATCTATCTACTAAGCGACAGCATCTTTCAAATGTTACTAAAAAACTTAGAATGGTGGCTACTTATTCATTGTTGGTAGTTTTTTTCCAGCCACTGCTGATTTTAGGCACAATACAGTCTTTTTTTGTGTAAATACACTGCATGATTACGATTACACACACCCAAGCTGGTGTGAGTAATCGATAACAACGCCGGGTGTGTCGATAGCACGCGACATAGTTTATATGTGACACACGTCACACAGATGCGTCCCGCGGAGCGATAAACATAAACAGTAGTGACGTGTGTATCATTAATTAAATTATGCTGAAATGCAACATATCAGTGATCGCAATGGTGTCTAAAATAACCGCCGCAATGTAGCTAACGCTTTATCTGTCACGTGAATAGAGAAAAATAAGGTTTTTGGCCGATTACAGTCAGATGCCAACGAAAGTAGTAGTTACCTAGTTTTTTTTATTGTACAAATTTGTAATAGTAAGTATTCGTTTGTTATTGCAGGTGTGGCTGTACCGCCTCAAAACCGCGGCGGCGAGGCGACAGCGTAGAGGCGACTAGCAATGGATAGAGACCGAGTTATAGCACGCGCCGGCCGACGCGCCCCCGAGTGCACGCAGCGGCACCATCACCATCAGCGCCACCATTGCATTCTGTGCACCTTACACGGTACAATTAATTTGCCTTCCCTACATTTTATGACGATGTTTTCTACGACATTGCTGTGGGTTGTGTGAAAATTATTTGAAATTCAAGAACGTTCATATAGAAAAGTATCCCAAAAGATGACCAAATTATCTGTGGTGCGAAATGAATTGACATTTGAAACGAAGCCGAATCGAAATTGGACTTGTTTATTACGTTCTAGTGGTTGCAATAATTCCTTAGGTAGACGGTGCTATAGGTTTGTGCCTAAATATATATCAACGACTTTCGTGAAAGAAGTCTAATGATGATGTTTGATCTATTGTTATTATAAAAGTGAAAATAGTCATCGATAGCTGATGTAAAAATTAGTGACCAAAAAAAATCCTGTCTTTTTAAGGTGATTTAACTAGTCCTAACAAGTAGACGCAATAAGACTAAAAATGCTTGGTAGGTTGTAAATGGTATGAATAATAATTAATATGTTATTCACACCACCAAGTAAAACATAAACCTAGAAAATAATAATTGGAACTTATTATTAATTATCACAAAATAATATATTATAGTACAAGCAAGCATTTTTAGCGTAACAAGACGGGTTGTCGACTACAGCAAATAATTCTTAAATTGTTGCTGTTATTAGAAAAGTACAATATTATCTATGTTCTTTTTTTAATATGTTTGACTGTATGGATTGCTTTTATTAAACAAATGTCTTCTAATTAAAGTAAATATTAAACAGGTAAAACTAAATAGGCCCCAACGAAAGAACACATATATGAGCATTGTTCTTAAAACTTCCCAAGGGCTTTATCAATATGCTAGTGTAAACTATAACTTGTAAATAATATACATAGTATAATTGTTTATTCCAAACAGTCAGTCCTTCATTTCATAGCTTCGAGAGTTATGTGATACAATAGTAGTTAGGTAACTTCCGTAAAAAATGCCAATTTAGATAAAAGTACATAAATTAATTATACACTACGATATACTATGTATAATACTATAAACTATACCTACTGTACAGATGGCTACACATCAAGCTATACATTTCCAGTATAAGCTGATCTCGCATTGTATAGGATTTCCGTACAGTGCGAGATCAACGTAAACTGGAAATGTATAGCTTGATGTGTAGCCATGCGTACAATGTAATATATTTAGGCAATTTATTAAAATGTATCCCCAAAGAACCAAAATATTAGGTACATGGTTTCGCGTTCGGTATTATAAAAATCGGGGATTACTACTGACATAAAATACAGTGAATAAAATATTTATAGAAAGATTTAAAAAACATTTATTAAATCGTTTTGAGTGCTTGGGCCTCATCAATTGAAGTGCGTCTACATCACGGAAAAGAAAAAACAGGTGGAACTGCAATGCAACAAAATTACTATAGGAACCGTTGTCGCCAAAGTCACACACATAATCCGATAATCATATATTGCACTACAAATAAACAATTCGTTTGATTTGTCGTTTTAGTTTTAGTCAAAACTAGCATAAGCCATAGATCCTACATCTGGAAATAAACCTTCAGGCTCTGTAGATAGGATTTATTTTACTTTAGCTCAGAAAGTATTTACAACGTTTTGTAATCTAAAGTCAAACTAGATTCGATTGCCGAGTAAATTCCGCTACTCGACCATAGATGGCAGTATTTTCAGTAGTCCCAATTTTAAACTTAAATGGCATAAAAATAAGGTCGACATTCGCGTCATAGGTCGGTATCTATTGCTACTCGATCAATGCCGCACATGCATTGAATTTTAATTACATTATCGATATCGATAGATATTTTTTTTGAATTAAACAAAAAATTGGGTGTCTTGTTGAGAGTTCAGTAATAAAACTGTAGGAACAATAACGTAGTGTTATTTGAAAATAAAATAAATAACTGAAATAAAAATAATACTATTGAAAACAATACCAATAAAACAATGAACAGGAGAAAAAATATTACTGTGTTTAATTTAATTTCAATTCAATCCATATTTTTAAGTGATAATAATAAAACATGATAACTGACTTGATTAAAAAACTTAATGATTTTCGAAAACGGTGAACTGTTCAGTGGCACTGGAGTGGCGTTGAAATATTTGTTGTACTCTCATTGAGGCGGTTTGATGACTGAATGATCTTACACACCGAAATGACCGATTAGTCAATGCAATGCAACGTCTCAGGCATCATTAAAATTATAATAATTACGTTATTATGTAAAAGTTTGATTACATTTTTGCTATAAAGCATCTATGCAACATAATACACTTCTTAAAATAAATTTCGTGTATGAATGTTAAGCGACCTATAGTGGTATTGTAATGTTATTTTGCAATAAATATTAAATGACTAATTTTCTTTTATCGATATCCATCGATAAAACCAACATCCGACCCGACTGCATCACTAATTGAGTAGCGAAGTACTTTCCAGAATGAAATAGAGAATACAATCAATCTAAAATAAACTTTATTTTAATCATGTAAGGTTGATTTTAACCAGACGTTATATTAAATTATTAGTAAATTGAAATTAACTAAGATTTTATTAGAAAACAAATAAAACCGTACATATCGATGGTACGAAACACCTCAATTTTTAAGATTTATTCTCCTACTATCATTTTTGCGCTACAAAATGGAACAATACGGTATAGCTACGGAAAAATAAATTTGTCGCGAGACTAGCGACTCGACGCGATGTTAGAACACGACTGGGACCAAGTTAGCGTAACAACGCTTAATTGTGGCACGCGTGCCACGCCTACTTAGCAATTCCATGTTTTTTCTCTTCCGTGGTCTACATTTTCTGCTTTGATAATGAAGTATTATAAAATATTTACATTCCTCGATATTTTATTCCATTTAACCTTTTTTGGTACATGTACACGAAAGTTTTGTAACTATGATAATTCCGACTATTTCAATGAAAAAAATGTTTCATAAAATCTTCTGATAGTGCTTCTAAAAACTTACTATTTTATAACGTATAAAAAAAATAGCCATGACTGTAAAGTTTCTTCCTAAATTATTGTGTTAAGTGTTTGTGTATCGTAAATCGCATTCTTTGGCTTTGGATGTGTTTTTATTACTAATCTAATAATAATGTTAAAACAATTTATTAAAATTCCGAGTAATGTTTAGATGAAAAAATTGTATTTAAGTAATAAATGGCTATTATTTACTCGAAAGTTTCGTCTTATACACGTGTATTGCTACTTGAAGGGTTGTATGTAAGTAAATAGATAGATTACTTACTATAAATTATGAGTTCTAGTGTTAATGTTACGTATGTCTTCAAATTTGTGGCTAATATCGAGATGAAACTATCGGTTCTCTCATTTATTTAAGGTGGATGCGCTAAAGTTCTAAATTCAAATATTCGTACGTTTTTCGTAATTTGCAGGTTGTGTGGTGATTAAAATATGAATGGGATTAAATTAACTAAGAGGGTTGTATTAATGATTTTAATTATAAACTCTGTTCGCCGAGAGTTGATAAAGTCAGGGTTCCTTAACTCATTACAAATTGCGGCCCGCTAATTATTTAAGTGGCATGAAATGGAAATAATATGGCCGCCGCGTCCGCTCGCCGTTCGGGCCGCAGTTCATAACATATCGTCCACAAGCGCCCAATACGTCCTATCTGATTCCTCATCAATTTGATAACCAGGGGAAAATTATATTTTAATTAAAATTATAAAAAGTAATATTTTTTTATAATTTTAAATAATCATAGCCATGAAAATTTTTGGTACGACCTTTTGGTACACGTTCACAAACATATTTTATTTATAAAAATATAATTTTCACCTGGTTATCAAATTGATGAAGGTCGTTCTTACTTGGGATTCTCTACTATGTAAAATCCACCCGGAGTCAGATGGGAGGTATTGGGCGCTTGTGGACTATATGCGTGTCTCGTACCACGAAAACGGCGAAAGTGGGATATAAGCGACAGCCGCCATACGATTTGCGATAAATAAGCGACAGTCGCTATTCGGTGACGTATCATAATATTTATCAACTCACAGCGAACAGAGTTTATAATTATGTAAATCGCGACCGTAACACGTATGTGTTACGGTCGCGATTCATAGTTCAATCAACATATAATTTGACACTGACCTGCAAATTGCAAAAAACGTTAGAAAAATTGAATTTTGCGGGCTACTCTTGTTCTTCCTTAAGTATAGCAATGCAGAAAACTTGCTATTATGTTTATTTAAGTGAAATATAAAGTATTATTGTCGATGCAAACATATATCTTACACCCGGTTTCTTCCACTCAAACTTGTAACACAAAAATTAGCTGAGACTGTCAAATGATTTGATTGGCTGTTGTTATTTCAGTCAGCCAATCACACCAGTCGTGCTTGACAGTCCGTCAGCTAATTTTTGTGTTATTTTGGGCTGATTTTTCAATAGACAGATATGTTTTATTTGAGAAATAAATATATCGGTTTGATAGCTTTTGCATAGAAATAGAGAAATCAAAACTGTCAGATTTATTATTCAGGTAAAAGTTATCTGAATATTGCAAAATCTGCCCTTATTTATTAAACCTTCCAGAAACCGGTTGTTAGTGTTAACAGTCATTGAAGTCACCGTTATGTACAAATGTGTTTATACTTAGCAAAATGTTGTAGAAAAAATAAAGTTCATAGAGTTTTTGTGGGAACATATTCCTGAGTATTTAATACGTAGGTACTGTGTAAGGAAATATATCTGTATATAATTAAAGGGTGCTCTGTTTTACTAAAATAAAATTTTTCGCTCTTCATTTATAATTATTGTAAATCCATTCTGTATTTAATAATAATGCATGCACTGTCATTGAGAAGACATATTTTTTCCCTTTTTTACTTAAGTAGCTATGTAAAACACATTTTTTTTACTCAGGTAACTAAAAAGCCAGTTTCTTTAGTTAACTAAAACGTAGGTTTACTACTCATTTCGATCAAAAACCATAGAGAAAAAGTAACTGTGTTTATGTAGGGAATTAAATTATCGTTAATCCTTTTCAGGAAACTTGGAAATTCTTGTTATGTACGCATTTGACTTGTCGTTTGTTAACTACTGTTTAAAGTGATGTTGCGTACAAAGCAAAATCGTTTTTATTTACTGTACAAATAGCTTCTTATTCCTAAAATATGTGTAATTGTTTTTTTTTTACTGACAGAAGTTGTTTCACTATAGTACAACGACACTAATATATTGTGTTCCCTCTTTACATAAATAATTTCTACGAACAATTCAATTCAATACATTAACATTGTAATTGTAAATATTGTTACATAAACTAAAATTGCTAACATATTAATATTAATGCTTCCGCCAATTGTTAAAACATCAAACATATTTATTTTGATGTACTCTTATTTATTCTTTGTGTTACATATTCTTGGTTAAGATAGAAAGTGGGAGTCACTTAAATATACAGTTATACACCGTGACATTTTAGTCGTCTTACAACGGCAGCCCACTTCATGTATCCAATGACTACTAATCATTTATAAAAAAATAAAAAATAAATTTGAACATTTGCATAATTTAAATATCAAAATAAAAAGTCATTTATTCAAACTAGGCTCAGAGTCAGCTTTTTTTGAACGTCAAAATGACATAAGACAGTCCCCCCAAAACGCCCGCTCTTCACCACTTCCTAGTGCTTTAGCTGGGAAGAAGAAGTAGCGCAACAAACTCCCCAGCAGCACAGCTATCTGTTAAGTTAGAAGAACTTGATTCTATATAATAGTAGGTAATTAAAATGACGAAACCCAAAAAAAACAGAAAATTTGCCATATGTCAGCTAGCACACGCCACTATACCATCAAAACATTGAAAACTAAAAATAATAAAAAATTAAAATAAAACGTAAACAGAACTTACAATCTAAATAAAAGCCTCCAGGCATAAAGGGGCGTTCCCGCTTACATATGTAATTCTGCATTCGATAAGACGCATGACGTAGTTTGAAACACCCTGGTATGGAGATGGAATGTAATGGTAGGTAGATATCTTCTACCGTTTGATATGTAAACATTATTAACAGGGAGGGTGTTTCATAATCCTAAAGTATTATTTATTTTTCTTTGTACCTACCTATTATCTTAATTAATGGTAACAATGTTTTAATCGCGCCTCGAGGTATTTTATGACGGATACATTGACTGGACCACCTTTGTAAGACAACTAAAATGTAACGGTGTATATGACGGTATAAAAATAACTATGAAACATGAAGTTGAGAGAGAGATAAGTATATAAATGTGATGGAACATATCATATTTATAATGATATACATAATATAATAATTTCTGTTGTATAAATTATATGAATATATTTGTCAATTAATATTAAGTAAATATTGTAAATGAAAGAAATATAAAGTAACCATCGTATGTTGTGATGACAAATGTACATGATTGTATTTGTTGTGATTTTATGAGTTACATTTTCTTAAATGAAATAAAGTTATATTATTTGTTAAAACATTTGTATTAACTATCCTCCCCACGGAGATCCTACCCATAAAGATACTTCACAGCTTTTTTTTTTATTTAATCTTTATTTTGAAAAAAGGCTTTAATCGCGGAGCGATTATGCCAGCCTCGTAGTTTTCAAAATAAATATAAAGTAGGTAATAACTAGGATCTTAACTTAAATAATTTAACAACTAAGTAAGAAAAAAAAAATAAAGAATATAACTTAACAGCTAATTTGGATGTAGTATTGGACTTCACAGCTTGTTTTCGATAGTATAGGTACATGCAAGTGATTTAATGTTATTTTACTGATCTCGAATCACTGCAAAATAAAAGCCATAATAGATGATGCAATAGGCTTCGAACAATCAAAGGGTTAAGTGAGTAATTTGGTAGCTAAACTAGCTAGGTACCGAATGTTATATGTGCTATTATAAATACGCTTTGTCAATAAAATAAGCCCTGCAATCATCATAACAGCTCACCCACGTCATCGAATGTTGCCGACAGCTGCTAACCCTAAACTGCGAGTAATTGGAGCTCTATGTTGTGAGGGATAGAGCGTTACGGGGTGTAGGTATGCGGTGGTGTAGTGAAGGGTGGATCGATGGGAACGGGAGGCAGTAGTGCGGTGCGCGCCCTCTGGTGGCGCGGCGCGGCGGCGGCAGTGTGCCGGCAGGCGGGCGGCGCGCGCCCGTGTCCTGTGTGTTTGTGCTCCGGACGCAGCCTCCGACTCTCGAGGTGAGGACAGTTCACCATTTGATAACATCAACCACCCAAATCACTCGCATACACATACCAACTTTCACCTAGTTTGCGCATTACATTGATTTAAGATTATGTGATCAAGTGCCCGAATTTATTATTCTTGTAAAGTTTTGTATTGTGCGGATAAACCTAAGAGATGTTCTAAACCTTGATATGCGTAAGAAAAATTGGTCCCTAAACCCGCCCAGGCAGGTATTTTGTCTTTTCTAAGTCATCAACAATGTTATGTGTCTATTCGGGATCTACTCAGACCGTTATAAAGCTCCTGGGAGTAGACAGACTGAATGAGCTTACACTAGTGCTCATTCCGAGAAAGGCTGTTGGTCGCGCTAAGTATCTAAATAACACTGCGGGTGAAATCTCAAACGGCCTAATTAAAATTTTACTCCCAAGCTTTAAAAGTAGGTAGGTACTTTAGTTAGGTTTCATACTTAAACATAATTAGTAATTGGATAGGTAGGCATTAATTATTTTAGCAGGTACGGCAGTACCAGGAGGTAGGTTCTCGTAGGACGTTCCAATATCTTTGCAATTTATTTCTTCCTCATTATCATCATCATCATCATTGGCAGCTTTGTTCCACCCACTGCTGATTACAGTCCTCTTCCCTTTTATGCTTCCCTAGTCTGTGTGAGTTTATTTTTTTCCAATCACTTGAACGGTTCGTTTCAACTTTCTACAAAGTTCGTAAGCCGCTATAAATCGCGATACGTAGGTTTATTCCCCGCGCCCAATTTATTTATTGTAGCAACCAATCCATGGGAAGTTTATGAGCTCTGTTCCTTGCGGCGATGATAAGATAAGAAATGATTTTATGAGAGCGAGGATTTTTATATTCTTCGACGAATTGATTTTGAGATAGTGTAGGTATTATTGTAAGGCCTCACTCATATTCCAAACACGTAAGGACCTTCCTAAAATATTCCAACTTATTGAACAGGTGTTCCTACAGACGTAACGATACTTGGTAGGTGACAAGTAAATGTTACAGAGGCTATTTACTTAATTTCTTTGTATTGCGATACAACCAACTGAACACACTGATAGACTCCTACTTACTACCGATAATTTTTGTTTCGTTAGGTAGGTAAGTGCCATTGGAATCATTATGTAGGTATGGGTACCGTATTTAAAAGTTAGGTAAATGTAACACGACTCTTCTTTAATGATTTAATTGTTCCAATATTATTGTTATGGGTGTCTGCACATAATAATTTATCTCATAGTCAAAACAATTTTTTTTTATCGGGCAGGACAAAACGAAATTTGTACAACGCCTGTAACCACACGTATAGTTATAGTCTAACTATTACGATCTATTTTTAATTGATAAAATAGACCTTAAAGTTAGACTAGTCAACTACAAATTTCGTTTCTATAAAGGGTTAGACAAAAATAAATAAAGAGTAACCTGCATTAGGGGGTATCAGTAGGTACACTAGGTACCTTTCTACTTCTATCAATGTAAGTAGGTACGTACCTACTAGTTGTACGTTGTTAAGTATACGAGTTACATGGTTGGCTTAGTTGGTACAGTAAGTGCATTTTCAAGTTGCATATTTTATAGGAACCATGGAAAAGTCTCTCAAGATTTCGACTCGAGGTGACCGCGGTTATTCACAACAGCACGAATATCGAATTCAGTCCTTTATTTAGGTACTTATATTTTTACCTGAAAATTAACCACATTTCCAAGATTTTTATTAAACTCCAGTACGTGGAAAACAAATTAAATTTTCGACGTCTTTGTTTGCATGCGGAATGAGGGACCTATCGCCGTCAACAGTCCTAAGAGTCCTGAACTCCTAACCCAATGCAGATTCGATAAAAAACATAATATAGGTAGCTACTTATTTAATTAGGAACCGTAGCCCACAGGCCTAGCGGCTTTTTTTTGGGTGGGAAATCATCAAATAACTTTCCCGCTCTGGGTGGCGTGTCAGACATTTACTGACTAAAACCCACCCGTGTTCCCTCAGTTGTCTGAGTGCCAGGGGCCGCGGTTTCTCTTTCGAACAACCCGCACCCCTGGCAGGCATCGGCCGTTGCCGACCCCACCAGTTGGTGCTGACATCTCTTAGAGGCGCGCGTGGAACACAACGCGCCGTCGACCCGGGCTTGGTCCTTACTGGACAGCGAGCTACCCCTTACTCGCCGTCCGCAAGCTCGCGCCTACAGTGGCCGCGAATCAGCCTGGGATTCCCGATGCCCAGGGCGTCTCCCGCGGCGACTAAAGCCGTGAGGGCGCATATAAGTACTGCCTCTCCCTCACGTGCGCCGCCTCCCTCTTTGCGAGCATAACCTACTGCTTCGCAGAAGGAGGTGACGGCTACCCATGCGCTCTCGCTCTCAACCATGGCCTGGACCAGGGCCGGACTCGAGAGATCACCGCCGCCGATCGCCCCCACATCGACACGGCGCGGCGGTGCTCCGCCCAAGCCGGGCAGACCTCCACCGTATGCTCCACCGTCTCCTCAGGGCGATCTTCGCAGTGGAAACACCCGGGCGTTTCCTCCCGCCTTATTCGAAACAGGAACCTTCCGAAACAACCGTGTCCGGTGAGGACCTGCGTCAGGCGGAAGGTGAGGACGCCGTGCCGCCTCTCAAGCCACTCCTCAAAGAGGGGACTTACCGCCGCTATCGTGGCGTGCCCAAGGCTTAGCGGCTGATTTGCATAAAAGTACAGCCGGTATAAAAAAGTGACATTAGGTAGGTACCTACGTTTTTACTCGTATTACGTGACAACGTGACAATATAAAAAAAGACTACTATCATGAACGATAGTGCGTGCTTACAGTTCTTCCGGGACGACCAACATCTATGATGGCTGAGCTAAATCGTGACTAATGTTTGTTACACGATAAATTCGCATTAGAACAGCAATTTATGCTCAACGAGACAGGTAGCACAATGTATTGCCATTCTCAGGGTATTGTTCATGTTTAGAATATAAAATGTAGTAGGTACCTACTTACCTATATGCGTATTAAACCAGTATCATATTTATAAGTAGCTGACGTAAATGTGCCATTAAATATTTATAGTGAGTCAGTGGCAATACTGGCAGTACCTACAGCCTATAGCCGCAGACAGTTAGACAACAGTGCGAAACACACGTAATAATAATAATAATCATTCATTTTTTATTGATATAGCAGTCCCACATGACGAGAACCTCCTGAAAGCCGAAAAAGATAAGCAGATCAAGTATCTTGACCTGGCACGCGAGGTTGTCGACATGTCGGATGTGGATACAGCAGTCATTGTGCCGATAGTCGTGACGGCCAATGGTATTATAGCCAAGAGCCTCGATCAACACCTCAGGAGGCTCTCGTTAGGCAGCTGGATCAAGGGCTTGATCCAGAGAGCAGTAGGTACTGGACACGGCGCCTATAGTAAGGAGGTTCCTCTCTCAGCAGCCCTGACCACCGGTAGCTTGGACCCTGTTCCCGATACCGGTGGGCTACTATTTTTTATATTTTAAAATGTTTTGATATATTTTTTATTCTAATATTTAAAAATGTAATTTATATGTATTTAATGGAATAAAGGAAATAATCATTTTATTATCAGGCAACTAAGGCCCATAGATAAAATACACAAAAATAATCTTAAACAATAATAACAAACTAATACATATTAATAAACAGCTTAAAACTATAACTAAACACGTAAAGTTGTCGGCATCGTGTTTTGCTGCGAGGTGTCACGTAACCGTTCTCAGAAACGTCGATATACGACACCTTTCGGCCAAAAGTCCTCTTTCAAGCAGTGCTGTAGATGGTGCGTTGGAACTCGTACCACGAAAAAGTTGACGTCGTGGCGCGATTCCAACCTTTCGACCCTCAGAGTCCAGTTGGTCTCCACTTTCAAGTAAGTATTGCACAGCTTCTTCAATCTTCGTGGAATGATGCAGACGCGAAATGTACAGCTGCGTCGTAGGTACAGCAGGGCGCAGCAACTCGGTGCGCTACCGTAGCTACAAGTTACGAGAGCAGGGTTTCTTCTTCTTTTCTACCTTCGTGAAACCCTCCTCATCAACTAGGCCGGTTCTTGGCAAGGAGCTACGGACCGCAGTCAGGGCAGGTTGAGTACCCTTTTTCAGTTTGTCCCCTTTTCCGGTTTGTCGCTTAGGCTGCGACGCATCAGGAACACCAAGAGTAGGAATGGCTTTCATTTTGACAGCTCAACAACATTCATTGCTTAATTTACGTTGTTAAGCAGACAATTTTTTCGAACATATAAAGCAATGGATTAGTAATCCTTCAAAATGATTCAGATTATGAATGATAGTGACAAAACCTCTTTTATCTGTTCTGTGGTGCGAAATAATAAATACAAAATCATAGAATTTAGTATCTACCTAAGTAAGTAGGCAAGCGTAAGCCTTTTTATTTTGCGATATATCGGAAACAGTTGCAGTTTAGTAAGAAACCGATGGATGTTTTCGAATGAAATTTTATTTGATAGATGATCCGTTAGTTTTTTATTCATTGAATTAAATTTTATGCGAAAACATCCATCGATTTCTATCTTAAGCTAAGAAAATAACCCTCCTTCACCTTTGCACTTGGGTACAAAAAGACGATGACGCAAGTTCTTATAGGTAGGTACCAACATACTTAGGTATTGTTACTCGTTATGCTATGTATGTAGGGAGGAACAAATTACGAATATACTAGGTACAAATATTGGTGAACAAGTAGCGCATCCTACCCAAGGAGAATATGTCAAGTGAATTTTAATTGCTCATTCCGTACTATGTAATGTCGTATGTTAGTAAGTACGTCTGTGGTAAGTACATAGCTACCTAACATTTTTGTTTTGTTGCCATAACAATCAACGGTTATAGTAAGTTTTACATATTATAAAAATAATAGTTTAAAAAACTAAAAAACACGCTTTAAAAACCAAACTAAAAGAGTAGAAATTAATTTAACTCTATTAAAAAGCGTGGAATGCTTTTTGAGGTATTTTTATAATCAATTAATATCAAGCACCCCACGCTTTTTTTTCCATTTGAAGTGGGTCAAAATGAAGTCCAAAAAGGGAGTCGGTTACAAACAAATATAAAGGTGAAGCTAATAAAAGCGTGTTAATAATAAGAACAGGCTCGCCTGACTGACCGATTCATTATCTAAAGCACTGGCAGCACTGGCAGAGTCGGTGCGGGTTGTTCGAAAGAGATACCGCGGCCCCTAGCACACAGGCAACTGAGGGAACACGGGTGGGTTTTAGTCAGTAAAAGTCTGACACGCCCTCCCGCTCCACCCAAAGCGGGAGAAGTTATTTGATGATTTCCCACCCAAAAAAAAAAAAGCACTGGCAGAGTCTAAGCCACTGAAGCTAAAAATATGAAATTTTGACGATAAGTTCCTTTTGTGACTAAGATACCAAGTTTTTGGTTAAAGGGATGTTTAGAATTCCGTACTTTGAAAAGTACCAATTTAATACCTATGAATGAACATTTGGGACTTTGAGTTTTTTTAAATGAAGCAGCACCCTAATTGCGTAACACGCTATCAATCAGAATCTGAATCATTTTGAAAGATAGGTACCTATTGCTAATACATTGCTTCGTATGTTCAAACAATTTGTCTGCTCAAGAACATAAATAAACCAATGAATGATGTTAAACTGTCAAAATTAAAGCCATTCCTACTTTTAGTCAATCAACTCAGCCTATCGCAGTCCACTGCTGGACATAGGCCTCTCCCATGCTGCGCCACAGCACCATGTCCTCCGCCTTCCGCATCCAGTCTGACCCAACCACCTTTTTAAGGTCGTCGTCGACGGTCCACCTAGCTGGGGGGCGACTCACACTACGCTTGCCGATACGTGGTCTCCACTCCAGGGCCTCAAATCTGCTATTACAATAGTGTCAGAATGGTCTATCATTGATTTCATAATTGTTGATTTTGACAAGTTTGGTAATCTACTAATAAAATGGCGTCATTATGACTTTCCAATGGTCAGCCACTGACACTCTATTGAAAGAAATGGCATTTATTGGTAATCTCGTACATTATGACAAATGAATGACTGACTTAATTTACGAACTTTCTACTACTTTAGATTCCTTATAACACTATAAATAATTTGTAAAAATATATATAAATGAAATCTGGCATGAATAAGAGTTCAAATTTAGTAGTAGTTTTTCGAAAATCATTTCTACTAACGAATTTTATAATAATGGCAATACGAAAATGCCATTATGACACAATTCTATTACGACACCATTGACCGATCAATGATCGACCATTATGAATTTAGCAGATTACGAACTTTTAGCAAAATGACAATGGGATCGTGTTGGAATGACGAATTTATAAAATAGCAGACTTGGGCCCCAGGAGATCGTCTGCTCCATCGGCCATCAGTCCTTCGACAAACATGGCTAGGCCACTGCCACTTCAACCTACTTACTCTGCAAGCTATGTCGGTGACTCCAGTTCTTTTCCGGATAACTTCGTTTCTGATTTTATCGTTCAAAGAAAACCCAAGCATAGCCCGCTCCATAACTTTGAATTTGCGACTTTAAATTTGTGGACCAGCTCAACTCTCAGTGTCCACGTTTCGGCACCGTATGTGGCGGTGACCGTACAGGCAGGACGCACTGGTTGAAGACCTTAGTCTTCAAACACTGCGGTATTTGCGATGAGAAGACTTGACGAAGTTTTCCAAACGTTACCAATTTTCCTAGTTTTAGTGTGCTACGCAATTACCCCACTGACGTTTCAGGACTTTTGGGAAGTAATTAAAGGTTGGATGAAAATTTGTCAGATTTGTATAAATAGTTTCGGGAAAAAATATGAAAACGGGTAAAAAGTTTGTAGGTAAGTATGGGAAAATCTGTCGCTGGAAGAAGACGCTGACATGGTGGTACTCCTAACAAATATAACTTAGATATAAATACGAAAGTAAGTTTGTTTGTTACACTTTCATGTTAAACCGGCTGAACGGATTAAGATGAAATTTGGCACACAGATAGACACTGACCTAAGTAAGGACATAGGCTAATTTTCATCCTGGATCCCAGACGAAGTCGCAGGCAACAGCTAGTCCTACTATCCTACTAATATTATAAACGCGAAAGTTTGTAAGTATGGATGGATGGATGGATGTTTGTTACTCTTTCACGCAAAAACTTCTCAATGGATTTGAATGAAATTTGGCACACAGATAGATTATAAACTAGATTAACACATAGGGTACTTTTTATCCCGGTAGTACATTCCCGCCGGATAATTTCCAACTAACAAGCGGGCGAAGCCGCGGGTGGAAGCTAGTAATATTATAAATGTGAGAGTTTGGATGTTTGTTACTCAATCACGTAGTAACGGCTGAACAGATTTAGATGAAAGTTGGCAAACAGATAGACTATAACTGGATTAACACATAGGATACTTTTTATCCCGGTATTACGTTCCCGCGGGATAATTTTCGAAATCCACGCGGGCGAAGCCGCAAGCAAAATCTAGTAGTTTTATAAAAGTTAGTCACTTGTCTCATCTTTAATGTAGGTAGGTACCTACTTAAAGTTATAAATTCAATACCTATAAGTACTTACCAGATTATAATTGGAATACTAAATAATTTCATAAATAATACATAGGTCTCGAGCTCTATTCGATTTATTCGGAAAGGTAGGTAGGAATATAGGTAGTGTTGAACTGTCCCTACAGAATCAACTTAAATCGAGTAAAATGTATTTAAATACAGGATTTTTTTTAACCAGTGCGCAAACTGTAACCATATATTCAGCATATGGTTCTAGAAATACATAGTCGATAATAATAAAAAAAATCTGCTGCTCCATACATTTTGATCGCGTAGGTATTGCACTTTTCTATTAAACAGCAGATTTTTTTTTGTATCACCGACGCAAATTTTCTACGCTAGGGGCTCTAGAATGATATGCTGAATTCATGGTTACAGTTTGCGCACTGGTTAAAAAATTAGTCTGTATTCAAATAACTCCTTCTGAACTTTGCCCAGCAAAGTTCAGTGACATTAAAAGACCGTCCCTTTGATTTATAAACTAGTCCCGTGTATCAACTTGCGTGTAAGGGTGACCTTTCAAGATTAATTTTATATCGGTAGGTACGCAAAAGAAAATAAAATGTACTTACCAAGCATGATGGGATCGTAAAAAAAATCAAAAAGATTGAACCTGAAATTGAGTCGAAGCGAGACTACTTATATTACTTTTACTGACCAAGTCTAGACTATTTAGTCTGTTGAAAAATGTATCATCGATAAAGTTGACTTATTTAGTGGAATAATTTTATTTACCACTAGGTGTGTCCCGCGGTTTCACCTGCCGTTTAATTTAAAATAAATCGGATTATTTATAAATTGCTTTTGCCCGCGGCTTCACCCGCGTGGATGTCAGTGATCGCGTAAAAAAGTAGATTATGCCCTTCTCTATATCCCAGACTATATGTATCTCTGCCAAATTTCATGACGATTTCTTCAGCGGTTTGGGCGTGAAAGCGTAACAGACAGACAGAGTTACTTTCGCATTCAAATATTAGTGAGGATTTCTTTTTCGCTTTTTTTTTTTTTGTTTGGGAAATCATCAAATAACTTCTCCCGCTCTGGGTGGAGCGGGAGGGCGTGTCAGACTTTTACTGACTAAAACCCACCCGTGTTCCCTCAGTTGCCAGTGTGCCAGGGGCCGCGGTATCTCTTTCGAACAACCCGCACCCCTTGCAGGCATCGGCCCTTGCGGACCCCACCATTTGGTGCTGACATCTCTTTGAGGCGCGCGTGGAACACAACGCGCCGTCGACCCGGGCTTGGTCCTTACCGGACAGCGAGCTACCCATTACTCGCCGTCCGCAAGCCCGCGCCTACGGTGGCCGGGAATTAGCCTGAGATTCCCGACGCCCAGGGCGTCTCCCGCGGCGACTACGGCCGTGAGGGCGCATATACTGCCTCTCCCTCACGTGCGCCGCCTTCCTCTTCGCGAGCATTACTGCTTCGCAGAAGGAGGTGACGGCTAACCATTCACTCTCGCTCCGTACCATGGCCGGCACCAGGGCCGGACGCGAGAGATCGCCGCCGCCGATCGCCTACACGAGGACACGGCGGTGCTCCGCCCAAGCCGGGCAGACCGCCACCGTATGCTCCACCGTGTCCTCAGGGCAATTTTCGCAATGGAAACACCCGGGCGTTTCCTCCCGCCTTATGCGAAACAGGAACCTCCCGAAACAACCGTGTCCGGTGAGGACCTGCGTCAGGCGGAAGGTGAGGACGCCATGCCGCCTCGCAAGCCTAGCGCGCTTTCTGACTTTTTCCTTTTTTCTTAGCTCCTGAGGGTTGTACGGTAATGTTAAATTGTTCAAGAATTGGGCTATCAAATGCAAATACGACTGATAGTTCTAGAGACTAGCACATTCAAATTCAAACAAACGAAAAATCAAACAAATTGCTTTATTATTAGTATAGACATATTAGTATACCTATATGCATATAGGGTGGTATTAAATTATAGCTGTTGGTGTATTATTCTTGTTAGCTACTCAATATATAATGGGGTAATTAAATTGGGGTCAATAAGGTAGTTAAATAAAAAAAAACACGCTTTAAAAACCAAACTAAAAAGGAGAAAATAATTTAATTCAATTAAAAAGCGTGGGGTACTTTTTGAGGTATTTTTATAATCACATAATGTCAAGCACCCCACGCTTTTTAATTGAATTAAATTATTTTCTCCTTTTTAGTTTGGTTTTTAAAGCGTGTTTTTTAGTTTTTTTAAACTATTATTTATTTTCTATTTTTTAGTTCTGCTAACTACAAAAACGTGATTTATTTTCCTTTTTTTTCATTTTGTAAATATTTTTATTTTTTTTCCTATTCCTGACAGCAAACCCTTTCATTTGATACCCATATTGTGGGGGTGGATTTCAAACAGCCAGTCCGCCATCTTGGGGAGGGCGCCATATTGGATTTGTAATGACGTTTCTTAGCTAGTCATGTATTGTCATCAGAACTCAGAGCGTGCGCAAAATTTCATCCTAATCGAAGACCGGGAAGTGGGTCAAATTAAGATTCCAAGATTTTCTTACATACATAGTTAGTTACAAGTGAAGCTAATATAAAGCGTGAAAAAGAAATCGTTTCTTTGGGAAAGTTGTTTGTTATGATGAGTACAATCATGTGTTTATACAGGGTGATTGGAAGATGGGTGCAAAGCTTTAAGGTGAAGATAGTATAGACAATTTAGAACCATTTAAGCCATGGTTGTCTTAGACGAAGTCTTACCAATTTTTTTTTTTTTAATAAGGTTTAAAAGACGTTTTGTACAATTTTTTTATTTTTTCTGAGCTTTAAATGTCTGTAAAAAAATGTCTAATGACACAGAAGCCTAAAACATGTTTTGCTTGATTGCTTACACATTACTTTAATTAAATAAATAAAAAATGAATTCATTTATCATTCAATTTGGCCATAATTATGCAGTTTACATTAAATTTTGAGAATTTCCGAAAAAAAACTTAAAAATTTGGTTAAAAATATTTGGTAAGACTTCGTCTAAGACAACCATGGCTTAAATGGTTCTAAATTGTCTGTATTATCTTCGCCTTAAAGCTTTGCACCCATCTTCCAATCACCCTGTATATCGGTCACTAATTACCAGTCACCCTATATAGATATATTAGTATAGACAGAAGGTAAAACGCCGTCGAGCGATTTAAAAGTAATATCACGTCAGTCTTGAAAACAATCACGTAGGCGTAAACTATACGAAGCATAACAAGCTGAGGTGTATTCCGTCAACTGAAGTTTCATTGTGATGAAAAAACAAAGGAAGAAAATAATGACAAACAAAATTATCGTGTTTTTATACATAATATCTAACACTATTGAAACAATAGTCTTCAAGAAGCGCCACTCTACGAGTATTACGTCATAGTTATCTACTGATACCTGTGACTAAGGGAGAATAGCCAAAGGCTACCTTGGCGATTCGAATTGCAAGTGAATTTCAAATTTTCTTCCTTTTTTTTTAATTTGCAGGATAGTGTCAGGTTGTTTTATGTTGACCAAAATTTGATTCAAATATGAACAAAATAAGAACATTAAGAAGCACCAGGGAAGACCCCATGGCACTTCCCCCAAGCGAAACTGAGAAACATTATCTTGAAACTCATTTTGCCGAGGAATGTGAAAACTGGCGATAAAGGATGAAATAAAGTCTTTAAAATCATTGTTTTTCAAACGTTAGACACGTTTGAAAGACAATGACCGAGCTTTTGTAGAGATTAAAACAGAAAACACCTACCTAAGATATTTAAAGCTGTTGAGAATGGAGCGTCCAATGGGAGCGTTGTTGTAATACGAGTTTCTCAATTTTCTCAAAGCAGCATTGAATTTAATTTATCTTTATTGCGCACTACTGAAATCTACCTCTTTTAGATGGTAGAGTATTTTGAGTACCTACATAGCTGTAATGTAAGATTATGTTCTCGAATCGTACTGTCTCGACACTCTCGACACTGGATAATATGTTTCGCTTCCAATAGGTTGCAAATATGCATTGATAACGATAAAGTAGCTATGCCTCCAATCTCGAATTTCTTCAATGATCAAATATTTTCAAACAAAGAAATCATAACACTGGTTCTCGTTACGAGAATGTGTATAAAATACTGTAAACGAACAATGAACTTCAGTGAATCCTATGCAAGCAGCATATTTTGACGGCACGTATATGCGACATATTTTACATGTCTACAAGCTTTAATATCGCTGGAACGCCCATTATTATGAAGAGGGTTGTCATTCCAGTGGTGCAGATCTCACTACAACCACACATTTTCATATAGACCACACTACATCTCATATATAATATGTACAAGCACACGTTTCTATATGTTGACTACGCCCTATTAGTAGTAATATAGTAGTAACAATAGTAACAGTGATATATATGTAATTTTGATAATGGCTGTACTTCAGTACATCTGAAGCCGAAAAGTAATTTGTGTTTCAATAAGGCGGTTTGGCAAATAATTTAGCCACCTATCTGCAGTATTCGAATTCGTGCCAAGCTACCTTTAATCGTGCTAGGACCTCTCGAGTCAGTGCCTACTCGTGAAACTGGTTTTTATACCTGCTTTCGTGTTGATATTAGCACAGGAGCTTTTTGAAGAGTTTTTGCACTCTTGGCTGATCTCAGACCAAATAAAAAAATCAGTGCTGCGAATAATATCTATAGTGAAGCATGCAAAACTACACCTCGCTCTGTGCATACACGCTCACACGCACACATAATTTACAACCAAACTACACCTCACCGATTAGTTAGAGCAAATGTAATGAAGCAAAACTTTGAAACAATTACATTATTTACTTGAGAAAATGCCGAATGGTGTGGTGAAAGGGTGAAAACCAATTCATACGTAGGCAACGTAAGGGTAATTACTAATGAGTCATTGCATTGCATTACGTATGAAATACGCATGGTCTGAGGCAACAATTACATTTAACGTGTTACGTCTGTGTGGAAATCTATGTTATCATAAAACTATGAATATATATAAAAATGAATCCCTATTTCCCTTGGTAATTAATCACACGTGAACGGCTGGACCAATTTTTCGATTACTTTTTTTGTTGTGTATGTTATTGTCAGGAGAAGGCTCTTATGAAAGAAAAAATTAAGAAAGTTGCGCGTAAAACCAGAAAATTTAAGAAAACTTAACGATCATGTTAACTTTTCTAATAATAGGTCTTTACCTATGAAATTGCCGTTTTGTATGAAAAAATTTAAACGATTTTTTTTCATGTATTTTTTATTTGTATTAATCGAAGTAATCACCCATGCAATCAATGCATCTTTGCCATCGCAGTGGCAGTTTATTGATGCCCTTCTTAAAGAAATCAGCTGGACGGGAGGCAACAAATTCTTCAAAGGCATTTTGTACTGCCTCTCGGGTATTGAATTTTTTTCCCGCCAAGAAGTTATCCAAATTCTGGAAAAAGTAGTAGTCTGTAGGCGCAAGGTCTGGTGAGTAGGGCGGATGACGGAGAGCTTCCAACCCCATTTCTTGCAACTTGGAGACCGTCTGCTGTGCAGTATGAGGTCGCGCGTTGTCGTGCAGGAGCAGCGGAGACGAGCGATTGACCAATGCTGGTTGGAGATGTGCCAGCTTCTCCATCATTGTGTTCAGTTCTTCACAGTACACATCTGCAGTAATGCTCACCCCGTTTGGTAAGAAGCTGTGATGAATCACACCGGCGCTAGACCACCAAACAGTGACCATCACTTTTCTAGGGGTAAGTTTTCGTTTAGGGCATTGTTTAGGTGCTGAACCAGGATCCAACCAACTTGCTGAGCACTTGCGGTTATCAAACAGAATCCATTTTTCATCGCAGGTAACAATGCGGTTCAAAATTCCTTCATTTGTGTGTCTGTTGAGCAGTGCAAGGCACGTCTCGACGCGTACTTCGCGCTGCCGATCATTGAGTTCGTGGGGCACCCATTTGTCAAGCTTTTTTACCTTGCCAATTTGACGCAAATGGACCAATATTGTTTTGACGCTAACGTCGAAAGCTGCTGCTAATTCAGCCGTAGATTGTGTATCATCAGCTTCCACAATCGCCTTTAATTCGTCATTGTCGACCAAAGTCTTCGGACGACCGCGAGGTTCATTTTTCAGGTCGAAATTTCCAGAACGGAAGCGAGCAAACCAATAACAGGTGGTGCGTTGGTTTGTAGTGTTAGCTCCGTAAACGTCGTTGATGTTGCGTGCCGCTTGTGCCGCGTTGCTGCCACGACGGTACTCATATTCCATAATTACTCGAATTTTTAACGTATCCATGATGACGAAAAAGATAGAAATGCGATGAAAATGTAACACTAATCAATAAACAAATGGCTACTTTTGGAAAAAATAATCCATGTTTTTAAAATAAAATTAATTTGAAATTAGAATTCTTACCCAAACAAACATTATTTTGATTTGAAATGGCCAGTACTGCAAAACGGCAATTTCATAGGTAAAGACCTAATATTATAGTTATACCAATGCATATTCAATATTCATAGTTAAGGGGAACCTAGTCGCGGGCTCGAATTCACTGGTGGGCCTGGCTAAAAATCACGCTGTTTCACCAGGCTTCGTGTCCGACAGAGATAGTATCAGTGATGAGCAGTTAGACGCTAGTCTACACGCACAACGTTATTGAGTGAGATGCAGGATCATTTATAGTAAAAAAATTGGCGAAAAAATGAAGAAAATTCCTTTGCAAGATTGGGTTTTATGAAAAAGCCAATGCATAAATCAATGACCAATAAAGTTAATGAACTTTACGATAGTTGAACTTTGTCAGTACCGACTTGGTTTTGGAGATTTTACACTTCTTTTATTACTTAAACACGCCCAAAGTTAACTAAAATTAGCAAGAAAAACGAATCTTTGTTGGCTCCTAACTTTTTAATGGGTTTTTATTTTAGTATTCTGTTTCCGTACAGACAATATTAATAAAGAGACAAAACGATATATATTTTACTTTGGAAGTACCATGTCAGATAGTGGAGTAAAACACTCCCAAAGTTTGTATGCAAAAAATGTGGTCTAGATTCACCTGATAGGACAACGTCTGTCGGATCAACTAGTCATGTATAAATATTCCCCGTGACGTTAAAAGCTCGGTTGGACAGGGGGATCCACCGAATTTCATTATTGAGGGAGGCAGGTGTTTATATTTATTTTTTTAAACAAAGCCAATTTTCTATAAACGGAGGATTTTCTTTACTCACCGCAAAAAATGTTCTATTTTCTGACAAAAATAAGTTCGATGTTTTCCCGCCCCAATTTCATATTGAGGCAAGTATTTCGTAAATTGCCTCTTCTAAAAACCAATTAACATGCAAATGAACGAGATGACACGTACTAAAAGTAAATATAAAATCGTAACTCATTCAGTCTGTGTTGTGGAGGGACAAAAGTGGCGGGGGTGTCATTCTCCACGGTTCCCGAGGCCTTGCAACGTGGCGCGTCGCCGCCGGCAGCTCATAATATCGAACAGGGTGACCCTCCCATACCGCCATTTGTGCCGGACCACGTCTCGACAGGACTTCCCGATGAACGCATATTTTATTCCCACAATCGTATCTTTTATGAACGTTCCAGAAAAGTATTTTCCTGTATTGTGTGTATAACACGCGTGACCGCCTATTGGTATATAGGATACACAGGAGTTCAAGATACCGGTCTCTATTACTTTTGTACATAAGGTGCCATAATATCATAGCTTAGTAGGTATTTTAATGCCAATCGATAATTTGGTTGGCTGTGTTTGCTTGCTTATCTACTTAGTTTTTTTTAAACTGTAAAAAAAGAGTATTTTTCTAGCAAACTGGGACATTTCCCTTGCCTTTTTCATTCAACACGCGCCAATCTAGACCAATCCCGCCTATAATGTGTCAAGCTCGTCCTGAAACTTCGCCTAGCTCTGTCGCGATTCCGTTGAACGTTTTCAGGGACCATTTCGTAATGGTATTAGTACCTATGCATTGTGGATGCATCCGACATTCGGCTAACGTGTCCGGCCCAGTCCCTTTATGAGCTTTGCTGCTTTTTGGGTGACGTCGGCGATTTGTATTAGTATCGTGTTCCGTATCCGGACGGTAAGTCGAACTCCAAGGATAGGCTTGCTGGCAAACCTTAAGCTTGGTCCTATGCTGTCAAAGACTAGAGCGCCGTATAGGGAAAATGCACATATCCATCAATTTGCGTTTATGACAATTGATTAAAATTCTCGTATCATGAGGTTTTTCATCGACCAAAACCTATTCCAGGCGTTTTCGATACGTCGAGCTACTTCTTTTTCTTGTCTCGCCTGGAAATTGGCCGAGGTAAATTGTATTCTGGGACATACCTATATGCAATGTCTACACCGTCCACATTTTCGGTTGACGCTACTAGTCATGAGTTTGATCTTTGACATCTTCATTCGTAAGTAATAGTAGACCAATTTCGAGGCCAATTTGAATTAGTTTGACATTCTGCAGTGGGACTGGGGCAACACAGGCTGTGGTATTTATTTATTCTTAAAAAAGCATTTGTTATGACATCTTCAGTTGCAATAACTACGAAAGTAAATATAATTTAACTCTTATTGTATTGTTAACACGACAAAGGCGTTGCTTGTTTAAATTATCATAAAAACAAAATGTTATGAGTTGAATTGTATTAAACTTCCGCAGAAGTTATTAAAACTTCCGGACGTTGGTTCAGTACTTTCCAAATTCCCTCCGTGACGTTGAAATATACTCGTCTCAGTGTTGCTATCTTATAAACAAGGCAACAAAGAGCTTTGAGCCAGGCCCGGAGCTTCCTCGGGGGTGTAAATTTTCCTCAAGTCTCGCGTTCCTCGTCCTAGTGCAACTCGTAAAAGCTCTTGGCGGTCACAAACTGAACATAAAATCGTCTACATTTACGAACACTCTCTACATGACGTTGCTTATGGTATTTATGTTAGTACATAAACACCATAAACAACGCTATGGGATATAAGTACCTATGTAAAGTTGTTGCACACTATTTCCGCTGAAAATTGAAAGCAAAAATAACTTAGGGCATGGGTAGCCGTCACCACCTTCTGCGAAGCAGTAATGCTCGCGAAGAGGCGCCGAACGTGAGGGAGAGGAAATATATGCGCCCTCACGGCTGTAGTCGCCGCGGGAGACGCCCTGGGCGTCGGGAATCCCAGGCTGATTCCCGGCCACCGTAGGCGCGGGCTTGCGGATGGCGAGTCCGAAAGGGCCGATGCCTGCCAGGGGTGCGGGTTGTTCGAAAGAGATACCGTGGCCCCTGGCACACAGGCAACTGAGGGAACACGGGTGGGTTTTAGTCAGTAAAAGTCTGACACGCCCTCCTGCTCCACACAGAGCGAGAGAAGTTATTTAATGATTTCCCACCCATAAAAAAGTAACTTCGATTTTTTTTAAAGCTTTAAAAGAAATCGGATAAACTTTCTAGGACAGAAGGACATTGGCGCGCAAACTGTAACTATGAATTCAGCACATGATTTTAGACAGCCGTTGCGTCGTTGACGCTTCGGTGGCTGCCGTTGATAATATGCCGGTCGTGCATTCAGCACCATACTACATGATAATTATGAAATCGGCAGGAGAATGATGAATGATGACGATATCAGACTACCATATTAATCTGTAACCATACATAAATAGGTACACATGCGGCATTCTGTAGACAGCTGCAGTTACCTCTCTTGATGCGTGTCGCTCGTGTGTAAGAACACTATAATCTATTATAATTCCTAGAATCGCTTGTTGACTTAAATCATGAATTAGGCAATTAAAATTTGAACCATCAATAGTGTTTGTTTAGTGTCCAATCAATAGCCTGTTGTCCTCAACAATGCTGTTTATGTCGCCGACAATATCAGAAATGAAAAGTTTCAGAAGGTGGCTTCTCTTAGACAGACAGGCGCGACGCGACTCTGGTGGAACATTTTTTATGGAAACTTCATGACAAACTGTTCTAGCGGAGTCGTGTCGAGTCTGTCGGCAGGAGCCGTAACTCGTTCAAATGTTGTTTAATAATAATGTAAACAACAAGATGCAATGCACTACGCTGCAGTAAGTAGATATCTACAGGGTGAAATTGAAAACATGCGACAAACCGAAATGGGAGATTGTACTCATCATTATGAACAACTTTTACTAAGGGACCAATGATGCAATCGCAAAAAAAAAAACAGCTGTTCCCTACATTTTGACGAGTTATGCGAACATAAATGTAGGGAACAGATGTTTTTTTTTTCGTGATTGCATCATTGGTCCCTTAGTAAAAGTTGTTCATAATGATGAGTACAATCTCCCATTTCGCTTTGTCGCATGTTTTCAATTTCAACCTGTATATGCGCGTTGGTTACGTAATTTTTGTCGTCGAGAACAAAACATTTGTTTTAATTACTGTTACGTAGTACTTTAGTGCAAGGTGTTAGTTTTGCAGTCCAATTAGCATCTAAAACTCTAGAAATGTAAATAATAATGTTATTCTCATCAACCAGGAAATAACTGCGAGAGTTGTCCAACACATTATGTCCATGTTAAGTTATATGATGTTGAAGGAGTCGCAGTAGCTTGTAGCACGCATTTATAACCAGCATTTAAATCTGACTCTTAGCTTACGCAATACAGCAAGTTAGTTTCATCACAGAATTTCTTATGGAGCCTAAAACTTTGTGTTGTACCATTCACAGTAATTGTAGCACTAAAGTGCTGTTTTATTCGGCTTGTTATCTTCAAAAGCATAGCCATCTGAATTCATCTGAGTGCGACACGCGCGCGTTAGGGGTCTGCTCTGACGTCATTTGTGGAGGTGGAGGTCGCCAGCTATCCTCCTCTCTCCCCCCTCTTGCATCCCGCCACCCCTAACTACCCTCGCATCTCTTGAACGTAGCGCTGTTATCGGAGTTCCGTTAATGAATTCGCATTAATTGCTGGTGCCGTTTCCAATTATTGAAAGACCTTTGGTATTTAGAATTCGATTTGAGGCAAGTTACCTTTCTACGGCTTAAGGTTTTGTGATGAATGTAGCTATGATTCGCGTTTTATTGAATGGATTATTGTTTAATTTACTGCCTATTCAAAATAGGTCTTTGTTGACCCAAGCAAAACAAGAATAGTTGGTACTTACCTACAGAATATTTTGAAATCCATAGATAATCTGGGTATAAATATGGATAAAGTATTGTTTTTTATTGCTTATAGCCGCTGACTTCATCCCAGTTCATCGGACGACTGCACGCATGCAAGAACAAGTTTGGCATTTTAGTGAAATATATATTATAATATTTATAATGCTTGTTTCCACGAACAACTTTTGATTTAATATTTAATTACATTTTACGTGGAATAGGCATACTACGACGACGCATCACAATTTCACAAGCAAGCACTTGGAATTTTCCGGGACATTAGGAATTTGCGTAGGATGTCTTCCACAAGCAATAACCCTCCCTTTATTGTTTCAACATTGTTTACGAGCACACACAAGGTTTCCTGAACTGAGTGTTGCTGAAGTTCAATATAAAGAATTTCCCAATTCATAAACGATTCCGGAGCTTTCGTCCGGTTACAGACAACTACAAAACTCTATATTTTATGATCAGCAAGATCTTTAAGCTTGAAGATTTCCTTTTGCATTAGATAGATACTTCTCCTAGGCAATATATTAAGTCTGAGGTAAATTCCTTGCGCAGGCTTTAATTTTCTTTTTCACTTAAATTTTTGAAATCGTTGCTAAACTTATTTTTGTCGAATCGAATCCAAGTTTTTCTGAAACCATTTCTGAACTTTTGTAGGACGGAGGTATCTATCTACTTATTGGCAAAACATTTGAATTACGAAAAAGGTCTCCCGAACGAAACAAGTCGTTTGGTCATAGTTTTAGTAGTCAGAACACGAGGGGAGCGAAGTTATAAAATTCTACAAGGGGTCGCACGCTTGAGAACGCGCCTAATCAAACGATTTTATTGAGATTCATTAGAGGGGGCAGGGTGTGGCTACCTATTTGCCTTGTACTAGGTATTATAGACACTGCATATTGGAAGGTCAGTTCCAGATCAAAAATATCTTCTCTATCCTTGAATTCTATCTTCTATGTATAATATAAGTAAGTTTGTCTTTGTTGCTATGCAGTCTTGTTCTACCCACTGGGGAAGTATAGGCCTTCTCCTTTTTGTGCCATGCTTCACTGGTCTGTGCAAGTCTCATCCAGGTGTTCCTCTTGGTAATCACTTAGATACTTAATTACTATGTTTATCCTTTAGTGAGCACATATGCAGAGCATTGGCTCGTAATTAAGCATTTTTTGACCGGTTTTTAACCGTCCGAAACAAGTTTTTTGAGTCGCTAGTCGCCTACCGCATTCATTGCATGTTTTATATAATAATTATGTAATAATTATTGCAGTCTAAAAATAATTCGGAGTTAATTGAACGACACAAATACCTGTTTGGGAACTTGTGTACAGGACCTATGATCTACCTAATACCTGTCCTACGTAAGATATTATTTCAATCGAAGTAGCCTTGGCGCTACTTTTTCAATATACCTATAAGTACAGAGATTTTAGAGCTTCTATCAGAACGAAAATTTGAGGAATCATAAACGGACCATGAATCATGATGGCTTGTAGTTTGCTATTGTTGTAGCGTCAGAAATGATCCCGTGCACAGTGGATTTGGTAATTAAAACAGCGCTGAAAAGCTTAAGGTGAACCTAGTCCACATTTTTTGCATACAAACTTCGGAAGTGTCTGACATGCCACATCCAAAGTAAAATATGATATCGTTTTGTCTCATTATTAATATTGTACGTACTATCAAAAAACTCATTAAAAAGTTAGGAGTCAACAAAGATTCGTTTTTCTTGCTAATTTAACCTAACTTTAGGCGTGTTTCAGTAATAAAAGAAGTGTAAAATCTCCAAAAACCAAGTCGATACCGACAAAACTCAAATATCGAAAAGTTCAATAAACTTTATTGGTCATTGACTTATACAGTGGTTTTCTCATAAAACCAGATCTTCCGTAGGCTTTTTCTTAACTTTTTACGCGCCTGTACTATACATGATCCTGCATCTCACTCAACAACGTTGTGCGTGTAAACTAGCGTCTAACTGCTCATCACTGATACTACCTCTGTCGGACACGATGCCTGACCAGACAGCGTGCTTTTTAGCCAGCCCCACCAATGAGTTCGAGCCCGCGACTAGATTCCCCTTAAAGATAGAACCTCGTCGTGTCCTGTAAACATGGTTAGGAAGGTTTTTAATACTGAAACTGTTATTATATTTTCAAAATATTTGTATAAATAGAATGGATTTGTAGGATTCATGTTTGTGGAAACGTTGACCGATTCTACCTAATCATCATCAACTATTACAAAACGATGGAATAATTAGCTTAATAAACAAATAACAAGCGAAATCGATGTATTTACGATTATTACGCTATCTACCCACATTTTAGCGCTAAAATCGCTATAATTTGTAGTTAACGTGTATATTGTAATTAACGTTGTTTACGTTTGAGTTGAACCTATGATTACCTATGCAAATGGAGAAGATAATGTTTTCCTGAATACATAACCATCAGCACATAACTGTGCGTCCGAGCTCCATGTGTGTTATTTACTGTTTTTTTATGAAATCACTGAAGAGCAGCCTAGAACTGATTGTATGTTCGATCTACATGATAATTAATGATAGTCCTCTGCCGATGACGGTGGGTACCGTGAATGAGTGACTACGTTCCCCTTAAGCCTCAACTCAAATAAGTACTTCATCCAGATTCTGGGAGCAGGCAGCTAGCAGAGCTGCACACACACATAACACACCCAGGCTCAACATCACAATCCCTTTTATTTTGACAATTGAACTATATTCATTGCGTTATTTATGTAGAAGAGCAGACACATCATTATGAATCTGCTTCAAATTATGGCTATTGTGATGTGCAATTTGTGGTAGTACGAGTATATTAAGCGTAAGCACCCCATTCCCATTGCACTTACACAGGCGTCCTCTTTGAGAGGGGGATTTTCTGATTTTATCAAATAAGACAGACATACGAATGCTTCAAGAATAATGTTATGAGCCAATACGCAAACTCTGCTCTGTAAGACTGCCTTAGTGACAAAGAGCGCTTTAGACATGGCACCGCGCATTTACAATAAATTACCGTATCATAAAAAAAAAATACGAAAAAAACTGTTATTAATCGAAAAATGTTATTATACGACTGATAGTGATGACTTTCTAAATGATAAATTAAAGTAGACTTATTTATTCGCCTGGAAATTGTGACCAATTGTATTGACTGTAAAAATGAGTCCACATTATGACATTTTTAGTTTTAATTTTTGTTTTTATTTATTTATCATAATTCTATTAATTTTGACATAACAACGAAATAATTTATATTTAGGTACCTCTCGCATGGTCATTATTTTATTTCGCATGCAACCATATTTGTACGCCTCTTGGCACAACATAGCGACCTATGACACTACCTATACGTTACACAATTAAAAATGATTTGATTTGAACATCAAGGTGAGTCGGTCAGTAGACCCGTGCTGCCAGGCTGGATGATTATATTTTAATAAATGGAATTGCTTGTAGGTATCTGTACCTACCTACCTGGCACGCAGACAAAATCAGCTCCGGTGTGCGTACATAGGTAGCTGTTTTGTCTTGATATTCTAGACACAGTAAAATAACAAGTAGTACAAGAATGCGGTTTCTCACGTAGACACGTGCAACTTGGGTTTACGTTTCGAAATACGAAAAGTCTTGACAAAAAGCTGGACATTTGGCAAAAAAGTCCGGACTCCGGACATTCAACTTAAAAACTTTATTTTTCAGTAATCAAAAAAAAAAAAAAAAAAAAAGCTGATTCATAGAAAAATGCAATACCTACGCGGTCAAAATGTATGGAACAGCTGATTTTTTTTGTATACCCGACGAAAAGTTTCTACGCTGGGGGGTCTAGAATGATTTGCTGAATTCATGGTTACAGTTTGCGCGCTGAGAAAAACTTTTCCTGTATATAAAAATGAATCCTGATTTCCATTGGTCACGGGCACACATGAACGGCTGGACCAATTTTGCTAATTCTTTTTTTGTTGTGTTTTTTATTGTCAGGAGAAGGTTCTTATGAAAGAAAAAATTAAAAAAGTTGCGCATAACATATATAAAATGCGAATTCAATCAACGTCTGTCGGGTCAGCTAGTTATGAATAAATGTCATTAGTACAGTAATTATTTTAAGCTCCTGCCTAAATAATTACAGCGGCACGGGTCGATCGAAGGTTAGGTTAAGCTACGCGATGGATGGGTGAACATCCATTACATAAGACCCCTATCGAGACTCCTTCGTGCAACGCCGTTGATCCCAGCTGTCATTCGAAGATCTTTGACACTCGTTACGGGACACATTACGGGTTGTCAGAAGTCTGACAACCAGTCTTACCAAAGGGTATCTAATTAGCAGTGATAGGAATAGGTAGTGCCTATTTGCCTAAACTTGGAAGAACAGAGACAAGAAACGGAGACTTCCTTAGGACTAAATTTTTTCCGAGACATCTGTCCCGAAATTTCGAGACAACACATAAATACATTAAAAAAAAATGTTATTTGGAATAAGTAATTCGTCTATATTTACCTAAAGTTTGCGACTAGATATATCATAACAAAATAATAACATACACAGTCGTTACAACCATAAAATTTTCTGAATTTTTTTTTCTATTGTTTTTGTATCCCATGGGAACTATACTTTTTTTTTATAGGCTTTTTTTTATGTGCTATTCCACACCTTAATCTATATCACTACCAAAATCAGCATTTTCAGTGGAATTGAGTAATGGACATCCATACAAACTATCACATTTATAGACAAACTTTAGATAAATATAGACGAATTACTTATTCCAAATAAGACATTTTTTTTAATGTATTTAAGTGTTGTCTCGAAATTTCGAGACAGATGTGCCGGAAATAATTTAGTCCTAAGGAAGTCTCCGTTTCTTGTCTCTGTTCTTCGAAGTTTAGGCTAATAGGCACTACCTATTCCTATCACTGCTAATTAGGCTGTGGAGGTAAGATAGGGATATCTATCTAAAATGCTGTTATTCAGCTGTTCATCTGCATCCGGTTGGATTGGAAGCCAACATAATTATACTATAGCTCTAAGCAAAATCAACCTACAATAGGCAATGATAAATGATACATTTCAGGCATATTCAGGTCGATATAGATAAATGGTCTTTCAGATTTCTTGAAAGCTCCAAGCGAATACAATAGGTACATTGTGATGCATTGGATTTTATAAAACCTGCAGGAGAATATATTAGTTAGACCAATTTAAATAAGATTAACTTGTCAAGAAGAGCATCTTAGTTGCTTTCGCATTTGCTGAATGTTCAGTGGGAGACCAAAGTGATATTAATTATCTAGGAGTTATAAATCACGCAGGGCCATACTTGGCTGTATGTAAAATGTCTTAGTGAAAACATTTTATAATATTTATTGATATCAAGAAAGTTATCTTATAAAGTGTCCGTTTTCACGAGTATTTGTAACTCAATTAAAATCTTATTGTGGGTTTTGCGCAATAACTATTTTTTGCAAATGATTAATAAAAATTAGTCATTGGGAAAAATGGGAAACACAAATATTTGGCTGACGAGTCATTTAAATCTCAACTTGTTTCCTTCTTTTACAGTGAATGACGAGACAAAGCAATGACGAACTTCTGAGGAATTAAAGGTGCGGCAACTGGATCAGCGATCTTTGGAAAGTACAAAAGTTTGTGTTGCGCCGGCTCAGCTGGCCGAGGTACGGTGATTGATTGATACGTCAAACGGTCATTGTGGGGTGTGCAGCGTCGGCCGGCGGTTGTGTGGACATGCAGACATGCAACTCACGCGGCGACGCACTGTGACACACATGCGCGCGCTCCGCCACGCATCCGCCGAGGTGCGATAACCGACCTCCTCCGGCGTGCCAAGATTCGATTTCATCGACGCTCTCGCTTCGTAGTCGCACGTGCATTGCAGCAGACGCCGCACATCTCGGACCTTCGCCGTGCGAGACGCCTCGAGTGATGTAACACATGCCGAACACTCGTACGATTACTGTCTGCATACATCTCCACGGACGGACTCCACATTCGAATAAAATATTTTGACGTTTTCGTGACATGCCGCGTGGACGTCACGACAGACTTGCGGATATAAAATAAACATAGTGTGAAAGTTAAATTATCGTTTCGGAGAGTTGAGTGCAGCTATTGTGTGTTAAGTGTAGTTCGATAAGTGCAACATGACGTCCCGGTCAAAGGAGAAGGTGGCAGCCGCCTTCCGCAAGCTATTCCGCTCTCCTGAGAAGCTGGACAATGATGGTGCAGGACCGAGTGGGTCACCAGCACGACGAGGTCTGCTGCGGCGGCACAGGTACACTTTCCATTAATATACAATTAATTTAATTTATCATCTAAATTGTTACTAGTATCTGTCTATCAATCATTCGAAATTTAGTAGAATATTCGAAAGTGAAGAATTTCATAAACAAACAGCATAAAATCTGCAGATGAGTCAGCGGCACCGATGTTGCGAGCTGTAACATCAGTCTGAAGTAGATGTTTGATAACACAAGTGACGGCTGGTCACGTAGTCACTCATTCACGGTATCCACCGTCATCGTCAGAGGACTATCATTCATTATTATGTAGATCGTTCATACAATCAGTTCTTGGCAGGCTGTTCTTCAGTGATTTCATAACAAACAGTAAAAACACATGGAGCACGGACGCACAAAATCAAAATCAAAAGTCATTTATTCAAATTAGGCTGAGAATCAGCACTTTTCGAACGTAAAAATACTTATGTATTTCTTATGTATTACTTTGTCTTATGACAGTCACCCCAAAAACGCCCATCCGTCACCACTTCCTAGTGCTTTAGCTGAGAAGAAGAAGTAGCGGAACAAAATCCCCAGCAGCACAGCTGTCTGTTTAGTCGGATAGACTTGATTTTATACATACATAGACAAAGTAATATAAACATTACGAGACACAGACCATTAATTAAATAATTAGTCATACATATGTCAGCCAGCCATGCCAATATACCAACAAATAAAATGAAAACTTAATTCGAGCACAAAGAACAAAAATGTATTAAGCATAATACCAAAATAAGAGCCTCCTGGTATTAAGGGCGTGATAGCTTACATATGCAATGCAATGTTCACATAGCTTTTACTACCCGAGTTACAACTCAAGGCCACAAATGATAACCTAGGACCATCGACGTAAAATAAATAAACGGGTAGGCAATTATTAGTAACAATAAAAAAATCAGTGCAGCACCCGTTTACGAGCATAACGCAAAGATCAGCCATTACCCCCTCTCCTTAATTGAGGGATGGAGGTAACCCGACCCCCGACGCTACCGCAAGCAGTAACATCTACGGGAGCATGACGAACTTGCTGCCGGTTACTCAAGCAAGAATAGAATTATCAATTGTCGAGGTCGCTAGCTAACCACATAGAGCAATACACCATTAAAAACAAAAATTGTTATGAGTAGATCATGTCAATAACTAATGACATATTAGATAATAAAAATAACTTAGTCAAGAAAAAAAACTTTTTTTTTTTTATATAAACCCATATAACCTTGGGCACGCCACGATAGCGGCGGTAAGTCCCCTCTTTGAGGAGTGGCTTGAGAGGCGGCACGGCGTCCTCACCTTCCACCTGACGCAGGTCCTCACCGGACACGGTTGTTTCGGGAGGTTCCTGTTTCGCATAAGGCGGGAGGAAACGCCCGGGTGTTTCCATTGTAAAGATCGCCCTGAGGACACGGTGGAGCATACGGTAGCGGTCTGCCCGGCTTGGGCGGAGCACCGCCGTGTCCTCGTAGAGGCGATCGGCGGCGGCGATCTCTCGCGTCCGGCCCTGGTGCAGGCCATGGTACGGAGCGAGAGTGAATGGTTAGCCGTCACCTCCTTCTGCGAAGCAGTAATGCTCGCGAAGAGGGAGGCGGCGCACGTGAGGGAGAGGCAGTATATGCGCCCTCACGGCCGTAGTCGCCGCGGGAGACGCCCTGGGCGTCGGGAATCCCAGGCTGATTCCCGGCCACCGTAGGCGCGGGCTTGCGGACGGCGAGTAATGGGTAGCTCGCTGTCCGGTAAGGACCAAGCCCGGGTCGACGGCGCGTTGTGTTCCACGCGCGCCTCAAAGAGATGTCAGCATCAACTGGTGGGGTCCGCAAGGGCCGATGCCTGCCAGGGGTGCGGGTTGTTTGAAAGAGATACCGCGGACCCTGGCACACAGGCAACTGAGGGAACACGGGTGGGTAATTAGTCAGTAAAAGTCTGACACGCCCTCCCGCTCCACCCAGAGCGGGAGAAGTTATTTGATGATTTCCCACCCAAAAAAAAAACCATATAACCTGTCACTAGTTACGCTAATTCCGGACAAAGAACACAAACATTGTTTTGAGTTTATCACAGCGACCAATTTATTCTTGTGATTTAAATAGTCGTTGATGGAATAGTGGCTTATTCCACTATTCCCCCCTGAGAGTAAGCCTTTAAACAAAGGTTGGATTTTACTTGAGCTTTAAACGCATCAAAACGCACACAGTTATGTGCTGATGGTTATGTATTCAGGAAAACATTATCTTCTCCATTTGCATAGGTAATCATAGGTTCAACTCAAACGAGCTTAACTATTTGTAAACAACGTTAATTACAATATACACGTTAACTACAAATTATAGCGATTTTAGCGCTAAACTGTGGGTAGATAGCGTAATTATCGTAAATACATCGATTTCGCTTGTTA
Organism: Antitype chi; assembly: GCA_947359405.1. NCBI lineage: Eukaryota > Metazoa > Arthropoda > Insecta > Lepidoptera > Noctuidae > Antitype > Antitype chi. The sequence goes on along the minus strand of OX375813.1, from coordinate 7,788,591 downwards.
TTTGTTTAATAAGTTAATTATTCCATCGTTTTGTAATAGTTGATGATGATTAGGTAGAATCGGTCAACGTTTCCACAAACATGAATCCTACAAATCCATTCTATTTTATACAAATATTTTGAAAATATAATAACAGTTTCAGTATTAAGAACCTTCCTAACCATGTTTACAGGACACGACGAGGTTCTATCTTTAAGGGGAATCTAGTCGCGGGCTCGAACTCATTGGTGGGCCTGGCTAAAAAGCACACTGTCTCATCAGGCATCGTGTCGACAGAGGTAGTATCAGTGATGAGCAGTTAGACGCTAGTCTACACGCACAACGTTATTGAGTGAGATGCAGGATCATTTATAGTAAAACAGGCGCGTAAAAAATGAAGAAAAAGCCTACGGAAGATCTGGTTTTATGAGAAAACCACTGTATAAATCAATGACCAATAAAGTTTATTGAACTTTTCGATATTTGAGTTTTGTCGGTACCGACTTGATTTTGGAGATTTTACACTTCTTTTATTACTGAAACACGCCCAAAGTTAGGTTAAATTAGCAGGAAAAACGAATCTTTGTTAGCTCATAATTTTTTAATACCTTTTTATTTTAATATTCTGTTTCCGTACAGACAATATTAATAATGAGACAAAACCTTACCATGTTTAATTTTTAATGTGCATTGTCGAACAGTGGAGTAATACAATCCCGGAGTTTGCATGGAAAAAATGTCGACTAGATTCACCTTAACGATGTGATAATCTTCCGATAGGCGACAGTTCTATCAGTTACATCAACCATCAGATTTTTTAATGAAGTCTACTTATTGAGTGAGAGCTTTGGTGTGTTGGTAATGTGTCATTCATTAGGAGTATCGTATTCCCCAGTAACTGGGTTCCATTGTAGAGGTCAGATAAGCAGTCGCTCCATGTAAAATACTGGTGTTCAGCTGCATCTGGTTAGACTAGAAGATGACCCCAACATGATTGGGAAAAGGCGAGGCAGATGATGTATCATTCATCACCTAAAGCTGTAATAGGTATCATCATAATAATGTCATAAAGAACATGTTGCTCATTCCGAAATGTTTAAAACTCAATTCGTTTTAATCTACTTTAGGTACACACCAAATGCTCCCAATCATTCAGCTGGCCTTTGGATAAGTTTTATGTTGATAAACAGATTCAGGTCAAATAAGCTTTAAAAAAATATATTTTTAGATACGATGCATTGACCTACTTTCATTATACTAGATAATTCCATAAATATTTGCAAACCTGCTACAGTTAAGTATGCTGCAAATCATGTAAATAGACATATACCTAAGTACAATCATAGTCCATCAAAACCGTTATAAGGTTTCCTATAAATTATACAGTGTTTTAAGATCAAGGCATTAATTTGAAACACGCAAGCAAGCGTTAGTAAAACATTAATTTAAGGTCAATACTAACTAACTGGGTAGGTATATCTACACGCTTGAGTGACGACCAAATGTTAAAACAAATATAACACACGTCAATGCCGCATAAACTTGGCAAGCTGCACTTGTTCGATAAATATTTAAAAGGTCTGTACCGGGAAGGTCGGTAATATTGTCCATCATAACTTTGATTCGGTTTCTACCTTTAAAGTTAAGTTTGATAAGGTCAGGGATGAGTAACATATCAAACTTCTGAACGTCAGAAAACTCATCAAACTCAACGGTAACAGAATCTGTGAAGCGTTGATAGTCAAGCACCAGCGAGCCTATTTCACTTTCAAGTAACAATAGATAATTAGTTGGCCACCACTTGGAATTGCGGATCAGATTCTACGTCATATTCCGTCTCCAGTGGCTAAACACACAAAGGCATTGTTTACATACAGAAGCTCACGGGCACCGCGATATATTGTACTAGTTATTGACGCTACAGCTACAATGTCTGACGTATCAATGCGGAATATCGCAACAAAGGAGTCTCAAGCAAAGGCCACACGCAACCGCAACGCACTGTCTGTTTATCCAGCCATTGTTAATTATGACACACCAATATAAACAGTGATGGAAGAATAAACAAAACATAAGCGATCCATTAGGTGCTTGTCATCGGATTAGATAGAGCTTGAAATTAATAGGTCAACATTGTGAACATACATAGTTAATCATACACGAACCTTTGAATATTTTGATCAATTTATCATAACAGAGTTTATTTTTTAGTGTAAGTGAACACAGCTGTGTGGACTTGCGTTGAGTGTTGTTTTCCATTTAATGATTAGGCAGAAACTCGGTACCGGTCATTACATTAATTAACTCTGTCACTCACTGTGTTTAACTGTCGTGAGTAATTTCTCTAATAAATCGTTACCTTCCAAACAACAGATTAATCGCTCCAATAACAGCATAAAATGTAACTAGTTAATGCATAGTACCCAGTCAACCCAGTGCAAAAATGCAGAAGTCTATATATATTATATTTACTTAATGGTCTTCACTAATTACTTTTGATTATGAATGGTGAATTAAATAACATTTAAATGACTGCGGAAATGGGTAATATTATGTTTCTGATGAGGATCTAATTGACTCATAGCATCCTGGTAGTACGTTGATATTTTTTATACGGACATCTACATTAAAGAGGCTCTCAATGCAATGTTCATACTCTCAAGCTATATCTGTGTAATCATGTATGAACGCATAAATGTAGTTATTGACGTATTTTATGCCTTCTATCTTGTTGCAAATCACTCATTTTTATATAATCCAGTTGGGCTAATCGTCCTATCACACTCCTTTTCTCCATAAGTTCTCCAAGGACTCATAGCCACTTAGTCCTGTGGACTAAATCGTGTCTGGTGCAACTGTAAATACTGCAACCATTTTTTTTTCCTAATTCTCTTACAGAATGGCCTGCCATTCGTCTGGAATAATCTTATCTCGAGTGACAAATCTCTTTCTTGGGTCTTACGGTGTCCTAACATTTCATTATGTAACACCAGTTCTTGCACGGTGGCTGTTAAATGTTATTCTTTAGATCGCCAGAGCTGTGTATCAAATTATTCAAGTATTACGATCCCACGCTGGTCATTGGTGAATAGTAGTGAGTACCTACCTACTGGTGGGTGAGTTCACCGAAGTTGACAATTTAAACATCATCTTCGCCGGTATTCTCTTGATAAGAAAGCTTCCTTTAAAAAAATATTATATCTATATCTACATACTGCCGCATATTTTTCGACCCTCTGTTTACCTTCGGTCAGAAATTCCAATAATAACTAAAATAAAGGTTTTAGATTTAGACCTTTTAAATTTAAGAAGGTCCTAAAACAGTCCCTTGGCGAACTCCTTGTGAAACTGGTATTGGTCCGGCTGTAGGTAAGTAACTTATTCTGTATGTTTGTGGATCTCTCATTTTTGCATTATTACGTAATCGATTGATGCTCTTTTCATGAACCTGTTTTTAAAAGCTCTGCCATGTTTTACCGTGTACCTTCCTGTATCTCGGAGCCAGCACCCTAATTGCGTAACTCACGATTAATCATAATCTGTTTCGTTTTGAAACAGATGACTAAACCATTGCTTCATATGTTCGAAAAATGTGTCTGCTCAACAAAGTAAATAACGCAATGAATATTTTTGAACTGTCAAAATGAAACCGATTATGATTAATCGCGTGTTACGCAATTAGGGTGCAGGTCAAACTCCTTTTCCAAGTCTACGACCCAAATTATTTTATTTCCAAAGAAACTGTTAGTCGGGTTCTAGTAGTTAGGTCTAGGATGAAAACATTAGTTATTCTCGGTAACGGTATCAACTATCTAGTACAGACTCCGGTTGAACCAGACAAACAGGAGCTAGCTGCTAGGTGGCAAGCACTCCCGCCGCCCACTTCACTTTCAAAACTAAAAATACGTGAAGTTAATAGAAAATTTCCCTGCGCAGTTTATGTCACTATGGTGGCTATCTAGTGCTAGTCTATCGATTTTATATGAATTGTTAATAAATGTTAGTTGAGCAAGGTCGACATAGTTATCGTTAACCTTTAGACGCCCTTAGTTCAGTGTCTCTTTGAATATTTTCAACTCCCATATCTGCGGGGTGATTGTGTAACGCATTATCTGTAGGAACGGCTTTAATTTTGACAGTTCAACAAGATTCATTGCGTTATTTACAATTTACGAACACATCAAGCAAAATTGATTCGCAATATCCTGAATCATTTTGAAACAGATTGCTAATACATTGCTTCATATGTTCGAAAAATGTGTCTGCTCAACAACGTAAATAACGCAATGAATATTGTTAAACTGTCCAAATAAAACTGATCGTGATTGATCGTGTGTCACGCGATTAGGGTGCTGCGCTCGACAATTTACGAGTACCTACATAATTAAGACGTGTCGATTATCTAGGTAACTTGCTTTGAATTTGCTTTTAGATGATCTACGTACCTATGCCTATATCAGAACATGATACCTAATACATTACAACGGGAAGTAAGAGAACTATAACAAATCTTCAAAGTACTACATACCTACCTACTCATTGCTGGGTGACGGTTATATACGAGTATTAAAGCAATATAAGTAAATTACTTTGTTCAGTTCGAAATAGACATCTCTACTTAAGTAGGTACATGACTGGGTAGGTATACAAGTAGGTATCTGGTGAGATAAATACAGTGGGCCTGATCATTTATTGTTTCAATAACATACTTTTAATGTAGGAGCCAATAAATTATGCAGAAACTATTTTTAGATCGAAAGTGCAGCTTATCGCTGGGCTGGAAGTTGTTTACGTAATCTGTGCAGTAGGTACCTATATACTTATGTATATACTTTGAATAAATCTCCTGGAAGTCATTGACCTGTCCGGGGCGCATTACACTCGCCACGTCATTGGAGGCGATCCAAAACCAAAAGGGATTATTTGAATAATTTTTACTGGTGCAATAAATGTATATTTTACATTTATTATACACTAGCTTTTGCCCGCCGGTCCGCCCGCGTGGATGTCGGTAATCGCGTAAAAAAAGTAGCTTATGTCCTTCTCCATATCCCAGGCTATATCTCTGCCAAATATCATGACGATCGGTTCAGCGGTTTAGGCGCGAAAGCGTAACAGACAGACAGACAGAGTTACTTTCGCATTTAAACCGTTGAAGTAGGTATACATAAACCTCGGTGATTAATCAAAATCAGTACCTAGGTACCTAATGGTATGCGGTCGCCCCAGTTTCGTTATAAGTTTATAACCATTCACTGTTCTGTTGCTTTTCAATTAGTTACTTACACAAAAACATGATTAACAAAGACGTTTCTTGACTGTCTTGACGTTCTTGAGTAGGTTACCTTTTTGGCAAGTTTTTATGTAGGTTGCAAGTTGTAATTAATAGCTTCTGTCCGTCCGTCTAATGACTTATGAGTAAGCTAGAAGAACTCATTATTAAAACCCGTAAGTAGAGCAAAATAATTCTGCCGTTTCGTAAAAAAATTAGGATTATCTTAAAATGAGACCATTGAAATAATAAATCTTCGTCATTTCTGCGTCTTCCTGGTACATATTAAATACCTACGTCATGTTTAGGTGATACGTGGAATAAATTAATGTGTCAGTCTTTTCATTTCATGTCATGTTAGGTACATTGAAATGAACAAATAAACGTCTATTTAGGTAGGTACTATAATGTTGGGGTCGAGGGGGATCTAACTATAAATAAAATATTAAATAGTGTTTAACTCCGTGGTACTCCACGTATAATTAAAGAAGTCAAGAATATAATAAGGCCGCGCCTAATACAATCAATTTTATTTTCTTCAGCACCCTAATTGCGTAACACGCGATTAATCATAATCGGTTTCATTTTGACAGTTCAACAATATTCATTGCGTTATTTACGTTGCTGAGCAGACACATTTTTCGAACAAATGAAGCAATGGTTTAGCCATTTGTTTCAATACGAAACAAATTATGATGAATCGTGAGTTACGCAATTAGGGTGCTGGATAAACCATATCCTATTCTCATTGAAGGATAGAATCCTAGTCTCATCATCTTGATAGTTCAAATGTGACAGTCTTTACATTACCGGCCTGTATTAACATAAAGGTTGCATTCTTTATGCAACAAACCTTTACAGTACCTACAATGTGGTGTCATAGACTTGTGTGGTGAACTTGTGATTACTCGACGCATTGACAGCGTTCATTGTAAGAATCGCAGGCAGACAGCATTCCGCTCACAGCGTATTCGCAGCGAGAATATCTTAGGTACTCGCATACTAACGAACTAGGGCATTGAATTTGCATGATACCCGTAGCTCTTTGTTGTTATTACATTTATAGGTATAAACATAAGTAAAGGTTTTAGCGCTAGACCTACTACCTACCTATGTGGTTGTGCATGCCTGCAGTACATTTTGTATGCAGGCATGATGCCGCTTACAAAATGTACTGCGGCGTAGGTACGCTGCGCCAGCGCCGCGCCTTCACCTGACGCCGTTTCTGTGTAATTCACGCCTTGTACGTCGCTAAATAATTTCGAACAGCACCCTAATTGCGTAACTCACAATTCATAATAATTTGTTTCGTTTTGAAACCAATGGCTAAACCACTGCTTCATATGTTCGAAAAAGGTGTTTGCCCAACAACGTAAATAACGCAGTGAATATTGTTGAACTATCAAAATGAAACCGATTAAGATTAATCGCGTGTTACGCAATTAGGGTGCAGGTAAACAAACAACGTTGAAGGCGTAACTGCATTTAAATTGGTAATATTTTATTAATTATATGAACTGGTAGTCTTGAGTATTTTTTAGACAATACGCGTGCTAAGTAGCTAGTATTGATAATAGAATCGATACCCCCTACCTCAACAAAGCCAAGAATATGCCTACCTACGACGGTTCTCGAGAGAATGCGTTCCTGACACTAATAGTCAGTGCGACAATTCTAGTAACTAAGATGAAATTCGCAAAACACGTGCACGTTTTCGTATAGGAAACTGACAGATGTCAAGAACGCATTTTCTCGTCGTTCGCACTGCAGGTACAGTAGGTTTAGTGTAGGTTGGCAACGGCAAAATCACCATAGTGGTGATAGCGGTAAAGGTGGCTCCATGTCATACCTAGAGTAGGTAGGGCTTAGATCAGAATCAGCCCAAAAAATGCCAGAACTACTTAGCAAAACAACGATGGAATAAAGAAAGTAGAGTAGGGAACTACCTATCCTTAAAAATATTAAAATTAAATAGGTAACCTACTACTACCTACTGTTAAAGTTCAAAAGCAAATTCTTAGCATTATTTGAATAAATGGTCTTGAATTTAAATCATGCACGATGCCGCAACAAGACTGGGTCAAAAATGTGACTGAAATTAATTTAAACATGACATATATATTTAAATGTGTCATAACTTATTCAAATTGCACCATCCCCGGTGGATAACGTAAGGATCATTTTTAGAACCATGTTGCTTTAAAAGTGTTAATAACTAATCTATCACTAGTGGCGTATTTACCCTTTGCCCATACGCGAGCCATGGGTCGGGGCCTCGGGGGGCGGCAAACTTGATACAAGCACTAGCCTGCTGTCCTATGTTCTCTTGATACAAATCAAAATCAAATCAAATCATTTTTATTTCAGGCATTGTATAAGTAGGTAAGTATACACAAATACATTTCACCCATAGTGACGAGCACTATGCTTTCTTCTAGCCTGCTGTCCTGTTTTCTCTTGATACAAGCAGTATACTTTGCTTATATTGGGATTATCCGCAACTGCCCTTCGTTAGTTATCACAGTTATAGTCACCGAAAAACGTAAAAATTACCTACTTACATAAAAAGTATATTTTTCAGGAGTTTTCAAATTTTACTTATTGACCCAGGGCGTGAAATCCCTGCCTAGGCTGCGATATCCAAGGCATTTATGAACGTCATAGCACTCGCGGAACGTTTTGGCTACTGCTACCTGGCTGGCTGCTCCGGTATTTACTAGAAGTAACTCATTCCGATTGTTGGCAATTTACATGACATTTATCACCCTGTGTGGCGGTCATTACCCAAGGCTGTGAATATATTGCCAAATACCGGGTTTATATGGGCAGGTAACTGTACAGTACCTATAGGTAGGTACCTACCTACCAAACTTTCACATGACGTATTGTGGCAATAGCAACCAACCTATAATTTATTTACAATCAAACTTCCCGTGCCTGTCGTGTCTCAAATTTTGTCTCTACAAAATTCGACTCCTTGCTTGTATTTAAACGATGGCAAATGATAACAACTATGTTAGCTTACTTAAATTTGATAGTGTTGGATTGTTACGTAGGTAGGTACGTAATTCAAAAACAAAACAGTGACTGGAAGGTACCTACTTACTATCTAAAGAATACTTAGTGCTGCATGTAGGTCAAAGATATAAATAAACTGAAGAGTGTACCGACGTAAAAACGATGCAGGTTCACGCGTGACCACAATCACGACTTGTTTACCGAAGAAAACGTTCACATCTCTTGAACTGACGAATGAGTTCATTGAAATCTGTACTACTTATTTAGGTTCCTACCTACCCACTAAAAACGTTTGAAGGCCCACTAATTAGATACCCATTTAACAGTGTTTTTCGTTTTCCGTATTGTGCCAAAAAGCGAAATAAACATGCTTAATGATAGGTAGATCATTGCCATGTCCTACTTTTTTAAATAAATTATTATCTTAATTCCCAGAGACGGCGTAAGTCCAGCAGAAGCGGCAGCTGCAAGTCTACCAGCCAGTCCGTCGGCCACAACCCTCGTCAAGAAGAAGGCAGGAGGAGCCAATGAGGTGCGCGAGCGCGCTGCAGCCGTGCGTACACGCAGGCTCATGAAAGAATTGAAAGAGATTCAGCGGATACAGAACAGCCGGCCTGATCCTGTATTCACGGTAAGAGCCGCAAAATACGAAATTAACTTTGCAAAACATGTGAGTATTATGTTTCAGAAACCCGGTACTGCACTCCTGCGACCTACTAACCTAACATCATTCGGGGTGCTACACACGTGTTCGAGTCGAATCATGCATGATTCGACACAGTTGAACGAAGACCAACCTGAACGGAGGTTGCCTATCGGCACTACCCGAATGAAAGTCACTTACACTGCCGACCCGAACAAATGTGTTGCATAACCCCACATAAATAGTTTTGCAGGAAAATACATTCCTCTTTTCTTTTATCAAATGTCAAATAGCACACAAACATTTGGAATGCGATTGTAAATGGAGCGATAGTGAAAAGTGCGAAATACAAAGCAGTAAGTAAGGAATTCATGACACATAATAATATAAAATTATTATGTTATTGAGTCTATCTCCGTTACTGATTTGATTATGCAAAACGTTTTAAACAAAATTTTATGGTTTCTCTTTGTTAATTGGTTAAGTTACTCAACCGTTTCGGTTAACATTTTGCTTGGTGCGTTCACTTCAATCAAATAAAACTAAAAGATTATCTACACTTCTACAGAAACACGGCTGCATGCTTAGATTGAAGGACTCCAAACGCACATTTATATTAGGAAAATTAAGTCATAAATCTTAGTTTATCGGACAGTTAGTATCTTTTCATTATTTCAGTATTAAAGAACGGTAGGTAGGTATATAATCAACCATAGTGGATAACTTTGTTGGCTTCCGACCTGAATGCATGTAGCAAATTGTCACTCAAGTGCAAATTGCCCATTCAGGTACACAGCGTCTATTCGGCCAATCATGACCCATGCCTGTACAGTCTTAGCACACGCAAAGCCCCACCATATCCATAGGATGCAGACCCTCAAAAATAGTTTAAAAATAGCTACCTACTTTTTTGGATTAAACCTGGTAGGATTGGTATAGGTAGGTACCAACGACAGTTCGTTAGGACTGGCCGGGCCCGTCTGTGCTGTGAGACTGTTTTGTTTTGAAGTAGTTACCTACGTCAGTTGAGTTGCACGTTTACCTACCGTTTAGCACGTAGTAGGTTCACCATCACAAATTATAAGAGGCCTTACCTTCTGTCACAATATAATATTATGACAAGCCAGCTAAGATACCTAGCACTCCGCCTCTGCGGTCACTCAGTTGCTTCATCATGGTGGTTATGGAATTGTAATCCTTTGCTCAAGCTTGACATGCCCACGATAAGATGACCATATGCATTGTAATAATTAACATGGTCTAATAATTATATAATTATATAGCTAATAGATGTAATCTACATATATAATGCAAAAAAAAATGCTGTTCGTTAGTAAAACCAGGCAACCTGAGGCTGACACAGGAGTGTGGGGATTGGCACTAGCAGAAACCTATGGCGAGCTGCGGGTGAAGTCGGTGTTTGGATAATGATTACTCTAATATCAATGCTTGTTTCAGGTGGAACTGGTAAACGACAACCTGTTCGAATGGCACGTGCGCCTGCACCAGATCGACCCGGAGAGTGAACTGTCGGGCGACCTCCGCGAGCTTCACATTCCTAACATACTACTGCATCTGATATTCCCAGAAAACTTCCCCTTCGCACCGCCTTTCATGCGGGTTATCGAACCCAGGATAGAGAAGGGTTTCGTCATGGAAGGTGAGGGTTATCTTTTAATGGCAGCAGATTACGTTCACCAATGTAGTCCAAGTCAAGAAGTCAAGAGTCTTCCATTTATAGGACTCCAATGAAGGTAAACTCCTTCACAAGTATCTAATAGATACTTTACCCAACTGGGAATCGAGCCCGGAACCTCTCTCTTCTAGCCTTATTATACCTTCCACTAATACTTTCGTGTTATTTTATTTATCGTTTGTTAAGGTGGTGCAATTTGTATGGAACTGCTAACCCCACGCGGCTGGGCTTCCGCGTACACAGTAGAAGCTGTGGTGATGCAGTTCGCTGCATCTGTGGTGAAGGGGCAGGGCAGAGTGGCGCGGGCACCGCCGAGGCCCTCCTGCGAGTTCACGCGACGCCGCGCCGAAGAAGCATTCCGCTCGGTCGTCAAAACACATGACAAATACGGTTGGGTCACGCCGGCACTCTCCGATGGTTGAGCTGCTAAGGTATTCGATCCATATCTTGTCCTTATACATAGTTACAGTACCTACCTACAAATTCCTTCTATAAATCCATTCACATCATTACTACTTTATGTGCAGTGGTTTGTAACATTGACCCAAATACGAGTCCTCACGAGCGATCACGAACGAGCTACATTTCGTAAGAGCATCATTTATCAATTTAGACGACGACGTCAACGAATAGGAGGGCTCTTGATAGGATTACCCCACAAATACCTAGTGTTGTTTGCTAGACAGTTTATTTAATTCATACTGACATTGATGTTTTCTTTTCACAGTTTGAGCTGATCAACTTTAAATGCAGAACGGATCTCCTTTAGTTATTTTTCAAGAACAATTTTTAGTCGTAACTAGTGCAAATTTTGATATTGCTCTGCTCTGTGTAATTTAGTCTACATCATCTTGTCTAAAATCAGTGGAGTGTTTTATTCGAAAGTCGAAAAAAAAAACAATAAGTCTAGGGAGAAATGGGGCGATGCAATTCAATCTTCTAAAAAGAAGTTTATTATAATAGGTACATACTAACTCAGCATTGTCACAAAGTGCATGTTATACTGGTTACACAAGCACCCTAACACGCGAACCTTCTACAGTATTCTCTAAATACGTGGTGTTAAGAAACTCTTCCTATAAACAAGGTCACGACTGCCCCGGTTGTTCATGACCAGTCATAAAACAAACTTGGAGCCAACAGCAGTGCAAAGAGTTTGGGAGTGACGTTGTTGCAGACAATGTTTGGAAACAATCTTTACATAATAAATGTGGTCTCTTCATGCATTTCCCGTCTATGTGTGTAACTTATTATGTTGTGCCAAACTCGAATGCTCATTGCCCACTTTGTCAAGCTCAATTTTTTCGAAATTTCCTATGATTTTTTTTAAATATTCAATTCCATAAGTGCTCTAAATCTCGAATAAAAATTGAAAATAACGTATTTTGCAGATCAAAAATATTGATGTTTTAAAGGAAATGTTTCCGTCCCAAAGTCATTTAATCATTTTGATAATATTAGAAATTTGTAGTTTTTAAAATCCACCAAAATGATTCTAAAGTAGGTATGGTAGTTTGTCATTTCATCTTTGATCTATTCTTTGTATTTACGTATACAATACCTGGAATATATAAATGTACTTGTATGTAATACCTAATGATTCAGTCTAGGCTCTGCATGCTTTGTGTAAAGTCTGTAGAAGTAAAACTGCAGCTATTTCATGAGTAGTGAAATGCTCAAATTAGTTAATAATTTTTAAATTGTGAAATGAAAGGCTTGTGGTAAAATTAATGTAAATTAGGAAAAAAAAATAGAAAATTGATGTTGTTAATTTGTGTGGTGAACCAAAGATGTTTTATTTTTATGTAAACTTCATTCAGCGCAAATGTGTAAATTATACTTTGACTATATGTACAATGTTATAGGTGTAATAATAAATACCTGCTCAAATGACGACTTGATTTTAATTTATAAATGTTTCAGCAATACCCTTTGTAAGCATCTCATGAAAATTATCGTTTAACATAAAAACTAAAGATGCAATTATCTTATACTTATGTAGTTGTATCATACTACAAAACAAAAAATGCAATAATCATAAGTAGTTGTATAAAGCATTACAACAAATAAATGTTACCACACAGCCTAAAAGTGACTTAACATAAAGTGCCCATTATCCTGAATGGTGACTGTGGTTTTCTTAAATGGGCATATTTTACAGGAACAACCTCAGATATAGTAGTGACGTTTTAGCATGGCGATAGCTGCCATTGACCCATCTACATTTTCTAGCATTTTTTATTTCCTTAACTGAAATAATCCATTAACATTCTGTATGTCTATCATGATCTTCAATATATTCCAAAAACGAATAATTATACATCATTTATTGCTTGGGTTCCTAAAGTGCTCCTCTATTACCATGCTAAAAAGCGACACTATATCAATAGAAAGAAATGTTGTACAGTGTAATCACTTTATACAAGAAATGAAAAATAATATTAGTAGATATAAATACAAGATGGAAACTATCACAAGCCAGATCAGAGCCCTCCTCGCAGTGCCAGCACTAAGTGGAGGACTGACCCTCCTTGAACTTTGTAGTCTTGCGCTGTCTTCTCATCGTTCCTGGAAAAAGGAACAATTATATTTAAAAAAAAGAAAAATTGTTTTGATGGTCAATGTAGTTGTTAATTTTACTATCAGAGGTATGTGTGTACCTTTAAGAGACTGGCAAAGGAATGTGGGAATTGGTAAAAATAAAGAAAAACCTATCAGTGGTTGACCTTGAGTGTGGATAATGATGAGAAAAACTTGAGTAATCCCTACTAATATTATAAATGCGGAAGTAACTCTGTCTGTCTGTCTGTTACACTTTCACGCTTAAATCGCTCAACCGGTGGTCATGAAATTTGGAAGAGATATAGCCTGGGATATGGAGAAGGACATAGGCTACTTTTTTAGGCGATAACCGACATCCACGCGAGCGGAGCCGCTGGTAAAAGCTAGTTGTAAATTCTAGCTGATCTTATTCAGAATTACTCCAGCAAGCGATGCTGATGTTTCTGCTGAATAGATAAATGAGATTTTGAAGCCTTTCTGTTCACTGTTTTGAAGGAACTATAAGTAAAACAGTTTTATCTGATTTTAATATAAGTGGTAGGTATATTTCATACACAAATCATTAAACTCTTGCGCATTCAAGTTGTTTCAATGGCTCCTAATCGTAGCAGACAGGAAAACATGAGTCATTATCTTGTATGTTCGCAAAAACTTAGGTCTTTTAAAAAAAAGATGCGATTTCCATTATCTAAATACACGTAGTAAAGATGAAATTGTGATTCCAAAATTTAGATTAACTAAAACTAGCAAGTCATTTCTAATAAACAGTATCCGCTTCTTTATCAAGTTGCCAAAGTCGGTTACAGAACTTAGCGATGGAAAGTTTAAAACTCACATCAAATGTATCCTTATCAAAAAAGCATATTATATGATTATAGAATAAAATTCTATAATCTGAGCGTAAGATAAAAGACTACGTTGAAGACAGGGAAATTTGGCATCAATTCCTTCTGCACATGTGGCTTCCCTGGTACCTCATTAACAGCATAACTATGTGAAAGTCTATTAACTGCTCTCAAATTACAATGTTAATTTTTCATCTTTTAATTTTTTACAATATCTGCCATATTCTCGTCATTATTTGACAATAAACATCAATTTTAATTTCGACTATTTATTAGGGATTGTCATGGAAATCATGTCACTTGGTTCAAATAGGTTCATTTTATATATGTAGATTCTTTTACATATTGTGAACGAGAGAACATTGTAGGCCTTACAGACTAGATTTGTAGACGATTTTCTATTCTGTATTTTCATTCCTCTAAGTACTAAAAAAAGCCAATTTTTAAAAGAGTAACTGTGGAGTTTCTTGCCTGCTCTTCTCCATAGGAAGCGAAAAATTCGCATAATAATATGAATAACAATAAGTAAACAACCAACCTATTCCTAGTAATTGATGGACTGTTGATCTCATGTATTACCATTTTAAAGTAAAGTAATTATTATTCATATAATAAAGTCACATTAAAAATATTGTCATACAGTATTATAACAATAACAGTACATTACAATACCTGTGACGTAAGTAGTCCACGTTGCGCGCGTCTAGCACACGCGCTACGCTCGGGCACTAATTTCCCGCCGTTCAATAGTGAACTTCATAAGTCTAAGTTTTGTATACTATTTTATAGCATGTGAGACCTAAACCCAAACTTAAGTCATACTTGTCTGTGTGATAGTGGATTAGTAAAGTGCTATAAAGATTTTTCTTAAACAACAACACATTATAATCATTTGAAACAAAAAACGTAAAACAAAGTTTTACATAAAACATGTTACAAAGAAATATTACATTTGTAACTTTCAAATGCTGATTCGGAAAAATGTTTTTTTTTTACCCTAACACGATTTAGTAGCAAACAGGCGATATTTGCTAATATTGCTATCACAGGTAGAACCTGTATGAGACTGGCGAAGGAATGCGGGAATTGGTAAAAATAAAGAGTAGAGTGTGGTTGCGTGGTTGATGATGAGTAAAGCTTGAATAATTCTAAATGAGGCTGAATTTATTCAAAATTTACTCCAGCAGCCAATGTTGTCCTTTCTGCTCTATACAACTTAGTCATTAATGTGATTTTGAAACCTCTCTGATGACTGTTTAGAAGGAACTTTAAGTAAATCAGTTTAATCTGATTCCAATATAAAGTGTACTTATACTGGTATAGTATATACACTCTCAGTAAGTCCTGCGCATCCCACTTGTTTTTAGAGCTGCTAATCATAGCAGACACTACAACATACTGACATTTATATAATAAATATTGGTAACTGGAACCTGAACTAGGTACACGCCGAGTGAAAGGATTATTGAATTTTCACACCTAAACTTACGAAACTATTCAATGCCCAAATTAGTAACAAAGGTCCATGGTTACAAGAATACTTACATTTGTTTTCCGGAAAATATAAGACGTTGTTGTTGTGGTGGAATGCCTTCTTTTTCTTCCACTCTCTCTTTAATCCTTTCTACTTTATCTGTAGGTTCTATGTCTATCTCAATCTCCTTTCCGGTAAGCGTCTAAGAAATAAACGAGGTTATGAATAATTGTAAATAATAATACCTTCAACCAATTATTACTTCTATAACTTGTCTTACCTTCACTTTAATCAACATATTGATGGAGTTATTTGTTTAATATCACTAAAATCAATGTTCTTAGCAAATAATCCGCTTTAATTCGGTACGGTAAAATATTTAGTCAGTTTTTGCTTGCTAATGCTAATTCTTTGACATTTTGCATTTGACATTGACACTGTCAAAGTGCCATTTTGACAGTCTAGAGTTGTGCCAAGAAAGACAAAAGTAACGTTTCGATCCGAAATGGGACAATTAAGGTCACGCTTACGCGGTACGATACCGTACCAACAAAAAAACTAGCCTACAACGGCGCCTGGTACGATACCGTACCACCCCCAATGCAGGCGATTTTTATATTTTTCTAAATATAAATAAGGTTTTATATCGTCTGCGATAATTTTACTTTGTTGCCAGTTAAATATTCTCGTCGACTCAATAATTCAAAGACAAAAAATACTGTCTGTGAACAGAAGAAAAAAAGTTAAACGTGACGTTTCGAAGATGGCGGAAAACATGGCTTGGTTCGTGACGTTCGCGCGTAGTTATTTAGTGTTTTTTCTTATTGTTTGTGCCTTTTCGACAACAAAGTGGATAAACATTCATTTAAAAGTAGTGTTACATCGTTTCAGATAATTATTTGCTTATAATAGCGTCATAAAAACTTTATTTTCGACAAAACATTTACGTAAACAAACCGTTCCGTGAAGTGTTCAGTGCTCAGTGAAATGTTATTGTTTTAGTGTTTTATAGTGAAATAAAGTGTATACAGGCGGAAATATGGGTAAGTAATTAGTTTTAAGAACGATTTAACAACAAGTCGACATAAATTTGATACGTTTCATATTTTTATAAATCCTTTGAATGTTCGAGTGCACAAATGGCCGCTGACCTCCGCGCGACATGAAGTTTGAGTTTCAATATTATGAAAATGTTACGTAGGATTCACATAAAATAACTGCTGATCGATTATAAGTCTATTCAATAAGTAAACTCCAAAATTTCGAGAAAATTGAGATGGTACTTTTATGAGTTAGCGACATAATACGGTAACATAAACACTTTCTTCAGCCATTGTCTCTTTATCTCCATTGTTTATAATTAAAATTCTACGTAAGACGAGAACTAATTAGCCTTAACACATGGTTTGTTTAGATAAGAAACCATAAAACAAAACTTTAAGTACCAAGAAGCAACAAAAACTCGACCCGACCTTTTTTTCTGAAGTGCGTCGCAAAAAATTCTTTTGTCAAAACGCCGCGGGCCCTGACGGCACTGTTAAAACATAAATCATGAGTATTTGAAGTGCGTCAGCGGTTAAAACTATTTTAATTTGAAGACTGGGACGAAATATTCAACAGAAAAATAAGAATACATTTATTTATATGCATTTTCTCAATTAATAAGGATACAATCAAATGTATTTTTTCCCTGCGGACTCGGTGGAGCATACGTGGAGGTCTGCCCGGCTTGGGCGGAGCACCGCGTCCTCGTGTCCTCGTGGAGGCGATCGGCGGCGGCGATCTCTCACGTTCGGCCTTGGTCCAGGCCATGGTTCGGAGCGAGAGTGCATGGGTAGCCGTCAGCTTCTTCTGCGAAGTAGTAATGCTTGCGAAGAGGGAGGTGGCGCACGTGAAGGAGAGACAGTATATGCGCCCTCACGACCCTAGTCACCGCAGGAGACGCCCTGGGTGTCGGGAATCCCAGGCTGATTACCAGCCACCGTAGGTGCGGCCTGCGGATGTCGAATAATGGGTAGCTCACTGTCCGGTAAGGACCAAGCCCGAGTCGACGGCGCGTTGTGTTCCACGCGCGTCTCAAAGAGATGTCAGCATCAACTGTTGGGGTCTGCAAGGGCCGATGACTTCCAGGGGTGCAGGTTGTTCGTAAGAGATTCCGTGGCCCCTGGCACACAGGCAACTGAAGGGGCACAGTTGGGTTTTAGTCAGTAAAAGTCTGACACGCCCTCCTAGTCCACCCAGAGTGGGAGAAGGTGTTTGATGATTTCCCGACCAAAAAAAAAACAATTATACCCTTAAAAAACGAAGGTATTCATTTTAACTTGCTAAAAAATCGCATGCAATGCTGCAATTTTAACGAATTTCAATAGATATAAGCAGATTTGGAAATACGCTTTCATCCTCGTACAATATATTCAAGTACCCACCCTAGTTACGCCTCTGCAAGCGTCACTTCACTGAGCAAAGTGAATCAGCGGCTGACAGAGTCAGGTAAGCGATGCCATATTGCCAGCCATGCCGAGTGCACCCGACGTTAGCCGAACGTGACCTGATAGTATGACGTTGTAAGTTTCGGCGCGGCCGAAAGGTTCGGCTGATTTTTGGCCGAAGAAAAAACCTTTGGGCGAAACATGATTTTTAGCCCGAAGCCGGCCGAAACCAAATTCGTAACCGAAACTTGCAATCTGCATGCAATCTTATTTTATCCGTCTTCTTCACGGCGCTGTTGATTTTTGTTTAACTTGAGGGGCATCCGTCACCATTTCATCCATAGTGAGCCAGTAGTACTCAAAGTATACTTCGCTTCTGCTGGTGGTGGACTAAGCCTGTTGGAGGCGCGGGCCGGCAAAACGAATCGGCAAATTTCTTGCAATAAGTGCGATGTGGTGGGCACACAGACATACTGTTTTATATGTCTGTGGGTGGGCACAATAAAGTTTTTTTTTAAGTGAAAACCTTTTTACGCGCGTTGAACACTTTTTGGGTGAACAAATAGGTATCATGGAACTCGCGTCATCGTCACAGAACGCTTTCCATGAGCTATATGTATACTGTGTATATATGTGTACTTTTTGGGTGAACAAAAAGCGTGAAACTCGCATCATCATCACCACACGCTTCCCACGCGTCTGTTTATTTATGTACAGACGACAGCACATCAAGCTACCCCAAAATGTCAAATTTTCCCAATTCAATATGAACCTAATTCTTTTGGAATAAAGTTTAAAATCTATCAAAGAAATTTGACAAATTGGAGTAGCTTGATGTGCTTGCGTCTGTGCATAGATATAGGAGTGTCAAAGCGTCAAAAATAATAATCTAATAACTCGACGATACAATTCACAAGTTACTTGGTTTTTTTTATTTAATTAGATTATAAGCCACCGCAGGGGTCTATTTAAAATGGTGGTTGGGTGTACGAGCACACGGTTGATCGTGCGTTGATGTCTTTTGAAGAGTCCCTTTCTTTCACTAGGAAATTCTAATTCTTCTATCCCTTTCTTTCCCTTTGTATTTTTATCGTAAAAATCTGTGCTGTGACCTTTAATGGCTAAAGTCGATCGCTCGATTATCATTTTTTACCGAGAGCAATCAGGACCCAAGGACAAAAAATACACACGTTATTGTTCAAGTTTTCACTGCTGTCGACACTACCCACAGACATATTACTATTTTATGTCTATGACACTACCGGATTGCCATTGTTTTTTTTTATGTTCGTTTAATGATGGTTTATCGGTTCGATTACTGTAGAGGTGGGCAAAGTGTATCATTTTTGTGATTGGAACATTTGCATCTCGATCACTGAAATGATCCGAAACACTGATATGTTTCATTTGGCTCATTTGGATCATCGGCTCAAAGGATATAAAATACAGAATGTTACGTATTACATTACGTTGCGGCCGCGGGCGCGATTTCACTAAAATGGTTCCACAATGGACTTCTCTTGCTTATTGGAGGCATTTTAATAATAGAATAGGAAAATAAATGTCTTAGGGTAAGTATGTTAGTACCTAGGTATACCTTAGAAAGTCATTTACTACGAAGTACGAACACGTAGAATTATTATTTACACCAACATTAGTCACAGAAAGAAAGTCTCACAAATACTTAAAATTAGCTATACTATTACTAAGATAATACTAGCATTGAGAGTCTGAGACAAGTTACTAATCTAGAAACTAAACCATTTACGTGATTCAATGTCTATTTACACAAAATTCTCACGTAAAGTCTCTGAACTATAACTTTATGAATAAAAAGGAAGAAAGTAAGTCACGATAATCACTACGCAAAGAAATCGAAAACAGAACTATAATATTTTCGAAAATTAGTGCGAACGAATATAAACAAACAATCTGCCGCGTTTAGTGCAAACATTATATGCAAAAAACGACCGTATAGTATTTGATACGTAAGCGCCTTAGTGGTCATTTTTACGTGCATAAATAACGACAGCGAAAATCTGTGAGAGTTGAGCGAGACACATCTCATTTGGTATCTCTTTTTGACTTGTATAAATTGTAATTGTGTCGCCCGCTCACTCGCGACTCGTATCTGAGTGCCTCAGTGACTCAGTGGCTCAGTGTCTCAGTAACTCAGTCTCCCTCTCTCGCTCGCTCACTGCTCCGTCGCCTCGCGAGCGACGCGTCAAAGAAATGATTCAGATCCAAATGATGCGTTTGAAACGTTGTTACTGAACCAATCTTTTGAATCACTTCAGTGATCCGGATCAGTGAGTCGGTTCCCTAAAGAGTTACACACCTCTAGATTACTGACGCGGCCTATCTAAATGAGTTCTGAGTTGAGCTGATTACTGACAAAAAAGCGTCCACTGACTGGACAGGTCCACTCAATATGAGTGATTCTTTCTGCCAAAGACAATTCCAGACACCAATCTATGTGAAATGGTTGAAAGTCCTAAAAGTTAGGCCTCCATTTTGGCTTCCGGCCTGCGACTAGGGTATCCTCCGCACTGAACGAGTTAAAAATAAAAATAAATTATAGTTTGCAAAAATATTTAATGGATGATCCTTTTATTTTATGAAGATTCTTTCTAACAAAATAGTTATTTTCTAATAATTACCTCCCAGTTGCAGTATCTATATTTTAAACATTATCATAAGTGCTGAAAGGAAAACGAAATATTTTGAAAGATTGTGTGTTTTATTATAAAAGGCCAGTATGTAATACGATGTTGCGATAAAGATATAAGCAGTTCACGGCCTCCCAAGGCCAACTGCGAGATGCCCGACAGAAAAAAGAAAAAATAAAGCTCGACCATTACAATATAAATATACTTACTCTCAGGGCTCGACGATGCATAATCGCTCCCATTGCTCCCAATAATATTATTTTACTCTTTGCATATTCTAGAGGTGTGTAACTCTTTACGGAACCGACTCACTGATCCAGATCACTGAAGTGATTCAAAAGATTGGTTCAGTAACAACGTTTCAAACGCATCATTTGGATCTGAATCATTTCTTTGACGCGTCGCTCGCGAGGCGACGGAGCAGTGAGCGAGCGAGAGAGGGAGACTGAGCCACTGAGTTACTGAAACACTGAGCCACTGAGACACGAGTCGCGAGTGAGCGGGCGACACAATTACAATTTATACAAGTCAGAAAGAGATACCAAATGAGTCAACTCTCACAGATTTTCGTTGTCGTTATTTATGCACGTAAAAATGACCACTAAGGCGCTTACGTATCAAATACTATACGGTCGCTTTTTGCATATAATGTTTGCACTAAACGCGGCAGATTGTTTGTTTATGTTCGTTCGCACTAATTTTCGAAAATATTATGGTTCTGTTTTCGATTTCTTTGCGTAGTGATTATCGTGACTTACTTTCTTCCTTTTTATTCATAAAGTTATAGTTCAGAGACTTTACGTGAGAATTTTGTGTAAATAGACATTGAATCACGTAAATGGTTTAGTTTACTAGATTAGTAACTTGTCTCAGACTCTCAGTGCTAGTATTATCTTAGTGATAGTATAGCTAATTTTAAGTATTTGTGAGACTTTCTTTCTGTGACTAATGTGGGTGTAAATAATAATTCTACGTGTTCGTACTTCGTAGTAAATGACTTTCTAAGGTATACCTAGGTACTAACATACTTACCCTAAGACATTTATTTTCTTATTCTATTATTAAAATGCCTCCAATAAGCAAGAGAAGTCCATTGTGGAACCATTTTAGTGAAATCGCGGCCGCAACGTAATGTAATACGTAACATTCTGTATTTTATATCCTTTGAGCCGATGATCCAAATGAAACATATCAGTGTTTCGGATCATTTCAGTGTTCGAGATGCAAATGTTCCAATCGCAAAAATGATACACTTTGCCCACCTCTAGCATATTCGGCTTGTATAATCTGTGATTGTAGCATTCTCTGTCGTTTTTCCCATCTCAATGTTCTCTGTCTACGGTTCTCCGACTAGTATATAGTTATCTGTGGAGCACGCACAGCAGACATAAGTGGAGTGTGGTTATGTATGATGTGTGACGGACTGTTTTATCTATGATCGGCTCCTCGCTCGAATTTGTTTTGTTTAGTCTTGTTATATTATTATTATGAAACTCTTTGCTTGTAGTTTCTAAAGGCAAACCATACATGTACGTTAATAATATGTCACTGCTCCAGCCAATATTTAACCGAATAGAAAAACTTACCCATACAGGTACACGTTGTCACATTGTTTTGTTGCTATTTCGTTGTTGTTTGTTTATTTAATATAAATTTTCTTTTCTTCTCTAGAGGGGCATGGCGAATTTAATGCGATACTTAAAGATATCACCCTAAATCCAACTGACTCTTATAGAGTATTAAAACCATTTTTACAAAAGTTAGTTAGTGCTATAGACGAACTTGTCACTGAGCTAAAAAACGACGAAACTATTCTAATCAGTGTGAAGAACCAAAAACTTTTACGAACCTGTTTTCAACTAATAACATCTCTTCGTATTTCACCATGTCTAATACCAGGACTTGGAATAAAGTTGTCAAAGAGATGTCTCTCCGGGGCCATACTTCCAAGACTTTCCTTGAGTGATGAACAAAAGTATGAAATGCTTGTAGACTGCACAGATTTCATGATAAGATGTTACAGTGTATCAACCCTTAAAACTATAATCATAACTCTGCATCTCTCAGATTTTTTGGCAGCATTGATACAGTTGTCATTTGCACCAATTAAAAAACCAGGCACATATAATAATTTTACTATGACTCAAGAAATGTATGACAAGCTCAGTGAAGACAGGAAAAAGTATGTCGGTGTTTATAATCATCTTGTAAATAATTGTTTTCAACCTATTCTCATGAAGGAGCTATTGGTGCTGCAGAGTAGCACAGAGCCACGTCCCCCAGCATTTGCTAAAAGAGTCATAGCAAAGGAGTTGAGCCAAAGGTTAATAGCTCCCGGAGGCTTACTGAGCTTGATCAGATGTTTTATAGAAAGCTATGATATAGACACTGGATTTGAATGGAAGAAAATTGAGATGATTTGCAGAATCATAGCAGAAAGACATGGAAATGGTTCAGAAAGTGAATATCTTGCCAACATTTGTTCTCAGTTGCAAGAGATATTGTCTGTGAATAACACACGTTACTTAGCAGCAGCCGTAGCGTGTGTCTTGACCTTAAATGATAAGTTTCCTCAGGCAGATCCTGTGAATTTGCTAGTCAGTAATGTATTCCAGACCTTTGATTACAATGTTTTAACCACAAATTCTAATTTGCCGGGTACTGTCATACTATCCCCTCAAGAAGTTGAACAAAACATAAATGTTTTACATGCTTGTGTGTGTTGCACCAAGTTAGAATGGCCCATTCAACTTTTGATACCAAACTTATATTTAATTTATTCCATTGGAGTTAAGTGTACAAAGAATGATGAATTGAAAATCAAATTGAAAGATATTATTATTAAAAGCTTAGAGAAACTAAGAAAAGAAGAATTATTGGATATGGTTAAAATATTTTTATTTGGTATAGAAGTTTCCTGTACTTCAGGAATCCTTGTTGAAGAATTTGATGCAGGCGTTGCTGTTAAATCAGTGGCAATTGGTGAAGATTATGTAAAAGATAAAGCTGTGATATACTTTATGGACTTATTTAAAAGTGCAACTGACAATGCACTGGTTACAAATATATTTTCAATCGCTTTAAAAGTATTAATAGACTTAAATAATAGAAGACGAAAAATAGGAAATAAAGAAATACTATTCAGTGAAGACAATCTCGTTTTCATTGAGGAAACTGATCAACAATATGCAATCATTCTTCAGTTACTCTCAGAAATATCCACATCACCCAAAATAGTGAATGCTTTAAAAACAAACCCCACAATTGTGTCTGATTACGTTGAACATTTTATTTTAAAACAGAATTTAGAAACAGATGATGAATGTGTCACTATTGCTCTTGTTTTACTGAACACTATTCTTTCAAATTCAAATAAGAAAATAGAGGAAAGGTTTAGAAATTTAATACCTGTGTTGAGAAGAATAGGTGAAAATGATTCAAGTTTGAACAGTATTCTGTGTAAAGAAGCACTGTCCCTGATATCTGAAGAATTACCTCAGAATAAGGATACAGCTTGTGAAAAAGCAATATCTGATATATTTGATGAGCTGCTGCCTGTTAGAGCACATGGAATCATTGAACTAACAAAACTCATTGATTCTCGGGATGCTGAAACGATTTCTAAGAAACATTATATATTTTGCATCTTCCAGGTAAATACATTTAAAGAAAGAAATGTGTATTTTGTAACTGCTCAACTTCTGCTTTAAGACGTTATCCATTTATTTCAATGTGAACTAAGTTCTTTAGAGTGATTTTATTTAATATTTCATTTTAAATTTTTGCAGGAACAGCTAAAAGATCCAGACTCCTATATCTACCTCTCAGCTGTCAATGGTCTAGCATCGCTCTGCACGCACTGCACTGAAGATGTATTGCAAATTCTATGTAAAGAGTTCTTACAACAACAGAGAACTATGGAACAGACGAATATTGAGACAAATGAGAGTCAAAATAAATATGCAGAGTTAAGGATGAAGATTGGCGATGTTATTGTAAAAGTTACCAAGAGATTAGGTAAATACATATAAGTATCCCTGATTTAAAATTATGTGAGAGTCCTTTTCTATCCATGTCTGAGTTTTACCCCTTCAATATACCAAAGCATCATAAGCAACATTTCAAAATGTGGTAGGCGTTATCTGTGAACTAATAGACATGTGATTCTAGTTCTATGTGTTATTCTTAGACAAGTGAAGATAGGGAATTACATTAATAAAATCACTCCACATTCAAAATGTTTAAAACATATCTTGTTATTATTATTATTACAGGTGAAATGGCAGTAGTCCACAAGACAATCCTACTGAACACAATGCTCTGTGGAGTAAATGATGGAGATCCTCTAATCAGGACATCAGCCTTGTCAAACCTGGCTGAAATCGCGCTGGTGCTGCACTACAGAATAGGAAGTATTATTTATGAGGTAAAATCTTTTTAAGAAATGGTTATAAGGCTTAGCGCAAACTAAAGACGAGCTTAGAAGAGGACTTTTTTAACTATTCAAAAATAAACCTTATTATTAGTAAATAAAGTGCAAATGACAACGCGGATGCGCGCTGTAGTCCCCCCGAAGAGCTTGAGCGATTTAACGTCTGCGGCCGTCGATGTTCATACTACTTTGAATTTTATGACACAAATTATTAAATGTTATATTGTTAAATAAATAATAAAGTGTTAAATTATATTGTTCAAATCATCAGAAAATCCTGTTTTGCACTCCAATATGGTCTGCACGACGCCGAAAACCCATGTATGTAGTAATTGGAGAACTATCATACAATTTTCCCCTATTTTGTTTTAGGTACTGTATTGTATTTGGAACATAATAGAAACTGACAAAGCAATAGAGTGTCGAAGAGCAGCTGTCATGGTCATATCAAGTTTAATTAAAGGATTAGGCAAGGAGACCTTACTCCAACTAAAAGATAATCTACTCCCTATCTACAGAACACTAAAAAACCTCTATAGAGACAATAATGAGGACACAACTGTTCGTCTTCACGCCCAAATAGCTTTAGAAGAACTAAACGAAATTGTCAACCAGTTCCTTTTCCCAGAAGTGAAGATGGAAAAACAAATATTTGTACTGGACGAATAACAAGATATGTTCAAATAAAAAACCGTAAGTTTCACATTATTTGTTTTATTCACACTCATTTTTCTATTTGTATTAACTTAAACTAAAATTCAACACAAGCGGACATACGAAAAACATGGAATTTTGTTTAACTACATACTTTTACTGCCATTAACAAATAATTGAACATAAATATGTACCAAAATGAATTCGAAATTCATTACATTCCGTATGCCCGTTTCGCACAAGTCTTAAATAAATAATAGTGGATAATATCTATGGCAATCATAGCATTGATGTTAGTGCTCCAAGTGCAAAGCAAATACTGGCCACATTGAATTAAAATGCCAATAGTTTCTTCCAAATAAACTTATCAATACTTTTAAATATCATCAATTTTTTTCGTACCTACAATAGGAACCCAGTAGGTAACCGGCCGCGAATTTCAAGTTCCGACATCTTGTTTAGGGTCTTTATATTTTATTTACATTACTTAAGGCTGATTTTTCCGTCAAATAAAATAGACACCTGGCAGTTTAAAACTGTCAACAATTCAAAATTTATCCGCAGGACGAAACTACTACGTATAAAAAAATGTTTGGTCGAATTCGCCCTTATTCAACTTGACCAACTACGATATTTTCAGTTCGGACAAAACGTGCAGTTACACCTATCAATTAAATTAGTTCAATCACAATATTATTTTATAATAATCACGCTTCGGACGTATTATCGCCGTCGTTAGGCTTTTTAGGCGTTCCTTCGTCTTTTTCCGACAGCGAAATTGAATATATAGAGCTTTTGTCAGAGAATCTGTCTCTATTCCGCCTGCTGAAGATCCCACTGCGCGCCAAGGACGAGACCGTCGCGATTGATATGTTGTCTCTGTCAGCTTGCGGTACTACCTTCCATATTAATAGTGCGATGCCGCCAAACGCAGCCACTACTAAGAACATAACCAATGTGACCTCACCGAACGCGCCTGGAATAACAAATTAAATGTAAAGAGAACGGTAATAAATCATAACAGAATCATCGAATAACCGTTTAGACTACATAACACATACTTTGTTGTGACTCCTCCTTCCTCGCTTCGAGTCTAGCAGGTTGTAGCTCGTTGTAATCCATGTCCTGGTTCTCGTAGGGTTCGACAGATCCGCTCGAAGGTTTATGCTGATGCAGCACGTCGCCAGGGTTGGATTTTGGCAAGTTGATGCCGGCTCTGACAGTCAGTGTCTCGGGTTTATAGGTACAGAGGACCAAGAACCTGGAAGAAACATAGAAAGTAAATAATTTATGCAGCACCTAAGGCTGAGGAGCTCATGCTATATATCCTATCTCGCAGCTTAGTCGAGAAAACATGGCTTTTTTCAACTTCCGATATCCTTTTAACTTACCGTCGTGTGCTATGCGTAAGAATGGGTAGATTCTCTTGCACAATGACATAAGTAGCGACGGTAGTGTCGTTCACTTCGGACCCGCATTCGTCGTGGTGTATCCGCAAGATGTACGCATCTTGGGCGCTATTCGGATTGCCCTGGATTGAACATCGCTCCGGGCCGCCATCTGCTGCTTCAACAGCGATGCGACCTCCGAAGAACGGACCCGTAGATACTTCAACTTCACTTGCGTGTGGCAGGCATTGTGTTGCGCGAGCTGAAACTGAAATAGCAATATTTCTTTTAGCGTTTGGTCTTGAGGGTCCCATTGCAAGGACATATTATTGTGTAGATAAGTCCTTGCAATGGGACCACCTAATTGCGTGAGACACTAGCAATCACAATCTGAATCCTTTTGAAGAATATTGCTAATCCATTGGTTCATATGTTCGGAAAAATTGTCTGCAACGTAAATGTTGGTGAACTGTCAAAATTAAAGCGTACTGTTCCTGTGCTAAGCAATTACCCCGCTGAGCTTAGCATCTGAGTTAGATAAGTGCATAGGCGCTTGGTTGCATGGATTGTTACGTCTTTGCTGTCAACAGTGGTTGCCAAGGGAACAAAAATTTTAAAAGGTTCCTTACATCCTTTCGTGGGTACGATAATGATTTTCGAGCTAATCGATTGCGGGTCAGCCAGATCTCGGGCGTCGCGCCGAACAGGCCTAACTTCGAAGGAGTATGTTGTAGCCATTCGCAAGCCAATGATGCGTGTGCTGTACATGCGCCCGCGCCTCATTCCGGACGGCTGGCTCGTGGTCGTTGATGCTTCTGTAGTACTGAGCGAGAGTTTGGTAGATTTTTCTTCTTCTGCTGTGTCAATCACCTTGAATAGCAAAAAAAATATTATTACACATTTAATTTTTTACGTTTCCCAGCCCTTTCTGACAACTCACTACGGATCAAGAAATCGCTTTGCCAAGCGTCGTGTTAACGGCTAGATTGCCAGCAATAAAGTTTATTGTAGCTTAGCAGCGCGGATAATGATGTCAACGTCAAGCTCAATGTTTAAATATAATCTGATTCAATAAAAGAGAAAGGCTACAAACACTGGCAGCGGTGCTATATTAGGTCTTTACCTATGAAATTGCCGTTTTGCAGTACTGGCCATTTCAAATCAAAATAATTTTTGTTTGGGTAAGAATTCTAATTTCAAATTAATTTTATTTTAAAAACATGGATTTTTTTTTCCAAAAGTAGTCATTTGTTTATTGATTAGTGTTACATTTTCATCGCATTTCAATCTTTTTCGTCATCATGGATACGTTAAAAATTCGAGTAATTATGGAATATGAGTACCGTCGTGGCAGCAACGCGGCACAAGCGGCACGCAACATCAACGACGTTTACGGAGCTAACACTACAAACCAACGCACCACCTGTTATTGGTTTGCTCGCTTCCGTTCTGGAAATTTCGACCTGAAAAATGAACCTCGCGGTCGTCCGAAGACTTTGGTCGACAATGACGAATTAAAGGCGATTGTGGAAGCTGATGATACACAATCTACGGCTGAATTAGCAGCAGCTTTCGACGTTAGCGTCAAAACAATATTGGTCCATTTGCGTCAAATTGGCAAGGTAAAAAAGCTTGACAAATGGGTGCCCCACGAACTCAATGATCGTCAGCGCGAAGTACGCGTCGAGACGTGCCTTGCACTGCTCAACAGACACACAAATGAAGGAATTTTGAACCGCATTGTTACCTGCGATGAAAAATGGATTCTGTTTGATAACCGCAAGCGCTCAGCAAGTTGGTTGGATCCTGGTTCAGCACCTAAACAATGCCCTAAACAAAAACTTACCCCTAGAAAAGTGATGGTCACTGTTTGGTGGTCTAGCGCCGGTGTGATTCATCACAGCTTCTTACCAAACGGGGTGAGCATTACTGCAGATGTGTACTGTGAAGAACTGAACACAATGATGGAGAAGCTGGCACATCTCCAACCAGCATTGGTCAATCGCTCGTCTCCGCTGCTCCTGCACGACAACGCGCGACCTCATACTGCACAGCAGACGGTCTCCAAGTTGCAAGAACTGGGGTTGGAAGCTCTCCGTCATCCGCCCTACTCACCAGACCTTGCGCCTACAGACTACTACTTTTTCCAGAATTTGGATAACTTCTTGGCGGGAAAAAAATTCAATACCCGAGAGGCAGTACAAAATGCCTTTGAAGAATTTGTTGCCTCCCGTCCAGCTGATTTCTTTAAGAAGGGCATCAATAAACTGCCACTGCGATGGCAAAGATGCATTGATTGCATGGGTGATTACTTCGATTAATACAAATAAAAAATACATGAAAAAAATTCGTTTAAATTTTTTCATACAAAATGGCAATTTCATAGGTAAAGACCTATTATTAACACGTAAATACAGTAATGACTGGCGGGCATGTTCCTTGTCGCAGTCACGCCGCAGTCACGCTCGGCGCGCAAACCCCGGCCCATTATCTCCCGTTTCGGAGTGCCAACTCATTGCCAACATATACCATTGTAGAATGTCATAGTTTTTAACAACTTATATTTCACACGACTGTGCCATATTATTAGTTATATAAGACACGGCAGCAATTTCTAATTCAGTACCTTGGTCCTGCAGCGATATTGTCCCCATGCTTGCAACTCGCAGTAATGCACCTGAAATGCCAACACTTTCGGCCTGTCTTCTTCATCAGGCTTGCCGTACTCCCATCGTAGTCTCACGTCGCGAAAATCAGGCTCACCAATCAGATGCAGCACTTCTGTAACCACAATTATAAGAAAATCTAGACAGTCCGTTCCGATAACAAATATAGGGGTGTTTAACGTCACGCTCGGATGGATCAGCAATGCAGCGATCCGGGCGTGCCATTAACCCAATGACTTGCTCACTGAGCCGTTGTTGCTTCCAATAATTACAGTATCATCGATGTAATGGGATCTCCCTTGCGCTAGTTTTACAAGCCGACTTGAAATCAGTGCGTGTATAGCGAAATATCTCACATTACGAATAGTTCAATCATATTCAGGCCCCGAGCGTGTGGCGCATCATAATATATGGAATTAGTTCACTCGTCACTAAGTGAAAGAGTAAGTAGGCACTAGGCGACTAAATAAATAATTTCTACTTGAAGGAAACCACGCGTCTCCGCTTATGATGATTGAATAAACAATGCTTCGGTATACTACATGTAGATAAATCTCCGAACATAAATAAACAGACAGTATTTTTATTTAATTATATTTCAACATTCGCAAATAGAGATTCTTCGATCGAAGCTCTATCTAAGTAGGCAGGTAGCTATAAGAATTTTGATGAACTCTAAAATCACGAACGACTTGTTGTAAATCGTTTTTTTTTTGTTGTGTCTCGACATCGAAATTAAAATAATTAATGATCGATACAAAATGATCGAGGACCTATCAATCAACGCAGGAACAAGTTTAGAGTGATTCTAAAATATGGGTTAATAGGTCTATTTGTGTTATAATGACATGAGATGGCTAGATTTTACAGGCGCCCAATCGCATTCCAACCTCAGGGTATAGGCACCTACAATAACTAGCGATATAGTTTTTTTCCCTATCCTATAAAAGAGGTTTTTCGTACATGAAGACCATGTTGCTAGACCCATAAAATGGTGTCTGCTGATAGTTATTTAATTTGCGGTTTCAATAGGCGGTGTGCACTTCTGAAAACGTTTTGGGAAGAATGTTGATACCTATACGTTAAACCGCTAACTGTTATATTGTTGATTCCTAATTTATTAGACCCTTCTGTTGAGAATGGTATATTATCTGTATTCAGTAAACTTGTCAGACGCACAATGATTACTTAAATAAAGATAATATCTAAAACGTAATATATAAATATTATTATGAGAAGGGCTCCTGGCTAAGTAATAACAGCCGCACGGATCGATCGATCAGGTTAAGCTACTCATGCCGCGGTTGGTCCGGGGATGGGTGACCATCTTTACATAACGAGACCCCTCCGTGCCTCGTGGTCCCTGCTGTCATCAGTGGATCTTTGACCGTCATTACGATTCGTCAGAAGCCTGAAAATCTGACAACCAGTCGTACCAAGAGGTATCGTATTAGGGTCCATTCAAGTTTTACGTAAGCACTACAGGGGGGCGGAGGGGTCTTTGCTTTGCTTAATTTTGATGACATGGGGGAGTCTGGATGATGATTACGTCAGCAGTATTTTTTTTTACTTTTTTGGATTTTCTACAAAATTTTGTCGATTTCGGTTTGAACACATGGATCTACCCTATGTGTCTATGAACGGCTCGAAGAAAACAATGTCGATATTCGAAAATCACACGAAAGTGAGCAGAGACACAACATTGAGCTGAGCAGCATACATCCAATGTCATCGACGACTTAGATTCATGGGTTCGTGTGTCATGGACTGAAGACTTAATTTGAATTAATATACCAAAATTTTAAAAGAAGTTTGTTTTGTTCGTTATTATATAAAGATTATAATAACTGAATACCATCGCAATAAAATTTGCTTAAATAAATATTATATGCGTTAAAGTCTTCTATTCCAAGCCTATTCCTTATTTCTAGACATAACTGCTGCTCATGAATCAATAAATAAACCAGAACACATTGAAAATGTATGTACCAATGTTTACGTGAGCATGGGAGTAAGAGCATTGCTTACTTTTGCTGACGAGGGGCAGGGGGGGGGGGTTAGTAAATGCAAAAAATGTGCTTACGTAATTGTTGAATGGCCCCTTACCCATTAACTGGGTTGTGGAGATCAGAAAGGCAGTCGCTCCATGTAAAATACTGGTATCGGCATCTGGTTAGAATGTCAGCTGACCCCAAAAGAGTTGAGAAAAGGCCAGGCAAATGAATGTATTGGTATTAATAATAATACCCACGACTACTTAACCCTTCGCGGATTAATGATGAGTCAAGCCTCATTCTAAACGCACAAAATGGAAACGAGGTCGGTTCCCAAAAGTAGGTATATGATACAGTTTTCGAGATACAAGTCATAAACGAAATAAGAAGCCAAAATCATATGGTGAGTATATTAAATTAAATTTATTTGGTTGACTTTACATTAGCGGAAGGATCTACAGCCATACAAGGAAAAACTTTCGCTAAACGAAACAAAGAATGGACCAAATAATGTTTAAACTTAAATGGACGCATCGCCCTCGATCGCAATAAAACCAGAAATTGTTCAGTCCGAAATGGAATTGCGATGTTATTAACATAGTATTTGAAAACGTATGTGGCCTCGCGACGGTCTGAGAGGAAGCGCTCAGTAGCGACGGGTAACATCACTATAATAGGTATCTATTATAGGTAGGTACTCCAAACATAATCTGAAATTCATATCTATGTATATGACTGATGCGTTGAGCTAAACGATTAGGGACATACTCCGTGCTCTGACTGCACAGGTCCACTCAAATCTGTGTGGTTCTTTCCTCAAAACACCATTTCAGACACCAATCCATATGGGCTTCACATGATCTGACCAAGATTATGTCTGGACTTTAAAAGAGGTTGTGACCTATGAATTTGTTTTGGTTTTTCTTCTCAGAGAAGTCGGATAGGACGAACCGACCTCAACTACTTAGTTTTTAAAATATTATCTTACGGCTTTAAAAATGTTTGTGAAAGGGCCCTCTAACACACAGACCAACAAATTGTTGGTCTGAGCTCTAAGAATAATAAATATAATCATCGTCATCATCATCATCATGTGCTCACTAAGGACTCGGTACAATAATGGATATCAATGGAATGATTTGGTAAAAGAAAGTATTTAAATGGCGAGGAGGACCAGAAATTTTGCCAGAAGCCTGGAACGAACTGATTGACAATATTTCTTGACAAAGAACATTATTTACCAACTATGCGTAATTGCCTACATTACATAAATCTGCGTGTCGTGATACCTACATCATTATACAAAATAATGTTATGTGGTGAGCATAATGGCACAGATTTGATGGTATGACGGATGCGCAGGCGGCAAGCATGACCCAACGACTGGACCAGAACGACCATTGTGACTGCCGGACGGTACAATACCTAGCTACCTACAACCAACGGAATCAACTCAGTTTTCAAACAATCAACTGATACCTAGATATTATTTATCTAACGACGTAATCTATAGTAGCTAGTGTAAAATATCGAAAGTAAAAATGCAGTTATGCTATTAATTAGCGAAACGTCTCAGCTTTCTTCCGAAAGCGGTTGTAATCATCACCGCGTTTTTTGCGACTCCCTTTCAATGCATAATACTTTGCGACTTTTTATCATGTGTACTGTACACGCAGAATGAGCGAACAGAGCATCTTCTTGGTTTATTTTACACGCTTCTTTGTATAGTA
Organism: Antitype chi; assembly: GCA_947359405.1. Lineage (NCBI taxonomy): Eukaryota > Metazoa > Arthropoda > Insecta > Lepidoptera > Noctuidae > Antitype > Antitype chi. The sequence goes on along the minus strand of OX375813.1, from coordinate 7,755,140 downwards.
CAGTCTAGGAAATGCGTGATTATGCGTTTATTCATTATGTAAGCTCTTGAAGTTGATGTTATATCTTCGACGCTCTTTAACAATAGCTTGAAATTGATGGCAGTCCGTTACCACAATCTGTTTCCGCGAACCTAACTCTTACGAGTTAAACATTTTGATTCAGCGTTTGTTTTTTATTTTATATGTGAATAAAGTTATCACTTTCCGAAAAATCTACATTGCTTTCGAGTGGTTTTACATGTTGATGAATTCGTAACAGTGAATGGTCATTGTGACGAGCGAGTGGCGCGAAACGGCTCTATCCAAACAATAACGCGTTTCACGCGTGATGCTCTTCCTGCTGAGCTTTATGGGGCCATCTGTTTTCATGGTGTCAATGCGGCACCGCTAAAACAGACGTGAATACATGTCGGAACATATTATGGAAACTGTACGAAACCGTGATCATTCGAGATTTTTGACAACCGGCTGGAATTCAAAAACTGCCTGCCTAACTCCTACTTGTCAATTAGGTACCTACACGAACCATGTCCATAGGTAATATTTGAAAACAAACGGGAGATTTAACATCAAACTGCAGTAGCATTACTCGACTTAGCTAAACCAATTGGTTTCACATCGATCGGCATCGGTTGTACCTTCTCCAGACTATACACTACCTTACAATACAGAATGCATAATCGATATTTTTCCTACAAAGTGTTCCAAATAGCATAACGGAGTAAACTAAATGTCCCTTAATTCAATTCAGTGTAGACTATTATGTCTGCCATGCATACAAAAGCAATAAAAATACACCATGGTCAATGATATGCATCGTTGCGCGCACGTTCAAGAATTCCGAGATCCGATTGTTTTTGGTTCGCGATGCAACGACAAGAATAGGGACTATTCAACTGCCACCGTTTAGGGCCGAAGAAAGACGCATATTTTTTATGCGACTATATAAATTCTATTGGTATTTAATGGGTTCAAGCACATATAAAATAACTACTGAGAATACTTAGAAATAAATCACAGCATGGACATAAAACAAGTTATCTTGATGACATTGTAGTACCTAGTGCGTCCACCGAGATTCCAGCAGCCGCCGGGCGTTATTTAAGTAGCCTGTAAATATGCCAGCAATCTGAAGGATCTCTGACATTACTTTGTTGCGTTCCAACGTCGACAAGCCTGCATATGTGTGTAATTTGCGATTTGTAGCAATTTCTTTATAATAGGTACCTACATCGCAGAATAGATATTTCTTTAAAAAAAAAAATTGAACATAGCAACGACTTAGTTGCTTGTTATGTTACAAGAAACTTTGCAGGGCCTCCAGACTCGTTTGAGACCCTTCAAAGTCGGAGAAACGATGTAAACCTATATTCTATTGTTAGGCGTGCGTGTATAATCACCGTTTTTACCGAATTCAATTAAAAGTGACCCACTGGCGAAGACGCACGAACAGAACAAAACAGTCTACTTGGTACTTCTCGGACAAAACAGACAACATAACAAGTCCAAAACTTTGTCACAATGGTGCTTAGCTACCGACGAAATCGAGGGCAGATGAAATGGAAACACACGCTACGAAAGATTAATTTTGAATGCCAATTATCTAAGTGTAACTGCATAAAGTGTTTTCTTGTAATTTGTATGCATCGTATAAGTAGCCGCCCAAAAGTTTGTATAATAATTAATTGTAATGCTCACGCTACTTAAATAGCTAGAAATTGAGGTGACGATGTCTTTTTTAATGTTGTTGCTTAGAAATTTGGTCAGAGTTAAGTAGCGTGGCGTAGTGCATTTTGATTTTTCTTTTTAATCTTAACCGTCTAATTACTTGTTTACTCAAAGTAAAGCTTTTATAATTATTTAATTTGTGTGGGCATTAGAGCGAGAAGGAGCGTGAAGTGTCTGGAATACTTGGAAAAATAGTTGCCATAGCTGGCACAGGCAGCATTGATGCAGTGGCGCCGGATAAAATGTTTTAGGTCTGCTTACAAGAAATAAAACCATCTTGAGTGTTTTTTTATTCGTTGGACATTGTAAAGTCTAGCGAGAGGTCAGCACTTGACAGTTGGCATTTGAGCAGCTGTGTCCGTTATGTTTGCACAATTACTGAATGCGACCGCCGAGATTCGTGCCCTTTGTTGACCCTGCGTAACATACTGATAGTCTTCTTACACGACAAACGTGACAACACATATACATTGCTCTTTTAACAGGTAGACATACATTTAGGGCATGCCATGCATGGTAGGTAGATAACTTCGATTACCTTATAAATACTAAATACTACCAAACCCCAAATTATCTTAGACTTTCTTAGGAAATAACTTAACATTGATATCAACGATGTGCGCTTACTCTAAGCTTACTTACCTGCTAATGGAAGGTGCTATGGCCTTAATGCATAGGAAGAGTGTAATATCATAAGTAGTTAGAGACTACCAACTTACGTGAGTTTTCACTTTAGTAGAACTGGGGTTGTATTAGGTATAAGTATATTAAGGTACACAATTACTTATCTCGCTTACTATAGTGGTTATGAAATGCTCAACGATCTTTGAGATCACTTATCTTGAAAACAACGAAACTTTAGATATTTGTAAATAAGTTGTAATATACAAACGGTAAACAGAATACAATAAACTTATGAATTATGAATCGTCCTGAAAAAGAACTTGCTAGTGTTATTAAAATCTAAGGATCATAAACATTGTAAGCAAATGCGTAAGCTTAAAAACTGCAACGCTTTAAATAAAGGCTAAAGACATATTGCAAGAATTATGTAGATTTGCACGTAAGATATTTGCGGACGCGAACGTGAAATAGCCACGGGTAACGGCCAACTCGATCGCCAATAAAACGAATAACCGTTTATGGTTGTGCAACTGGAAGAGGCTAAGTGGTTACCTACCGTTCCCAAGAACTTTTATGGATAACCACTGAGATACTGAAGGTACTTAAATCCCTGTGGTATTGAAAACCCACAACGTAGTAGGTAACGGACCTGTTGTTAAGCCACTTTCAGCCATTACATGGATATGATCTAGTCTAGAGTTTTTATACACGGAATAAATATCTAATTAATAAGATCTAATCGTTGATTCACTGTCTGCAAAAGGCAATTTAAGTGGGTAAGGTACCTAATCGAAAATGGCAAACTTTAATAAGGCCGAAGAGCCGTTATCGATTACAAATCGGTATTCCACGCGATGACTAGGGGGAACCTAAATTACTTAATGTGGTAGATGAATGTGGGTGGTGATATTCTGTTTTGGCTGAGCGAGTATCCGCAGAAGGCTCGGTCGGCGACCAACGAACGCTCAGGACTCAGACCTACATGCAAGTTACCAAGCCACGTTGCACTCACCAGATTTATGTTAGAGGCATACATCCGTGTGCAACGGTATAGCTACACTATAAATAGTACACGGACATCGAACATTTCTCTATGAAATTATTGATTGACTTTTGGCCGCAACTTTGTTAGCCAGGACATTGGAACGATGCCGATGGCTCGGTAAGATAGGTTTGATGAAGTCCGAAACTCGGTATGCAAAATTTTATTCGAGCGGGATCGTGAGAGGGCTGATCTCACTCGGAGAAGAAGTGTCGGAGAGGTAACCGCCTCGAAGCCTAAAACGCCGAAACCCCGCCTGCATAATTGAAGGCAGGCAGGAATTTGAGGTCGCGGGCGCTCAGAGTGGAGATTCTGTTCGCCCACTGAGTAACCTCAGGGAAGACTGAGCACATTGGTCTCGTACTGCCTCGCGCACTTGCAGAGTTCGGTTTCGGGGAGACCCCTTTACAGTCTCCCCAAAGATGTGCTCTAATAGGCGTTGCACAGAGGGGGCTTCGGATCGGTCTTTTGAGAGTTTTTTTTTGGGTGGTACATCATCATATAACTTCTCCCGCTCTAACTTCTCCAGGAGGGCGTGTCAGACTTTTTACTGCCTAAAACCCACCCGTGTTCCCTCAGTTGCCTATGTGCCAGGGGCCACGGTATTTCTTTCGAACAACCCGCACCCCTGGCAGGCATCGGCCCTTGCTGGCCGCACCAGTTGGTGCTGACATCTCTTTGAGGCGCGCGTGGAACACAACGCACCGTCGACCCGGGCTTGGTCCTTACCGGACAGCGAGCTACCCATTACTCGCCGTCCTCAAGCCCGCGACTACGGTGGCCGGGAATCAGCCTGGGATTCCCGACGCCCAGGGCGTCTCCTGCGACGACTAAGGCCGTGAGGGCGCATATACTGCCTCTCCCTCACGTGCGCCGCCTCCCTGTTCGCGAGCATTAGTGCTTCTCAGAAGGAGGTGGCGGCTACCCATGCACTCTCGTTCCGTACCATGGCCTGAACCAGGGCAGGACGCCAGAGATCGCCGCCGCCTATCGCCTCCACGAGGACACGGCGGTGCTCCGCCCAAGCCGGGCAGACCTCCACCGTATGCTCCACCGTGTCCTCAGGGCGATCTTCGCAGTGGAAACACCCGGGCGTTTCCTCCCGCCTTATCCGAAACAGGAACCTCCCGAAACAACCTTGTCCGGTGAGGACCTGCGTCAGGCAGAAGGTGAGGACGCCCTGGCGCCTCTCAAGCCACTCCTAAGAGGGGACTTACTGCCGCAATCAATACGTGCCCAGTCTTTTGAGAGGTAACGATGCCCCTTCCATGTGTAGAAGATGACCACCAGGGTGGTTTTAGTGAGGTAAAAATCCCACACTCCCGGTCTTATCCCCAAAGTCCGAACGCCTCTTGAAGGTTTCCCCCCGAAAACAAAAAACACAAAAAAGGGATGCAAAATTACAGTTTGGACACTGTTCATTTGTTGAATAATATTAATTTAGTAATCATTAGTAGACAGTAGGTACTGGTTATTTGTTGATTACTTGTTAGTAATTGTAGATATACATAAGTGGGTGTATGTATAGTCTAAGGGTTCACCTCTGCCCAACCCTTCGGGTAAACAAGGCGTGCTGTTATGTTATGTAAATTTAGAGGATGCACTATATGAGAAAACAGTTGAACCGAATTTAGGTGATGTAAAGAGAATCCGAAGAAACGTCTGTGACTAAGAATGACCTAAATAATATTGATGGAAGGAGCCGTAGAAGAATGATAATTAAGGAAGTAGAGACGGTTTTATGGCCAGGCAATTTAACCTATTAGTGAAAATACATAAGTACCTAATAAAAATAAAATACGATTGTTGATATTATGTCTTATATGCGTAGCGTTTACACTACAACTAACATAATCATTAAGGATATCATACAAAATAACGGGGAAATTAATTCATAATGACAAATAGTAAAAACAAAACTGGGCCAAGATGGGAGCCCTGTGGAACTCCAGAGTATGCCTGGGCATTAACACATTACTAAAAGGGAGTATGTAACAACTGACAGGGCAGAATGGCAAATAAGCATTACGCAGAACACAATTAACATGGCAATGAGATGATGAGATAAGAGTAGGCAGAAATAGAACAAAGAAAGAAAGGTTCAACAACCTATAAAATTAATAAAAGATGTATCTCATGTAAGTAGTTGAGGGCAAAGAAAACCAAATTAATCAAAAAAGATTCAAGAAAGTCCGATCATTTGTGTAAGAAATACGCTAGACTTGGAAGTATTTTCTACTGGGTCGTGGCTTCGCAGAAAGGCCCGCGGCGATCGTTCACTTTGGTTGGTTGGGACCTTATCCACCGGTCAGCACATAATGTTCCCCATTCTGTGTCCGCTAATGACTAAGCTCTATTGATAGTCAAACTGTAGCCTATCATTATCTATTATTAGCTTTACTGTTCCATTACTTATCATATTGTTCGATTGTTACTTACCTAATTCGTTTTAAGTATATAAAAGTCCAATTGAATTTATCTTCCAGAAATTAATAAGATAGGTACGTAAGCATCGATTTACACGTGTAGGTACATAGGGCATTGGCTTCAGGAAAACAGACGGTGTTGCGCACGATTTCGTAAAATTGAATAACTGGAAACGCCTTTGTGTTAGTGTGCGAGTCGAAATGTAAGTACAGTCCTTGAATCTAATTTGATAAAATCCCAGATCGTTTTGGGATACCTACCTAACTATTGTGTTGTAAAGGCGCGGTGCAGCGTTACTTTAAGTTCTAACTAAATAAATATTCTTAAAAATCTGAATAATCTGACCGACTTTTGTGACATTTAGCTCACATGAGAAATCGAAAACTTATTACGATAAGTAAGTAGCCTTGTTAGAACACTTCTGTTAACTAGATAGTATACTATTCAATGACTTAGCACGTTTGAAGACCGAAACCGGCACTTCTAATTTTAATATTACGACAAACGTTATCGACACATCTAAAATGAAATTATCAGCTAATTAACGTGACGTGCAGTCAAACACGTTCAGTGAAAGCAGTTTCACACTTGGCCCATTTAGCGGATCACCGTCACAAAACAAGAGCAAAACGATCATGCGTTTCGGACGTTTCGCTGCGACATTTTTCTCGTTAGACCATAGAGATCTAAAAAGCTCGTTTCATGGAGGATTACAGCGAATGTGGCGGAGAGGTTATTAGAGCGGCATCACGTCGGGTCGGGGTTGTCGCCGGAGTTCGCGACTCACACGCTACCGTTATCGCATGCTAATGCCGACCGCGAAACGTTCCACACCGATGTAATGACATGCACACTATGGAACCGCGCCTGCTCGCCCAATACACGTATAGCGTTACATGCCATAACGATACGCCTAAATTGATTGACCGGTAAAAATAGCTCTGGCAAAATTTTTGATGAGCATCTTCGTTTCCGCGATTGAATGTGTTATGGAATGGATCAAATGTTTTGCGGCTAAGCCAAACTGTACCGCACCGGTACCTGCAACTTTTGTAGACCACGAAACAAACAGTAAAATGTAGGTATGGTGTCTACCTATGCTGTGAATATGATTAATATTATTTTGGTAAATAAAATTTATAAAGGTATGTAAATAAGTGGAAAAAACAGATTTTGAATTGAAATACTTATTAACCAATAAATCCGAGCCACATGAATCATGATGTCATCAACTCATTATGACCAAACAAATAAGTGTTAGTGGCTATAAATGTTGCATCGTCTTTATTAAATTCTACAAATACCTAAGGGCAGAATAAATGTGATGTAGGTAAATCACAGCTAGTTGGCGCATCGTTTTTGCCATAGTTTGCACTGGCCACGGGTAATCCATCATAATGCAAGTTGGCGAACAGCGAGCATTAGCTAGAGCCGAGCTGACGGTATCTGTGATTTGTCTGAGCGTGGTCGGTCAGCCTGCGGCGATTGTCTCTTGTTATCATAGAGCACTTTGTTGCTAGTCGAAGTCAGCTCTACTGCCTAACCTTTCTGTGCCATAGCGTACGAGTACCTGCCAAACAATCAGAAAATAGAAGAATACAATTCGTTACGAGTCATCTGTCATTGTACGCGGCCTAGATACAATTGCTCGAAGATTTTAGTAACTATCAATCGAATCAGTCCATGTCATGTAAACAATGGAAATAATGTAGATTACCGATTACAGAGGCATAATCAGAAATAGACGAGTACTAGGTACCTACAATATTGTGCTGGTACCAATTGTTCTGTTGTGCAGTTAATTTGAACGAGGCAATCTCGGAGATGTTGAGATAAGCCGTGCAGATGGGCCGCGTTCCCGCTGCGGCTCCGATCCGTGACATAGATAACATTAGACGAACGTTTCCTGCCAGTTTTGAATATGTCCCACCACACTGGGATACGGTTACATGGTAATTATGTAGGATGTTGCTAAACCGTTACGATAAACCCTTTACCTTTCTAGGCGTGCATAATAAGGTATAGATAGTTGTGTGGGTAGTCGCGTTCGTTAGCTTCACAAAGAATATCGACAGAGGGTTATCACACGTTCATCTTCGCGGCTGACGTGAATTACATGAGTGCCGTTAAGGTTATGGATGCAATAATGTGGGAAAAGTGTGAAACATCGATAGTTTGCAGTAAGTGCACATTGTTGTAGCCGTATGAGCTGTATCGGACCAATGTTGCGTAAACTTGTGTATGCGACGGATATTATAATAGCCTCATAACTCGAGACGCAGCTGCGTCCTCATTGCAGCACCTACCCTTTTTGTTGGCTCCATGTGATGTGATTTATTTAGATTAGAAGCTGAAGGAACCTAAATACCTAAAGGCCGAAAAGAAAAAGAGTGTGGCGTAATCTATTTGAGTGCTATAAAAATGTTTACCGCCTAACGAAGTGGGCACGGGTCAGCTAGTTGATAATAGAGAGCTATCTCATTACCATTAGTTAGCTAAACAGTTGCTAATCCATGATTAACGAGTTTTGTATAAATAAAGATGTAGAAGTATAAGCTAACTAAGGCTGCTAACTGCTAATGTTGCAGAGCACTCAAAATAAAACCTGGCTGGTGCACAGATTTTCAAAGCGATCAGTTCTGGTTCAATTTTGTGTCGCCTGCATCAAATCGCTACGGTGCGATTCGACAAATATAAGGTGTTTTCTTTTTTGGTCGTGATTTCGAACTCTGAGATTATTTACGGCGGACGGTGACAGTTGCAACGTTAGCTAAAGTCGAACGCACGCGACGAAAACTTTCAATTTGCGGCACGCGGCAAAAATATTTTGTAGTTATAAGTTACAACATAAACAATTAAAACACATAACATAATATTACGCCTGTTTTTCCTGAAGGTTTAGGCAGAGGTATCCAGTGGTCGCTAGCACTGCAAGAGCATGTGCTCCTAGGTTCGACTCCCAAGTCGGGCCAAATGGTAAGTATTGAGTTTTCAGAGTTCAGCTTTGTAGAGCGTTTTCAGGAGAGTCTGATGCAAAATGTATGACTCCGATAGGCTTCTGATGTACGTACTTTCCTATCTTCTGATGCATCGCGAGTCATGAGTACGAAACAATACGTTATAAGTGTGAACCTGATTTTATAACAGCCGTCAGTACTCAGACTCTGCCCTTACTTCAAAATATTATTCAATCAATGCGCCATAAATAAATTTAGTTTCAATGACATTACTCTACCTAGCTAGAGTGTACGGTATGTATTCTGTGACGGTACTTATTTATTTCCTACATTCTAACATCTATTTCAATTCAAATTGTCTAAATGGAGTGTGATGAAATGAGAATGCAAAATAAAAGTAGGTAGGTAGGTTGTACGTTGTGGCCAGTCGGACCGACCGACACGCGAACTTACATTTTTCGACAATTTATTCTCCGACAGAGCCCAGCACAGCAGTCACTACTAGGTCGAAAAAAGGCAGTGATAAAAATTAAGTACTCACTTTATTAGGCAAAATTTGGTACCTACGTATTCAGCTGGATCCGCACCCTAATTGTGTAACGCACGATTAATCATTCCAATCCATTGCTTCAAATGTTCGAAAAATGTGTCTGCTCAACAACATAAATAGCGCATTGAATATTGTTGAAATGTCAAAATGAAACAGATTAGGGGAGAATAGGGCAATGGCGGTCAGTTAAGCAATTTTTGGAATAAAACTCAAAATATAAATCACAGCTTTATTAGGAACATAACATACCAATTCTACATTAAAGGACTATTATAATTTGAGATCAAAATAATCATATTTGGAGTATCCATCTAATAGGTACAAAAATAAAAAATAATGGCTTTGACCACCATTGTACGCACGTGAGGGCAATGGTAGTCATGATGTTGACAATGATGGTCAAACACTTCTAACATATGTCACATACGTATCCTGTAGCGGAATCCCAACCAGTGCAAGCAGAGTGAGCCCACAGGAAGTGCACCGGTACCATAACTCGTTGTTTTGGCCGAATTCTCCGCATATAAGACAATGATTTTCTGAGTCCTCATCATAATCATCATCTACGCAGAGGTCCTCAATATCTACGTCAGTCAATGACTAGTCATTGTCTTCCTGAAGAACTTTCCGTTTAGCCTTTTTAATACTTTCCCTGTTCTCATTGGATTTTTTCCCTTCCCTTTGCCTTTTTGTTTTCCCTTTTCTTTTAAGATCTTGTTCAGCTTTTTGTTTTCCTTTTCTATAAGACTGTCTTTCATTGGCGTGGAGGTCAGAATGGTAGAATGTTGCTTTTTTCGTCCTTGTCTTGTACTAACATATAGTGTTTTGGTACGAAAATTGATAAAATGTTCAACCCTTGGTCGTTTTTTTGGCAGTATTTCTTGGCCAGATGTGGATGCGACTACCAGTTGTTCTTGCACAGATGTTGATGCAACCACCTGGGGTTCTTGTACAGACGTTGATGCAACTACCCGGGGTTCTTCAACAGATGTTGATGCAACCACCTGAGGTTCCTGTTCAGGCGTAGATGCAAATACCAGGAGTTCTTGTTCACTAACCACCAGGGGTTCTTGTACAGGTGTTGATGCAACCGCCAGTGGTTCTTGGGATGTCAGAGCTGCAGTTGTCTCAAGAGGAGAACAGCTTTCGTTATCTTGAATAACCACTGGTTCCCATTTTATTATTTTTATTAAAATTGTGTGGCAAATTTAAACTTTCTGCATATTCATAAGCCAGTTTTCTTACTTGGATAGCTGTGCAACCGTAAAATATTTTAGCCATTTTCTTCACCACATTAGCTATCTTTTTTTCAACGTCTGCAGAAAATACAGATTTTCGCCCTAGAGATGGGTTTTCAAACAATTTCTTCTTGTTTGAATTTGCAGCGTAGAAAATGGAATTCCAATTTGATTGGTGGCTTTTCTCATAGATGTTCCATTACCCATAAGCCTCAGAGCCTTGTCCAACGTCTCCGAAGACCATGCAGCCTTCTGCGTTTTTCTGGATCTTTTTTTTGGCATCTAAAAACAAGTTAATTAGATTTAGTTACCATACGACACTCATAATAACATTGCGGGCAATGGTGGTCAGTTGACCACGATAACCCGCAACGGACTTCGTCGAAAATATATTTTTTAACACAAACAAATACATATTTTAATTTGAACTGAGCATTGTAGCATAATAATAATGAACAGTCTCAAATAACAAGACAGCGTTTACGTGGATTAAAGAATATTTCACAGCTTACCTCGTTAATTCGTAGAGACGTAAAATTACATCAATTTGGCGCGAAAACAACAAACACTCGCCTTGCACGAACGTCGCGTGCGGAATGACAGCACAGGGCGCTCGACGCTCGGGGGCAGTGAGGGGTGAGACGTAATACACTTCACACACGTAAAGGACTATTCATGCTTTAGTTGTGTGCGTGACCACCATTGCCCGCTGACCATCATTGCCCTATTTTCCCCTATGATTGATGGGATGTTACGCATTTAGGGTGCCGGTTAGACGGGAAGCCGACCCACAGAACACTATTACTCTGAGCCGACCCCAACTTAGTAGGGAAAATGCTAAGCAGATGATGTAAGTATGTCACTTCAAGTTCACAATGTCAAAATGTTTCTTTTTTTTTCATAAATGTGTTTTTTTTTTCACTAAAAAGTTTCACGTATTTGTTCGTTTCACAAAGTTAACTTGACGATTTCCATTACGTTCCCCTCTTGAAGATAGCACGCATTAAATAATTTCGTAAAATGGTTTCTTATTATACTAAGAATCCGTTATAGGAAAAGCGTCAGCAATGCGGAAAAACTTGCCATGGATCTACAATGCTGGAGAAGTGCTAAGTGCTGGGGTTGCTGCCAGAGCACTTAGCATGACCCAACACTGTCTTAAAATTCTTTAGCTTTTCTGCCATAAGTCAATAAGCTTCTCATCATTGAATGATTGAAAGAAAATCTAACCTTTCGAAAGGGTACAAAAAAAACCGAACTGGCTTTGCTCGCTCATAATTTTTATAGCTTTTCTACATACCTAGTGCACAAAGAAACTCAGGGGGCGTTATGATTTTAAAAGAAAGTTAGGGAATGTAGAAATAGATTCGCGTATGCGAAAAGGTGGGGAACTTCCGAGCTGGAGTAACAAGCCGGTGATAAGATAAAATACCGCTTAGTTTCTGTTTACTTCACTCCTGAGTTAGAAGTTCAGCCTTTGGAGTAAAATGATGAGAGCCTGACCTGTATTTTTTGGAATTCTATCTTATACTCCCTGAGATATAGATATAAGTAGGTAGCCAATATAAGGCAATTAATAGATACCAATACAGGGCCTGAATTCACTATGACCACTTAACGATTCCTGACTCGTAACCACGTCAATCACACACAAAATCTGCTAATATCGTATTAATAATATCGAGAAATTGTCTTAGAACATACAGAATAATTATGACATTTCAATTCCTTACCGTTACATTGGTTTCTAAAAAACACGATATTGACGTAGTTTGAACGTAGTAAGATTCCGCGGGGAATAATTATAACCATACAGAATTGGGGCCCTGGAGGACTTTTCCACCATCATCCTCCTGCCTAAATCCTCAATTTTCTTCCATATATCCCTAGTTTACATCTCTATCTATCGGCCGGCATCTCAGTGTTCGCTGTATAGGAAAACCTAGCCATATCATCTCTTTTTTCTTTTTTTTTTGTGTGGGAAATCATCAAATAACTTCTCCCGCTCTGAGTGGAGCAGGAGGGCGTGTCAGAATTTTACTGACTAAAACCTACAGCCGCGATTTTCGAATTTACACTCGAGCTCCAGCACCCTAATTGCGTAACACGCGATTAATCATAATCGGTTTCATTTTGACAGTTCAACAATATTTATTGCGTTATTTACGTTGTTGAGCAGACACATTTTTCTAACATATGAAGCAATGGTTTAGTCATTTGTTTCAAAACGAAACAGATTATGATTAATCGTGAGTTATGCAATTAGGGTGCTGATCTAGGCAGTTCGATATCAGTCCCGGTAATTAACTTTTGGTTCTGTTTTTTAGGGTTCTGTACCACAGAAAAATAAGGAACCCTTATAGTAGGTATCATAAAGGATCTGTCAAGATCCTTTTTCTCAAGAACGCATGGAGGGATCAAGTTGAAATTAATATCAACTATGTAGGTAGGTCGGGCGGGGTAAATATAAAACACCCAACATTTCGGATAAAAATAAGACACGATTGTAATTCCGTAGAATAAGACTTAAAAAGAACCTTATTGTATTCAAAAATATGCTTTATGTGTAATTTTTAAACTTGTTACTCATTGGGTTGAAGACTCTTACAGACATTCTGTAAAAAAAAAAATCTTTACAAGGTTTTGTATGTTTGCGTCTTGTATACTGTCATCGGTAGGCAGATACGTTGCTGATTGCTGTTGTGATTACCAAATAATTTAATTTTAAACCGAATAACAAAAAAAAAACACAAACAAAAATTGTATGTTGATATTTTTTTTTATTTATTTAAAATATTAATGTTAACATTTTTTTGTTGAATTTAATGAAAAGCTACCAAATTGTCTTCTTATTGCCCTTATATTTGAAAAACACGCAAGGTATAAAAGTTTAAAGATGTTATTTTTTTTTACTTCTGAGTCTTATATTTTCCCTATTACTGATGAAAAAAATGAAGCACATACTTTGTACACAAAACGACATAACTAGGCCAATTATCTTCAATTTAATGTTATAATGTGAAAGGTACCAATGGAAAGGATACTAAATAATATAAGCTGTTCTAAGACTCACTAAATAATCTTTAACAGCGTCAAAAATGTAAAGATTTATTTTTCGTCTCATATTTACCTCGCCTGACCCTATACGGTCCCTTGCAGCTCTAAATAAATCAAGCTTCTAAGTCAACGCAATAAAAAATACGGCCATTTATGCGACATAAATGTTGATACCTATTCGCATATAAATCAAAACCAATGGGGTACCTACTTCCCTTTGACCTAAAATCATGAAATTTATCAAAAAGCAGTCTGTTCTTGGGATAAATTCATCCGAACTACGGAACCTTTCATTGTGCGTGGTCCGAAACGCACTTAGCTGTTTTTTTTTAATATGGGATTTCATTACAAAATAATAGTTACAAAATACATTTACCTTCATTTGCATCAATTTCATCGATAGGAGACACAAAAGAAATTCGAAAAATAATTCCAATCAAAAATAAATGTGTACGGCAAAGCATCATGTCCCGATTATAAAAGTATAGCAACACATTAATTTATAATGAATAAAGACCGGTATGAAAAAAGTTCGCGTTTACGTGTAGGATTTCGCGGTTGCGCAGGCGCCGGCGCTATGAGCGTACGTATGCGTTTGCGCTGCAGTGGCCACTGAGCGACTAACCAATAACATCATCGAAACAAGCTACGCTTTTGGATGGGCACAGTTACTCGTCGCGACCTCCGTGCTTGAAAGGATTTGAAGTTCAAAAGTACTTTTATGATGGTTTTACTGAAAAACTGAAAAAAAGAAAAGTCCTGTGAAAAATACTGGCTTATAATAATTATTTGAAAAGTTAGTAAATGTTTTATGAGATAAAATGTTTCGATTTGCACAGCTACAGCATGATTTGTTTATTCACCAGCAAACCCTAAGCAGGTACCTACCTACTTTCATTAAATATTTGCGAGACCTGTAGGTACAAAGCTACGAAGTATCAAAGTGGTAATTTTATGTGTAGAGAACCTAAGAAATACATAAATAGGAAAAATACGTTTGTAGTAGAGAAGGGACTCCGTGGTGCGAAGGCCTCCCCACCCCAAGCGTAAGCTTATGTACCTACATGTTTGAGGCCCTTGGTTATTTTTAACCGACTTCAAAAAAAGGAGATTCTCAGTTTGACCTGTATGTGTTTGTCGGCGATTATCTCGCGTTTGACTGAACCGATTTTGATGCGGTTTTCAGAAAAGTATTTGTAACATTTAGGAGGTTTTGGTATTTTAACCGACTTCAAAAAAAGGAGGTTCTCAGTTTGACCCGTATGTATGTTTGTCCGTGATTATCTCGCGTTTGGCTGAACCGATTTTGATGCGGTTTTCAAAAAAGTATTTGTTACTTTTAGGAGAAGGTTTTGGTATTTTAACCGACTTAAAAAAATGAGGTTCTCAGTTTGACCCGTATGTATGTATAATGTCCGCAATTATCTCGCGTTTGGCTAAACCGATTTTCATGCGGTTATCATCCGAATGGATAACAAGCGCTGATTAGTTTGCTCCTCAGTTTCGTTTGCCGAGACGAGCATGCGGGATCATGGACAACAAGCTCTGCTCTTTGGATTCGGAGATTCTAATAGAATGAGTGTTCGCACGAAGTTTTGATAAGCGAACCTCTCTTTGCTCATCAGTTTCTGCAGCACGAGCAGCATGCTGACGATCTCTTGCAACATCAAGTCGTCGTTTTTTTTCGTCTGGAGTTTAATTCTCCCTTGCGCGACTCTTCCTTAAAGCATCCTTCGTTTTTCTACCCAGGCATGGGCCTAGGTAGAAAACGGTGTGCCTATGGAGGCACACCGTATAATTCAAAGTCATGATTACAGACTGATACTAGGACTAGCCCAAAACTTATCACTAATAAAAAAACCTATCACTAAAATAAATGGAGAACTTAACTATGAACAAACTAGTAATTAGCCCAAAACCTAAAGTACATGAAGTAGGTACCTAACACTAAAAAGTGTGAAAAAAATATTAAATTAAAAAACAAAACCAAAAACAAATGATAACTCAATTTCTTTATTTTGTAAACCAAAACAAAAATGATACCTAACAATCTATTTTTTTTTTTAAAGGGAACCGCCTTCATATAACCGACCCACTGAAAAGCACTAAATATTTTTATATACGCCACCCCTTTCCTTATTCCGGTCCTATCTCGTCGCTATTCCTACCCTGTAAAGCAAATTTCTGCCAAAAACTAATTAAGATAAGAAAATTTATAAATTATCTTATTTTTTGTATTTATTTAATCCAATATGTTACAGTTTTATTTTTACACATCACCTGCCAAACTGCAAAGCAATTTGTCGGCAGTAGGTTCTTGTGGATTTATTACGAATCTTTGCTGGGTTAAACATAAAAACGAAATCTAAGTTAAAACCTTAGTTTTAACTTAGATTTCGTTTGCCAACAGACCCATGGGTTTAGTCTTAACTAAACCCATGGGTCTGTTGGCAAACACTCTGTATGTGAATACAGAGTAGTTACCCGCACCACCATAGATTCTACAACCACAGCTACTACTTTCTGTATATTACAAAGTACTCTGTGGCTACTACACTCAGCGGCATCAGCCAACGAACGTCACGAGACCATCCCCTATTACCTACTCAGTATTTGTTATGCAAACTTAGTACCTACGACATTAGCCGACTGAAGCCGCCGAGGACCTCGGCAACTATGGGCACATTGACATGTATGTAATGTGTCCTTAGAACACTTTTAAGGTGGTTTTTACTTTTGTCATGATCGATCATTCTCTCAGGTAATTCATTAATGAATGTAGGTGTAATCCATCGTGTCGTACACTGACCTTAATAATTGTTTACATTTGGCACCTGTAGCTTCTTTTTCGTTGCAAGTCGGGTTGGGTAGTTATGTACTTGTTCAAGAATCACTGTAATTTTTAACCGACTTCAAAAAGGAGGAGGTTCTCAATTCGTCGGAACCTTTTTTTACTTATATTTATTTTTATGTATGTTCCCCGATTACTCGAAGCTGGCTGGACCGATTTGGGTTATTTTTGTTTTGTTTGAAAGGGTATACTTCCCAGGTGGTCCCATGATCATCAAGTCAGGATCTGATGATGGGATCCTGTAGAAATAGAGAGAACTCTTAAAATTTTATAGGCACGCTTGAAGCGATTTGGGTATTTTTGGAAGAGTACTTTCTCGGAGTGGTCCCATTTCAATTTGGTGAAGATCTGATGAAGAACTTCGGAGATAGGCAACGGAACTCCTCAATAAATGATAGCAAATAGACTAGGATTGCTGAAATCTCTTGTCTGTCTATTGTTTACACCAGTTCATAACATAATATCACGGCGGTACGCTGTGAAGGGTTAAGTGCATGTGAACCACTATAAAGTGAAAAATTTAAACTTTTTCCAAAAAAAGAACAACCGACTTCCAAAAAAACACTATAAAGTGAAAAATAACTTTATTTCGGAAGTCGGTGTCTTTGGAGCTGTATTTTAATTTTTTGTCACCGCCTTCCGAAATTAAAGTTATTTTTCACTTTGTAGTGTTTTTTTGGAAGTCGGTTGTTTTTACTTTCATGTCAACTGGTAATACATATATTGCACTTCAATAATTTTTCATATTCCTTGTTCAAGCTTTGTTTAGTTCTTTTACTCACTAACATTTTTAGAAGTCGTGTTTGTAGTATTTTAATTTTGTCTAAATATGTTTTAAAAGTGAGTCCGTAACCACACAACACAACCCTTAACTGATAATCGAATCGGTAAGTGCATAGTACAGTGCATACAATACCGTCTCGACTTCAAAAAACTAAGTAAATACCTACCCACATAATTATTAATTTTCCTATCTTATTACTAGGTATTAATTAGTTTTTGGCAGAAATTTGCTTTACGGGGTAGGAATAGCGACGGGATAGGAAAGGGATAAGGATAGGGGTGGCGTATATAAAAATTATTTTGTGCTTTTCAGTGGGTCGGTTTTTTTAAGGCGGTTCCCTTTTTTAAACTAAAGGTTGGGGAGACTTACAAAACATACACACGGCCTTAGAAAACAGAGGCTGTAAACTTTCAACTGATTACTGAACCCACCAAATCGTGACTGCAAAATACACGTTTTATTGTATTTTTTACAGTATTGTGGATATTTTATTTTAGTAAGACGTTGCGTCGATTGTTGCTAGAATGTGATAATAGTAGTATTACATAAACTTACTGACACTTCATCAGTTTCTCTACAACATGTCGACCTAGGTATGCATGACCCTTTATATTTACTAACAAGACTGATGTAGCGACGAGACGCCGATTATTTTGCGCATGCGTACTAGTTCCCCTCTGACATTCAATGCTCACTATACTCAGCGAGATTTTTAGTAGCTTATGGATAAATAAACAGCACATCGTGAATTAAAAGCTCAAAAATAAATAGGAAATGGGGAACCAGTTCAAAAACGTGGCGGTCATAGCCTGCCTAAAAACATTTCTTTTCGTTTTCAACGTCGTGTTTTGGGTAAGTTTAATTTCAATGTTTATTTAATTTTTTCCATTTTTAAAAGGTAATAGGTACTTTTTTAAGTTTGACTGTTTGACTCAACATACCCACTATTTTATCGTGCATGCCATAAAAAAAAATTAATCGGCCGTCATTCATTAATCTTCTATTAGATTGATTTTTGCATCCAGCTGTCGTGCATTGAACGTAGATGTGTTTTCTGGGTAGGTACCTATTGATGAGTTTATCGTAATAAACAACAGTTGATCGAGTTTATTACCTATATCTATCTATCATTATTTAGAGATAGTTAGGTAGGTACCTAAAGTTCAGCCCCGGACTCAGTTTTCCCTGTTTCCCTTAGTTACGGGGTTCATATATTTGATTCAAGATCGGCACGTTTATTTCTGTAACATATTATAGCAAGGAAATAAAATAAAAGTTAGGTACCTTTTCTAAATAAAAACACCAATAAGTAGGTAGGTAATTATTACCCAAACAGAAATTTAAAAAACGCAAGTGCTTCGATAGAAATCCAAAGTGAAATCAGAACGTGCATGAAATATTTAATCCGTTGAGTATTGCTTGACAAAACACGTGCCTTTCAGTTCACAGGGCTCCTGCTGCTGCTGGTGGGGCTATGGGCCGAGTTCGACCTGCACAAGTACATGGAATTGTCGCCGGAGTTCTCGGGGACTGCTCCTCACGTATTGATCGGCATCGCCTGCCTCATCGTCCTTGTTAGCTCGATAGCATTCTCCTGCATCATCAAAGGCCAGCCAGTTTTACTTTACATTGTAAGCGTTATTTTCTATTTCTGGATTGTTGAGTGGACATGGTGGTTAGTCAACAGAACCTTCCATATGTTTCTCCTCCATTTTGCACAGTCAATCTGCTTAGAGTAGACCTACTCTTGTCGACCCTAATTGTTTAACACACTAACAATCATAATCTGAATCATAATGACGGATATTCGTAATCAATTGCTTCATATGCTCGATTAAAATTGTCTGCTCAACAACGTAACTAAATAACGCAATAAATGTTATTGAACTGTCAAAATGAAAGCCATGCTATTGATAGTGTGTTACGCAATCACACTGCTGATTCCAAATCCTGTGAAAATCTCGTTTTCTTCCAGTATGGTGGATTCCTTGCGTGTATCTTCATGATGGATGCAGGCGTGGGCGCCGCAACGGCGTGCTACCGGAACACCTTCGCCAAGAGTCTCCACGATGGCCTCACTCAAACCATCACCAACCATAATCCGCAAAAAACCAACTTCGACTTCGCACAAAAGAACGTGAGTGTGCGATTATTCCATTTCGGGAGTTATTCAAGTTTGATGCCCAAATCGGCTCCACCGCTAATTGTGATCCACCAGTGGATCAGATTGAGCGGATCAGATCGGAACAATTCCATTTAACTACTCCAGTAAGTATGTACCCTTACTCTACGGTAAAAAGAAATCTACATAGGCTAAACCTTGTCTGTTACATTGATCCCTAACGTTATTTTTATCACCTCTCTCCTCATCCTTAGTTAATTGCTTCTCTCTTGTATTCAGCGGCTAATTAACAAGTCTGTGCGCGTGTCTAACAGTTGCGCTGCTGTGGCGTATCTAACTACACGGACTGGATAAGGCTGTCACCACAGAAGGTGATCCCTATCTCGTGCTGCGTCGACCCCAACGAGTGCGTCACGGCTAATTACAGCGACGTTTTCCAACAAGTAAGTAACGTTTGAAAATGTTTTATAACAAATAACTGTCGTTTTGGATTGCCTAGGTAATATCACGGCAGTTTTCTCTGATGAGTCAGACAGAGGAACCCGAGGATGCCCATACACAGCTTCTCGAACACATGACCCGATTTTATTGTGATCGGCAGTCATTTGACTTAATAATAAGCCGAATTATTCACCTGAATTCTCTCCCCCATAAGTTCGATATTTTTGAGGATGATGCTTCTTGCGATAGTAAGTTACGTTATAATACCACCACCGGCATGTACATAATTATCCCACACCACTAGGCCAAATACTTTTTAATAGGAAATAAAAGACAATGATCACCACACTTGCTCACTGCCATTTTCTCAGCGATTGCTGTCCTAAGTCCTCTCCGTCAAATGCGTTGATGTAAGCAAAAACGCTTGCGAAGTAGTAATGTTTTCTATACCTAATGTGTTGTTTATAATACTTTGTGTCAGGGGTGCTACGCGGTGATCTCGGAATACTTGGAAAACAACATCGACCTAGTGATAGGCGTCGCCATCGGCACCGCTCTCCTCCCGCTCGTCGGCACTTTACTGTCGTGTTTCCTAGCCAGTTACATCAAGAAATCTAAATACGACGTAGTCAATTAACGACTTGATTACTCAACAATTACGACTTGTACGCGAATCTCAATTTTTCTAATCTCTTCTCGACTGACGCTATCCATGTTGGACATATTTGCATTTTTATTAATATTTAAAATAATATAAATTAAATATTTATTACAATTTATGTTTACATCTTTAATATTGTATTTAAAATCGATGTACTCTATAAATATTATATGCATAGTAAATTTTTAAATGTTATTAAACTTGAAGCAAAGCATTTCATTGTTTTATTTGTAACACTAAAAAAAACCAAGGGATCAATGCGAAAATATTTACTTTCCGATAATCTTATATCTATCAGAGTATACAGTCTTATGATAATTATGTACACTTGGGTAGTTTGCACCTTACAAACAAGAAACATAATAAAATTATTAATAAATGTATGTAAGTATCTGTCACAAAACTAGGAACAAGTTTGGAATATAATAACAACTTGTCATGTATATTGCAGACAACAATGTGGTAACTACTAACTTATTAATTGATCCAACAGATATTTGTCACTTAGTCACTATCAGAACTATTTTTATCATCCTTGGCTTCAGCAGCCTGTTCCTGCTTATAATGCCGGTATTCCGGCTTCAACTCCCACATGTTCTTGTGTGGATTCTTCAAGTTATAATTACATACTTCTTTCAAAATCTCTTTTAGGTACACAATGGGTTGTCTGGTAATCTGAAACAGAAATAGAGATCATAGCTTTTGATTGCACAATAATGCATAACAATTATTTTAAAATCAAAATCATTTGTATATTTTTAAGTAAAACATACTATTAAAATGTAGCAAACTAAGTTACTTTTCTTGCATTTTGTAAGCATATAAAATTTTATACCTATTGATTGCATCATTTTGTAACATAACAACAAGACAAAAACAAAGTTCTTTATGCATATTGTATTTTGCACTGCAACATACCTTTTGTAAGTCTTTAATGTTGTAATACTGATGCTTCTCAAATGCAGCAAATAGCATATTGAGAACTGCATCTTTGTCATCCCTGGCTTTCTTTCCTTCAGCCGTCTTCTTCTTCATGTAGTCAATCTGTAACAAATAATACATCTGTGATTAAGTTCTTGTAGATTACCAGCACAAAGTAGGTAGCAGTTGACTGGGCAAGTGTGTGCAACATTGGTTCATGCAATGCATGTAAATAGCAATGTGATTGACAACATGGAATAATTATAACATTTCATAATAGTGAATATTTGTTGCACATAACAATAATTCACAAAAATAAAACATATTTCTTAAAATGATTTGTGACTGATTGGCCGACCAATAGGAAGTCTTGCTTCTTGCTGACGCTTCACAAGAATAAACAACTCTCAAGACAACTTTTAAGACCCTCAATAAAGTTCACCACAGTAAAGTAAGCCACAGTGAATGTACCATTTATGATACAGAAAGACTGAAGTCAAGGGCCTATGTTGAGCAATAGATTGCCATGAGCTGCTTATGGTGTAGCAGCAGCTTCTTATTAATGAATGAACAAATTTAACATGAGAATAAAACAAAACTATGACATATTTGCATGAGGTCAATCATAGCAATTTAAACCATATTTATCATGACATAAAAGGCACATGCATAACAAAATAGATTATGAACTGGTTTTGTCTTACATTGTGTTTGTGGTCAGAAATTGGCTTGAAGTTCTGCACTATCCTGTCTAGTTGTTGCACCTGCCGCTGAGGCATAGAGGCCTTCCTTATAGACTCTGATTTCAGCTTGTAATAAGTATTGTCAGCATATGGCCTACATTCTAATTTCTGTACAATTCTGCCCTCCATGTAAAGCTTCTCCGATTCAGGTACCACTGAATCCGTGTTAGCTGCTGTAAAATAATAGTCAGCAAGTTAAGAGGTTGTCTATTCTTTGTTAGTCATTCATTGGCTAGCTTAGTAAAACATCAATCTGTAGTTTTATACAAATTTTTAAAATAACAATAACAAATGTATTCATAGTAGTTTAGCCAAGTATTACACTATACGTACGAATTGCATGAGAGAATACTCCTAGGGATTGTCTTGTTACATTCGACACGTCAAGACGATGTTCTTTTGGTATATTTTGTTCTCCAGGTTCCTTGAGGCAAAGTACAGCCTCAGACAGTGATAATTGCACCTGAGCTCTCTGACCTGGCGCTCGTGAGATCTTTAACTTCCCTACTTCGATATTTCCTTGTGCTTTTTCCCATTTGTTGGCAATATATTTAGGAACTTTAACGAGCCAAACTCCCCGGCCCGTATTTGATAAGTCCAATTCACGGTCTATATGGGGAACAGCCGGTGGAGTACTCATATTAATTTTGCACCTTTTACTTTCCAGTTATTTCTAAATAAATAGAGTTTATTGTACAATTAACCTACTTTAACTTTGACAAGTTTTGCAATATTTTCTTGACATGACAGTTTGACTTGACATTGGGCTAGGCGCACATAATGTACTAATATTAATTGCTGCTGGGGTGGACCACAGACATATAAAACAGTAGCAGACCAAACATTCGCTAAAAAATGCGTACCCATTACGCACACATAGAGAGTGTTGTCGATACAGGGCCGAACTAGGGCCGGTTGCCGGTATTATATAACGATATTGAAACGACCGATAATCTTACTGAAAATCCGCGAAAATCAATATTCTCTGGGTAAATGAAGTGTAGATTACTTATCAATAAAGTCTTAACGAATATAACCACCCATCTCTTCTCGTGGTTACTGTAAAAGGCGACTAAGGTAATATTTTAAGAAGACGGTGGGCGGCAGTCCTTTCACCTCCTTTTAACGGTATATTTACACACAGACCGTTGACGGGCATCAGTATCGGATAAAATAACTCTCCCTACAGTCATTAACCCGTATGCCCAGCTTGGTGGGACCTAGAGTTAAGGTGTTGGTATGCCTGAAAGCTAGCTTATAAATATATCAGGAATTTTGAAATAAAACAATGAATTTATTGAATATATACATATTTATTTTGTACTTTTTTAACTTTATTTATTTATATATTCTTTATTGTACACTACAACAATACAATAAACAAAAAATACACAATAATATATACAATAGGCGGCCTTATCGCTTTCCGCAATCTCATCCAGGCAACCATGGAATGGACAGGGGCATAAAATGGGGACGTTGTTGGTGCAAATAATGTGTTTACAATATACTAAAATAGATACACAGATATATACATATCCTAAATAATAGATACATATATACAAAATTTAAAACGAACGAAAATAAAAGCCTATACAGAGATTATTACAGTTTGGTACGAAAACAAGATCACAACGACAAGTAATGTTCTTTATTTTCATAATTTAAAAACTACTGGTCCTAAAATAATAATATGTACAGGTATACAAAAAATAAAATAATCTTAGGGCATCAAATAATACGTCCGCATCGTTGTCAATGGGAAAAGTGGCCAACAAAGGCTAACGGCTCGAACATAATAGGTTCCAATAAGATTGAAATATTTGCGCCATTTGAGGTTCAGTTTCAATCCTGGAGTTTCATGTTTTTAAATCCATGCATTCCGTAAACTTACATCCTTTGGAAACCTGGAAAGATATTAGTAAGCTCAATTATTACCTGCTGAATGAAATGTTAAAATTATGTGAGTAGCCTATACCGATTTATGTCCACCATCGTTCATATTATCCATCACACAGACAGGGTAACATAACCGGCTAATGAGACACAATTGATTTTCTATTGTAACGTATCACATGTGTACGCGCCGGGCCAGAGCGATTCTATAAATTTTATTATCATAGAATGTATGTTTACACTGGCAATCTGCGCTCTGCAGTATTTTCAAACTATGTCACCAAAAAATTTTGAAATATCGTAGAGTAAACCGAGTCTCTATTTGATAATTCCATAATAGGTAAATATTTTCCATACTATAAAAAATATCGTCTTTGTTGCCAAATCCGTCCCTGACTTCACAGCATATACAAAAACTTACCGATGAAAGGTCAATTCAGGTGTTTTGTGGTAGCTATCACTGTCACACTGGTACGCACAGCACTTTACCATTTTATTTTTGTGTAATCGTCCCAAACAATTAATTTTTCAAGTAATATTTCGCGGTTGAAACATAGAACGCGATTCAGGATAAATGTTGCATATCCAAATGGCGGCGCGGTACAGACGGGCTACGCGTCAAATTTTGTCTATGTGTGGGTCAGTGTGACAACAGGTGACAGAACGAGATACTGCTTTCGACTTGTCGCTTAGCAAAAAAAGGATAGAGAATCAAGTCCATCGACTATGGATTAATGTTTGGTCTGCTACTGTTTTATATGTCTGTGGGGTGGACATAGTTGTAAATGTTTAACATTTTCAACTTTGTCGCTGGCGATTTCAAAATCTCACGTCTAGTCAGTGTCCACACCACCACACACAGATTTTGAAATCGCTAAGGACATCATAAATCTACTGTCAAAATCTGTGGTGGATGGGCTAAGGTAGCCCGCGAAATCTATATTTATATCTATCTATTCTATATCTTCTATATCTATTCTATATATTATATTTATTACATAAAATAAGTCTGTAGACGAACTGTTTCTGTACATTCAAAATATTTCGAAAAAAATTAATTGGGGTGGTAAAGGATAATCAATATATTCCATTTTAATCCTTTTTGAAATTTTTGTCTGTTTGTCGGGTGTCGATATGTCGGGGTTTCTGATATCTTTTTAGATGTGTGAATAGATCAAGTATCACGTCAAAAGGACGAAACTAATATGGTTAACTTTTATATTAAAATATTATTTATAACTCGGAGTATAATTTAATATTTGTATCATCGCAATCGCTTCGCTCAATCAGTTTCTGTTTACTTCACTCCTGAGTTAGAAGTTCAGCCTTTGGAGTAAAATGATGAGAGCCTGACCTGTATTTTTTGGAATTCTATCTTATACTCCCTGAGATATAGATATAAGTAGGTAGCCAATATAATGCAATTAACAGATACCAATACAGGGCCTGAAATCACTATGACCAATTAACGATTCCTTACTCGTAACCACGTCAATCACACACAAAATCTGCTAATATCGTATTAATAATATCGAAAAATTGTCTTAGAACATACATAATAATTATAACATTTCGATTCCTTACCGTTACATTGGTTTATAAAAAACACGATATTGACGTAGTTTGAACGTAGTAAGATTCCGCGGGGAATCATTATAACCATACAGAATTGGGGCCCTGGAGGACTTTTCCACCATCATCCTCCTGCCAAAATACTCAATTTTCTTCCATATATCCCTAGTTCACATCTCTATCTATCGGCCGGCCATCTCAGTGTTCGCTGTATAGGAAAACCTAGCCATATCATCTCTTTTTTCTTTTTTTTGTATCGGTTTCATTTTGACAGTTCAACAATATTTATTGCGTTATTTACGTTGTTGAGCAGACACATTTTTCTAACATATGAAGCAATGGTTTAGCCATCTGTTTCAAAACGAAACAGATTATGATTAATCGTGAGTTACGCAATTAGGGTGCTGATCTAGGCAGCTCTGTTCTGTTTTTTAGGGTTCTATACCACAGAAAAATAAGGAACCCTTATAGTAGGTATCATAAAGGATCTGTCAAGATCCTTTTTCTCAAGAACGCATGGAGGGATCAAGTTGAAATTAATATCAACTATGTAGGTAGGTCGGGCGGGGTAAATATAAAACACCCAACATTTCGGATAAAAATAAGACACGATTGTAATTCCGTAGAATAAGACTTAAAAAGAACCTTATTGTATTCGAAAATATGCTTTATGTGTAATGCGATAAGACACAAATTTTTAAACTTGTTACTCATTGGGTTGAAGACTCTTACAGACATTCTGTTAAAAAAAAACTTTACAAGGTTTTGTATGTTTGCGTCTTGTATACTGTCATCGGTAGGCAGATACGTTGCTGATTGCTGTTGTGATTACCAAATAATTTAAACCGAAAAACAAACAAAAAACACAAACCAAAATTGCATGTTGATATTTTTTTTTATTTATTTAAAATATTAATGTTAACATTTTTTTGTTGAATTTAATGAAAAGCTACCCCATTGTCTTCTTATTGCCCTTATATTTGAAAAACACGCAAGGTATAAAAGTTTAAAGATGTTATTTTTTTTTACTTCTGAGTCTTATATTTTCCCTATTACTGATGAAAACAATGAAACACATACTTTGTACACAAAACGACATAACTAGGCCAATTATCTTCAATTTAATGTTATAATGAGAAAGGTACCAATGCAAAGGATATAAGCTGTTCTAAGACTCACTAAATAATCTTTAACAGCGTCAAAAATGTAAAGATTTATTTTTCGTCTCATATTTACCTCGCCTGACCCTATACGGTCCCTTGCAGCTCTAAATAAATCAAGCTTCTAAGTCAACGCAATAAAAAATACGGCCATTTATGCGACATAAATGTTGATACCTATTCGCATATAAATCAAAACCAATGGGGTACCTAAGTAGGTACCCCATTGGTTTTGATTTATATGCGAGAAGGGAAGTCCCTTTGACCTAAAATCATGAAATTTATCAAAAAGCAGTCTGTTCTTGGGATAAATTCATCCGAACTACGGAACTTTTCATTTTGCGTGGTCCGAAACGCACTTAGCTGTTTTTTTTTTAAATATGGGATTTCATTACAAAATAATAGTTACAAAATACATTTACCTTCATTTGCATCAATTTCATCGATAGGAGACACAAAAGAAATACGAAAAATAATTCCAATCAAAAATAAATGTGTACGGCAAAGCATCATGTCCCGATTACAAAAGTATAGCAACACATTAATTTATCCATATCTATCTATATTTTCTATCTATATCTTCTTTATCTATTCTATATCTATCTATACATATTATAATAAATCTGTAGACGAACTGTTTCTGTACACTCAAAATATTTAGAAAAAAATAGTTGGGGTGGTAAAGGATAATCAACATATGCCATTTTAAATTTAGGACAATATTACTATGATATTACGTAATTTGAACTAACAAAAATTTTTAGCATTACTTCAAACAGTCATTCACTTTTTTATTATCTAATAAATATTTATATTTCGTTGGCAAATTTTCTGTCTAAAAACTACTATTTAGAAAGGAAAAAAAACGAGACAAACACAATGCAGCCGTGTTACAACTTACAAAAAAAGTATTATTAGGGACCTAATTTTTTGGGTCCTTCACAATATTTTTAATGTTGGCAATTTCATATTTCTGCCCCGGGTACCTGTCCTACATTGGCCAATACAAAGTTGATACCCCCTGATCTAAATACGACGTAGTCAACTAACGACTTGATTACTCAACAATTACGAATTGTACGCGAATCTCAATTTTTCTAATCTCTTCTCGACTGACGCTATCCATGTTGGACATATTTGCATTTTTATTAATATTTAAAATAATATAAATTAAATATTTATTACAATTTATGTTTACATCTTTAATATTGTATTTAAAATCGATGTACTCTATAAATATTATATGCATAGTAAATTTTTAAATGTTATTAAACTTGAAGCAAAGCATTTCATTGTTTTATTTGTAACACTAAAAAAAACCAAGGGATCAATGCGAAAATATTTATTTTTTCGATAATCTTATATCTATCACAGTATACAGTCTTATGATAATTATGAACACTTGGGTAGTTTGCACCTTACAAACAAGAAACATAATAAAATTATTAATAAATGTATGTAAGTATCTGTCACAAAAAGTTTGGAATATAATAACAACTTGTTGTGTATATTGCAGACAACAATGTGGTAACTACTAACTTATTAATTGATCCAACAGATATTTTGTCATTTAGTCACTATCAGAACTATTTTTATCATCCTTGGCTTCAGCAGCCTGTTCCTGCTTATAATGCCGGTATTCCGGCTTCAACTCCCACATGTTCTTGTGTGGATTCTTCAAGTTATAATTACATACTTCTTTCAAAATATCTTTTAGGTACACAATGGGTTGTCTGGTAATCTGAAACAGAAATAGAGATCATAGCTTTTGATTGCACAATAATGCATAACAATTATTTTAAAATCAAAACCCTTTGTATATTTTTAAGTAAAACATACTATTAAAATGTAGCAAACTGAGTTACTTTTCTTGCATTTGTAAGCATATAAAATTTTATACCTATTGATTGCATCATTTTGTAACATAACAACAAGACAAAAACAAAGTTCTTTATGCATATTGTATTTTGGACTGCAACATACCTTTTGTAAGTCTTTAATGTTGTAATACTGATGCTTCTCAAATGCAGCAAATAGCATATTGAGAACTGCATCTTTGTCATCCCTGGCTTTCTTTCCTTCAGCCGTCTTCTTCTTCATGTAGTCAATCTGTAACAAATAATACATCTGTGATTAAGTTCTTGTAGATTACCAGCACAAAGTAGGTAGCAGTTGACGGGGAAAGTGTGTGCAACATTGGTACATGCAATGCGTGTAAATAGCAATGTTATTGACCACATGGAATAATTATAACTTTTCATAATAGTGAATATTTGTTGCACATAACAATAGTTCACAAAAATCAACCATATTTCTTAAAATGATTTGTGACTGATTGGCCGACCAATAGGAAGTCTTGCTTCTTGCTGACGCTTCACAGGAATAAACAACTCTCAAGACAACTTTTAAGACCCTCAATAAAGTTCTTCTACACCAATCCCAGCCACAGTGAATGTACCATTTATGATACAGAAAGACTGAAGTCAAGGGCCTATGTTGAGCAATAGATTGCCATGAGCTGCTTATGGTGTAGCAGCAGCTTCTATTAATGAATGAACAAATTTAACATGAGAATAAAACAAAACTATGACATATTTGCATGAGGTCAATCATAGCAATTTAAACCATATTTATCATAACATAAAAGGCACATGCATAACAAAATAGATTATGAACTGGTTTTGTCTTACATTGTGTTTGTGGTCAGAAATTGGCTTGAAGTTGTTCACTATCGTGTCTAGTTGTTGCACCTTCCGCTGAGGCATAGAGGCCTTCCTTATAGACTCTGATTTCAGCTTGTAATAAGTATTGTCAGCATTTGGCCTACATTCTAATTTCTGTACAATTCTGCCCTCCATGTAAAGCTTCTCTGATTCAGGTACCACTGAATCCGTGTTAGCTGCTGTAAAATAATAGTCAGCAAGTTAAGAGGTTGTCTATTCTTTGTTAGTCATTCATTGGCTAGCTTAATAAAACATCAATCTGTAGTTTTATACAAATGTTTAAAATAACAATAACAAATGTATTCATAGTAGTTTAGCCAAGTATTACACTATACGTACGAATTGCATGAGAGAATACTCCTAGGGATTGTCTTGTTACATTCCACACGTCAAGACGATGTTCTTTTGGTATATTTTGTTCTCCGGGTTCCTTGAGGCAAAGTACAGCCTCAGACAGTGATAATTGCACCTGAGCTCTCTGACCTGGCGCTCGTGAGATCTTTAACTTCCCTACTTCGATATTTCCTTGTGCTTTTTCCCATTTGTTGGCTATATATTTAGGAACTTTAACGAGCCAAACTCCCCGGCCCGTATTTGATAAGTCCAATTCACGGTCTATATGAGGAACAGCCGGTGGAGTAGTCATATTAATTTTGCACCTTTTACTTTCCAGTTATTTCTAAGTAAATAGAGTATAATGTACAAATATTATCCTACTTTAACTTTGACAGGTTTTGCAATATTTTCTTGACATGACAGTTAGATTTGACATTGGGCTAGGCGCACTAATAATAATAATTGCTGCTCGGGTGGACAAAGTTGAAAATGTAAATGTTTAACATTTTCAACTTTGTCGCTGGCGATTTCAAAATCTGATGTCTAGTCAGTGTCCACACCACCACACACAGATTTTGAAATCGCTAAGGACATCATAAATCTACTGTCAAAATCTGTGGTGGATGGGCTAAGGTAGCCTGCGAAATTCCAAATAGAAAGTAAAAACGAGAAATTGTCCGGCAAAAACAGAATTTCTTTTCTCTGACATGGGGTTAGTATTAGTACCTACCTATGTAATACATACTAATTGTTACTACACACGCAGTGACTTGTCGCCGGCTATTTAAAAACGTCCACACTAAAACAGCAATCTATATCTTCTATCTATCTATATCTTCTTTTATATCTATCTATACAATGTATATGTATAGTATACATATTATATCTTATCTTCTATTACATATACTAGATCTGTAGACGGACTGTTTCTGTACATTCAAAATATTTCGAAAAAAATTAATTGGGGTGGTAAAGGATAATCAACATATGCCATTTTAATCCTTTTTGAAATTTTTGTCTGTTTGTCGGGCGTCGATATGTCGGTGTTTCTGATATCTATTTAGATGTGTGAATAGATCAAGTATCACGTCAAAAGGACGAAACTAATATGGTTAACTTTTATATTAAAATATTATTTATAACTCGGAGTATATTTTAGTCTTTGTTTCATCGCAATCGCTTCGTTCAATCAAAAGATATGATCAATTGAAAGTATTCAAGAATTTAATTACGTGATGTTGAAACACGTAACGACATCTATTGGCGCGAAACGGTACTAACGAATACAATATGCAAAAAAAATATTTTAATAAATAACACGTCATTCTCATAAAGGTTACTGTGTCTGCGTTATTTCAAAAAGTAATGATACTGATTACTAAAATCGCTTTCCGTTGGTGGTTGATTCCCACGAATCAAAAAAAGGTAAAAGAATTTCAAATAAAAAGTGGTGATAATAATAATTGATGTGGTGTTTTGAGTCAAAAAGAATGCAAAGTGAGATAAATATTTATTAGTTTTAAAAATAACAACTTTACAGAATCAATACAAATAGAGGGGAAGAAATCTCACAAAAAAATAAAATTTTAATAAAAGTCTCAGTGACACCATCTAGCGTAATATAGCAAAATTATTGCGGCTATGAGGAACATCTTCATAGAAAATCTTAATCTTGAGCGTCAGTAACGCCATCTAGGTTTGAATAGCAAACATACGAAGAGAACAACAGTTGTTCTCTTCGTATTACTTGATTATGCCTGTTTTATAGATTTCTATCGAAAATACGTATATCCGAGAGGCGAGGTCCAAAATCCGTAGATCCATGGATAAATCCTTATAAAGTAATGATACTAATTACTACAATCGCTTTCCGTTGGTGGTTGATTCCCAAGAATCAAAAAAAGGTAAAAGAATTTCAAATAAAAAGTGGTGTTATAATAATAATTGATGTGGTGTTCTGAGTCATAAAGAATACAATGTGAGATAAATATTTATTAGTTTTAAAAATAACAACTTTACAAAATGAATACAAATAGAGGGGGAGAAATCTCATAATAACTCAATTTTTAAATTATAAACAATGGGGTTTTAACCAATTTATCAAAAACTATTTTAATTTGAAGATTGGGACGAAATAAGTAACAGAAAAATAATATTGTCATTCAAAATATTAATGCATTTGTTTACACAGAAAACTGACGTCATACCCACAGAGCAATAAAATGGCGTCCACTGCATCCAGCAGCGTTTTCGGCAAATTACGCGCGAAATATGAAAATGTAAAATTTAAATGCATTTTTATGGCACTAATCGATTCAATGCAAATTTTGTTTTTTTTTGTGGTTTATTAACTATCATTTTAGAATCTAATTAATACACTTTTTCAAAAATGGGTGTGATACCCTATTATGGACACATACCTACACACATATAAAAGTAGTATTCATCCTAAAGTAGGGTATAATTTATTAGGAGGTTTGGGAGTAAATAGAGTAGTAAATTTTCGTGATGTTAGTTTTCGAGGTAGGGGGTTTCATGGAGGTCCAGTGACGAAAATCAGGAAATAAAAATCCAAAATTACGGCCATAACTACTGGTGGATCTGAGTAAATAGGTTGGTTTTCACACGGACAACTGTAGGTATGTCGGTGCTCTTTCGAGCTTAATTTATTTATCTATTTGATATCTCCAACAAAGGATACACAGCTAGCAGCTAGCAGGTATCGAACTATCCTGTGTTGAGCTAGATAAGCACGTTGTAGTGTGCGTGTACAGACCCCCTAATTATCAGAACTTTTCTTTATTTGAGTCAATAATGGAAGATGCCCTAGCGAAACTTGCTTCCAGTAATAAAGCCGCAATTATCTGTGGTGATTTTAATATCAATATTTTGGAACATAATTCAAATAGCAGTAGATTACTAAGCCTTTTTAAATCTTTCAATTTATCGAATGTTTTTACAGAACCGACTAGAGTAACTCCAACTTCTGCTACTTGTATCGATAATATTTTCTGCGATTGTGAATATGTAGAGAAAGCTATCGTAAATTATCTGCCGTCTGATCATAGTGGACAAACGGTAAAATTTAGGTTTAGAACACCTTTGCAAAAAGTGCAAATACAATTTAGACCAATAACGACGGGCAAATTAAATAAATTCAAAAGTACCCTATACAATAAGTTAAATGTTCTGAGCGTTAATAATATGGGCGATGCAAATAAATTGTATGAGGATTTCTTCTCAGTAGTGCACACCGAATTTAGTAAAACTTTAGAAAAGAAAACAAAAAATATTTGCCCACATTTTGTATTTAGTGACTGGGCTACTAGAGGTATTAGGATAAGTAGGGATAGACTGTTCGAGCTGTATGGCCTTAAGCCTTACATTAACACCGAAACTTTCAACAAGTATGTTGCTACATATTCCAAAATTTTTAGAAATACCTGCAAGTTAGCTAAAGCCTTGTACATTAGCAACAAGATCAAATCAGCAGAGAATAAAATAAAAACAGTTTGGAAAGTTATAAATAAAGAAACTAGTTCGAAAAAAATACGTAATACGCATTATACATTGGAGACTTCGCGTGGTGCCATAAACTCTAACATAGAAGTAGCTCAAGAATTTGTGAAATTCTTTACTAATATACCATCTAAAACGACGGAAGCTTTAAATTCGTCCCCCGATGTCTCAATTGATTTATTAAGAGCGAACGTTCCAGGCTGCCCGGTTGAATTTCAATTTAAGCACATAAACCCTATGATAGTCTTAAAATCTTTTCGGCAAATCAAAATCAAATTGACCGAAGATCTATGGGGAATGTCTATAAAAGTTTGTACATCCATAATCGAGACCATAGCACCATACTTAGCTTTAATATTTAATTTGTGTGTGGATCAAGGAGTCTTCCCGGATTTAATGAAATATAGTAAGGTTATACCATTATTCAAAACTGGGGACAGCAAAGACGCCAATAATTATAGACCAGTGTCCGTGCTGCCGGTATTCAGCAAGGTGTTCGAAAAGATAATGCTTAATCAAATGCTTAATCATTTTAACACCAACAAAATCTTACACGGTCAGCAATATGGCTTCACCAAAGGACGTTGTACAACTGACGCCGGTGTTACCTTGTTAAAACACATATTTACAGCTTGGGAGGAGGCCCAGGATGCCATTGGAATATTTTGTGACCTCTCCAAGGCATTTGATTGCGTTAATCACGAAACCTTGCTCTTAAAACTTGAGCATTACGGACTAGGTAAACTTGCGCTCAGTCTAGTAAAATCTTATTTAAGTGATAGACAGCAAAAAGTTCATATAAATGGTGTCAATTCAATTGGTTTAAAAATAAAAATGGGTGTTCCACAAGGCTCAATATTAGGTCCTTTCCTCTTTTTAGTATATATTAATGATCTACCCCATTTATTAAAAAAACAACCACAAATGGTGTTATTTGCTGACGATACATCTTTAATTTTTAAAATAAATAGACGTGCATCAAATCTGGACGACGTAAATAACGCCCTACTGCTGATACAGAATTGGTTCACTGCTAATAATTTAGTATTAAATGGCAAAAAAACGAAATGCATAAGATTTGCTTTACCAAATGTCAAAAGTACTGACTGTGACATAGTATTGAATAAAGAGAAACTAGAATTCGTCGATCAAACTGTTTTCCTAGGGATCACGCTCGACTCAAGGCTACAGTGGAGTCCTCATTTAACAGCTCTTGCAGGACGGCTAAGTTCAGCAGCTTATGCTGTGAGAAAAATCCGTCAATTCACAAATGTAGAAACCGCGAGGCTAGTCTATTTCAGTTACTTTCATAGTATCATGTCTTACGGTATTTTACTATGGGGACGGGCTGCAGATATCGAGTCTATTTTTATTCTGCAGAAAAGAGCCATTAGAGCAATATATGGCCTCCGTAGGCGGGATTCTCTAAGAGAACTGTTCAAAGTTATTAATATCATGACGGTACCTTGTCAATATATCTATGAGAACATCATGTACGTCAGGAAAAATCTAAATCTTTTCAGTAAAAGAGGTGAAAGACACACCATTAGGACTAGAAATAGGGACCAATTAGTTCAACCAGGCTTCAGACTGGCTAAAGTAGATTCATCCTTCATGGGGTACTGTTTAAAATTTTACAATAAAATACCTCCCCACATACTCCAATTGAATGAAACGAAATTTAAATCTTGTATAAAACGCACACTATGCAGCCATGCTTATTATAAGTTGGGGGATTACATCGCTGACAAAAATGCTTGGCTAAACGTTGCTTGTCCTGCTCCACAAGGTACCTTAAACTAAATTGAATAGCATTTGTAAACATTGTTGGAGCTGCTGAAGACTGTAAAAGCTAGATACATTTGCATTGTATAAATTCAACCTTTTAGTATTGTATAATTGCATAGCATACGTGTGAGCACTATGTCCTTACTATATAGCTAACATTTACAGGGTACGTCTTTCATTGACTTGAATGTGCCCTGGCAGCTGAGAGTATGTCATGCTCACTCAAATGTCTCACTGGTGGTGGCGTGTGTGTTGGATCATTAAGTTCCCTTCAAAATGGTTGAGCTGAATGGTGCTGATCCATACGTCATGTTCGTGAACGGGCGCCGCCAGTAGGGACTGGTCATCTCTTAGCTCCCACGGCTTATTTTAATTTCTAAATTGTTAATTTATTTTTGTTTTAATTACGGACGCTTTTAATGTGCACGTCTTTTTACATCGTTCTCACATTGACAATTTCAACATAATGATGTAACCAACTGTTTGTAATAATATCATGATTTTAAAAGAGTGTCCATGGAGTTTCTTGCCCGTTCTTCTCCATAGGTACCTACGCTTTGGAATGGGCAACTAGCTTCATCTTTCTACCTCACCGACCTTGACAATTCAAAAGTGCCTTTAATTGGTTTATTTGAAATAAATGCTTTGAGTTTGAGTTGAGTTTGACAGATACAATAGAAATCACAATAATTATAATATTGACAATTTAATAGTTTTTTGCCTGGTTTTGAAATTTTTTTTTCAACAGCGCTCTTAATTTGAGTAGGTAATGACCGACGTTACGGGCTTAATGTAACATTCGCAGCGAGCATATCGTTACACCGAGTGCTAAAATCAGTGTTGCTCGCTCGCATGTTTTGCCGTACTGACTGCACGAATGCTCGCTTGGTAACATGTAAGGTGCATTTTGCCCCGTGACGCCGGTCAGTATCCACCTTCACAGCGTGATCTTTCTGCATCGTGAAAACGCCGCGGTCCCAAGGGCCGTTAACTGACAGGTGGCGCCAGGTATTACTGTACTGCTACCTGTCGAGGCCTATCGCAGTCCGTGTCGAGCATTCCCACTGCTGTGGTTTTGTTCAGTGGTCAACATTTGATAAATAAAGCTAAAAGACACGCGCCTGTACGGGCCGAGACAGGCGCCCGCCCCCGCGCTGCGTCACCCCGCGCCGGCGACGACTGGCCACCGGAGACCTCATCGGCATCGTATGTTCCCACGGCCTATCGGCCTAGCTTGGCCCGGTCTGGCCTGTGAGAAAGCGGGCCGTGGGAACGTGGAATAACGCTTCAGCACACTCAACCAGACGCGCAGTCGATTAGTTGAGTATCTACGGCAGGTGCACATATATTATAAAATGAGCCTCGACCAGGCGCTTTGATTTAAATTTATCCTCAAAAATCTGAGTGAGACTTCGTCGCATTAACATTGTAGACCCTGAAGACGCAGTGACTGCATTCGAAAGTTGTGGTAGGTTCCTACCAGGCTAGATCGGAAGATTCTTTCTTTTTAATGGAGGAGTGGTACCTACACCATCTGAGCGACACAATATTGTTTTCCGACATGCACGCGAACTAAGTCGCGGGCACAGCTGGTAATGAATAAAATGTAAAACGTTCATCCCCCATTTTCTTCTTCTTCTTTTTTCTTGAAGCACTTATGACGTGTCTCCAACGCGGTCTTTTGCAGTGTCACAGTATGGACCGCTCATTGGATGCTATACAGTTACCTCCTTATGATACTTACCTATTAATTACAAAGTAATGGTATGCCTGTTTTTTTGTTGAAAGATCGTGCTTTTTGTGTTTGTGTTCTCACACTAATTTAGTGAGGATCATAAACCAACTAGAGAGAGAAGCTACTTGGACTTGGCATCTACTCTAAAAAAACCGAACCCTTAACTTGGTCACAAATTCGCGACTAATCACCACATTGACTGGCCACATTTGCTGCCACCACAGACTTAAACAGTTATATGTCTGTGGCTGCCACTCATTGTTGATCTCGAGATTTTTTTTCTATAAATAAATTCAATCAGACTGTTATGTTAGTCAATAAGCTATAGTGTTAGCTACTTTACTCTAAGGTTAGCTGTGGTGTTAGTATTAGGCCACATTCCGAATTAGAAAAATAGTCAGCGGTCACATCAATAATTTTTGTCAACAATATGGAACGCTCGTGAACTCATAGCAGCGCTCACTCAATGTTAAAAACCTATTTACATCATATAAAACTGGTATACACCACAAATTTCGTCTTCTTATTTGGTTGGGTGGCGACTCTAGCCAGAAGCACTCTAACTAAGTTAGTTACAGATATGATACGATTCAAAACAAAACAGCACAACTGTCATTTATGACAGTGCTCACGGTGATATCAGTATTACGCATGGTCAGCGTTATCGCATTAACGTTATCGCGCTCACACCAATTCGGAACGAGTGTGAGCACGCTCAAATCGATATTATCATAACTCGGAACGTAGCCTTAGTATGTACTTTTTCCATGCTGGTATTTCGCTGTAGATTCAAAAGTAAAAACGTCAGTCAGATGTGTCAGTCAATCAGTCAATATTTTCAGTATATTACAAAATACTCTGTGGTCAGTACAGTACTGTATGGATAAATGCCACTGTTGTCAGATTCGTCGATATGATTTTTTGTAAAAAAAGTGTTTTAGTTTAGATTTCTGTGATCTACGTATGTGTTTGTGCTCAAGATGTTTTACAATTATTACTACATTTCATAACTTTTCTTTCGCAATAGAGTAATGTGAAATCATGTTTGGATACAGTAAAGAGGCAGTAAGAGTGAAAGTCAAGGTTTGTATTGTGTTGATCAATTACTTTTAATAAATTAAAAGTGGAACATCTGTTTCGTTCAATAGTGATCAGTGATCATCAATTTAATACAAATATTACTACTCTGTTTACTACATAGACAGGTTCTATGTTTCTAATTAACTTGAGTATCAGTAATCAATATCTGGGAATTCCACTAGTAAAAGTATGTCAGAAGAATCCATTGTTTGGAACAAAATTATGAAAGTTTCTATTAAAGTGAGTCTGTGTATGCTGCTTACTGAACAAATTATTTTGCGTGTGTGTGTTTTTTATTATTATTGTATTGATTCAATATGCAAAGATCTCCCCTGAATTAATAAGCAATTTTTTCATAGAAATGTGAAGGTAAGCTTCAGCCTGAGTTGAGGAAGTTTTCAGTTGACCCTCAAATAACATCTCTGGAAGTGTTACAAAGCATTTTGGTGAAAGCATTTGATATCAAGTCAGATTTTACACTATCTTACCGAACTGCTGATGATTATGGACAAGAAATATATTTACCTCTTCTCTCTGACTGGGATCTGGATGCAGCTTTTCTTAAGTAAGTTGTATTCCATACATTAGTAATAACTTATAGTACTTCTAAGTAAAGGTTGGAAAACAATTGGGAATTTACAGTACAGTGGTTTAATTGATAATAAGATGTTGAAGGTGGTCGGTGGAGCCTCACTCTGAAACCCTAACCACCCTAGCTTGAGTGTAAGACGGGCATTGCTAGTATGTTAAAATAA
The DNA here is from genome assembly GCA_947359405.1 of Antitype chi. NCBI lineage: Eukaryota > Metazoa > Arthropoda > Insecta > Lepidoptera > Noctuidae > Antitype > Antitype chi. Next base: position 7,716,430 of record OX375813.1, on the reverse strand, counting down.
TATGTTCAAAGAAAACTGACTTTTGCAGAATAAACTCTATTTTTCCTATCAGCGCTATTTTACATACTAGAAAGCCTCAAATGACCAGATTCATTGTAAAAATAATGATGAATATTTGCATTGACTGCCAAATAATTTAAACACTCCACATTTTCAACATTTATTTTGCTACCAATTTCAGGGCACATAATATAGCCCTCAATCAAAGGTCAGAACCATGTGTACAGCTAAAAGTGGATATGAGACCGTTTGCGGAGGCCTCAGAGGACTGGGAGCCACCAAGTGTGAGTCAGGCTGCTCCAATGGTTAGCCAGAACTACAAGGAGCAGCCTACTGTGGCTCCGGCACAGCAACAGACTGAGAAACAGGAAGTTCAAACAGGCTTGCAAGGAATGATCATGAACCAGGTATTTTTGCTACAGATTTTGACTAGATAATTTATCTTCTTATTACTAGGAATTTGGTTTGCTAATTACAAGTTTCAGGTCAGTGGCATGCAAATTTTTTAACATTGCACTTTGTCCCAACAACTTGGTCCGACGGACTGGAGTAACCCAAACCATTTTAGTATTCTACTAGGCTAAATACTAGTCTTCTTCTTTTCGTTTCGATGTACACTCTACCTGCAAAATTGCATGGATATGTTATGGATCAAGGTTGCTTATACTTTTTGGGCCACGTTTATTGCTATGTCAGAGGCATTGTTCAGAACATCAAGGGTGCAGGTGAATGGACATTTGGGACTCTCGATGATGTCGACTCGCAGGTGGGGTATAGCATAGACTGCTCAGTAGCACCATACTCTTCTCTGGGTGTTGGATGAATCAATAATGCCCCATTTAGTGAGATAATGTTTACAGCATCCTACTTGAGTGCGCAATCGATTTAGTGCCTCAGAAAGATGTTTGAATTTCTTTGCCATTAATACGATAAGAAGAAGTGGTGTGATCGTAGAGGGGGTGTCGGCAATCGGATTCTTTTTTCCAGTGCGCAAGCAGACGTCCCTTCGTTCGGCAAATGATGCTGTAGTGGCACTACAGAAAAATACTTCGCAACAAATATCTAAAAACACAAAAAGAGAAGTGGCGCCATCTACAATGCCACAGGCGAACTACGCAAGACTCAGGTCACACAAAATCCTGCATCGCGCAATCAGAGTTTACCGCGCGACTCGCATAGGTACAACATCCCGACATCAACTGTTGTGCAGTACCCCACCAGACACAAGACACGTCTGGTCGGAGAATCCTCCCTTTTCCATAGAGTATGAGTGAACTTTACACCCTGTTCCTCATACCCCTATAATACTATACCAGGCCACTCAGAAAGTATTACGAATAAAAGTGGTTATGTATGAGAGACTGGCCAGTTATAATCAATCTATTTTGAATTTAAGATTAAATAATCTGACATCTGTATGATCTGACGTTCCAATTTAAAAATTTCCCTCCACATTGTTTGCGAGCTAATTTAAATTAACGTGTCTCATAAAAAATCTTTTTCCAAAAAAAAAACAACCGACTTCCAAAAAAACACTACAAAGTGAAAAATAACTTTAATTTCGGAAGTCGGTGTCTTTGGAGCTGTATTTGAATTTTTTGTCACCGCCTTCCGAAAGCTGGTGTAAGCAATAAACAGACATGCGATTTCGGCAATCCCAGTCCATTTGCTATCATTTATTGAGGAGTTCCGTTGCCTATCTCCGAAGTTCTTCATCAGATCTTCACCAAATTGAAATGGGACCACTACGAGAAAGTACTCTTCCAAAAAATAGCTAAATCGCTTCGTGTGCCTATAAAATTAGAAGAGTTCTCTCTATTTCTCCAGGATCCCATCATCAGATCCTGACTTGATGATCATGGGACCACCTGGGAAGTATACCCTTTCAAACAAAAAAAACAAAATCCAAATCGGTCCAGCCATTTTCGAGTAATCGGGGAACATACATAAAAAAAAGAAAAAAAAAAAAAGAAAAAGGTTCCGACGAATTGATAACCTCCTCCTTTTTGAAGTCGGTTAAAAAAATAGATCTGTGCCGGGAATATTTTCGCGCTATGATTTTTTACCAAATGGCAGGCCCTTCTAAGGCAACCGTGTATCGTTGGTATAATGAATTCACGTAACGGTGGAGTTTCTTGCCCATTCTTCTCCATACGAAACTACATTTTGGAAGGGGCGACTAGAATCAATTCTATTTTAATGTAAATGTTGACGTTCAAAAGTGCCTTTTATGTGCCTATTTGAAATAAACGCTTTGACTTTGACTTTGAAGCGTGGTCGACTAACTTTGGGGGTTGAAGAAAGAAGTGGTCGCCCTTTGACGGCTGTTACGGAAGAAAAGGAATACCACATTAGGAATTTCCTGTAATGATAGCAGTGTTTGTGATAAATAAAAAAACGTACAGTAGTAATAAAATAATAATCCATGACAATAGGCGAGTTACGTATCAAAAGACTCAGCACATCCTGCAGGTTGGATCGGGAAGCCTTCACGAAATTCGACACGTGCATCTTCGCGTGAGGAGGATAGTTTCACGCTGGGTGCCGCACAACCACTCCGATGCTCAGAGGCAGGCCCGGTTGGAATGGTGACGTGATATGTATGTAAACAAATTTGAAGCAGGCTCGTCTCGACGCGTTTACGACATCATTACAGGTGATGAGTCTTGGATTTATCAATACGATCCGGAAACGAAGCGCCAGTCGACGGTTTGGGTGTTTCAAAACGAATAAACGCCTGCCAAAATGAAGCGATCTAGAAGCAGGGGGAAGATTTTGATCGCGAGCTTTTTCAATTTGATTGGCTACTTGGTGTCAATTCCTTTACGGAACCAAAGAAGCATCAACGCTGAATGGTGTACTACCAAACGCTTGGCAGAAGTTTTCTCTGTTGTGGGCAACAAGCGACCAAACACAGGGCTCCGCGGGCTACTGCTCCAGCACGACAACGCGCCTCCGCACACCGCGCTCAAAACTAGGGACTTCCTGGACAGCACGACGGTCAAACTCCTGGGTCACCCTCCTTACAGCCCTGACCTGGCACCGTGTGACTGCTTTTTATTCCCGAAAATAAAAAATCAGCTCATAGGCTACACAATTTTCGTCGCCGGAAGATGCGCTGTCAGCGTTCGAGCAGGATGTAAACGAGATGTCTGCGTCGGAATGGAAAAAGTGTTTTGAAAACTGGTTCAGACGCATGAAACTTTGTATAGAGGCTAGTGGAGAGTACGCACAAAACCCTGGTCGCTAGTTTGGGTGTTTACTTTGCAAAGTAATCTCTTGATATTTATGGTGTCGTAAGCTGCCGAGAGGTACAAAAATAAGATCTGGAGGGTTTACCTGGTTTCGGAAGTCCTACGCTTTTGTTTTATTTTTCGAAAGTTTGGGAATGTTTGCGGTTACCATGCATTAAAACAAGTAGGCTTACAACTATAGTGATAAGTGCAACAGCTAAATTGGTATTATTTTTGTAAACTGCCAGGATTTGAAAATTCCATAATCAGGAAACTAAATAAGGCTCTTGTCATTATGATGCATATCCATTTTGAAGCATGCAGTTTTGCAATCATGCTTAAATGAATTAAAGGATGGATGATAATGGATTGTATCCTGACTGATATCTGTGTGGTTACACTATCAAGGACACCTACTGAAAATAGTTTGATGATATCAGTTACTAAAGCATTCTGATTTTCTCATTATCGGCAAACCAAGATCCAAGCCACTTCTTGATTCTGCTAATTAGTAAAAGTAACTAGCACTGCCATATCTTCACCTTCTCCTTGGGATGCTTACGATAAACAGCAGAAGGTAGAATTGACCACCTTTAATTGGTGACATCATTGATTGTTATTGTTAGTGCATGCAAGCATAAATACAAGTTTTGTTTCCTAGGTTGAAGGGAGTTTTTCTGTTAGGAAATTACCAGTTATACAAATGAAATTGCAAAAGGATTGTTGCCTCTTTACCAAAGAATTTTATTGTCAGGTTGAAAAAACATTCAACATGGTGACACGAGCTCTGAACCTGCATGATGACCCGAACAACGCACCGCGGCCGCCACTGAGTGACATCGAGTTTAGAGCATTTCTGGATGCTGTTGGACAGATCACTAATGCCTCCAAGTTAAGGGAAGTCATATATTGTGGCGGCATCGATCCCAGCCTAAGGTTGGTATGACACTTACTTGTGTGCAAATATTTGGCTATTAACTCCCTTAAACATACCACCATTGTGTATTTAATATAAATCTTAACGGTAAAGTATTTTATTTCAGAAAAGTTGTATGGAAACATATCCTTAATGTTTATCCTGAGGGAATGACTGGCAAAGAGAGAATGGACTACATTAAACGGAAAGCAAATGAATATTATGCACTAAGAACCAGATGGAAAGACTGTATTCAAAAAGGAATGGTCAGTAGAAAACATACAATGAAATGTAATATTATGACTATATTGCCCTATTATTTCATTACAATCAAAGTAAATTGTGTTTATTTACAGGTAAATGCTGACTTGGCTTATGTGACTGGTATGGTTCGAAAAGACGTCTTAAGAACTGACAGACATCATAACTTTTATGCTGGCAGTGATGATAACCAAAATATAGCTTCTCTCTTCAATATATTGACTACGTAAGTTAGCTAGCTTAGCAGAATAACGCTAGTCTTTTGAGGCTAAAGTCCGACGCTGACTAATAAACTCTTTCCTTTTACAGGTATGCTCTGAACCATCCCACAGTAAGTTATTGTCAAGGCATGTCTGACCTAGCATCGCCATTACTTGTGACGATGGGGGACGAGGCGCATGCGTACATATGTCTGTGTGCGCTCATGACACGGTTGTACCCCAACTTCCTACTAGACGGAGAAGCCATGACTGTAAAATTCACACACTTAACAGAGTCCCTACAAGTTTACGACCCTGATTTCTACAACTACTTAAAATCCCAACAGGCTGACGACCTACTGTTTTGCTATCGATGGTTACTCTTAGAAATGAAACGAGAATTCGCATTTGATGACGCTCTCAGAATGCTCGAAGTATTATGGGCATCCTTGCCTCAAAAAACTCCAACAGCTGAATTATGCCTCAAAGAAAAAGAATTTGATCCCGCGATGGAAATAGACGACGATCCACCACCTTTGAGTCCACTGATAAAAGCTCCCAGAGAAAATGCTTACACTAAAGTGTGCGCTATGAGAAGGCAGAGCTCAAGCTTTAGCCTCGCGAACGTGAAAGCGCCCAAACTTGCCACTTGCAAGCAAATGAATCACAGCTTAGACGAAAGCGCAACACGTAAAGTAGCAACCAACTCGTCTCTTCGAAATTCAAAGGAGTTTCAAAGTTTAGATGATGCCTCTTTACAAATGCAGAAAACAAAGTTAGATAGATATGAGACAGACAAAAATAAAGAAAACAATTTGTCACCAAAAGACTCCAAGATGCACTCTAAAAGAAGTATGAAAAGTGTCCCAGAGCACGAGAAATCTCCACCGACACAAGAGGCTCTTGCCCCCGCGTGGTCTAGTACTGGGAACTTGATGAACGGGACCTCACACGCAGACGTGAAAGACACGCCTCTGGGAAACCAAATCAGATTATTACGAGATAAAATATCCGTACATAATAACAAATTCTTTTCCTCACTCGAGAAGCTTGACTCGGATTCAGTTGTTAGCATAGACTCCTCTTCTAGTAAACCGAAAGTAAAAATGATTAAAAATTTAAACGAGTTTCTTAATTTTGCGACCGGAAGTAAAGTAGGCGCTGTCACACAAGAGAAATTACAAAGAACACATTCGGTTATAGAGAGAAGTTCTAAGGAGTGTCCAAGAATAACTCTCACTAAAACATCTCTTGACGATGTGAGGGTGCATAATAAAACAGAAAAACCTAATAAATTAAATAAGAATATTTATTCAGATACAAACGATGGCAGCAGTCCTGATGACTCACAAGAGTACTACCCTATGACAACATCTATGACTAGAGAATTAAGACTTGAATTAGAGCATTTGGACCGTCAAGTTTTTGGCCCTTCTTATATAAACAGGTGCAGCATGATGTATGATTCTCCTTCAGACTCCACTAGTACTGACGACAAACCGACACATGATTGTACTGAAATAAAACAAGACCTTAAAATCATTGAACATGCAGAAACACGGCCACAATTATTAGAAACAATGAAAAAGTCGCCCTTACTGGAAACTGTTAGGTCGAATGCCAGAAGCGCTGAAGATATTTATTTATGGGAAAATCCATTGCACAGAAATACGCCGACGACACGAACAACAGCGAGTTGTCCGCAGACACCCGACGAACAGGCGGAACTGGATTTCGATGGAGACACTGGCGAAATATTTGAAGAACATTCTGGTAAAAAATCCATTACACCAATAAGACTGTTAAGAAAGAACCAGTCATTAGAGCCGCAAGAGTTAAGCGAAGATACAAAACAATCTACTACCCATTCCAGTGGATCAGAATCTTCTGAGAAAGACGTTGGTGAATCGACAAACGTAGACACCGTTAAAAGTAATCAACCATATAATTCCAACACATCGAGGTCACAAAAATTCTTCTCAAGTATGTCGCAAGAATTGGAAAACGCAAAAAAGAACTGCGAGTCCCTCTTAAATGCCAAACAAACTAATCTACACAGTGTAGCGTCAACTATCAACAGCTTTCAGAAGAAATACGAGGTATTTAAACCTCCGATTCAAAAAACTGCAAGTGTGTCTTCAGTAACCAGTGACGGTTCAGCTAAATCAAGTATAAGCAGTCTTCCACCGCCAACCGTGTTTGGAGGTGGCAATCCGTTTTTGATGTTTCTTTGTTTAACTGTCTTGTTACAACACAGAGACTACATTATGAGGAATCGTATGGATTACAACGAGCTCGCGATGCATTTCGACAAAATGGTTCGCAAACACAACGTAAACAGGGTACTGAACCAGGCGCGACAAATGTATGCTATTTATTTGAAACAGCAAGCACATAAGACTGGCGAAATAACTACTTAATTTAAGGATGAGAAGATCTCTTGTAATAATTTTATTGCTCATAAGATATAATTTTGGTCATTATAATTATGTATGTATTAAAACACCATTAAGGTAAGTATTACATTATTAGTAACGTATATAATCCCAATTATGGCAATTAAATTCTAAGTCTTGTGGTAGGAACTATAATAAAGTTGGACAACTACCACCACATATAAGCCAGAAAATTAAATAAAAATCTGCTAGCTCATGTAATTATATCCTACTTTCTCAATAATCGTCCTGATCAATAACATTTCGGTATATATTGACTACTAAAATTATATGCATTAAAATCCATTAATCCTGCATTATAATCTTTCAAAAGCGCAGCAATATTATTATTGAATCTGTAGTTTTTAGCCTTACATATTATTATTTTAATGATAATTCCAAAGAGCCTTTATTTGATAAATAATTGTGATATTTTATTATGTACAGACGCCAGCACATCAAGCTACCCCCAACTATCAAATTTTCCCAATTGAACTCAAAGTCTATCAAAGAAATTTGACAGATTGGGGTAGCTTGATGTGCTAGCGTCTGTACTTTACGACAATAAAAACAAAAGCTTTTGCGTTATTATGTAGCTCATGTTTAATTGCATTCCGTTATGCGTAATATTTATTTTATGTATTGGATTATTATAATTAATGATTATGATTCTAAAAAGTATTATTTTTTATTTTATTCTTCAATCGAATCGGATAATGTTATGACAGAATTCTAGTCCTTTTTCATTATTATGCAAACGCTCTTCAAAAAAGTAGCTTGCTGGCCTATGCATTTATATTATTTGTACTTAAATTGAATAAAATCATGAAATTCCAAGTGCATATTCCATTTTATATGAATACAGATTGTAAAATGCTGCAATTTAGTCATGTAAATAAACAATCTAATGAAAATGCCTACTTGTATTATTTGCAATGTATGCCTCGAACTGCGTCTTCACAGGCAACAAACACGCCAACAACTCTCCTAACAAAGTGACCAACATGTTACGCATAAGACGATGTCTGGGATATGTAACAGCGTGTCTTAGCGTCCCCGTTGTCGAAGGAGGCTAGTATATAAGGTGCTATAAAAATATCTGCCACGGCTTTAACGGGAGGTAGTATTGTGTTTTAAGATTACAATAGTGAAGAACTTTCGTACCCCAGAATAGTTAATTCAATTTGAGAAAATAATGTAGTTTAATAAACATTGACTCTACTCTGCATAACGTGGTTCACAAATTACGCGCGACGTGTCGCTTCGTCAATGAAAACAACTGCTATCTCTTTCTATCTGTTCTGTGAATGAAAACTGAAATCAGCTGACTAGTTCGTCACTATCTAACCTACTAGGTACGCAATAATACGCAGGCAAAAAGTGTTTTAAAAGTGCAATTACTTACCAGCTACCGCATTCTTCCAAAAAACTGACGTAAATAAGATGATAAACTTCCCATCACACTTAAAACAGGCTTTGGACTGACAAGTTAGTGTAAGAATCGCATTTTTTTTTCTTATTATTTTTAAACAGTAGGTGCTTAGATTAATATCAAATAAAGATAAATTACAGTAACTTGGCGTGTTTAAAAGTTAATCATCTTATTTACAATAATTGCACCGTATTTACAGTTATTTACACACTCCCTACCTACTTATCTACAAAACTGTTGCACAAGTCCGCCTTCGCGTTGCACACAAATGTAGGCACGCTTACGTACATGTCTCTTCACTTTATTTAATGTGTCCGTTTCACTTTTTACTTGCCTAAATGCGCGTTTGATGCGCCTTTTTAGTTCTTCCACACTTCTAATGTCATGTCCGGTTTGACCGTAAACAAGGTCCTTTACACGACCCCACAAAAAAAAGTCAAGAGGGGTTAAATCCGGCGAGCGAGGAGGCCACGGCACTGGCCCTCCTCGGCCTATCCACCTTTCACCGCCGTACCACACACCGTTTAAAAATTCCCGTACGCTGATGGCGAAATGAGGTGGTGCTCCATCATGTTGAAAGTGCAGCCCTCTTATCTCTTCAAGAGGAATACGTTCCAACATTCTTCTCACACGGGTTCGTAGTAAGCGCAGATACGTGTCTCCGTTCAGTCTGTCCAAGAACACTGGTCCTAGAATTCTGTTGCCGAGTATCCCGGCCCACACATTAACACTAAACCGAGTCTGAAAGTGGTCAGGCCGCACAACACGAGGATTCGCCTCAGTCCAATAATGCGCATTGTGTATGTTGAACATACCAACCCGTGTGAATGTGGACTCGTCAGTCCACAGAATGTTGCGGCGATCTTCTCGCATCCAATTACAAAACGCGAGGCGAGCCGCGTAGTCATGTGGATGCAATTCCTGTACCCTTGTGAAGTGGTAAGGATGGAGCCCTTCCCGATTTAAAAGTCGCCACACGTAGTTGTCGCTCACGTCGAAGACTCGAGCAGCATCCCTGGTGCTCGCAAGAGGATGACTCCGGAAGAAGTCCAACACTTCCTCTTCGAGTTCGGCAGAATATGGAGGCCTGCCTGCGTCAACCGGAGGCGGGTCAAAGCGGCCGTGTTCACTAAATCTGTACACGGCATCCAGAATGGTATGATGACTCACTCGCACACCAAACCTCTGCTGGTATAAGTTTACTGCATGCGCAGTTATGGAGTTACACTCGCGGTAGCACAATAACATTTCAAGATATTCTTGATTGGAATACCGTCGTCTGGGAGGCATTTTTAAAGGAAGCGCGTGTGATTTTCCCGTCGCTAACCGCTAAAACTAACTTCCGAGCGGGCGGGGGGCGACTGGCGAGCGAGCGGTCGGCTGGCGCGTGCGACGAACGGGGTAGTGCGGGTGAGGGTGGGGGCGCGGGGCTGCGCTTTGACGACCGACGAGTGGCCGGCGCGCAGCGGCATTGTTTGATAAGAATGGCAACAGTGTATGAACGGCACCGGCGTTTGGCGAAACGATTGAATTGTATTCGGTGCAGTGCGGCAACAGCTTATTAAGTCTACGGGATGGTTTTATGCGAATAAATCAATTCAAATTTATAAGTACAATTTTTTGTATGAAAAAAAATATGACAAATTATCACTAATTCATCTTTACTATTGTAATCTATAAACACAATACTGTCTCCCATTGCAGCCGTGGCAGATATTTTTATAGCACCTTATATAGCGTCGATTGTTGAATATATACTGGAATGAATTGGGACAACAATATCATGTGATTTTTTACCTTAAAAAACTTATCATGATACTGTCACTCATCTACGGATTTAGAGGTGTGCGCCGATGTATTTATTACCGGCGGCGGCGGCGGCGTCCGACGTCTCATTACTACTATAACAACACACACTCATATACTACTACCTATAACATTTATAACTAACACGTAACCTAGTCTAATAAATAAATAAGGCAAAATTTCGTCTCGACTGATTTAGCCAGGGACCAGAACTCCTTGTTACCCAAAGGGTAGGACGCAACTTGGCCCCAGTTTGTCTGAAGCCGTACTGTCAGAGTAACTCGTTCGGGCCGCAGAGTGAGATTCCCAGACTATTATCGCCCGTAGGACGGTCTCTGGAGGGGGGTGGTGTAGCGTAGCTACTACTCCAAGGTTGTTTGTATTTAGTTTATAAGTAGTATTTACATTAGATCTATATTAAATAACCTTATACTAACCAATTAAAAATAAGACATCAATACTAACACACAACTTTGTTATTAGATATTTTTTATGTACCTAATATGGAATGCGGACCGGTTACCTGAGCGAGCGCCCGCACCTTGATAGTCTATCTCTTCCACACTCGCGGCGCTCCCAGGTATTAGTCGAGAAACTTCCCCGGTCGCAAGCGCATGCCGCTCTCGCTCGTATCCGGTAAACATACTGTGCATTAAGCTTTTATCTGGTGCTTCCTGGGAACCTCGTGCCTAGATTAGCCCTGTAGTGTTAAGCCTGTGACTTGTGACTATCGCTTTCTTTCTGTGCTCCTTATTTCGCCTTCTATCGTGTTTTCTGTGTTTTGTGTACAAATAAATCTCTTCCTTTCCGTAAGCTGTTGTGTATGCTTATTTACTGCAACCCTACACAGCTTGGTGCGGGTTGTTCGAAAGAGATACCGCGGCCCCTGGCACACAGGCAACTGAGGGAACACGGGTGGGTTTTAGTCAGTAAAAGTCTGACACGCCCTCCCGCTCCACCCAGAGCGGGAGAAGTTATTTGATGATTTCCCACCCAAAAAAAAAAAAAAAAACCCTACACAGCTTCATTGGTGACCCCGACGAACACGAAATATGACGACCGAGCCCGAAAGTCACACAACATGGCGACGCCAACGTGCCACCTAGCACATCGCATGACATCCAGCGAGTTGGCATACGAGTACCTCCTTTCTACCCGGAGAAACCGGCTTTATGGTTTTACCAGCTTGAAAGCCAATTTTTTCTGGCCAACATCACATCCGATACCACCAAATGAGAGAGAAAGAGAGAGATGACGATGGTGATGAGTGTGAAAGAGATAGACTATCAAGGTGCGGGCGCTCGCTCAGGTAACCGGTCCGCATTCCATATTAGGTACATAAAAAATATCTAATAACAAAGTTGTGTGTTAGTATTGATGTCTTATTTTTAATTGGTTAGTATAAGGTTATTTAATATAGATCTAATGTAAATACTACTTATAAACTAAATACAAACAAAAGGTTGTTTGTACTCCAAGGGGAGTAGTAGCTACGCTACATGTCCAACATGGTCAAAAAGCGCCCTCCGTAACACCCGTTTGCAATCCTTGGCGGCGGAATTGTACGCTTTTCATTGCGCGAGCACCCTGACTTTCGCCCCTGTCACTGCGGGCCTAAGGCCAAGCCTGATATGCCTGCTCTTTGAGCAAATCGGCTTGCGCACAAGACGCGTTATACCAGGGCTGAGGTTCGCAGCCAAGTGGAACGTTTGAGAATGAGATAAAATATTCCATTCCCTGACGTATCACATTAGCGATTGTGTCAGCACAGTCTGGGGTTGCGCGATGAGAAGAAAATTTGCCACCATGGATAAGATGCAAAAAAGTGCCGCATCTCATCCCAGTCCGCTGATCCGTACTTCCATACTCGCCGCGTGCCTCGTGGAGCTTAAATCTGGAGTAGAACAGGAAGACACGGATTTCACCAGACAGTGGTCAGACAATCCGAGCTGAGCCCAGACCGATACAGAGTACCTGTCCGGATCTGTTGTCAGCAGTAGGTCTAAGCAGTTGGGTGCGTGGCCATCAACATCCGGAACGCGGGTAGCTTGGTCAATCGGCATCAAGCAAGATCTAGCGTTATCGCAACCTTGCGCGCCTTTCTTCCATCATGGTCACTTTTCTAGTACAGGAACACCCATTTCTTATGGTGGGCATTAAAATCCCCCAGAAAAACAAGCTACGCTGGCGGATATTTGTGTAATATTATTATGGTCCCGCCATACTAACGTACACGTTACATATAATGTTCTGGAACAAAGCGTCATGCTTTCTCACGCCATAGTGGCCAGTAGACGCACTAAAATGAAAAAAAAAGCTAGTAACACCGCCCCAGTGGGTTTCCCGAATTGTCGTTCAGCCGGGCTCACCCATGGCGAAGCGAAGAGGAACCCCAACGTGGGGCCGCTCGTCAGGGCTTTTGCCTCCATGCCGACGAGGCCAAAAAGTAGGTTGCGGTGAGGTGCATCGCAACTGAATGAATGATCGCAACTGATGTTGAATTACTGGCTGCGGGGAGGAGGAGTGCCGGTACTTCTGAGTAGCGGTCTTCCCTTCCATGGCCGGGAGCAATTACTTCGTAAGTGCCGAGGTTAGTGCTCGCGCCAGTACTGGAGGCAAGCGCTCGAGCCAGTGCTGAGGCAAGCGCTCGCGCCAGTGCTGAGGCAAGCGCTCGCGCCATTGCTGGAGGCAAGTGCTCGCGCTAGTGCTGGCAGCAAGTGCTCGCACCAGTGCTGGAGGCAAGTGCTCGCGCTAGTACTCGCGCCAGTGCTGGCGGCAAGTGCTCGCGCCGGTGCCGAGGCAAGTGCTCGCGCCGGTTCCGAGGCAAGTGCTCGCGCCGGTTCCGAGGCAAGTGCTCGCGTCAGTGCTGGAGGCAAGTGCTCGCGCCAGTGCTGGTAGCAAGTGCTCGCGCCAGTGCTGGAGGCAAGTGCTCGCGCCAGTGCTGGCGGCAAGTGCTGCTGGCAAGTGCTCGCGCCAGTGCTGTAGGCAAGTGCTCGCGCCAGTGCTGGAGGCAAGTGCTCGCGCTAGTACTCGCGCCAGTGCCGAGGCAAGTGCTCGCGCCAGTGCTGAGGAAAGTGCTCGCGCTAGTGCTGGAGGCAAGTGCTCGCGCCAGTGCTGGAGGCAAGTGCTCGCGCCAATGCTGGAGGCAAGTGCTCGCGCCAGTGCTGAGGCAAGTGCTCGCGCTAGTGCTGGAGGCAAGTGCTGGCGGCAAGTGCTGGAGGCAAGTGCTCGCGCCAGTGCTGAAGGCAAGTGCTCGCGCTAGTGCAGGAGGCAAGTGCTTGCGCCAGTGCTGAGGCAAGTACTCGCGCCAGTGCTGGAGGCAAGTGCTCGCGCCAGTGCTGGAGGCAAGTGCTCGCGCCAGTGCTGGAGGCAAGTGCTCGCGCCAGTGCTGGAGGCAAGTGCTCGCGCCAGTGCTGGAGGCAAGTGCTCGCGCCAGTGCTGGAGGCAAGTGCTCGCGCCAGTGCTGGAGGCAAGTGCTCGCGTAAGTGCTGGAGGCAAGTGCTCGCGCCAGTGCTCGCGTCAGTGCTGGAGGCAAGTGCTCGCGCCAGTGCTGGAGGCAAGTGCTCGCGCCAGTGCTGGAGGCAAGTGCTCGCGCCAGTGCTGAGGCAAGTGCTCGCGCTAGTGCTGGAGGCAAGTGCTCGCGCCAGTGCTGGAGGCAAGTGCTCGCGCCAGTGCTGGAGGCAAGTGCTGGCGGCAAGTGCTCGCGCCAGTGCTGGAGGCAAGTGCTCGCGCCAGTGCTGGAGGCAAGTGCTCGCGCTAGTGCTCGCGCCAGTGCTGGAGGCAAGTGATCGCGCCAGTGCTGAGGCAAGTGCTCGCGCCAGTGCTGAGGCAAGTGCTCGCGCCAGTGCTGAGGCAAGTGCTCGCGCCAGTGCTGGAGGCAAGTGCTCGCGCCAGTGCTGGAGGCAAGTGCTCGCGCCAGTGCTGAGGCAAGTGCTGGCGGCAAGTGCTCGCGCCAGTGCTGGAGGCAAGTGCTCGCGCCAGTGCTGAGGTAAGTGCTCGCGCTAGTGCTGGAGGCAAGTGCTCGCGCCAGTGCTGGAGGCAAGTGCTCGCGCCAGTGCTGGAGGCAAGTGCTCGCGCCAGTGCTGGAGGCAAGTGCTCGCGCCAGTGCTGGAGGCAAGTGCTCGCGCCAGTGCTGGGGCAAGTGCTCGCGCTAGTGCTGGAGGCAAGAGCTCGCGCCAGTGCTGGAGGCAAGTGCTCGCGCCAGTGCAGGAGGCAAGTGCTGGCGGCAAGTGCTCGCGCCAGTGCTGGAGGCAAGTGCTCGCGCTAGTGCTCGCGCCAGTGCAGGAGGCAAGTGCTCGCGCCAGTGCAGGAGGCAAGTGCTGGAGGCAAGTGCTCGCGCCAGTGCTGGAGGCAAGTGCTCGCGCCAGTGCTGGAGGCAAGTGCTCGCGTCAGTGCTGGAGGCAAGTGCTCGCGTCAGTGGTGGAGGCAAGTGCTCGCGCCAGTGCTGGAGGCAAGTGCTCGCGCCAGTGCTGGAGGCAAGTGCTCGCGCCAGTGCTGGAGGCAAGTGCTCGCGCCAGTGCTGGAGCAAGTGCTCGCGCCAGTGCTGAGGCAAGTGCTCGCGCCAGTGCTGAGGCAAGTGCTCGCGCCAGTGCAGGAGGCAAGTGCTGGCGGCAAGTGCTCGCGCCAGTGCTCGCGTCGGTGCTGGAGGCAAGTGCTCGCGCCAGTGCTGGAGGCAAGTGCTCGCGCCAGTGCTGGAGGCAAGTGCTCGCGCCAGTGCTGAGGCAAGTGCTCGCGCTAGTGCTGGAGGCAAGTGCTCGCGCCAGTGCTGGAGGCAAGTGCTCGCGCCAGTGCTGGAGGCAAGTGCTCGCGCCAGTGCAGGAGGCAAGTGCTGGCGGCAAGTGCTCGCGCCAGTGCTGGAGGCAAGTGCTCGCGCTAGTGCTCGCGCCAGTGCTGGAGGCAAGTGCTCGCGCCAGTGCTGGAGGCAAGTGCTCGCGCCAGTGCTGGAGGCAAGTGATCGCGCCAGTGCTGGCGCCAGTGCTGAGGCAAGTGCTCGCGCCAGTGCTGAGGCAAGTGCTCGCGCCAGTGCTGGAGGCTAGTGCTCGCGCTAGTGCTGGAGGCAAGTGCTCGCGCCAGTGCTGGAGGCAAGTGCTCGCGCCAGTGCTGGAGGCAAGTGCTCGCGACAGTGCTGGAGGCAAGTGCTCGCGCCAGTGCAGGAGGCAAGTGCTCGCGCCAGTGCAGGAGGCAAGTGCTGGCGGCAAGTGCTCGCGCCAGTGCTTGCTGGAGGCAAGTGCTCGCGCCAGTGCTGGAGGCAAGTGCTCGCGCCAGTGCTGGAGGCAAGTGCTCGCGTCAGTGCTGGAGGCAAGTGCTCGCGCCAGTGCTGGAGGCAAGTGCTCGCGCCAGTGCTGGAGGCAAGTGCTCGCGCTAGTGCTCGCGCCAGTGCTGGAGGCAAGTGCTCGCGCCAGTGCTGGAGGCAAGTGCTCGCGCCAGTGCAGGAGGCAAGTGCTGGCGGCAAGTGCTCGCGCCAGTGCTGGAGGCAAGTGCTCGCGCCAGTGCTCGAGGCAAGTGCTCGCGCCAGTGCTGGAGGCAAGTGCTCGCGCCAGTGCTGGAGGCAAGTGCTCGCGCCAGTGCTGGAGGCAAGTGCTCGCGCCAGTGCTGGAGGCAAGTGCTCGCACCAGTGCTGGAGGCAATTGATCGCGCCAGTGCTGAGGCAAGTGCTCGCGCCAGTGCTGAGGCAAGTGCTCGCACCAGTGCTGAGGCAAGTGCTCGCGCCAGTGCTGAGGCAAGTGCTCGCGCCAGTGCTGGAGGCAAGTGCTCGCGCCAGTGCTGGAGGCAAGTGCTGGCGGCAAGTGCTCGCGCCAGTGCTGGAGGCAAGTGCTCGCGCTAGTGCAGGAGGCAAGTGCTGGCGGCAAGTGCTCGCGCCAGTGCTGGAGGCAAGTGCTCGCGCCAGTGCTGGAGGCAAGTGCTCGCGCCAGTGCAGGATACAAGTGCTCGCGCCAGTGCAGGAGGCAAGTGCTCGCGCCAGTGCAGGAGGCAAGTGCTGGCGGCAAGTGCTCGCGCCAGTGCTGGAGGCAAGTGCTCGCGCCAGTGCTGGAGGCAAGTGCTCGCGCCAGTGCAGGATACAAGTGCTCGCGCCAGTGCAGGAGGCAAGTGCTGGCGGCAAGTGCTCGCGCCAGTGCTCGCGTCGGTGCTGGAGGCAAGTGCTCGCGCCAGTGCTGGAGGCAAGTGCTCGCGCCAGTGCTGGAGGCAAGTGCTCGCGCCAGTGCTGAGGCAAGTGCTCGCGCCAGTGCAGGAGGCAAGTGCTGGCGGCAAGTGCTCGCGCCAGTGCTCGCGTCGGTGCTGGAGGCAAGTGCTCGCGCCAGTGCTGGAGGCAAGTGCTCGCGCCAGTGCTGGAGGCAAGTGCTCGCGCCAGTGCTGAGGCAAGTGCTCGCGCTAGTGCTGGAGGCAAGTGCTCGCGCCAGTGCTGGAGGCAAGTGCTCGCGCCAGTGCTGGAGGCAAGTGCTCGCGCCAGTGCAGGAGGCAAGTGCTGGCGGCAAGTGCTCGCGCCAGTGCTGGAGGCAAGTGCTCGCGCTAGTGCTCGCGCCAGTGCTGGAGGCAAGTGCTCGCGCCAGTGCTGGAGGCAAGTGCTCGCGCCAGTGCTGGAGGCAAGTGATGGCGCCAGTGCTGGCGCCAGTGCTGAGGCAAGTGCTCGCGCCAGTGCTGCGGCAAGTGCTCGCGCCAGTGCTGGAGGCTAGTGCTCGCGCTAGTGCTGGAGGCAAGTGCTCGCGCCAGTGCTGGAGGCAAGTGCTCGCGCCAGTGCTGGAGGCAAGTGCTCGCGACAGTGCTGGAGGCAAGTGCTCGCGCCAGTGCAGGAGGCAAGTGCTCGCGCCAGTGCAGGAGGCAAGTGCTGGCGGCAAGTGCTCGCGCCAGTGCTGGAGGCAAGTGCTCGCGCCAGTGCTGGAGGCAAGTGCTCGCACCAGTGCTGGAGGCAAGTGCTCGCGCCAGTGCTGGGGCAAGTGCTCGCGCTAGTGCTGGAGGCAAGAGCTCGCGCCAGTGCTGGAGGCAAGTGCTCGCGCCAGTGCAGGAGGCAAGTGCTGGCGGCAAGTGCTCGCGCCAGTGCTGGAGGCAAGTGCTCGCGCTAGTGCTCGCGCCAGTGCTGGAGGCAAGTGCTCGCGCCAGTGCAGGAGGCAAGTGCTCGCGCCAGTGCAGGAGGCAAGTGCTGGCGGCAAGTGCTCGCGCCAGTGCTTGCTGGAGGCAAGTGCTCGCGCCAGTGCTGGAGGCAAGTGCTCGCGCCAGTGCTGGAGGCAAGTGCTCGCGTCAGTGCTGGAGGCAAGTGCTCGCGCCAGTGCTGGAGGCAAGTGCTCGCGCCAGTGCTGGAGGCAAGTGCTCGCGCTAGTGCTCGCGCCAGTGCTGGAGGCAAGTGCTCGCGCCAGTGCTGGAGGCAAGTGCTCGCGCCAGTGCAGGAGGCAAGTGCTGGCGGCAAGTGCTCGCGCCAGTGCTGGAGGCAAGTGCTCGCGCCAGTGCTGGAGGCAAGTGCTCGCGCCAGTGCTGGAGGCAAGTGCTCGCGCCAGTGCTGGAGGCAAGTGCTCGCGCCAGTGCTGGAGGCAAGTGCTCGCACCAGTGCTGGAGGCAATTGATCGCGCCAGTGCTGAGGCAAGTGCTCGCGCCAGTGCTGAGGCAAGTGCTCGCACCAGTGCTGAGGCAAGTGCTCGCGCCAGTATTGAGGCAAGTGCTCGCGCCAGTGCTGGAGGCAAGTGCTCGCGCCAGTGCTGAGGCAAGTGCTCGCGCTAGTGCTGGAGGCAAGTGCTCGCGCCAGTGCTGGAGGCAAGTGCTCGCGCCAGTGCTGGAGCAAGTGCTCGCGCCAGTGCTGAGGCAAGTGCTCGCGCCAGTGCAGGAGGCAAGTGCTGGCGGCAAGTGCTCGCGCCAGTGCTGGAGGCAAGTGCTCGCGCTAGTGCTCGCGCCAGTGCTGGAGGCAAGTGCTCGCGCCAGTGCTGGAGGCAAGTGCTCGCGCTAGTGCTGGAGGCAAGTGATCGCGCCAGTGCTGAGGCAAGTGCTCGCGCCAGTGCTGAGGCAAGTGCTCGCGCCAGTGCTGAGGCAAGTGCTCGCGCCAGTGCTGGAGGCAAGTGCTCGCGCCAGTGCTGGTAGCAAGTGCTCGCGCCAGTGCAGGAGGCAAGTGCTCGCGCCAGTGCAGGAGGCAAGTGCTGGCGGCAAGTGCTCGCGCCAGTGCTGGAGGCAAGTGCTCGCGCCAGTGCTGGAGCAAGTGCTCGCGTCAGTGCTGGAGGCAAGTGCTCGCGCCAGTGCTGGAGGCAAGTGCTCGCGCCAGTGCTGGAGGCAAGTGCTCGCGCCAGTGCTGAGGCAAGTGCTCGCGCTAGTGCTGGAGGCAAGTGCTCGCGCCAGTGCTGGAGGCAAGTGCTCGCGCCAGTGCTGGAGGCAAGTGCTCGCGCCAGTGCAGGAGGCAAGTGCTGGCGGCAAGTGCTCGCGCCAGTGCTGGAGGCAAGTGCTCGCGCTAGTGCTCGCGCCAGTGCTGGAGGCAAGTGCTCGCGCCAGTGCTGGAGGCAAGTGCTCGCGCCAGTGCTGAGGCAAGTGCTCGCGCCAGTGCTGAGGCAAGTGCTCGCGCCAGTGCTGAGGCAAGTGCTCGCGCCAGTGCTGGAGGCTAGTGCTCGCGCTAGTGCTGGAGGCAAGTGCTCGCGCCAGTGCTGGAGGCAAGTGCTCGCGCCAGTGCTGGAGGCAAGTGCTCGCGCCAGTGCTGGAGGCAAGTGCTCGCGCCAGTGCAGGAGGCAAGTGCTCGCGCCAGTGCAGGAGGCAAGTGCTGGCGGCAAGTGCTCGCGCCAGTGCTCGCGTCAGTGCTGGAGGCAAGTGCTCGCGCCAGTGCTGGAGGCAAGTGATCGCGCCAGTGCTGGAGGCAAGTGCTCGCGCCAGTGCTGAGGCAAGTGCTCGCGCTAGTGCTGGAGGCAAGTGCTCGCGCCAGTGCTGGAGGCAAGTGCTCGCGCCAGTGCTGGAGGCAAGTGCTGGCGGCAAGTGCTCGCGCCAGTGCTGGAGGCAAGTGCTCGCGCTAGTGCTCGCGCCAGTGCTGGAGGCAAGTGCTCGCGCCAGTGCTGGTGGCAAGTGCTCGCGCCAGTGCTGGAGGCAAGTGATCGCGCCAGTGCTGAGGCAAGTGCTCGCGCCAGTGCTGAGGCAAGTGCTCGCGCCAGTGCTGAGGCAAGTGCTCGCGCCACTGCTGGAGGCTAGTGCTCGCGCTAGTGCTGGAGGCAAGTGCTCGCGCCAGTGCTGGAGGCAAGTGCTCGCGCTAGTGCAGGAGGCAAGTGCTCGCGCCAGTGCTGAAGCAAGTGCTGGCGCCAGTGCTGGAGGCAAGTGATCGCGCCAGTGCTGAGGCAAGTGCTCGCGCCAGTGCTGAGGCAAGTGCTCGCGCCAGTGCTGAGGCAAGTGCTCGCGCCAGTGCTGGAGGCTAGTGCTCGCGCTAGTGCTGGAGGCAAGTGCTCGCGCCAGTGCTGGAGGCAAGTGCTCGCGCCAGTGCTGGAGGCAAGTGCTCGCGCCAGTGCTGGAGGCAAGTGCTCGCGCCAGTGCAGGAGGCAAGTGCTCGCGCCAGTGCAGGAGGCAAGTGCTGGCGGCAAGTGCTCGCGCCAGTGCTCGCGTCAGTGCTGGAGGCAAGTGCTCGCGCCAGTGCTGGAGGCAAGTGCTCGCGCCAGTGCTGGAGGCAAGTGCTTGCGCTAGTGCTGAGGCAAGTGCTCGCGCCAGTGCTGAGGCAAGTGCTGGCGGCAAGTGCTCGCGGCAAGTGCTCGCGCCAGTGCTGGAGGCAAGTGCTGGCGGCAAGTACTCGCGCTAGTGCTGGAGGCAAGTGCTCGCGCCAGTGCTGGAGGCTAGTGTTGGCGGCAAGTGCTCGCGCTAGTGCTGGCGGCAAGTGCGCGAGCCAGTGCTGGAGGCAAGTGCTGGCGGCAAGTGCTCGCGCCAGTGCTGGAGGCAAGTGCTCGCGCCAGTGCTGGAGGCAAGTGCTCGCGCCAGTGCTGGCGGCAAGTGCTCGCGCCAGTTCTGGTGGCAAGTGCTGGTGGCAAGTGCTGCTGGTAAGTGCTCGCGGCCAGTGCTAGTGGCAAGTGCTGAATGCCAGTGCTGCTGGCCAGTGCTAGTGGCAAGTGCTGAATGCCAGTGCTATTGGTAAATGCTCGCAGCCAGTGCTGGCGGCAAGTGCTCGCGCCAGTGCTGGACGGGGCCGCCACCGTTTGATGGCGGACGCGGTGGGGCCACAGGGGAAGAGGAGTGTCGGTATAGCGTTGGCCGCTCTCCCTATCCCCTGTGGCCGAAAAGTGGTAGACGGCGGGGCCACTGTGCTGACCCGTCGTAGGGGGACCAAGGGTGCCAGACACGTGGTCGTCCAAATAGCAATTTGGTTCCTGGGGTGGTCACGGTGTGCCATGTGTCCTGGTGCACTGGTGATAGGGAGCTGCTGGTGCTGGTGGGGGGGGGGGGGGGGGGCTAGTGGTGAGGATCCGGTGACGAGCAGCCGCGGCAGGTTCGCGGATGGCTTACGCGTTTCCGTGTTCCTGCCTCAAGCGGCACTGTAAGACACCGTGGAGTTTTAGTCAGTAAAAGTCTGACATGCTCCACCCAAAGCGGGAGAGGTTATTTGATGATTTCCCACCCCCAAAAAAAAAGCTAGTTCAGTTACATTGTTATAATAATTCCTTTCACCGCTAGTAGTCCAGTCATATACATTTGAAAATGAAAATGAACCGAGAAAGCCAAATTTTGGATATTACGTGGGGGGTGGCTAGAAAAGCAATTGTCGACCAAAATAACCTTGTGCAATTTCCGCCATCTTGAAAAAACCCTTAAATTCAGTTTTTTCATCATAACTCGGTTCCCCGTTGAGATACGAAAATTTTTATGGAATACTTTTTTGTTGCTCTTTTCACGATCTACAATTAAGGTCCCATACATTTTTCAAGTATCGATCGTCGTTTTCGAGATATCGATCAAAAATATCAAAAATTTGGGGAGAAATTTTTTTTTTCGCTATTTACTTTTTTCTGGTGAAAGATATCGAAAAATGTTCGAAATATAAAACTTGTAGAGCGTGTCCAGACCTACAAATTCGTTTTTTTATTTTTCAATTCCGACAAAAATTACGACCTCTAGCGCGCCACAAAGTCAGTAAAACTGTGCCCGGTTTTCATTTAGCCGCTCGCTCGGTTGTATCCACACGTCAAAATGGATGGAAAATGGTTCAGGGAATTATTGCAATACAAAAAAAAATCATAAACCAGCCAAATTAGAAATCAAATACATGAAATTTATTGATGAAATAATTTTTATGCAGCAAAAATAATGTTTAGAAAAAAAAAAACAATTTTTTTTTTTTTTTCTCAAGTTTTATTTCAAAAATTTTTCGATATCTTTCACCAGAAAAAAGTAAATAGCGAAAAAAAAAATTCTCCCCAAATTTTTGATATTTTTGATCGATATCTACCGAATTATGATGAAAAAACTGAATTTAAGGGTTTTTTCAAGATGGCGGAAATTGCACAAGGTTATTTTGGTCGACAATTTGAACTTAAGCTTTTCTAGCCACCCCTCACGTAATATCCAAAATTTGGCTTTCTCGGTTCATTTTCTTTTTGAAGCCGATTTTTCCGACGTAATGACTGGACTATAGATAGATTTCCAAAAAAAGTGTGCAGGTGTACTCGCATTCAGGCAACGCTACTTTCTGAAGAGATTTTACTTTGCGGCATGTCCGCTTCTTATATTATTCCGTGTTTGGTTTGAACACGGGGTCGTCGCGTAATTTTCATAGCTCTTAGGTTTTTCCCCAAGAAATAATAGCAGTATACTGTTTAGTTTTTATATCGCAGTTTTATTTTGTTAGGGCATGAAAAAATATTTGTACAGGATTGGTATTCGGAATTCTACTAAACATAAGTAATATGCTACAGCTTAAAATTCCAGTTGTGTAATCAGTATAATTAGTGTTAGTAAAAGTAAGTTAAGTGTGTTAAGTAGTTTTTAAATCGTCGTTAAATACATAACGACGAATTATAAACTATCCATAAGTGATGTTTTGTTGCTAAACTTGTCTTTACATTTTTAACTTGTCTTAAGTTTTTCGTTCTTATTTTTTCGTAAAGCGTTTAGAAAAGTTATATTTTTTCCCATAGGTACAAAAAAAGCCATAATCTTCTACAATACTTGTTAATTTTATTTACGCCAGATCCTTAACACGACATTCACTAACTTACTGACTACACAACACTATTATCACATTCAATGTTCCTTTTTTTCAGTCGACATGTTTTCCTTTTTTTTCTGCTGTCTACAATCTATTTTTGTTTGTTTGATTCTAATACAGCAAAATAATATAATGAAAGCACTAAACCGGTTCGTTTTCTTTGTTTACTTCCTCTTGTTTCCGCCGCCTCCAGACAGGATAATAGCAATGCGCATAAAGATGTTCAGGATATCCAAGTATACCGAAATAGCACTGAAACAAAATATTAAAATAAACACGATTGTAGTAATTATTTTATATAGATTATCTTCTATTTTGTGAATGTGAGAAAGTTGTAGGCCTTGTAAACTCATTTTGCATCATGCGGTTTCACCTGCATAAGTCTCGATCCTGTGGGAATATAGGGATAGGGATATTTTCTTACTTTCTTTTTCAAAGTCAAAACGTTTATTTCAAATAGGCACTTAAAAGGCACTTTTGAACGTCAAAATGTTTCGTATGGAGAAGAATGGGCAAGAAACTCCACCGTTACTCTTTTAAAATGTTTTGTTTTGAGTGTTTGTTTTAGTAGGTTCATTATACATATAATTATGTGTGAAAACGATGCACCCAGAATAAAATTACTATACCAAAATAGGTAAAAGGAATGAAATTGAAGCAATACAGATAAATTAATTTTATGATAGATAAATGGTGCCCACATATTTATAAACATTGTAAAAGTAACTATACGATTTTCCTAGAATATTAACAAGTAATAAGTCAGTGTGTGAGTTAAATTAGTCACCGAGTGTAAATCAGTGTCATAAATATAATTAACTATACAATTCAATTAGCAACCAGTTTGATTTTGTCTAGACTCTAGATTGTCCTATGGAGCAGGACCAGCATTTTTCCAAGCATTCTTATCTTGGATATAATCCTTTAATTTGTAATACGCTTGTTTACAAAGTTTAGTTTTAATATGAGTTTTAAATTTCGTTTTATTTAATTGCAATATATCAAAAGGTATTTTGTTATAACATTTAACACAGTACCCCATAAAAGATGTATTACTTAAGCTAATCCGAAAAATGGTTGATCTATTTTGTCTTTGTTTCTAGTATTAAAATGATGTATCACTTATTTTATTAAAAAGATGTAGTTTTTTTTTACATACATGATATTTTCATAAATGAATTGGCAAGGTACCGTTATAATATTAATCCTTTTAAACAGTTCCCTGAGGGATTCGCGGCGACGTAGATTATAAATGGCTCTTACAGCTCTCTTTTTCAAAATAAAGGTGGATTCAATGTCAGCAGTCCGACCCCACAGTAAAATGCCATACGACATAATGCTGTGGAAGTAGCTAAAATAGACCAAACGCGCGGTTTCTACATCTGTTAACTATCTGATCTTTCTAACAGCATAAGCGGCCGAGCTTAGCCGCCCCGCAAGAGATGTTATATGAGGTCCCCATTGTAATTTCTCATCTAGCGTGATTCCTAGGAACATCGAATGATTAACAAATTCCAGTTTTTCTCCATTCAACATGATGTCACATTCGCTACTTCTAACATTTGGTAATTTAAATCTAATGCATTTGGTTTTTGTGCCATTTAGTACCAAATTATTTACCGTTAACCAATCTTGGACCTTAAGAATAGTTATATATACGTCGTCAAGATTTTGTGACCGTCGGTATATTTTAAATAATTATCAATGATGTGTCATCTGCAAATAACACCATGTTCGGTCGATTTAGAAGTAAATAGGGTAAATCATTAATGTAAACTAAAAAGAGGAATGGACCCAATATTGAACCATGAGGAACGCCCACTGCCATTTCAGACCCCAATGAGTTTATGCCGTTTACTTGAACTTTAACCTTTCTGTCTTTCAGGTATGATCTTAGTAAATCAAGAGCTGTATTTCTAATCCCATAGTGCTCCAGTTTCAGCAGAAGTGTCTCATGGTTTACGCAATCGAACGCCGGAGAGATCGCAAAAGATTCTAATGGCATCTTTTGCTTCTTCCCAGGCGTTAAAAATGTTCTTTATTAGGGTGACACCAGCGTCAGTGGTACAACACCCTTTGGTGAAACCGTACTGTTGTTCATGAAAGATGGCATTTTTATTAAAGTGACGTAACTTTTGATTGAGAATCAACTTTTCAAACACTTTGCTGAGAACTGGCAGAATTAAAACAGGCCTATAATTGTTGGGTTCTTTACTATCACCGGATTTGAACACCGGTACTACTTTACGGTGTTAAGACTCCTTAGTCTACACTGGTGTTAAATATGAAAGCTAAAAAGGGCGCAATGGTTTCGATAGTAGCACTACAAACTTTTATAGACATTCCCCAAAGATCTTCTGTTGATTTAATTTTAAGATCTTTAAAAGCTTTTAAAACAGCTTGGGGGTTGGTATGCTGAAACCTAAACTCCAAAGAGCATGCCCTTACATTCTTTCTGAGTAATCAATGGCAAAACCAAAAGGTTTTAAATTCCATTAAGAACAATTTATCGGCTTGAATTAATCATCATGGATTAAAGTAGTAAACAGGCAGAAAGATTAATAACGAATCTATACCATTCTTAAATCAACATTTAGACAACCAAAACCACAAAAAACGTAATGATTGAGCAGAAGTTTGACCGAGTTTCAATTTGATTGCATAATAATTTCAATGCACCGCATAGAATCATTATTGCACAATATTTTACTAAACTGTTGGCAGGTCTACCTCACAGAAAACATTGAAGCTTATCATCCGTCAATGTTTTTGCGTAAACAAATTTATTTTAGGTATTGGGCTGCCTAATCAATCAACTGTGGATGGGTACACTAAAGTTATTTTTTTCAACAGTACTTACGAGTTAATCGGGTCGTAGGGCTGTAATCCATACATCGGATGCACCTCGGCGCGTTTTATGATACTCTGCGTGTCGTATAACAGGAAACCGCCGAATACTATCAGACCTCCATATAAACTGAGTGAATACAGTCCTGAAACAAACGTTAATGTATATATAATTAACAGTAAATACTAGAATTCATGCTTTCTAAAATTAAGCATTGCACTTTTGGAATGTCAAAAGCGATTCTATACTCCATTTTGTATAAGGCACATCAGAGTTTTTGGAAATAGTTTGGCTTTGTAGAGCGTCGAGTCCCTTTCTATGTACGATGTATCATATGGACGCCCAGATACTGTACCCTATGTACGTGTTTATAAGATGATCAGTCTCACGTAACAAACATTTCGCATCTTTAGAATAATAGAGACCTAATGCGAAATTAGCCACAAGCAAAATTATTTAGAATTATTAGAATTATAGAGACCAATTTTGGTTGCGGCTAATTTCGCATTAGGTCTCTATTAGTCTAAAGATGCGATTTGTTGGCCAAGATTCAAAGATTATTCTCATATTTTCTCCTCAATTAATAGCCTTTATTTGAATAAAATACATATTAATTATACTTTTAAATATTAGAATATAAAAACATTTAAAAATATAAATTTATTTTGTTCTTTATACAGGGTGTCCAGTAAATAGTACGATATAGTGCAGGGGGTGATAGCTTGGGTCAATACCTGCCAAAAAACCATAATATATGTTACGGATTTATAGTTATAGTGTTAAGCGATAAGAAAATTGTTCAGTGAAAACTTAACAAATAATATTATTTCTTGAAAACATTCCTTATTTTGATACAAAAAAGACTTATCAATGAGTAGAGTAACTATTCACGAATAGTTTGATGTAAAAAAAAAATACTAGAAAAGGATTTTTGGAAGAAAAAAAAATTTTTGCATGACTGTAAATTCCGTGACATTTTGCGGAACATATATTATGTTTTTTTGGTAGGTATTGACCCAAGCTATCACCCCCTACACTATGTCGTACTATTTACTGGACACCCTGTATATGTTACCCCGACCCCAAATAGATTGGGATAATGGCAGGAGAATTGATGAATTTTATTCTTATTTATTTTGTAAAGATTTAAATGGAAGCTCAAGTACCTGCTCCAAGTGCAGTAGTATGTGGTACGAACATGCTGGCCAGCGAGGCGGCGAACACGGCCCCTAAGCCCATCGCTAGTGGCGCGCGCATGTTCAGGAACTCGCCAGACGGCGCGCAGATCGCTATCGTGCTCAGGCCGCCCACGACACCAGCCGTGTACCTGGGAAGAAGATCAACGAGTTGAGGAGATCAGCCGTATTGGGCCCAAAATCCAATGTACTAGGTACTTGTTGAAGATGAAGGAATGGACGTAGAGATTAGGCGCAATAGTTACAAATTATAAGGAGTACTTCTCCGACCAGAGCAACACTTTTTTTTTCGCTGACTTTGGGTTTTGGACCCAACTTTGTATGAAACGTGTCTGGTCTCCTTTACGTATGTTCACTTTCAGGAGGAGGAGGTTTTCTATTACCATAATGAAGAATTAATTAATGAGTACTTCGTGTGAAAACGAAACTGGGCGTGATCAATCCTAGGCCAAAGCTGAAGGCTAATATCGCGATTCAGGACGTGTACGGAGATTATCTTCGGTTCTGCACTTTGCATTGTTTACTTTTTTATTTTTTTAATCAACTACAACAAAACTGTATTACCAAGCAGCTCTAGTCAGCGCCGCGCCGCCGAGGAAGCACATGGGTGCAATGACAGCCCCCATAATGCCGGTGTGTACTAGCCATGCTAACTGTTTAGCACCAAGTCCTGGCGTGTAGTCCATGCCTCGTACCACCATGCCGGAGCCGACCATTAAGCCCAGTGTCAACATTATTGACTGAAATAAAAGATAAACATAAATCTTATGTACATATTTTCTGAGACCCGTAATTTTTCGTAGATTGGTTAAAAATAATTTTTTATTTGTTCAAAAAGGATGAAAAGGGAACCACATTACTAAATCTATGCAGGGCCTGAATTCACTATGACCACTTAACGATTCTTTACTTCGAAACCACGTCAATTCCTTAGATCACACACGAATTCTGCTAATATCGTATTAATAATATCGACAAATTGTCTTGGAACATACAGGACATACTTGGAAATAAAACGATATTGACGTAGTTTGAACGTACATAGTAAGATTCCGCGGGGTAACGTTATAATGATTCCACGGGGAATCTTACTATGTACGTTCAAACAACGTCAATATCGTTTTTATTAGAAACCAATGTAACGGTAAGGAAGGGAAATGTCATATTCTGTCAAAGTCAAAGCATTTATTTCAAATAGGCACTTAAAAGGCACTTTTGAACGTCAACATTTACATTAAAATAGAATTGATTCTAGTCGCCCCTTCCAAAATGTAGTTTCGTATTGAGAAGAATGGGCAAGAAACTCCACTGTTACACTTTTAAAATGTTTCCAGTACAATACATTCATTATATGATTAACATAACATAGTACATTCATTATATGATTATATATGAAAACGATGCACCCAGAATAAAATTACCATACCAAAATAGGTAAACAGAATCAAATTGAAGCAATACAGATAAATTAATTCTGTGATAGATACATGGTGCTCACACATTTACAAACATTGTAAAAGTAAGTATATGATTTTCCTATAATATTAACAAGTAATGAGTCAGTGTGTGAGTCAAAGTAATCACTGAGTGTAAATCAATGTCATAAATATAATTAATTATACAATTCAATTAGCAACCAGTTTGATTTTGTCTAGACTCTAGATTGTCCTATGGAGCAGGACCAGCATGTTTCCAAGCATTCTTATCTTGGATATAATCCTCTAATTTGTAATATGCTTGTTTACAAAATTTACTTTTAAAGAGTTTTAAATTTCCTTTCATTTAATTGCAATATATCTCAAGGTATTTTGTTGTAACATTTAACATAGTACCCCATAAAAGATGTAGGTACTTTAGCTAATCTGAAAAATGTTTGATCTATTTTGTATTTGTTTCTAGTATTAAAATTATGTCTATCACTTATTTTATTAAATAGATGTAGATTTTTCTTGCATTCATGATATTTTCATAAATGAATTGGCAAGGTACCATCATAATTTTAATCTTTTTAAACAGTTCCCTGAGGGATTCGCGGCGACGTAGATTATAAATGGCTCTAACAGTTCTTTTTTGCAAAATAAAGATGGATTCAATGTCAGCGGCCCGACCCCACAGTCAGACACAATGCAAATTGTTATATGAATAAATAAATAAATAAACAGTAAAATGCCATACTGTATGTTCCATGACACGTTGTCGATATTATTAATACAATATTAGCAGAATTCGTGTGTGATTGACGTGGTTACGAGTAAGGAATCGTTAAGTGGTCATAGTGAATTCAGGCCCTGAATTGGGGTATTATATGTCAGTCGTTCGTATTCTATCACAGCTGACAGCGCACAAACGCCATAATGCCAAATTCCGGTTGAGCTGAATATTCAGCCACTTTTTGGCCGAAACCGAAACTGCGGCCGACCGGGATTTTTTGTTCGAAACTGAAATTATGGTCTACAGTACTGCAAAGGTACATAGTTATTGTATTTGTTAACTTACCATCCAACCACTTCTTGCAACTAAGTTTAACAAAGCAGGTGTTCTAAATACGGAGTAGGCACTGCCAGCAGTCAATAAAATGGAACCAGCAATGTATCCATATGTTGCCCTGATGCGGTCTTTAACATATTTCGGCCAGAGACTGCAAATAAATTAAAGAAACAATTAAGTAACAATTCCCATCTTCCATTCATCACAATTTTATTTACAGTAATGTTCCTAACTGGAATGGGCAGCAGCATTCTCTATGCATTTTACCACCATCCTGCGATTGCTAACCCGCCTGCCAAGCGTGGCGATTATGGCAAAACCCCCCTTTTGGGGAAGGCCTATGTCCAGCAGTGGACGTCTTTCGGCTGAAATGATGATGATGAATGTTCATAATGTTTGCAGCTATATTTCTTCAAAAATATGGAAATCATGGAATTTTTCGTACATGTGTACGGTTTAAAAATGTTTGTTTCAATATTTTAATGTAGTGCTAAAAATGTCCTAAGTTAAATACACATAATTTCTTAATCCTTACTATAATAATTATAAACGCGGAAGTTTGTAAGGATGGATGGATGGATGTTTGTTACTCTTTCACGCAAAAACAGCTGAATGGATTGAATTTTGATGAAATTTGGCACACATCGATTATAACCTAGATTAACACATAGGATACTTTTTATCCCGGTAGTACGTTCCCGCGGGATAATTTCCGACTTCCATGCGGGCGAAGCCGCGGGCGGAAGCTAGTTATCTATATAAACAAAAAGAAAAGTCCTGACTGACTCATCAACGCCCAGCCCAAACCCTTGGATCTAGAAAGCTGATTTTTTAATAATGTAGACAAGGAATAAGGAAGGATTTTTCGAAATTCAACCCCTAAGAGTTAAATAGGGAATGAAAGTTCCGTGCGGGCGAAGCCGTTGGCAAAAGCTAGTTATTAAATAAATTAAAAGTGATACTATGATCTTAGTGTTTTCAATAAATAAAATGCAGCTTGCAGGGCTTTTTAAGTATTGGTCTCATAACTTTAGCCACAAATCAAAATCATAAATAAAAATAAATAACTTTGTAAAGTGTTGTAACTTACTGTGCTTCTGTGCACACGCCGGGCCTCACTCCTGAACCATAATAACAGAGTGCTGCCAAGCTCATGGCGGAAGCTCCTGCCAGAGCACCCTTTCCTAAGCTGAAGGCTGAAAACAATGAAGGTGGAATTTGATAGCAACTCACATAAATTAAGGTCCTAAGACAACCCTCTCACTGGGATAACACAGAGTCGTTCAGCTGTGTATTAGCTTAGCTTACAAACTAAATATTACAGTTCTCATTTTACCATCTTTTACAGAAATTAACTAATATCTTTATGATTTACTATTAATAAAACCCAAATCAAAATTGAATGTATTCTATCTCTATTCTGCAGATTACATCAGCCTAACAGAGATCACACTTCCAATTATACAACAGTATAAAAGTAATACTTACCATTGGGACTAGCAGGAGCCATCAGTTTCGCCCATATTGAGGGGCTCGAGACTGGAGTAGCTACTCTGGAACGAGGTTCTCGGGCATAATTCCGGACGATATAGTTTTTGGGAACAAAGTTCTTTGGTATTGGAGTTTTAAGGGTATGGCCTACGTTTATAGCGGAACGCGCAACGCACATACGGGACAACATGATGCAATCTGTAATAAAAAATATAAACACCAAAAATAAATATACAAGAAAGCCACAAGATAGCCCCACCAATTGATTTGAGAAAGAAGTAAACTCACGATTTTTATTACGGCTAGGATTGATTTGTGTCTGGTATTTTTTCCAAATGTCAAAATAGTGAGAATTTATGAAACTGCGTTTGATTCACAGAACACTAATAGGTACTCCTTGGTTCAATTTCAATGACTGACGAAAACTATGTCACTGACTACTGGATCAGCCGGCCGGTTACAATCAAAGTTACACCTACAGCTCGTACAAAAAACACGACACAATAACTGGAGCCGAACCGATAGAAAATCAGACTCGAGCTTTCTTGAGTTTTCCGTAACATTCTGGAAAAATATTTGTATTCTGTGGCATGTGGCATGGCTGCATGACAACTTGCCAATAAGCACAAGCAGTGTTGCAAAAGTGAAATTAACAAAAACTTTAATGATTGGAAACTTAAACCTTTATATTTTTTAATCTTATTCAACGGTCTCTGCACGGTCTCTGACCACCACTACACAGAGTCACACGCCTACACCTCGGCATTGGCAGTAAGGTTCCATAACATAAAGCATTTATTAAATGCTCTAAGGTCCTTTGCACCACATGAATGATTTACAGTTAGTACATACTATTTTGACTCATTCTATGCATGGACCACACAACATGAATAATTCCTATGAATTAGTATGTACTGTACATACTAATTCCATGTACCTGAGTCAAACAAGAGCCGCAAGAGCGTCACAGTCAAAATCCAATGTCAACTGCTGTGCTGCAAGGTTGTATCACTTACGTAGTGGTTTGTATTACACGTAGACCACAGAGAAACTAAGTCCATGGATGCAAGACACTTGTGTTGTGGTTGGGTTGTGGTATTTTTGTATTTTTGTTCCTTGCACTTGTGTCAAGTTATCTTGTCTTGTCAAGTTGTCAATGTCAATGTCACTGTCATTATCAGCACAGCAACAAATTCAAATTGTTTGATCGAAGAGCACGTGGATAAAATTCAATAGAAAAATTCCTTTTTAGCGTCGTGAGTGTAAATAGGGAGGATGAAGAAAGTCAAAGCCCCAGTAAAAAGTTCTGAAAACTCAGGTTAGTTTGTATACTCCTTATTGTTCGCTATATTTGAGTATGTCATAACGTGTTCATTTCCATCGAACCTCTAATTCACTATCAGCACAACTTGCTGTAATTTTGCATCTGCTACCCTGAAGACTGACCCCAATCATTTAATGAACATCCGTTTTAGTTTACTTGACCTCATATACTTAATAATATGCGACATAAGCATGTTGTAGGTAATATAACCAATTTGGTCCTGAAGTACTTACTGATTCAAATTACATGTTTGTGATCAGATATGTGTAAAATGGATCATGATAACAAATATGTTTATGTAATTATTTCAGATTCTGAAGAAGAGCTCAACCCTGTTACTCACAAGAAATCCTTGGAAAAGCTTAAAAAAACAGATCCAGACTTTTACAACTTCTTGGAAGAAAATGATGAAAATCTATTAAATTTTGATGTAAATTCTGGTGATGATGCATCAGATAAAGAGGATGGTGATGAGGATGATGATGAAAGAGTTCACAAACCAGGCCCCCTCAGGGGAGACAGTGATGAAAGTGACTTTGAGGCATGTATTTTCATAATGTTTTGTAAAGTATTTTATTGTGCAACATTTATGGGTTTTATTTTTATTACTATATGAGCCTGTTGTGCCCCACTGCTGGTTAAAGGTCTCCTATAGGTTGTACCATTTTTATCTTTTTCAATTTGAGCCCAATACTTTTGGTGTAGCTCTAGCTTAACTTGTAATGCCATCTCCTTCTAGAACTTAAATTATACAAATTTATTCTCACCCTTTCAGGATGAAGATGCGAAACCAGTTCAAGGAAAAATCACCCTGAAAATGGTTGCACAATGGCAAGCAGAGCTGCAAAGTGAAGTCAAAGTGAAACTAACAACACTGACTACAGTCATAAAGGCTTTTAATGCAGCCATGGTCAGGGCCACAAGTGAAGATGGGACCTCGGAGGGAGAATATAAAGTTGAAGGTATGGTGGATTTTTCGTAACAAGCTATTCTAGCTATAATTGCCTTTTCTGTATCAGATATAACAGTTTATGCAGTGGCAAAATGATTTGGTGGTGTAAATTGGGATGGGGGTGTAGTTAGATTTTCATAATAAGAATTTGTAATCATATTATTTTTCTTCCCTTTTTCGATAAAACCTACCTATTTTATTTATTTTACCTACATAATCATCATCATCATTGTGGTGGTCAGATACGTAGTCACTATGTAAAATACTAGTACTCCCGGTTAGACTGGATGCCAACCTCAACATAGTTGTTTTGCTTAAAAACTAAACAACTATGAGGAAACGCCCGGGTGTTTTCACTGCGAAGATCGCCCTGAGGACACGGTGGAGGTCTGCCCGGCTTAGGCGGAGCACCACCGTGTCTTCGTGGAGGCGATCGGCGGCGGCGATCTCTTGCGTCTGTCCTTGATCCAGGCCATGGTACGGGGCGAGAGTGCATGGGTAGCCGTCACCTCCTTCTGCGAAGCAGTAATGCTCGCGAAGAGGGAGGCAGCGCACTCGAGGGAGAGGCAGTATTGCGCCTTCACGGCCCTAGTCGCCGCAGGAGACGCCCTGGGCGTCAGGAATCCCAGGCTGATTCCCGGTCACGTAATCGCGGGCTTGCGGACGGCGAGTAATGGGTAGCTCGCTGTCCAGTAAGGACCAAGCTCGGGTCGACGGGCGCGTTGTGTTCCACGCACGCCTCAAAGAGATCTCAGCACCAACTGGTGGGGTCCCCAAGGGCCGATACCTGCCAAGGGTGCGGGTTGTTCGAAAGAGATACTGTGGCCCCTGGCACTCAGACAACTGAAAGAACACGGGTGGTTATAGTCAGTAAAAGTCTGACTCGTCCTCCTGGAGAAGTTAGAGCGGGAGAAGTAATTTGATAATTACCCACCCTAAAAAAAAAATCCTCAACATAGTTGGGAAAAGGCTAGGCAGATTGATTTATGTATAAACTCACGCTACTTGTTCCCACTTGCTTGACTTTTTATAATTGGTCTAAAGTTTAGTAGATAATAGTATATGTTTATTTACAGGGTCATCTGTTTTCAATGCTGTCATACAGATGTGTGTCCTATATTTGCCAGGTGGCATCAGAAAATATTTAGGCATGGAACAATCTGGTAAAGACCCTCAGAAATGCAAACACTTCATTAAAATTAAAACTCACTTGATTTCATATCTTGGTGATTTATTGAAGTTGCTTGGAGGTGTTACATCAGAGAATATATTAACTGTGTTACTCAAACACTTGCATCAAATGTCTATTTATGTAGCTTGCTTCATAAGAATAGCTAAACAAGCACTGAAAAAACTGTTAACTTTCTGGAGTACAGGTGACGAGACTGTGAGAGTGTTAGCCTTTCTCTGCATTTTGAGGATAACCAGAAACCAGCAACCGGCATTACTTGATCAAGTGTTAAAGGCCATGTACTTGACTTATGTTAAAAACTGTAAATTTGTCAGCCCTTCTACATGGCCTGGAATCAATTTCATGAGAAGATCACTTGTGGAAATGTTCTCACTGGACCTAAATGTGTCATATCAGCATGTATTCCTTTACATTCGACAGCTGGCGATTCACTTGAGAAATGCTATTGTTGTACAAAAGATTGAAAACCGTCAAGCTGTTTATAACTGGCAGTTTGTGAATTCATTGCATTTGTGGGCAGACTTGCTGGGAGCCACTTCAAATAAGGCACAACTACAGCCTTTGATCTACCCTCTGGTCATGATCATTACTAATACAATTAAACTTGTGCCAACACACCAATATTATCCTCTGAGATTCCACTGTGTTGAGATATTGGTAAATCTTTCTAAAGAATCCAATACTTTCATGCCTATTTTACCATTCCTTGTTGAGGTAAATATTTGAAAAGAATTTTATACATTACAAATAAAACTTTTGAATAAGTATTGAAAATAAATGATTTTTTAATTTCTAGGTTTTAACAACTTTCGACTTTAATAAGAAGCATAAAAAAGTTTCAATGAAGCCATTAGATTTTTCATGCATTCTTAGACTAGCAAAGTCTCAACTGATGGAGAATGGATTCAAAGACTCAGTTATAGAACGGCTGTATGGTCTCATGTTAGAGTATACAGCCAATGAGTCACACACAATTGCTTTCCCAGATGTAACACTATTAGCTGCTATACAGGTATGTTTTGCTGAATTTTGTACAAACAACACAATATGTACGTAAACCTTTTACAAATAAGTTTAACTTATCTAGAAATGAAACAGGCTAAATAGAGAATACTGATTATGTTATTCATCATTATACTGTTTACTGTATGTTAGTGATACAGGTGTACAGGTGAAACTTGTGCTGCTAATAAAAAAACAATATATATTTCATTATTTATTTACTATTACAGATAAAACAGTTCTTAAAGACATGTTCTGTGTCAAATTACACGAAAAAGATGCGCCAGTTGCTTGAAAAAATCGAAGAAAACTCAAAATTTATAGAACGTGAGAGAGGTAAAATTAGTTTCTCTTTGAGTGAAGATAAAATGGTTGCAGCCTGGGAAACCAGTATTAGGACGAAAGGAACACCTCTACAAACATTCTTCGAGAACTGGAGTAAGATAAACAGGATCCAAAAACGTAAGAAGATTACCAAAAATGACGAGATTGCTGGTGAGCTGCCCAAGATAAAAAGGGCTAAGCTGTCTGATGATGCGCAGAATGTTCAAGCAGAAAATAAAGGGCCAGTGGAATTGTTCCCATCTGACGATGAGGAAGAGGCCAATCCCTTCAACATGGATGACGATGAAGCCCCTGCTCCGAAAGTAAAAATAACAAAGAAGAAAGAAAAGAAAAACGGTAAGAAAAAGCCCAAGAACAAAGTAGAAATCGACGACAATACAGTTGACGATAAAGATGATATTGTACAAGAATTTAGTGTAAGTGACTGGTAATAAATCTATCATTTTATTAAAATATTGTCTTACTAAATCTGTGTATACTATACTATACAATAGCAAATAACGATAAACCAAAAAATAATGTAACACGAGACAAAACATAAATAGATCAAGGTCATGGATCAGGAATTCCCTGCAGAAAGTAGGTCCAGTGCACACTTGGTGTAGATGGCTCGTAGTTCTCAATAGTGAGAGTACCAGTAGGCATTTCTTTCCATCCTGCTGGTGGCATTTCTGTCAAATACACTTGTATCTTGACGTCCTGTAGAGTACAATATAAAATGCTTTATTGTAAAAGTAGGTGTAGACCGAAAGAACATAGAACCAGTGCAAAACTAATAGCATTTTTTTTAATATTCTTCGCATTTCATAATACGATGTGCATGCGCATAATTCATAATTTCGCGGGCTACTTTCAAACTTTCAAAGTCAGTCAGTATCTTTATTATGATGTTAAATTTTCAGGTAACTACCTTCTTAGGTCTAATCGGTTCATATTCAGCTTTAACATAGAATTCATCTCTGTCTACGTATATTTTGAACATTCTCGCATCATCGAAAACGTTTTTAAACTGGATAACGGTGTACCCGCCGGCTTTTATTTCGTATGGCCCTCGAGGTTTTGGTTCTGTTCCAGTTCCTTTTATGTTATATCTGTAAAGTGACATGATTAACGTAAAGTAGGGCGAACAGTAATGGTCAAAGTAAAGGCCACTGTTAAAACGTCAAGGAAGTACATTATCTTGTATGCTGGTGCCGCAGCTGCGTCTTTCGTTACGAGCTTCGCGGATATCGGCTATCGTAGCGAAACATCGGACTGTGTCCCTGTTATCGCCCGGTCTACCAAATTTGCACTTATAGCTTCGGCACACGTTGCTTCGGCCCCAGCATTATGGTTTTGGCTCCAATATTGGTGCAGCAAAGTCATTTTGGGTAGCCGGAAACATCCAACAGCAGGCTTAGCAAGAGACAGTTTTGAACCGAGAAATGTAGACAAGCGATTTATATTCTACGGTAGACTAGAAATAGAAAGCGTCATGCTAAGCCTGCAGTATGGTAATGTCGTCAGCATCATGGTTTCCGCAACAAATTATTATGTTAGGTAGGGAACGCAGGTAATGTTGGGAGACTTGGTTCCCATGAATGATTTGATAACGGATTGGTCGTTTTGGATCCAGCACAAGACGCGGAAGATAAAAAGTAGGAATTGTCTTTAACTGCTTAGTAAGTTTAAGTTTACTCAGCTGTTATAGGCAGCCGCATACGGGCACCTCGAGCAGTTAATTATTTGTTGAACAGCGAACACGAACCTTTTTCAACCATTGGAGCAGTTTATAAAAAAACAGAGCGCAAACGAGACTTACGAACTATGTCAGAGCAGTACATACAGCTCTAATACACGCATAGACAGTAGGTACTGTCTATGCGTGTATGCCAATGCCTTGCAAGGCAACTGCTCGACCTATGAATGTTTGCTGACAGCTCGGAGTGATGAAGATTGTAATGATTGTAGTAGGTACTTACCTACCTACCCTACTGTCTGTAGTCACTGCTTGAAGCGGTTAATCTCGACTGCTTTAGGGTCAATTCTCACCGAGACGCGGCGCGACGCGCACTTTTTAAGATCACGATACAAAATAGATCTTATTTACTTCACAATAAGGTATACGGGCTGCACAACGCGGTGCACCTTAGCGTTCTTCGACACGCTTTCGCGCTCGTAGTGAAATTATACCTTTTCGTGTTGTAAATAAGTTAGATATTCTGTTGCTATCTTAAAAAGTGCGCGTCGCGCCGCGTCTCGGTGAGAATTGACCCTTAAGCTACCCGTGCATGGCCGTTATTACTTTAAATATCGGTAACTTACATAAATTCACCAGCAATGGGAGAATTAAAAGAAATAGTACAATGTTGAACACCGATCTCCGTTGGTTCGAACAATACTAAAAACTTCCCTTTCTCTAAGGGTCCAAGCACGAAGTCCCCGTCAGCTATTATTGATGGGTGAGACAACTGTAAAACAAAACAATTAAAAATTCACAGTGTATGGCAATGCAGTAAAATTTAAAAATTACGTGGAATCAGTAGATATGTATCCCGAAAACGACAGGTACGGCGGCGGCGCCAGTCGTTAGAACTTGGTGCCACAAATCACAATGTTACCGGCAACTAAAGGGCGGTAGCTACATAATAATTTTATCTATGTATGTATACCCTCCTTGCTTTCAAAAGTTGTGAGGCGTGGCGGGCGGATATGTAGAGGTCTGTACCTATTTAATAATAAGATAATAACCGTGCAAACGAAGTCCGCCCTGGTGTCAGTCTTATTCTGCACTCTGAGACGAATCGGGATATGAGTTCCTAGTGAAGTTTCGTGTTCCACATTCTTCTCTTTAGCAGGCAGACATTTCAATATAACTTTGTATACAAAAGTGCCAACTAAAAAATTATGCACCTCTAAAAAGTCCTCAGTGTTGCCAACTACTAAAGGTGAATATGTCATAGTTAATGTAGCCTGAAACAAATATGCAGTTAGGACTCATTTCATATAAGTAGATAATGGTATAAAATGCTTTCCCGATTTGGTAAGTACAATGCTGGATATAGCGCCCGAGATTTGCCTAATTGTACCAATACCTACGGGCCTCCGCCATTGCAGGACAGTGCAATTCATACTTCCGAAGGTTCCGAACTCCTATTAATTTATTAAAGAGGCCATAAGTAATCAAATCCGGAGCAAAAATTCAAAGTCTAAATAATGTAGTTTCTTGATATGATTCAAGTAGGTTTAATACGACAAACTTAGGTACAGACGCCAGTACATCAAGCTACCCCAAACTGTTAAATTTTCCCAATAGAACATGAACCTTATTACTGTAAGCATAAAGTTCATGTTCTATTGGGAGTAATAGAGCTGAAAATCTATCAAAGAAATTTGACAGATTGGAGTAGCTTGATGTGCTGGCGTCTGTACATATCTGAGCCGGTTGCTTTATTTAGGACTAACGCAATCTTAGTTACAAGGCCTGTAATATTTTGTAGGCATGAAAAGGTCAGGACAAACGGACAGACTTTACTTTCGGATTTACAATTTATCTGTAGAAAGTAGCAATGGCACAAGGAATGTTTCAGAATGAAGACAGCACACGACAACTGTCATTCTGACAAGAACTTTATCCAATTGAGAAAAAGTTTAATTTTCTTAGTTGTTGAGATCATTTTTATTAACTGTCTGTGCGTCCCGGTGTTTTTTGACGCTGACTGTACCTAATAAATGAAACCGAGTATTTTTAACTTACTTCTGAATTTCGGTTGACGTTTAAAAAATTTGGACATTGTAGTTTCTGACAATTGATGTAAAATTCAACATCTTCGGCAAGCGGATTTTTAATGATTAGTTCATTTTGAGCCATCTCCCGCGCACGACATTCGAAAGTCAAGGTGTCCACCACAGGACTCGGAGTTACCGTCACGATGATGTTGTAGTATTGATACTCTCGACTGGTTTCGTTTGTGAACAATACCTGCAATAAAATATTTTAACTTTACGTTTAAATACCTATTTGCCGATAATGTGTTTGGTTGTGTGAGAGTAATCAGAAGGTTTGGCAAATGAAAGAGTGTGTTCTTTGTTGAAGGTTTACTGAACGACTGGCGTTTTAAACAGTGGTCGAGAGGACTTAGAATTAACTTACGAGCTACGTCATACATGCCTACGCGCTACAATCCTCCCCCCTTAGATTAAACAATTAAGTTTTAGTTTGTTACTCCCCAAAAGAATATAAAATTATGAACTAACTAAGCCACAAACGTTAATTATAAACAAATAGAGTTACGGACAATTATTTTACTTATACTAGAGCGTTCACAGTCTTTCGACGGAAATTGTTAACACTACACTATAAGTTTGTGTGAGGTTTGCCTCGCAATGTTTGCTTGTAGGTTGGGCGTCCCTGGTGGTACGCCGCTAGCACGTTGTGCGCGGCTGATTATTGTTTCGACGGCGCCGCCTCGCCTGTGTGGCAATAGCTCCACCCCACTAAGAGCACACATAGGGTTACCGCTGTGCTGACTGCTATGATTGCGGTGATAGTGAGCCTTTGTTGACGTGTGACGGTTATGTACAGCTGATAACGACGATGACGGCAGCGGCTCACATGTCGAATCTCACGGTCTTCATAACAATGCGGCCCGATTTCGTTTTAACTGGCGGTGTTCTAGTGCTATGAAGTGGTTGGACTGTATTGGGTGGCGTTGTTTGGGTCTCTTGGCGTGGGACCGGCACATTATCAAAGTGTAATAAATAAGCTGGTTTTAGACGATTAAGTGATACTGTGACTTGCCTGCCGTTACAGTCTAAAGTATACAATTTTGGATGTCGCGTTATTACTTTATATGGACCTTCGTACGGTGGTTCCAAAGATCGCCGTGCTTCATTTCTAATATGAACAAAAACATTATTGTTGTTGCTATGTGAACTCGAATATGAGAGGCTGGGAACGGATGACAATGAATAAGTTAACTGTTTGATGTAGTCGCTCTTGTTAATATTGGTTCTAGGCTTTGAATGAAATAGGTCACTTGGGAGTCTGAGACTACTGCCGTATAAAAATTGTGATGGACTTTATCCTAGATCTAATTTAACTGCCGAGCGCAACCCTAGGAGTACTAGAGATAATTCCCGTAACCATTGTGTACCATTTGAACATTTGGCCATAATAGCAGCTTTTAAGGTACGGTGCAGTCTTTCGATCATGCCGTTCGCCTTTGGGTTGTATGCAGTTGTACGAACTCGTTCGATGCCGACTCTTTTTAATAACTGCCGAAATAGGTCTGATTCGAATTTACGACCTTGATCTGAGGTTATACGTATTGGACAACCGAAACGAGCAATCCAATGCTCTACGAACACCTTAGCTACCGTTTCAGCTGTTATCTCTTTAACGGGTATTACTTCAGGCCATTTCGTTACCCTGTCGATGATGGTGACGCAATATTTGAAATCCTCTGCCGGTGGCAGTGGTCCTTTTATATCAATGTGTAGGTACGTGTTCGAAACAGTTTCCTATGTTGTCAAATTCGCCCATCGGTGTTACTGTGTGGCGTTGAATTTCACATTTTTTACAGGGAACACACATTTTGACGTAATTTCTTATGTTGGTATTCAGGCTGCTCCAAAAATACCTTGACTTAACTAAGCGTGGGGAGCTGCGATGCCAGGGTGACTCACATTGTGTAAAGTTTTGATGGCGAGTTCTCGGAACTGTATAGGTAGATAAGGACGTATGTAATTTGAAGTAAGTAATGTTTCGCAGGCTATCTTTATCTCCGAATTGGGCATGGTGATTAATTTGAATTGGAGTTTATCGTGTTTGCGTAGGTTTTGTAATTCCGAGTCGCTTTTTTGTAGTTCGGCTAACTTTTGATAATCGAATGATGGCACGATAATCTCCTCAACCCGGGATAATGCGACGGCGACTGTATTTTTGTCACCCACAAATACACGATGTTATCACAAAATTGAGAAATAAAGTCTAATTGTCTTAAACGCCTAGGTGAGTCTGAAGGCGACACCTTTTTAGATAGGGCGAATGTTAATGGCTTGTGGTCTGTTAGGACTGTTAGCTTTCTGCCCTCTACTAAATAGCGGAAGTGTTTTATTGCCATGTCTATTGCAAAAAGTTCGCTATCATAAATACTGTATCTTGTTTAGGTGTCAGTGAGTTTTTTTGAGTAAAATCCTAGAGGTTCTAATTTACCACTAACTTTCTGATTAAGAGCTGCACCCTATGCAAGTACCGGAAGCATCTGTCATCAACACTAGTGGCACAGTGGCGTCGGAATGTGATAACATGACTGTATTATTAACAATTTGTTTACATCGACTGAATGCTTCTAATGCACTTTCGGTCCACGTAATTTCGGTTTTGTCGCGTTTTTTGGAATTATGTAAATACGCGTTTAGTGGTGCTTGAATTTCTGCAGCTTTTGGAATGTTTAGTCTGTAGAAATTCATCATTCCGAGGAAACGTCGGTCGGAGTTCCTCAATTGTTTTGGGTTGTGGATAGTCAAAAGTCAAAACTACCTCTAAATGTTTTAGATGCATTTCTTTTGGACGCTATAATTACGTCATCTAGATAAGGAAATGCAGTCTTTGAAAATCTTGCGCTGCGTGCGTAACCCAAAGTTCATTTTTGTAAACTCGAATAAACCGAATGGAGTTATGACTGCAGTTTTTGGAATGTCTTCTGGAGCCATTAGTATGTTATGGTAGGGTTTCCGAACGTCAATTTAAAAAAATATAGATTTCCCTTTGAGTACGTATGAAATGAAGTAGTCTTGGTGATGGGTTACGGTCGGGAGTAGTTTGTGCGTTAAGTCTACGATAATCTCCACATGGTTTTATTTCTCCGTTTTTTTTACTAACTCATACAAGTGGGTTAGCCCAAGGGCTTTTCGAAGGTCTACAAATACCTAATTGCATCATCCTCTCGAATTCTGCTTTGGCTATTTTGTATTTCTCCGGATTAAGCGGTCGTACCTTTTCATGAACCGGAGGTCCAGTAGTATAAATGTGGTGTTGTACATCATGTTTAGGATGTCTTTAAAGTTTTCCAGTTTGGTGATGCCGGGAAAATTTTGCAATATGAGGTGATATTCGTCGTTTACATCGATTGATCGAATACTGAGTTCGTGGCAATTTGTAATGTTCGTGGCACGCGATATTAAAGTGAGTTTGTGTATTAGTTTCCTACCATGTAAATCTACTATGTACTCGTATTAGTTTGTTAGCAGCAAGGAAGTCAGCCCCTATAATTGAAAGTTGAACATCGGCTAGTATGAACTTCCATTGGAATGGGCGACGTAAACTTAAGTTAACCGTAATGGTTTTTTCGCCGTAGGTATGTTTTAATAAACCAATTACAGGCACTTTTGAATTGTCAAGGTCGATATGATAGAAGTACGTTTCCGTGGGGTCATTTCCGACCTCCACGCGCTGGCAAGAGCTTTGTATTATTTGAGAGATTGTATTATTTTAAGCTTCTTTTTTTAAACGCGTTTATTGGCTCCACTTGTAAGTAGGTACCTACTAGGTAACAGTTACTTACAAGTGAAGCTAATAAAACTAGCTTAGTTTGTTAGTTATTATCTAATAAACAATGTAAGTACATTTTAACCTACTTAGGTACGTCTAATAGTCTTATCAAAATTAAATTTTGTATGTACCTATGTAGTTTGAATGACAAGGATTCGGAGTTGAGCCGTTGAAGCGAGCGGTCGCACTCTTTGAGCTCGCAGCCTCGCACCAGATGTTGACTGGGGCCTCGAATTTGAAATCAAACCGCGTGTGTTTTGTGTTTTGCCACAGTGTATTTTGTAAAATTGGTGAAAGTGTAACATAACTAACGCAAGACCTCAAATACCCCGATTAGAGCATTAAGCTATAAGCATAATACAATGAATAAAAAATTATGTTAAAGCCAACAGTGTTAAGAAAATCGTGTGGACATTTGCATTAACTTATGCAGTTAAAATTGAGTCTCATCCCCTTGGAATAAGATCCAATTCTCTTTGACTCAATTAGAGGCCTTGTATAGTTTTGATTACACTTTAACCACAAACAAGTAAGCAAAAGTGATATTGAAGTGCGCTTCACCCTGCAGTGGAGACGGGCTGCTGGAGGACGACGGACCCCAGAGGCAGACTTGGTGAGATCGCTCCTATTATTACAGGGATTCGTTTGCTATAGGTAGTACCTATAGGCCTAAAGGCCCGCCGCATGCAGTACCTATTAGGTACTGCATGCGGCGGGCCTTTATTCGCCGCGCGTGATCTCTGAAAATCAAATCACCTCCTTTGTGGACCAGTGTGCTTACACCCACTGTAATAGAGGAAAGAACTTGATACACGCCAATATTCTAGCACAAAATACGGTACCGTCCAAGACACCGTACTTAAGGATCTTACTATTGTAACAGTGTAACGAATTCCACAGTGGATTGCAAGGGGCCACGGTCAAAAAATATTCAATCGGAAACAGATGGCCTAAATAGGTACCCCGAACTATTCCGTTGGCTTTGCACGTTTTTGCTTTACAGATAAACAAAGAATTAAAACTAACAAAAAAAAGGTCAGCCCATAAAACAAACTTTAAGGTTAGCAAGTTTCAGCCCCTACATACATGTGTTTCTGACTACCCCTACAAACAAAAGCGCTTACAATGGATACAATTGTGCCCATTTTAAAAGATGGAAATTGTTTGTTTAGGGCACTAGCCCACCAAATAAACATTTTAATGGGCTTAACATTTGATCACAGAAATGTCCGTCAAGACCTAGCCACCTATGTTTTGGAACATCAACAACACTTCTAAATAATATACAGGAATTTCTCCCCAACAGCATTCTCTCCCAGGAACAAAGGATAACAAATTATATAACCGCGCAATTTAACGAAACATTCTGGAGTGGCGAAGATATAATTATCGCCGTGTCTGAATTCTACCTCGTAAACGTGCATGTACACATAATCAACGGAAATACACAGGTGTATTACCCACGGGCGATCCAGTACCCGGCAACATACGAGTACACATCCTCTATCAGAATCACCACTATGATAGCTGGGTCCGGAATAGTGAAAAACAATACAGCAACAACCCGAAACTCCTAATGCAAATACCAACATTAAAACACCACATCATATCAAACCAAGAAGTAACCGGTGCAACACACGCCAAGAACAGGAAAAACCCACGAAACCCCAGCCTCAAACGAACAGCCCCCAACAGGTAAACCCGTTATCGCCGTGTGAACAACGACAGGCAACACTATTTACACCGTTATCTGACGTAATTGCGGACGACACCGGATACACAATACTAAGACACCGGACCTCTATCGTAATTAAGTACACCTGCCCAGACTTGTGCATTGCAACCTGGAACGTCCGCGACGCCTCAAAACCCGGAAAAAATCGAATAGACGCTGAACTTTCACGCAGAGGCATTCATATAGCCAGCCTACAGGAAACGGATGAATTCAGGAGCATACAGCTCCACACGCTACAAATGGCACGCGACCGGCGAAATGGGAAGAAAACTAAAAAAATCCGAGGGCTTTCTGATACCAACGGTTAATATAATAAAACCGATAATCGAACCACACTGCGAAGGACCAACGGTGGACGAAATAACAGGAATCATCAATAAAATGCGAAACGGGACAGCCCCTGGAACGGACCAAATGGTAATCGA
The DNA here is from genome assembly GCA_947359405.1 of Antitype chi. Taxonomy (NCBI): domain Eukaryota; kingdom Metazoa; phylum Arthropoda; class Insecta; order Lepidoptera; family Noctuidae; genus Antitype; species Antitype chi. The sequence continues at coordinate 7,671,480 of OX375813.1, read as the reverse complement.
ACTGTACAAAGCGATGCCCCAAATAATATAGGAAGCTGTTACTAAACACATGAATAACGCCTGGACACAGAACACTTTACCCGACATGTGGCTTGAGACCGTACAAGTCCCAATCCCAAAAAAAAAATCCTAAAGACGCGGACGATTTCCGCCGCATATAAACCATTTGTAACACGGGTTACAGAATTTACGCCTCATACTTACAAAAAAAAAAAAGTAAACGATACAATAACGGAGCTGGGAAATTACCAACCAGCGTTCTTAAACAATAGATCAACAGATGACCACATTTTTACGCTCAAAAGGGTTCTAGACGAAGGATGGCGTGCAGGTAAACGAATTTACGTACTCGCCCTCAACATAGAAAAAACCTTGACAACGTTGACTTCAACGCATTAAGAGATATATTACTGGAACGAACCAACAAATCGATGACCAACAGGATAATCAGGGCATGCTGGAATGAAAGAACATGCATCAAATGGTGTGGTCAGCAAAGCAGTTGGATTGTCAAAGGAAAAGGAGTTAAGAAAGGGTGCCCCCTGTCCCCTCGCCTTTTTACATTGGTCATTGACGAAGTCCTTAGAACACTAGAAGACACTATCATTTAATCAAACTAGATCAGGACCGCGAAATTTCACTTTCCAGGGTATTATCATTTGCGGACGACCTTATCCATAATACAGATAATCTAGAAGGTCTAGAGCGTATCTTATACTACATTAAAGCCTTACTAAATAGCGTAGGCCTCCAAACAAACGAAACAAAAACAAAAATTCTAATTAGGGACCCCATAACATCACAGCAAACGACCAACGTGACCCTCAACGGAGTAAGTATACCAACAGTGGACGTAATTAAATACCTAGGCGCATACATAACATCCGCATTAAGCAGGAAAAGCACAATTAGAAAATGATGCCAACAGGCCACGAGAAACGCCAAATCATTACTACCATTCATACTAAACTCAAAGATGGACTGGAAGTTAGCTAGACTTATGTACCGAATGGTTATCGTACCTTGTATGATATAAGGCTTAAAACTATCGACCCTCACCAAGGCGAACAGATCAAGACTCCGAAAATATGAACGACTTATCATGAGAGACTTGATTAACCATGCCAGGAATAAACCAAGAACTAAGAAGATGCACCAAATCTTAGACGGAAAACCGAAACAAAACGCATCAAGAACCACAGGATGTGCTACTTGGCACACGTCTTCAGACGGGATAAACCACACCTATTGCATGCAGCAATGCAGTATAAGGCTAAATCTAAGGAGGTCGGACGACCTATTTACACATGGAACGACAACCTAAAACAGGAAATGAAATACTTCAACATGGGAATCACGTATTGGAAGGACATGGCTGGAGACAGAAACAAGATCAAGAAAGCGGCTAACGATATCTACAAAAAAAACAGAAGCTGATAGCAGTGAGAATTCAGAAGACGAATATGAAAACAACAACACAGAACATAGTGAAGCAACTGCATAGAAAAGAGCTAAGAAAACAGTTAAACCTGCACAAGAAGCTCGACCTGAATCAACATGCCGGCGACGTCGTGAAAAGATGCCCTCCTATAAAAAATACCACCCGTCTCTCCACTAGTCCAATGCTTACTCAAGGATGCATATCCGGTAGGCTCGCAATCCTTTCCTATCCTATGGGCCTGTCTACCTGACCATTACCGCGCCCCCCGGTCTACTTCTTGATATGCAATGGCCTCTGTAACACCATGAAGCATGAGGCTACAGGGGCTAGTGCGAATCTTGGGGTTCATTCGATTAATCGAGTCTGGTCAAACCACGCTGGGATCGGTGCATTACATTACATACATTACATTACATTACATTACATTACATTACATTACATACCTATGTAGTTTGAATGACAAAACTATAATTTGGTATCTTGGAGCTGATCTCAAAATGGAGCCAGAAGGTGGATAGTGGAACTCTTCAGTGGCTACTAGTAGACCCCTCCGAGTTTGGGGTCATATGATTCGTTCTGATGAGTCCAATATATTGGGCTTGGTAAGGAGGCTTTGATGATGGAGCCAGGAGGCGAATAGTGGAACTCTTCAGTGACTACTAGTAAACCGGTCGGGTCATAACTTCGCTGACTTTTTAGACTTATTAACTAAATGAAGAATTTACTACACTAGAAAAGAAAAATAAGTAGTTCGGTACTAACTAGTTGTATAAAACCGAAAAACCACGTTTTATCGCGCATTTTTATTTTTTAATTATTAAAACCATTGGTGATGTGATGAAAGAAGTGACACACTACTGTTAGGTACTTCTACAAAACATTCAATTATTTTATCATTTTTAGTGCGTGCTAAAGCGTGTTTTTATGTTTTGATTGAACTAGGTAAGACATAGGTACATATTTTGAAGTTATTTTGCACTTTTAATCAGAACACCACGGAGCCATCAGTTTAGTTCACGTGTGCCTATGGCCACATTCCAGCTGCATCATCAGTCCAGCCTATGGTAGTGGTAACATATTATTGCATTGAAATCGGCTTGGCATCGAGATTGCCTTTTAAATAGCCTTTCAGCTCAATCGGATGCCATCAAGTGATTGAAAAATGTATCACATGTCTAACCGAGAACACATATCTACCGAAGTTAAATAAAAGCTTGTTATAATTTCTATTAGGTAGGTAGGTACAGGTAGGCATTGTACTGACTTTGAATGTCATTTGGCACTCCTCATAACTAACGAAGTTCCACCGGCACGTGGCAGCCGCCTCACCCCATGTTTTTATTGTTTCTGGGCATTTGATTTCGAAATACCCATCGAATTTATCAGGAATTATCTTCATCAACTCCGTAGAGACTGCGTAAGACTCAGGGTGCTGAAAACAGTTAAGTAGATAGGTAGATATGTAGGAGAATCTACGAGTATATGCACACCAATTTCATAACACTTTCAATCATAACCCGGAGGATTTTGAAGGAAACTGCTAATCCATTGGTACATAAATGTTTACAAAAATATCTGCTCAACAACGTTTAAATGACATAATTAAAGTTTAATTTTATTGTTAAAATCAAAGGCATGGCCTTTGTACGTGTGTTACGCAATCACCTCACTGTTTACCAGAACGCAGTGCTTCCGAAATGCAAAATTTATTTCTGAAATATACTTAGAAGTAATCTATGTATCTATCTATACAGGAAAAGTTTTTATTCAGTGCGCAAGCTGTAACCATGAATTCAGCATTCTAGACACCCCAGCGCAGAAAATTTTCGTCGGTTATACAAAAAAAAATCAGCTGTTGCATAGAAAAGTGCAATATCTACGCGGTCAAAATGTATGGAACAGCAGATTTTTTTTTTTGTATAACCGACGAAAATGTCTGCAATGGGGGTCTAGAATGATATGCTGAATTCATGGTTCCTTACAGTTTGCGCACTGAATAAAAACTTTTCCTGTATATAAAATTGAATCCCTATTTCCCTTGGTCACGGCATCAATTTTGCTAATTCTTTTTTTATTGTGTTATTGTTATTGGCAGGAGAAGGTTCCTATAGCAAAAAAATAAGAAAGTGGCGCGTAACATTAAAAAATTTAAGAAAACTTTACGGCCATGTTATCTTTTCTAATACTATAGGTACCAATGCGAATTCAATATTCATAGTTAAAACAGGAGTTGTCCTGTCTACTATGTAACTAGTATGTAAGCTAGTTTTGTTATAAACTATACATAGTAGGGATGGTCTAGGTTCTGGTGAAAAAATTATAATTCAAATATAGGTGTCGCCACCCCCTTGATTTGTTACACCTACCATTCCTATATGTGTGAAATATTTCAGCCCCCTAACATATACAAGGCGGTGCTCATCGAATTAGAAGATTCAGACAAAAAGTTCAGGATTTTATGTAAAACACGTAATTTCAGTTTTATTAATATTACAAGTATTTCAATCAAATAAGTATACAAAGTATTTAAATGTGAACAAAATTTGGTAAAAAAGCAATAATTTACATAATAGGTATTAGTAGCAATCTTTCAAAATTATGTTTGTTAACTCCTTTTTGGATGTTTCAGTAGAAACGATTTTTCTGTTTTGTTTAACGATGTGGATAAAAAATTGCTTTTCTTCCTCATTATTAGTGAGTATTGTGTTGTAATCTTCAAATACTTTAACACCTCTGTCCGCTATCATTAACAACACGCAAATTCTTGACGCAACTTTTGCCTTGATGGTTATCAACATTGTCATTCCATGTCTCAGGAGGTAATTGCAAGAAAGAGTCTTTGATTGATATCAAGAAGAGCTGAACTGAGAACGTTTTCAACGTTCTTGCAAAAGCTTCTAATGTAACCTCTGAGGCAAGCGTACCAGATTCACCTCGTACTGAACGATTACCGCCATCAGAATTTATTTTTTGAACAATGGTGCCGAAACTCCACCGTTACTCTTTTAAAATGTTTTAAGTAGGTACAATATTTAACATAATACATTCATTATATGATTATGTGTGAAAACTATTCACCCAGAATAAAATTACCATACCAAAATAGGTAATCAGAATCAAATTGAAATCAAACAGATAAATTAATTAATTATAATATTACTATGAATACCTACATGTAACAAACTTACGGGGTGGCGAAATGAAAACTAATTTTAAAAAAATGTACCACCCTAATACATAGGTAATACATATAGATAAGTAGGCACATACCCAGAAAAGATTGTAAATACCTACCTCAGTAATATTATAAACGAGTAATGGTTCAGTGAGAACATCCTTGGCGGGTATACTTATTTGAATGGTTCCATTAGGGTTAGGTTCTCCAGCAATTCCGACTAACGCGACGATTAATGCGGTTTCACCAAGGGGCGAGTACAAAACTTGACTCTATGAAGCGGAAGCGAAGATTATATCAATAAAGGAATATCTACATTATATGTAGCCACATACAAATAAATATAGACAATAGGTTACATCATGCTTGCCGATATGTTTCGGTTTGAAAGAGACAGGAACATCCAATGTAGAATTGGGTTCTACATTAAATTCTTTCCAAGTTTCGAATGGTCCACCCGATATTTCAGAAAGAATTAGCCAGAGATCGTCAGTTCTGAAAATGGCAATAGACATACACGTCTACTTAGATATAGTTAAGTTACAACATACATTAAATTTTTAGCTCAGAGCTGATTCCCACTATGTGATGTGTAGTCTGATTTAGATCTTTTTAAGTAGGTGTAGATGTACACGGGACCGTCAACAGATAACACAAATGTGAACTGTGGCCCTAGTGTGACTTTCTTTAAACCTTTTCGATCGGACGTATCGAGCGCGTTCGATCGAGATGGTTAAAAGAACACACTAGGGCCACTGTTGACTCGTCCCGACAAAGTGGGAACGGCTTTAATCACTCATGGATTCATACTTACGGATTGGTGATAACAATATAGTCGGTGTGCATGTCACGGACAGGACATTCCATAAGCAGAGTTTTATTTTCAACGTTACCCATATCGATGCACGTTGCATAAAGGGCTAGTTCAAGAGGCATATAGTTTTCCAAATTACAACTTGCCTGGAACATTAAGTAGGTTCAGTCCATAAAAGAAGTTTATCGAAAAAACACTTTCTTTTGTACAACGATGTGAGTTTTATTTTTCTAGGTTTTGCACCCGGCTTAGCTCGCGTGAAGGATGACTTTACCAACACAGAAAAAAGCGAGGGTGCGCACAACCATTTGTTGAAAAATATAGTTACTTATTACACAAAATAAAAATATTATTTACAAGACTCTTGTAAGATTAATATATTTAGGTAATACGTACCCATACTTTAATGAACGGGTTATGATTGAGCGGCCTGAATGTTATGGTAAAGGTTACATTGGTGTGAGCAGCTATTGTGCCGTACTGCGGGCTGATTGTGAACTCTTCCGTTATCAATGGTTGCCACCAAAACCTGGACGAAAGCTTATATCAGAGTTTTGTTTTAAATAAGCTAAATAAGTACCAACCAGGAATTCACAGACAATATAAAACAAAATCTTAAAATGACCCAATAAAGCCCACTCCCCCTCACTGAGAGGAGGTTTGTGGCCTATAGATCTGGTAGTGTCGAATGACGGGTCGCTGAGCTCGCTAAAATAGGGTTGACTTCAGGATGATTAAAGCATGCATGCCGTCTGTTATGCCGAAGAAATTACATTGTTAGCAGGTACCTAGTTGTTTATTTTTAAATAATCAATAGAATAAGAGTCAGTCATCACGTCCAAGGGGGAATCCAAAGTTACTGTATTTCGAAGTTGTAATTTTTTTAAATAAAAGTAATGCACTCCAAAACCTGGGACCGCTTTATGGGACAATTTTTGGGATCTTCGCCATCCCAAAAAAAAAGAGTCAGCTGCATGGAAGGGAAAGGACGTCAATTGCGTTTAAATGAACATGATTTTATGATGGCACATCAGGGCTAAATTCGAACCAAACTATGGCTAATGGGGCAACGTGGTCAAAGGAACAAAAGAAAATAAAACACCTAGTCTAGGTACTCTATCTAATATTGAAATATCGTTTACCTAGCCCCAAAATCTCCTTTGTTCTGCAGCATTACTTTGAGTTTCTTGCATCCTCTCTTGCGCACGCGGCCAAATTGTAGCGAGTTCTGACTGAAGACTAGACTCATACCCGTGGCACAACCGCTCAGACTGACCAGAGGCCGCTCGAAGTTTAGCACTTTCATATTTAACTAAAATTTAACGCGATGTTTAATGAACCTTAATTACGTACAGTACGTAGTCACCTACAGATCTAAATTTCATAATTATATACACACATTAAAAATACCTGAATCCCTAGACACTTTTGATGTGTGTATGTTTCAGGTCAATCAATTAGTGTGAAATTAGAGTGCTATAAGTTTAATAGACGCGTGTAAAAAGCCGACATGCACTCAAAATTTATAGTTGCATCGTGCATGAAAAGCTACAACAATTTTCTTAGGATCCTCATTAAAAACCAAGAACAGTCGATCGCATGTCGGTGGAAACCTTGAGAGGCCAGCTTATACCAACAGGTTTTGTTACCAGCGACTGATGTGCGGCCCACTGTAGGTACAATATAAATGTTTTGTATGGTCTTTTTGCCTTTTGGATGTAAATCAGTTTTACCGAGACTTATACTGAAACTTACAACATACCTATACAGATGGAAATCAAAAAGTTGATATACCTGTACGTTGAGCGTGCTTATCAAGCCAACCGGCTTGAATTGTATCTTCACAGGTACTTTCCCGTGCGGATTTATTAAGCTTTTGTTCGGTATAACCTTCAAAGAGGACAACGCGTTTTTTGCGTCCATGGAGATTTGCTTACGAATTTTATCATTTTTGTATTTTTGCAACATTTGTACTCTGAAAAGTTATAGCAATACTGCGTATTAGATACTACTTAAAACACATAATAAATTGTCAATCTAGGCGTCCTGTAGGTACTATAATCGAATAATACCGGCCTATTGTCTTATGAGGGGCAATGGCCACTTTACACGCTTTATATTCGCTTCACTTGTATGTTTGTTTATATGTTTGTAACGGACTCGTTAGGGCGCGACTTTGACCCACTTTAAAGGGTCAGATTTCATTTAAACTTTGTAAACTTATCGAGGACCGATGACAATTCAATAATTTAAAAAATATAGAGAAAAATAGAAAAAAAATAAAGGAAAAATAATAAAAAAATCACGCTTTTGTAGTTAGTAGAACTAAAAAATAGAAAATAAATAATAGTTTAAAAAACTAAAAAACACGCTTTAAAAACCAAACTAAAAAAGGAGAAAATAATTTAATTCAATTAAAAAGCGTGGGGTGGTTGACATTCATTGATTACCTACTTATAAAAATACCGGTTGCCGATTTCTGAAATCGGCAACCGGTATTTTTATAAGTGGTTTCTTCCAGGTTTCCCCGTGAAGCTTTACCTTCACCGATGTCTGTAATGTCCGAGATAAACTCGAGAAAGTCCATATGACTTGAAAAAATCACATTGGTGCCTGGATTTGAACCTTTAACCTCGTTGCAATAATTTCAGAAAACAAGATAATTTTGTTAGTAATTCATCATCATCATCGTTTCATCCGAAAGACGTCCACTGCTAGGCATAGACCTCCCCCAAGCACCGTCACTTCGACCGGTTCTGTGCTTCTCCCATTCCAGCGGCTTTTACCAGATCATCGGTCCACCTTCTGGGGGATCCCGCCTTCCGACGCTACGTCTTCCAGTAATGACAAGTTTGACATGACAAGCATAGAACTACTTATTTTCTAAAAATAAAAACGAAGGGCATACCTTGATGGCCCACCACCAGATTGCTGAACCTGGCCCGTAGGACTAAGACAAACACTGGTAGTGTCAGACTTGGTTGTATCTTCTACAACAGGGTACATTTCTCTAAATATGTATGTAGCTTCTATAGGTATTTTACTATGATTCATCACTTCTATTGTGCGAATAAACTTTTCTCCCACTTTTACGTGCCCTAAGTCAAAGCTCTTTTGGCAACCTTCATAAAGATCAAACAGGAGAGGAACTCCTGGAAACAAGCAAGAAAAATATTATAAAAATATTTGCCATGAATGGGTAATATCCTTTATTATGAATAAGACGGACCTTCTCCTTTAATAATAACATTTTCTTCGCACAGCGAGTTCACCCAAAACTGTAAGGTGAATTCATATGTTTTTACTTGCTTCGGTCGGAAGTAGATCGCTATTTTCAGACGCTTTCCAGGTCTGACACTCGATACTTTTTCATACTCCACGAACAGTTCCGGTATACTTGGAAAGTTTAAGTCGATACTGTAATTAAGAAGAAAATGTACTCTGTACACCTATTAGGTATTACAACAGCGAGCTATCAACTATAATTATGGTTAGTGTATTATTTTGCCAGAAAGCACAGAATAAATTAAAGGACTTCCTTACATTATGGGCACTCTATCATCGTTAATAAATGCAAGGTTTTTCTTGTAGGTTGGATCCGGTGCATTGATAAAGCACCTCGAAAAATTAAATTCCATGAACGAAAAATGATATAGAGGCCTTTCAATTTCAGCATGTATGAAAATACTGTATTCCGGTCCATCTGAAATCTAAACAACGCACCAGTCATTTTAATTAATCACATACAAATATTCAAATCATAAATTATGAAAATCTTACTGCGGGATTCCGAAACGGAAATCAACAACGACGTGTCAAAAATAAACGTGTCAAGTGATCCGATTGGCTGTCCTAACGTGTAAATTTTTCATTGTTAAGTGTTACGAATAAACGTCAAGTTACTTATCTAATGCAAAATGTTTATCAGCCTTTATTGCATATATGTAAATAGCCGTTTTGAATGAGTAACCTATGGATTGTGATTGAGACCTTCTAAGATACAATAAATTATTAGAATATAAAAACCTAGTACGTACAGATAAAGTGACAGGGAAAGCTTGGACCGGTACTTGCGTGACAGTAAAGTATAGAGTACATTCCACTTCGTTAGCGGGCGTGACGTGCCCGCTCTTCGGCTCCACTTTTAGCTGCATGTACTTTTTGACGTGAGTGCCGTTGTAACTCCAGTCGAAGAAAAACGTTGCAGAACCATCATTTTTGATAATAAACGGTATTGTTCTTTCGTATGTAGAAGCAGTCTGAAATATATTGTATACTTAGTAGGGCTAATGTTTTAATAGTCAGATAAGTTTTATCTGAAGAATAAATCTGACAGTATGGCATATTTTCTATTTTTAAAAGCTGTGAAACCGATATATTAATTTCTCAGATAAAGTTATCTGACGATTAAAAATTCAGCCCTAAAGGTCCTAAAGCCCTAAAGGCCCTCTTACACGGGCAATTTTTTGAGCAATTATTGCTCGGCAACACTAATGGATCAATCTGAATCAATTAAGTGGAGCAATCTGGAGCAACAACAATAATGTACGGCAATTGTTTCGGGAACCTTGCTTCTAATTGCTCCATATATTTCACATTTCTCAATGTTGTAAATATGAGTTGCCGAATGTCCAATTTTTTTCTATCTCGTTTTTACGTACGAGTATAGCTACGTGTCGTTTTTGCAAGAGGAACCGGCCGGCGGCAGAGGCGGCGGGGGCAGCGTATTGCCTAGTTTTTTAAATTGCTCCATATTGCATGGTATTGTGTGGCCGTATCTCTGGCAACAGGTTGCTACATGTTGCCATTACTCTAAATTGCTGGATGTAGTCGTGACTTCATTGTTGACGCGAATTGACCAGGATGGAGCAATTTTAGTTGCTCGTGTAAGCGCACCTTTAGTTGTATAAATTGATTGCAATCGAAAGATTTCATCAATGCATATTAAAAATATAAGTCCTGATTCACTCACTGTCTGACTCATCAACACCCAGCCCAAACCCTTGAAAACCTAGAAAGCTGAAATTTTGCACAGACGTTCCTTTTAAAATGTAGACAAAGACACAAGATCGATAACAAAGGGCGGATGAAGTCGAAAGTGCTAGTCTACGATTTTTTTTAAATGTATGTACCTGCTTTTTAATTTTTATAGTGGGATAAACAAACCTGATCTAAATGTATGTTGGTATTAGCTTCACTGTTAAGTATATGTTCATGTCCAATTAAATAGTAGATTACTTTAGGCTTAATGGAAAAGCTAAGCGCATTGACGCACAGCGTCAAAAACTTGGTCAAATACGTAACATTGCAGAATATCTTAAACGACAGTGGGCCGTCTTGGATTGGAGTGTATATTATTCTAGAAAAAGAAAATTCAACAAGGGAGTAGAGGAAATAAAACGACAAAAGAATGTAAGTACATTAAGGAGAAATTCTTACTTAATTGGTGTTTCAGTTCTTGCTTTCAACGTTCCGTGATTTGGGTGGCAAACAACTGGCGTCTTCCCAGATTCGTTACACAAAGAATTGCCCTTGAATTCAAAGTTGAGATCTTCGGTCTCATTGTTCTTCAATAAAACGATGTTCGTGGTCGTGAAACCAACTAGAGAGTTCCTTATGATAAGAATTGTCGGAACGAATATAACTTCAGGCTCTCTTACCAAACCAACAACTAATATATTAATGAGTAGGTTATGAACTGGTATTTCGAACTTCCATTGCGACTCGTAATCCTACAAAGTTAAGTTTAATTTTGAGTTCAAAGTTTACCTTAAAGTTTACAGCAAGAAAAAACGGCAAAGGCTTGTCCTTTCAAAATAATAAAATTGAATACCTACCCCAGGAGCAGTAGGAGAAAATGTAAAGGTAACTTCGGTGGACGTGCCTCCTTCCACGTAGCCCTTCAGCATATTGCAATGAACTGGTACGAGCTCCGGCTTATCCGACAATATCATTTCGAATATGAATTCATACGCTTCGCTAGTTGGGTTTATCACATTGAATGTTCTAAAATGATGTAAAATAAGAGAAAATGGTGATGAATGGTGTTCATTCGAGTGCACAATAATTTGCTCAATTAGGTCAACGCACGCGAGTGGTAACACTGCCACTGTTAAAACTATCCTTATTTCTACGACATAAAGGTGCTGTCTATGTCAAATTGTTACCTGCGGTCGCCAGTAGGTACCTTAACCACGTTATTTGAACAGTCAAGAAATTAGGATAGCAATACAAACTTTTTGTAACATCCGGATCCCAATACATTGAACTCCAAAACAGTTAAATGTGCAGGTAAAGCAACTCCTGTGATCTTTCTTCTGCCTGAAGTTAGATAGCTGCTGTCTTCGATGTCCAAGTGGACGTACGGTATCACTGAGCGCACCATTAGTTTGCATGCTATGTTTTGATCGTACGGATCTAGATTATCTGAATAAAAGTATAAAAGTTTTATTAGATCATAATAAAAAGAAAATAGGTGCATTTACTTGCGGTTAACATGACGCTAAGAAAAAAAATTATCAATCTGCCTAGCTTTTTCCCAACTAAGTTAGGGTCGGCTTCCAGTCTAACCGGATGCATCTGAATACCAGTATTTTAAATGGAGCTACTGCCTATCTACGTAACGACTGTCAAAGATGTACAAATAATAGCTGGGATCGATCATTTTGATAGTCGACTAAATGCCGACAGACCCACGCACAACGGACCGAATGGGAGTCTACGTGCGGAAAAGGGAGTCCCATCATCAACGCCGACAGACACTACGACGAAAGACTGAACACCGACAAGACTTTACTTCGACGGGACTCTTCGCCGACAAGGCTCATCCTTGCGCTAGCCAGGGGTAGAGTTTTGGGGGTTCAACCCCCCCCCCCCAAAAGTTCAGATATTAACATTCATAGAATTAAAATAAGAACAGGCGTGCGGCAGATCTCATTGATTACTAATTATTACCTACATTAAAATATACGGTGGTTTGAATTCCTCCGCCACCGTCGATTATCGGATCGCATTCGGTAATGGTTTATGCACTTTAGTCGTTTTATTTTCTTGAACACCCCCCCCCCCCCCATATTAAAACCTGGCTACGCCCGTGGTCTTGTCAGTGTTCAGACTGTCGTCGTTTAGTCGTACACTGGCTTTTTGAGGCACAGAGGAGTCTCGATATTTTATGGCTGGTCCTCGATCCACAAACGCAAGCGTAGCTTAACCTTCGATCGACGCTGTTACGACGATGCATTATTATTTAGCCACAAGCTAAAAGAATTAAACAAACACTAAAACGACAAAGTTGCGGGAAAATAATAATGTCATGTAAAAAGCGTGCATCACTATTACAAAGTATTGAAAACGAATAATCGTTCTTTAAATTCAGTTACCTATAGTACTTTTGAGCCTCACTCTGTAGTCGAATGCATCAAGAGGCGCAAACGTGACTCGGAAAACTCTGCTTTCGTCAGGCTTCAAGCATTCTTTAACAGGCTCTATTGAGAACGGCAGGTCAACCTCAAACCATGTGTCGACGCTGTCTCTGCCCTGACTATTACTGAACAGCGTTACATTGCTAGGATCTGATAATGAGAAATTCAGGTATATTAATAAAAAAGCTTGCTTTCTTTTATTTGAACATAACAACTCTATTTTATTTTTTTTATTATTAAAATAGCTCTGAGAAAAGCCGAAACGTACTTTTGAGTTTCTTTAAAGCTATTTATTCTGTATAATCATAGTTTACCTTTTTCAACTATAACTTCAGGCATGAGGACATTTCCGTTTGTTGTATGACCTGTGCTCGCATTATTTGGGTCCAAGTCAATGACGTCCTCCGCAATTCCCTAATAATTTCATGTCGATTTAGGAAATATTGTTAGGGAAATATGCTTGTAAGTACGCGTAGACTTGTAAGAACGCGCTACGCCGTAGACTTGTAAGTACGCGCTACGCCGTAGATTTGTAAGTACGCGCTACGCCGTAGACTTGTAAGTACGTGGCCGCGGTGCAGTCCTAGTCGCGGTGAACCCTCGTCGCAGTCGTAGCAGAGATGCACCGCGTAGCTACTGGCCCGCTACGCGTGTAGCGGACCAGTGGCTTCCTCTAGCGTCGTAGACGCCTACGCCGTCTATGAGTACTCGGCCCCGGAAGCGTTCGTGTGTATATTTTTTGTAAACATAGATGGTGATAAAGCTATAAAATAAATAGCTGGTTTTCTTTACTTTCATGGAACATAATATGATATAGTAATTTCTACATTATATAAATCAAAGAGCTTTTCGTGTCTGTACGCTTAGATCTTTTAAGCTACGCAACGGATTTAATGCGGTTTGCATCAATGGACAGAGTGATTCAAGAAGAAAAGAGATTTTGATAACATTTTTTTTTATATTTTCATATGCGTTTTTATCTTCCCAGTTAAACTCTCTTCCTAGATGAGTAAAAACCTACTAATTTAAAACACTAAATTGAGTAGGTACTTCGCTAAGTCGAATTAAAACTCATTCTCATTTTCTTTATATCACAAATATTTTTAACCTTAGGCGCTTTGATTAATTTAGTATTATATATTACAGTATTACTTAGTTAAATAGAGTGCGGAACGTTGGTTAAAAAAGGACAATACCTGTCTCATTTCGTATTTGTCTATTCTGGCTGGAAATTCATCGTCAATTTGAAAACTCCACGTTATTTTCATCGGAACATGACCAACATTCTCCACAGTGAAGTCGAAATGTCTAGTCTGAATATTAAAACCAAAAATGCTGAGTTCATAATCATCATCCTCCAGCCTTTAGGGGCCATCCATAAATTACGTCGCACAAGTTTTATCGTTTTTGACCCCCCCCCCGTCCCTGTCACAGGTGGTCACACTTGTAAAAACCCCTCCCCTTTGTGTGACGTCACATATTTTTCAATTTTATATTTAGAAGTAAGAATAGGTAAGTAGAGTTTTACGGCCTTATTCATAAAAAGTTATCGAACATCTAAACAGTTGCTAATGTCTGGTTTTCAAAGAGAAACCAGACATTAGCAACTGTTTAGATGTTCGATAACTTTTTATGAATAAGGCCGTTAATATTTTAGGTTTTAATATGTGACGTCACAAAGCTTTTGACACCCCTCTGGCCCTTGTCACACAATATCACATTTCGTTGAACGTTAACGTGTGAAGTACTTTATAGATGGCGACTTATTTGGGGTCGGCAGAGTATGTCTTTTTCTTCCATACTTCTCTACTAGGGACTACTCACACTTATTCAGCTCTGTTCAGCTTTTGTCCATAGAAAACAACGATTTTGATTAGAGTCCATTCAGCTTTCCGCAGCTGAACGGATGCGTACGCATCTCATACAAAATTTTCTATGGCCAAAAGCTGAACAGAGCTGAATAAGTGCGAGTAGTCCCTTATTCATCATCTCTAGCCATTTTACCTTTCATACAGTCCATCTATCTTGCCTTTGGTCTTCCCATACATTTAAAGCCATACTCAAAACTTTCCTTAATTTATTTTATCTATATCTCCGCATCACATGCCCATACAATGACAACAAGATTTTATCATCTTGATACAGGGTCAAATTAAATTCGCTGGTAATAGTTAAACCACGCGTCGGGTATCGATATCAAAAAGTTTTGAAGCAAAATAAAATAAAATAAATATCAACGACTGTTATGGTTTTTGGAAATTCATAAAACAATTGTAAGTTCCATGAAAAATTACAAGAACAGCTGATCGATGTATGCGATCCCGGCCGACACGGTTCGCTGACAAAATGTATTTATTTATATTTAATTTTATTCGATTTACCAACGATTGTTCACACTCTGAATACAGTGACATAACACATTCTTAAAATTTTATTACTTACTAGCTGTGCCCGCGACTTCGTCCGCGTGGAATAGTGACTTTTTGGGCAGCATATTTTGAATTACATAATAATATACCGTCGTTTGGGTAGCAAAAAATTTACTTTACAGTAATGCTTCTCTGTATACGATATTTGACGTATGGCCATCGCGGCGCGGCTCTCAGCGCGCTTTATATAGCCACGGACGCGCAGGCGCGAGGCGTGTACGTACTCTGATAGAATACCTTAACAAATGTTCGCCGTGATTCTTTAAATTGACATAACTTTTTTATTTATGAACCGATTGACATGAAATTAACACTAAATGTTAAGTGAAGCTTACTACAATATATTAGTGAAAACCGTATCTAAATCGAATAAGCCGTTTCTGATATTAGCGTGCACAAACACACAGACAAACAGACAAACCGACAAACCGACAAACAGACAAAAAAAAAATTAATTACAATCTCGGGTTCGGCATCGATATAATAACAACCCCTGCTACTTTTTTTTTATATATTTCGATTGTACAGACACCACTTTTCTACAATTTTATTATATGTATAGATATAGATAGGTAAACACCACATGCTTAAAACAATGAATTGGAGAAATAAGCTAACTTACTCAGTAATAAGCGCCAAAATTAAATTAATATTTGTAATAGTAAATAGTAAATAATTTCATCACCACTGCCCTCAAACGGTGAAGGAAAACATCGTGAGGAAACCGGCATGTCCTAGAACCAAAAATTCGAAGACATGTGATATCTACCAACCCGCACTGGGCCCGCGTGGTGGATTACGGCCCACTCCCTCTCGCAGAGAGGAGGCCTGTGTCCCAGCAGTGGGAACGTTATAGGCTGAATATGTATATGTATGTAATAGTAAAAAATGGTGATATTGTAAATGGAAGTGGCAGGTGTATAAAAAGAGATAAAATTAAAATGTATGAAAATAAGATTAAAAATTATTGACATAAAATTAAAATTCATTGAATAAAATTGGTAACATTGATAAATTGTTAAACATAAATTACGGGCATTGACCTTCGCCGATCGAAAGTATTGTGTTCGAAATCGATACCAAACATGTGGGTTAAGTATTGTCAGTTAATTTAATTTGACCCATATAAAAGTGATAATTATTAAAAATGCCAATACTTCACCTGATATAAAAACGTGTCACGCAATTTTTTATTCTCAGGCAACGTAGAAACGTATTTGGTATATTCCGTTTGTGCTGAATAAACTATAACCATGTTTATTTTCCCTAAGAAATAATCTGATGGTGGAATAGTTTGTTCATCGATAATAGTTTCGCATCTTTGATTAATGCTTAAATCCCTGAAAGCATTCAAGTAAGGTATTTAGTTACACGGCAGAAAATAATGTTAGTCGCTGCAAGAATATTTTCTTTTACTGTACTTATGACGGGTGACCATTGCTTAGCTATTGTGATATCGAAAATCTTGCAATTAAAAGTATTATTAACATCAGATTCTAACGGAAGACGTTGGACGGCCTCCCACAAGATGGACCGATGGCCTGGCGAATGCCGCAGGAATCCGCTGGATGTGAAAAACACAAAACAGTCGAATCGGCGATGCTTGGGGGAGGCCTATGCTCAGCGGGGACGTCTTTCGGCAGAAATGATAATTCTACGACGCTTCTAACCGGCGCTAATATACAGGGTGAAATTGAAAACATGCGACAAACCGAAATGGGAGATTGTACTCATCATTATGAACAACTTTTACTGAGGGACCAAAGATGCAATCGCAAAAAAAAAAACAGCTGTTCCCTACATTTTGACGAGTTATGCGAACATAAATGTAGGGAACAGATGTTTTTTTTTTCGGGATTGCATCATTGGTCCCTTAGTAAAAGTTGTTCATAATGATGAGTACAATCTCCCATTTCGGTTTGTCGCATGTTTTCAATTTCAACCTGTATAACCTTAACTACATATATATTATGATAATAGGTAAGCACTAAGTCTATATCGATAATTGATGGAGGACATACTATCATGTTGGCTAGCCTGCCTGCCCTGCCAGGACTATCTGCGTGATGAATAAGAACCCAAAGGTATGGCGCATTAATTTAACTTACTTATTGTGATCAAACAGGGTGACTATTTGACGATTGTCCCAAGTAGTTCCTTTCACATCGAGTGTGAGAGAATCATCACTAATTGCCACTAAGGCACAAAATAGGAATTCCTTTAAATAAAATGCATTAATTGAAATATTTTACAATTAGGTGTTAAAAAAAATTACCGCCAATAATTCTTACTTTCTTTAATGTAATAGGTTGGGCAGAGAAGAAAATAATTTCTAGGTCCTTCTCTTCACCTGGGGAAATGTACCCCATGGACGGTTTTATGACTAAACAGTCTACTTCGTTCCAGTTAAACTTGTATACCTTTTCAGAATTATTGACCATTACAACTGATCTCCTTTGTAATGAGGATAGCTCACAGCCACCTGAAATTAAAGATACAGCATATTAATTTGCATTTTAAGATGCAATTTCTAGATACTAATAGATGTACAGACAACCGCACGTCACAAGCATAATAAGTATATGTCTGTTCAACAATGTATACTAATATTATAAAGAGGTGAAAATGATTGTAAGTTTGTATGTAGGGGGTAATCTCCGGAACGAATGGTTCAAAACTGCATTATTTGTGAGTGCTTGGCTATAAATTATATGTATATCTTGCATATTAGCCGAGCTATCACAATGTTTGTCTAACCAGGTGGATTAAAACAGAGTTATGTATTTGCATGCGCTGCCTAAACAATTCTATGTAATTGAAAATAATGTAAGGCAACTTGGTCTGCCACATGGCGCGTGCCCTACCAAAACTTCACGCTAGCCGTGTTTTGGGCAGCTTTTTGGAGCTATCTACTCCTATCTATCTATTTAAATTAAATATCAACTTATAAAAAATACATTAAAATCCTATATTATCTTGATTCCGATATGGTTGTTTTGATTTTTTTTAAAGTAGTATTTGTTTAACAAATCTCCACAACGATACCACAAAAATGAGTAACAATGATTGATAACATGCATCTCCTCATTAAGTAAGCATTATTTTAGTTATGTTACTGACACTAATAGGTAGACAATTTAATAATGAACAATATGCAAGTAGAATTTTTTTCCCAAGACCAAATTTTGATTTTATAACGATTTTATTCCAACATCTGGGTGTATTTACTACTGTATTCATGCGCATGGGGTATCGAGATTCAGTCTGCCGTAAGGCCTCGAGGGTGGAACCTGTGTCGTTTGTCATCGCGTCAGTTTCCAAATCTAGGTACTTGTCCATTGGTCATACAGTGAATAATATCGACGAAGTAGTCCACTATCCGCAAGAATTTTTAAACTCCCTTAATCCATCCGGACTGCCACCTCACGAACTGCTATTGAAAATCGGAAAGCCTATCACGATTTTACAAAATTTAAGCAAATCTAACCTGTGCAATGGCACAAGCCTACTAATAAATGATTTTAAAGACAACTTAATTACAGCGACCATTCTCATCGGACCGAGCTGGCCAGCTAGCGCAGATCCCGAGGCTTCCAATAATTCCCACGGAGCTGCCTATATCGTTCAAGCGACTCCAGATTCCCATTTAAACATAATATGTTGGTTTATCACGAGTTGGATCAACCGAAAACCAGATTATTTTGTTACCGGAAAATAAAACAACCTCAAAAATTGTATACAGGGAAGCTTTAAATTAAATATCTATTTAACTTAGAGATACCTACCTAAATTAAATTTTATTAAATTCTGTCATCTATAGAAACCTACAATATCAGCGAGTAATACTTATGGGCTGTATCTTCGAAATCTAGTATACAATAATTTCATAGTAGTTAAGGTGATACAGTTTATGAAACTTGTTTCTATAAACATGTTGCTTGGAAGAAATCGCAGAAAGCGATTTAAGGCGGCCCGTTATTATAGTGCTAAATGTATTTTTTTTCTATGTATTTTTTTGTGTCTGAACTAAATATTTGTATTTCAGACATCAGCGTTCTTCCTTTTCTGTTGACGACACTTTGCAAATATTTTTTTTAACCTCTATACACATTTATAAACACAACATTTGATCAAAGAGTAAGAACAAAATAGAGTAATCAGTAGTTATTTCTTGACCTATGAAGAGAGAGTGCTGGCAAAATCAAATTGACACCCTGGACGTTCGGTTGACTGTACCTACATAAAAAAATACACTTTACCAAAATCTAGTATGTATTTTAAAAGAGAGAATTCTGAGGTTGTTGAATCACGTTCCCTGAATGAACTGACGGACATCCGTTTCGGCTTTTTGGAGTCTGCTTTTGGTTTTTTCTTATCGCTATAAGAGCTTTTACTCTTTTTGTCTGCTGTAGACACGGTAGATATGGTCCTGTTAACAGAAAAATTGACTTAATAACCGGCAATTTGGTATGAATTTCGAAACGTTCTAGAATAGATAAAACAAAAGTTTTAATACCAGAACATGGGAAGTGCTTCAGCAACCATACATACATAAAGTATTTTTTTATTGAAAACTAACCCTTCTGCGGATGTTTTATAGGCATCAAGGTCTGTATCCATAGACAGCATTTCTAGACCCATTAATATAACGTCTTCCATAAATGATTCAGCTTCACAGGCTACCTAAAGGAAATAAAAAGATATATAAAGTTAGGTTTCAAAATAAATCGATTAATTATCTAGCATGTACTTCGTAGATCTTTGACAATCGTCACTAAGGGTGTCGTTAATGTGACTGGGCTGTAGTTTTGGGAAGCCGACCCCAACATAGTTGGAAAAGGCTAGCCATATTGATTTGAATTATTTAGACTGTGTATAATTAGGTTAACTTCGAAAATTTTAAAATATTAAGGATTAATACAACATTCAACAAGTAATTAAAAACATAAGATAGTATACTTACGGTAAAATATTCGTAAGGATTGTTTTTAATCGTCATATTTACTTCACACTTAGTGCGGCCCTTCCTTAATGGATTGTAATAAACATTTAATTTAATTGTTTCATTTGGTTTTAGAATAACTTTCATTCTTAAATTGGTTTCAACTGAAAAGTTGTGCTTATTTAATATTTAAATACATCATTATTTAGTTTTTTTTAATGAACACATTTTTAAGGATCTGGGAAACTCGCGCGAATGATAGTTGCGCGACGACAGTTGCGCGAAGGACAGTTGCGTGAAAGACACTTGAGCGACACTTTCGTGAAAGTGTCCTGATACCATTTTAAAGGACATCATTCAATTCGTACCCAAAAAAGAAAACCAAGAAAGAGAACTGTTGTTATCTTATGGGAAATGATAGTTTGAACTTTTTTTACAATACAACGAAGCTCTATAGTTATTCTCCTGGCTGCTATTCGAGTTTGAAAGTACCTACCGACCAAAAAACATATTTTTGCCAACAATATTTCGGACATTTGTTTAAAGTTATTACTCATGGTAGAAATGGGATGAGCGTTAATAATAATAAGGTATGATATAATAGGTAAAATAACGGCAAAAGGATCGAGGGAAAACCGATTGAATTCTATGAATGTGTGTCGTAGATTAGTAGCAATTTATCTGCGAACTCCTGCCCACTGCTTCATGCACTGATGGGATCAGCGTGATGTTCAGTCGTCCTAAATCCAGCTAAAACTCCACTGCACATTTATTTCCACGGATGCTGGTTAATGTTCTTGATCGTGCCTTGAAGGGGTATAGCACAAAATCACAGAAGAACCATCTCGTATGAGAAAAAAGGTTTATACAAGCGGAGCACATTGTTTAGTTCGTGTACGATCAGTTCAAGTGATAAAACACGCGGACGTGCGGCGCCACTGTCGCCCGTCGTTGACCGATGGGATTGCTTCGCGAATGAAAGAAAGAAAGAAAAGAAAGAAAATACATTTATTTAGCACAGACTAAAAAGGGCACACAATATACAGCAAAATAATTAAATGGCGAAGAGAATGGGCGAGAAGCAAGCTGGCAACTTGACCAAATCTAACCCTTTCTACCACACACAAAGGTTTGAGTACTAGTTGTGGGGGGTGAAAAACTATCCAAGATTCCTAAGATTGAATGCGGTATATAGGTTATGTCTATCTGAAAGAGAACGGTACGTAACATAATGTTTAATATGAATTTTATTATTTTCAAACTTAAATAACAGCGAAACGGTTATAATTATGTATACTATCGTTATGATAGTACCTAAAAAAAATGAGGGTGTTATTTCCCATAAGAAAACCGTTTTTTTCCGGCACTTTAATTTTTGGGTAAGAATTATTCTGAACCTAAATGATGTCCTTCATTACTAGATGTTGTTTCTGTTACCATTATGTCCATCTTGGGCCGCATTTTCATAGTCTGGCGCTGAAGCCAACCAGAATATCGGCCTTTCTTCATCCATTGGCTGTATGACGTGTAAAACGACTACACTATTCACAGAACATATATTTTTAAAGACAATAGCTTTGGTGCTGATGGAACCCAGACATGTAACTGCAAACCGGAGTAAGGCGACCCTTTGGTGTTTCAGCCGAGGTGATAACAATTCTATTCTAGGAATAACACCTTCACCTATGAGACATATCTTGAATGACTGTTCTTGGTTGTCTAGTAATTTTAAATTTATTTCTAACACGGCACGATATTCCTGAAAATATATTTTGACAAAGTGGTTTAGTTAATTCGCTGTTGAATGAATACATCCTGAGTGTTATTGTAGTTATTTTTGAATGCAGTTATATTTTTTTCACATAATAATATTAGAATTTATTCATCATTTATTTATTACTTAGGAGCCATCCATAAATTACGTCACACGGTAGGGGGTCAACGAAATGTGACATTGTGTGACAAGGGACAGGGGCTGGTCAAAAGCTTTGTGACGTCACATGTTAAAATCTAAAATACTAAAACTCGAAATATATATGTAAACCAAAAACACAAAAATATATCTTCATCATCATCATCATCATCATTTCAGCCGAAACACGTCCACTGCTGGAAAAAGGCCTCCCCAAGCTCCGCCACTTCGACCAGTTCTGTGCTTCCCGCATCCAGTGGAAACCTGCGAATAATTCTTACTCGATCCATATTTAAGATTATTTTTAATATAATATAAATTAAAAAAATATGTTGAAAGACTGTTTATGTATGTGAGTTTAAATTTTTGTAAACGCACCCACAAATAGGAGACATTCTTAGTGTGGGGTAAAGATAAAAAAAAAAAAAAACTGAAAAGGGGGAAGGGGGTTTCACAACAATGCCAACCTGTGACAAGGACGGGGGAGGGGGTCAAAAAACTATAAAATTTGTGTGACGTAATTTATGGATGGCCCCTTAATAAAATTTAAATAAGATAATACTCCTAACTTGACCTAACCTATTCACAAATGGCGTCGAAAAATTCATCTGCATCGCTGTCGACTGGTAATGTTCCCAAGAGACTGGCGGCATTACCACGTTGTATGGAAACAGCTTAGCGCTGGCCAAGGTAGAAACCAGTCCTTGGGTCACGGGAAGTGTCAACCAGCCGTTTCGATATTTCCTTGAAGAGACCATGAGCACTCGAACCTGGTCGTCATTCTCCTGCTCTTAACCCAATTTATTTGGGGTCGGCGCAACATGTCTTTTTCTTTCATACTTCTCTATTAGTCGTCATCTCCGTAGTCACACCCTTTCTAACCATATCATCGTTCACACAGTCCATCCATAGTTTCTTTGGTCTCCCCCTACTCTTATTGCCATCGACATTCATACTCAAAACTTTCTTCACGACGTTTTCTCCATTCCTCCGTATCACATGCCCATACCATGACGACCGATTTCTACACAACTCTTCAGTTATTGGTGCCACTTTCAGGCTTCCTCTTAGGTACTCATTTCTTATTCTATCCATCCGTGAAACACCACACGTCCTTTTTAACATTCTCATCTCAGCTACATGCAATTGACTTTCATTTATCCCTTTTGTGGCCCAACATTCTGACCCATACAAGACGGCAGGTCTTACCACAGTTTTATATATCTTCCCCTTAAGTTCAAATGTGAATATGGGAGTCGCAGATTGTTCCCGTGATTTGCTGCCATTTGATTCATCCAGTGTTAATTCTGTACTTAATCGTCTGATCTACTTCGCTATCGCTTGCACAAGTGAACCGAGATACCGAATTTGGGAGCAGACTGGGAGAAGCGCGCCATCAAGCGCTATGGCTCCTCGCCGAACATATATTCACTTTTGGTTCTGCTGATTTTCAAGCCAACATTCTCCAGCTTCTGTTGTCACTTCTCCAATCTGCTCTGGATCTCGGATACATCTTCACCAACAAAAACGACGTCATCGTCAAACAGCTTGCACCAGGGTGCCTCTTCCTGTATGTCCAACGTCAGAGCGTCCATGATCAACAAGAAGAGGTATGGACTTAAAGCTGATCCCTGGTGCAAGTCTACAGCCACAATGAACTCGTCGGTATTGCCAGCAGCCGACCGGACTCAGGTACAAAATTGACTGTACATGGCACGAATTAACTCTACAAACATCCCGGGCAACCCTTTCTCTTTCAAGGTCCACCACAACACATCCCGAGGTACCTGTGGCGGCATCTACCACTTCACATGTGAACTACGCATCAAAGACTTGATGTCACACAAATCCTGCATCGCGCAAGCAGAGTTTACCGCGCGACTTGTATACAACATCCTCACATCAACCGTCGGGCAGTTGCCCACCAGACACAACACCCGTCTGGTCGGAGGATCCTCCCTTTTTCATAGAGTATGAGTGAACTTTACACCCTGTTCCTCATACCTCTATATACCCTATCATACCCTTTCTCCAGATCAATGAACACCATGTGCAAGTCCTTGTGTGCACGTCTGTAACTCTCGCACGATTGGCGGAGTGCAAAAGTGGCAACCATTGTTCCTTTTTTTTGGGTGGGAAATCATCAAATAACTTCTCCCGCTCTGGGTGGAGCGGGAGGGCGTGTCAGATTTTTACTGACTAAAACCCACCCGTGTTCCCTCAGTTGCCTGTGTGCCAGGGGCCGCGGTATCTCTTTCGAACAACCCGCACCCCTGGCAGAGCTTTGGTATTGACTCGCCCAAATAACTTAATAAAGTCTATTTCAATGTTAGTGTATTTACTTTTGTAGTAATCATGGCACGTACCTGTAGTGCAGCTGGGCTGAAAATGATTCCCAGATTTTTATGCAACAAAGGTTCTATATGTGTTTGAAACTTGTCCAAAGAGAATATCTTTGGATTGGAATTAGCCTGATGGTGAAGTTTCATGCTGAGCGCACATGCAACAAGTCCATTGTTATAAAGATCAATGGATCCCGTGTGACTGGAATGGACTGTGACGCAGAAGAAGTGCAATGTCACCGAATTCTCCGCAAAAACACAATGTGGCGATGACTGTAAACAAAGAAAATATCACAAACACACATGCAATGCCTGCATACAATATCTAACTTATACAACTTTTAACATAATTAACGTAAAACCTCATTCAAGCCAATTATAGTATTGAGTCAAAAGCGTGATAAGTAACCAAAACTTTGTTTTTAAAGCTAACTGTTTAATTCAGCTAATTATTAAGAAAATCATGTCGACCCAAGCATTACTTTATGCATTCAAAATTGAGTCTTATTAATTAGTTTTGGCTCCATCAGTAGTAGGAAGTATGACAATTTTTTTTATTTTTTTATTTATCGTAATTATTAAAAGTTACTGAAATCGATTCAGTAGTCCATTATGAACAAACGACTTTCAGGACTTGCTTTTATTCTGTTATAGCGTCGTGTGTAGCGTCGTGTCGTGATAAACGTGATGTTAGTTGCAAACGTTACCTCTGGTACTTTATACTCTGATAGATTTTTAACAATCAAATGTTCTCTAAACGTAGTCTCAATATTCCACAGATCCAAAGTTGGCATAGCTCCCGTGCCCACCAGCCTGAGAGGCACTCCTTGAGCCTCGGCAGGGCACGTGTCACTTATGATAAAGTTAATAGTTTCCTCAAACGTGCGCGCTTGTGTCGCGAAGAATTGTATCTGTATGGTCCGGCTGGTTCCAGGAGGAAGGAGGTTGTCTTCGTTCATTATAATGAAGTTGCCACATTTTAACGGAGGGTTTTTTATTCTGTTGAATATTAATTAAGATAAGGATTGCATGATTTTATTATTTCATGAGAAATAAATAAGAATCATAAAATAACATGACATCACGTCTTGTTTCCCCGAAGGGATGGGCAGAGGTGTTTCTACCTACATTTCGCCAGTTATGTGTGTGTGTTGTTATATTGATAAGAATGAATAACGATACTTATTACTTATGTTTCACCTAAAAACTATTTATAATGTCATATAGCTTAAGGATTGGTACTTACTTAGTAGTTTTGGTGGAACCGGTAACTGTGAAATGGTCATGGTATGGCATATGATACGGAGGAATGAGGAAAATACCGTGAGGAAAGTTTTGGGTGTGTTTATGTCGACTAACTACAAATGACAAATTTTACAGGAGAGCGCTTCAAAGTTTCAAACACGTTTACATCATGTTCTAGTTAATGTTAAGTGCATTTTGCCGTCTTAGACTTATTTTTATTAATCTAACCGATAGTATAGGCTGGCCTGAAGGTCACGAAAACAAAACATGCAAATCACGTATCTATCACTTAGGGGATTGTGCGTAGGGACCGCCGATGTGTTGTTTTGAGTTTTGGACTAAGACTAGGGATACGAAAGAAATAATAGATGGAGTGTTTCAATGATGATATATGATATATGATAGGTATGGCTAGAAAGAGGGTGACTTCCGAGATGACGACTAATAGAGAAGTGTGGAAGATAAAACCGGCCAAGTTCGAGTCGGACTCGCGCACGAAGGGTTCCGTACCATTATCTATAAAAACCACAGAACTGAAAAAACACTAGAAGTCGTAAGTAGCTGGGGCCCGCGTACCCCGAGTTTTGCGAAGTTTCGCAAAGTCTGCTTCCGCGCACACACCACGCACATCAGTCTTGTTACAATCGCCACGGAGAAAAGAACTTGAAAAAAAAAATACATACAATACAATTAACTTGTATTTGTGTGAGTTTGGGTACTCTGGTTCCGATACTAATGAAGTGTTAAGCGATTTCTAGTGTTTTTTTCTCTTCTGTGATAAAAACGGTAAAAATATCATGTCTGCTGTAGGGAAACCCCCTTAAATATTTATTTTATTCTGTTTTTTAGTATTTGTTGTTATAGCGGCAACAGAAATACATCATCTGTGGAAATTTCAACTGTCTTAACTATCACGGCTCATGAGATACAGCCTGGTGACAGACGGACAGACAGACAGACGGACGGACAGCGGAGTCTTAGTAATAGGGTCCCGTTTTACCCTTTTTGTACGGAACCCTAAAAAACATGTGGCGACCCAAAAATAAATTGGAATAACGGTAGGAAAATTATGACTTACTTAGTAGTTTTTTCTTTATGTGGTGGAACAGGGACATGTGGGTCACGCACTGTTTGGTATGCAACAGGCAGCACTATCTCGTAGGTAACGGGGCACTTGCTTGTATTATTCAAAATAACCTCCCTCGTTATACCAGTTCCGACTGCTATTATATGGAAATTCAATTCGCCCAACGGGAATAAGGTAAACCTTTAAAAATAAATAAGTCGCATTTTTTATGCTATGTTTTATTCTTATACCTATAAATGTATTCATAAACATTACACAGGTTTGTAAGTACTTATAGTTATTCACATGAAATCTGTGAAAAATGTGTTTTACGTAATTTGTGCAAAATGGAGATATATTAGAATAATTAATTTTGCAATGGGTTTCATAGAAAAAAATATAATATATCATTTACCTATGGTACAATACGGTCACAAATGCTATTGCAAATACGGATTGCAGATCCGTACGGACAACTGTTGTCCGGTGCTATCGTATAGTATCTACTATTGTATCGTTTGTGGACAGGCATTTAAAAATAATAATAATTGATCACCACGCTTGCTCAAGCCGGGTTGGCGATTTCAGCAATGATAGTACCTACATAATGTCTTAGATTAACTTAGCACTTACGTGTTGTAAAATGAAGCAATGGAAATGCAGACTGGGAACTTGGCGACGACGACCTGGTTCTTGCTGCCGTCGAGCAGCGAGCAGATATACGCCGGGACGTTGACCAAGTTCATGGAGGTGGTGGGCGTGCACTCGAACTCGATGGCGATAAGCTTCAGCGTGGCTGGGATCACCCCGCACTCCGGCAAGCACTCGAACGACCGCAGCAGGGACGGCTCCGGAAAGTTCTTCACCTTTTTTAACCTGATTGTTAGAGTTGTATGTTATTAAATTTTCCGTAATCATACCTATATACAGGAAAAGTTTTTATTCAGTGCGCAAACTGTAACCATGAATTCAGCATAATTATCATTCTAGACCTCGCAGCGCAGAAATTATTTATCGGTTATACAAAAAAAAAATCAGCTATTCCATACATTTATGTATGCTGAATTCATGGTTACAGTTTGCGCACTGAAGAAAACCTTTTCCTGTAAATTCTTTGGCATTAATTTCCGGGTAGATGTGCTTTGATAAGTAAATTTCTTTAGCCGTAATTTATATATTGGCTCGGCTACAAGCATGTAAGCTGACGGCAAAACGGCAAAACGGCATCATACACCTTTCCCCGTGGGCTTTTTTTTTTTTGGGTGGGTATTCATCAATTGGTAGAAACTTTAGTATGCCACCTGGTTTGATCTTTAATTCCTTACGTACTCCTTTCGCTTCTTCCACGTTCATACATCTGGTTACGGTACCTACACACTCGCCAGTTACGAGTATCTTAATATGCTTCTGATCTTTCTGAAGAACTTCATGGATAAGGTCAGTGTATGTCCTTCTATTCTAGGGCGTTCTCCCGGAATTACCACTTACAACTGCTTAGTAATTATCTACCTTTTGATAGTCGCTTTTAATATAGTTCAAACGTATTGCCATCGTGTGCAGGTCGCTGAGTGTAGCCACGCTTTTAGGGAATGAACACAGAAAACAAAAGATATATCTACCTACTAGAATTCTAACCATCCCAAAAATTTGATGAATATCGACTAACTTGTAATAAATGTTATATTTGCCGCGATTGAGCAAGTACAGTTCTCTGACAACTGTAGAATTAACTTTGACGTTGCCATAATTAAGAAAGTTCTCGGTTGGATTTTCATAAGCGCATTCAATCATAACATCGTAGCATTCCGCCGAAAATGACAACATGTCTACCAACATTGGGTCTCCACGCCCTTCTGCATCAAATATCTGTAAATTATCGATTAGATCAAATTAGATAGTTAATACATACCTACACCTACAGGGACCAATCTGCTAAAAACTAATTTTTCAACAAAATTTCTCAACAATGGCTCTTATTGCACCGGTTTTAAGTTCACAATGGATTCAACAAGCGTGGTTGTACTTAGTACTACAACGGGAAAGTGCACCACAAACACAGTTTAGTACATTTTGATACAAGTGTGCTATGTAGGTCATTACAGCCGAGGCGGTATTATTCGGAGTGTGTAATGAACAATGCACACGCGTTTCATAAAACATTTTTGAACACACCTGCAAGGAAAAAAAAATCGTATTGCCCTTCTTCTCTACGTGAAACCTACATTTTTGTTTAATAATTAACTATGCAACGAAAACGTAAACAAATATTTTTGGAAAATGGCGCACTGTTTTGATATTCGAGCGCAGGAGTAAATAAAGGCCCTGGCAAAACCGCTTTGAAAAAAGAAAATGTAAAGTAAATAACACTAGTGTGGTAACGTAAAGTAAAAAACACGACTATGTAATAAACGTAAATGCGTTGCCATTAGCGTTACTTTACAAGCTGGTGCTTCCACCTTAATAGTACCTCAGCTGTTGCGGCTTCGAATAGGCCTTTTCTTCAAAACGCGAAAGAGCATGAAAAAGAATCCGCGCACTCTTTCCACTATCACCATAATACTTTTTAGGACTGTCGCAAGTTTGTTGAAAAACGTCGTTTTAATACGCGTGAACATTTGTACTCTCCATTCAGCCCTTACCTGAGGTTCAGGCTGCAATCCTCGAAAACTTTGCACACGTGCATCAAAATTTACCTACTATTATACAGTTAATATTAGGTAAAGAAAGTTGAAACATACGTCGATTAATAGGTTTTTTTGTGATATTACACCAACTCGGCACGCGATATATGTAATAGGAACCACTTGATTGTCTTGTCTCAGCACGAGGCCCGATGTCTGAGATATTATAAAATCTTCGACGAATTCTTCGGCGTTGCGTATCTTCCACATTATTGGTAGAATAGAATCGTTCTTTACAATAAATCTATCATCTGCTCGACGATAAAGTAGAAGCTTTCCGTATTCTGGAGAGTTAGGTAAGTCAAATAAATGTTAAAATAGGAAGCATGAATCTTTTGAAACATGTTCAATTTATTATTACTAGTGGTCGGCCCGATCTGTGGCGGCCCAGTGGAATCTGCTCCGACTTACGAGTTTCAGGTCGTAGGTTCGAACCCTGATAGGCTCACATTACTTTGTGTAAATGATTTCATCACCACTGCTCTCAATATGATGAAGGAAAACATCGTGAGGAAACCGGCAAGTCCTAGAACCAAAACTTCGAAGACATGTGACATCTACCAACCCGCCCTGAGCCAGCATGGTGGATTACGACCTACTCCCTGTCATAGAGAGGAGGCCTCTGTCCCAGCAGTGCAGCAGTGGGAACATTATAGGCTGAGTAGGAAGTGGTCGCCCAGTAGTCGAAAATATATAAAAAAATATTGGCTTTCTGCATTCCTTCTACATATAAACATTAACTGTGCCAAATTTCATACACCTCCGTCCGCATAATTATCGTAAGAAGGGGTCCAAAGATTTTGCTTCACGTAGTCGAGTTTACACTACTTATAGCAACACGCAACAGTTTAATATAGGAGGACTTATGGAATGAATTACGGAAGTAGTGTGTGAAAAAGAGATTGAAGACGACGATTGAAGAAGACTTTTAATTCAAAATGACGAAACTACATTTGATAACACGGACCTAACAAAAAGACGGAAGTAACCTCGTCTTATCATCAGTCAAGCATGCATATGGCCGCCCATTTGAGGGTTACGTACACTCAAATGCCATATAAATGAAATGATCAATTGGCCCACTTTTTTGTGTAACATTACGTCCGTCTTTTTTTATGTCCGTGACATTATATTTAAATCTTACCAATCGACTTTGTCAGTGGCAATATTTCAACGATGGGCAAAACTCCGATACAAGCGATGTTGACCGTTACTATTTCAGGATTGTCTTTGACGCAGAACAGTAACACACTCGTGTGCACACCCACTACTGCAGGAGCCGCCGAAATTGCCAGTTTGTCTCGACATCCGGGCTATGGAGATCAAAACAACGCATTTAAGATGAGTGCACCAGGATAGCCGTCAATTTTCATAAGTACGTACATACTTTTTGCAATTTGCAGGTCAAATCATCAATACAGCCCACTTAGTTAATTGGGCACGCCACGCTTGCGGCGGTAAGTCCCCTCTTTAAGGAGTGGATTGAGAGGCGCCACGGCGTCCTCACCTTCCGCCTGACGCAGGTCCTCACTGGACACGGTTGTATCGGGAGGTTCCTGTTTCAGATAAAGTGAGAGGAAACGCGCAGGTGTTTCCACTGCGTAGATCGCCCTGAGGACACGGTGTAGCATACGGTAGAGTTCTGCCCGGCTTGGGCGAAGTACCGCCGTGTCTTTGTGAAGGCGATCGGCGGC
The DNA here is from genome assembly GCA_947359405.1 of Antitype chi. Lineage (NCBI taxonomy): Eukaryota > Metazoa > Arthropoda > Insecta > Lepidoptera > Noctuidae > Antitype > Antitype chi. The sequence continues at coordinate 7,640,318 of OX375813.1, read as the reverse complement.
GGCGATCTCTCGAGTCCGGCCCTGGTCCAGGCCATGGTTAAGAGCGAGAGAGCATGGGTAGCCGTCACCTCCTTCTGCGAAGCAGCAATGCTCAGGAAGAGAGAGGTGGCGCACGTGAGGGAGAGGTAGTTTATGCGCCCTCACGGCCCTAGTCGCCGCAGGAGACGCCCTTGGCGGCCGGAATCCCAGGCTGATTCCTGGCCACCGTAGGCGCGGGCTTGCGGACGGCGAGTAATGGGTAGCTCGCTGTCCGGTAAGGACCAAGCCCGGGTCGACGGCGCGTTGTGTCCCACGCGCGTCTCAAAGAAATGTCAGCATCAACTGGTGGGATTGGCAAGGGCCGATGCCTGCCGGGGGTGCGGGTTGTTCGAAAGAGATACCGTGGTACCTGGCACACAGGCAACTGAAGGAACACGGTTGGGTTTTAGTCAGTAAAAGTCTGACACGCCCTCCTGCTCCACCCAGAGTGGGAGATGCTATTTGATGATTTCTAACCCTCAAAAATATAAAAAGCCCTCGTAGTTAATTAATTAATCCCATTTAACGATTTTGTCATGATATAGTAATTCAATGGGATTAAATGAACTTATAATTTGCGTATGCATAATGCATTGATGATTTTACGTCTATACCCTAATACACACGTGTTACGGTCGCGAATGACATAAAATGTAATCTACATAATTATACAACCTGACAATGACCTGCATATCGAAAAAACAAAAGAAAATTTGAATTTAGCGCGCTATTTAGCGGCCTATTTAGCAAATTCACCTCAATAAGGACCAAATATACTGAATTGATGAACTTTGAACTACAAAGAAACCGAAATACAGTGAATTTGGTGCGATTGTGTAATAATTTTAATCTTACTTCCAACTTTATAAAAGTTTTGTCTATTTGAAATACATGAGTGTCTTCTAGAAACTCGATGACAACATCTGCAGTCACAAGGGATGAATTCTTCAAATCGATCGTGTAATTTTCTTCATAAATTCTAAAAATAATTTTTCATTTAATATCTTAATACGGGTTAAATAATTTTATGTTTATTTACCACGATACCTGTTCATTCCTACAAATATTGGTCCGAATTCAAAAACTTTAAGATCATCTAAATATGTTAGCTTATATACGTTCTCTTCATTAGTTCTTCTCACAAAGTTTTCAAACATCTTTTTTGGGCGGCTATCCAATCTGAAATTATAACGTAGCTCTACAGGTCGTCATCATCATGTGCCTGGCTTTCTCCCAACTATGTTTGGGTCAACTTCCAGTCTAGCCGGATGCAGCTGAATATTTTACATGGAGCGACTGCCCATCTGACCTCCACAACCCAGATACTGGGTAATACCATAACCATTGGTAAGAAACGAAGCTTGTCAGGTTTTCGGGCTTCTGACCACCCGTTACGACTGCCAAAGATCCACAAATGACATGCCCGACCAGTGGCTTACCGGCTTTCCAAGGCCTGAGGGTATTGGTATGGAAAGATGATCACCCATCCGCGAACCAACCGCGATTGATCCGTGCGGCTGTTATTACGTAGCCACAAGTCCCTCTGGTACAAGATCTCGGCTTATTCCACAAATCCCCACTGAAACTCCCCCTTAAGGGGAAAAGTGGAATCTATAAAAAAAATGTGGAATTCCCCCCTGATAATCCCACTTAGAGGAGAAAACTGAAATCGAAAAATATACTTATTCCACAGATCCCCCCTGAAAGTGCCCCTGAGGGGGAAAATTGGAATCTAAAAAAAGTCCGGAATTCCCCCCTGATAATCCTTCTTAATGGGGAAAATTGGAATCTGAAAAAACCAACGACCAGAAATGCCCACTGAGGTCCTTAAAATTGGCTTATTTCACTATTCCCCCCTGAGGCTACCCCAATCTGTCAAATTTCTTTGATCGTTTTTCAACTTTATGACAACCGAATAAGGTTCATGTACAATTGGGAAAATTTGACAGTTTGGGGTAGCTTGATGTGCTGGCGTCTGTACAAGAATAAAAAGACTTTCAACGAGTCGCGTTAAATATACCTATTGGCAAATGTTGAGAATACCTCGGTAAATCACAAATCCCGTTAACGTTAACATCAACTCTTGATTCAGGCCATCCACTAACTTCGATAAACCATTTGACATTATAGTTTCCTTCGTCTTGAGGACTAAAAGAATATTTGCACCTCACTAGATCACCAGGCTGTAGTACTAAACGTGATCTAATCTCTGAAATGAGCATCGGTTATGTTGAGCAAAGACATAAATGAGCATCGCTTAGGGTGTGTCCAAACCTGGCGAATGCGCCGCTCGCGAGCCGCTTGCGAACTGCGCGCCTGTTGCTCGCGTGCGGTTACAGCCTACTCCGCCAACTCCGGCAAGGCTCGAGAGGGGCGCGCGCGCCTCTCGTGCGCACATAGCTTCTTTCGCGTTTGAACTAAAGAATTATGAGCCTCAGTTGTGAATTTGCTTCCGAAGATGTCGGACCATACGGCTGCCGATAGCATAATTGCTGCAGCATCGGCTATTTTATTACTGACGGAACCTGCCACCAACGTCTTGTTTTTCCTTTTAGTTTTTGTAGGCTGTAACCGCACGCGAGCAACACGCGCGCAGTTCGCAAGCGGCTCGCGAGCGGAGTATTCGCCAGGTCTGGACACACCTGTCATACTGCTTGCTATTACAAGAGGCCACAGAGGCTACCTATTAGAACACGTTTTCATGGACGTAGCAATATCGCAGCGGGATTTTCAACTCTCGGTTTTGAGCCGAGTGTTGATAATCCAATAGAGTGCATCCCAGCGCGTCGAAAAATAAACTGTTCGATTTTCAACTCTTTCTAAGCAATGCGTCAAAGATCTAGAGCGCGAAAAAATCCTGCCGCAATATTTTTGCATCTGTATGCGAACGTGGACTTACGATTAAATAGATAGGTACAGCCCTGTGATAGACTGTGTTGACTTGGCTTAGTAACAGGTTGCCGTTTCCACATGTTCTTAGAACAGTTTTCGGCGACATGAAATACGATTTAAAAGTTTAAAAAAAAAAGAAAAAAAAAGTTTTAAATTTAAAAGTAACCGATTTGGAATCAGCACCACTCGGAGATATAATTCGTCAACCTTTTGTGCCACTGACGATATTTCAACGCCGTCATGCAAAATCTGTCATTACAGCAACATTCGTGCACTTAATGCCTACTGGCTATAGGGAAGGCCAGACGGTTTTGTGTAATAAAAACAAATATTTACTATTAATAGGTGGGACGCTGCGTAACGGAAGTGGAAGTACCTCCGTTTCTTCGTCAATGTTCTCGTCGTGACTTACCTCAATAGACATTGAGGGAATATCACCTGTCGATGTTTGCGACGAAGCCACCTGGAAATACGAGTTGAATTGTATTTATTTTTTCGGATCGTAATTTCCCACCGCTGGGCAATGGCCAAGTCTATTTACACTTATATCATTTAGTCTATTTACAATGGCTATTTTCCCGGGACGCCGCAACCGCGAACCTCATTTAACAAAATCAAATAAAACTTGACAAGCTATCATATGTACCTTTTTGCCACAAATGCAATGCCACTTCGACAGAATGTTTAACACATTATCTTGGTTAGAGTCGTCCAACAAATTAAGATCAGTTAGTTGGTTACATTCGCATTTTTTTATCTGAAATACAATTCAATGTTGAATGTTTTATGGTGATAACAAAATAATAAGTGAGTCATACATTTTCGTCATGTTTAATATATTTAAAAATCATACACATAGGTACTATTCTTTATTAAACCCAAACGAAACGCATGAAAAGTGGCTCTCATTGTCATTGCACCTCTTTTAGGTTCACAATACAATGCAGTGGATTGAACATGCGGACCTTTTACTTTGCATTTCCACTCTAGGGCTGTAAAGTACACCACAGATAACTATACAGCGTGGATTATTGAGACGGAGCAATATTACTAGTCACAGTTGTGTGATTTTGTAACCTCAACAAATAACCTTTTCAACAAATTTGCTCAAAATAGTTATTTATGATACTAGTGCGGTAAGTTGGTTTTTACAAACGAGTAGACGAATTTAAGTCCGAGACGAAGTCAATGGCTTACCATAGTCACGAGTTCGTAAATTATACCAATTTCTGCACGTGTGTCATACAATGTTTTTCAAAACATTTGTGAGAAAACAGTACAATATGTAATGAAACAAACTTTTTCATCAGACTATTTTTAATAGCAAATAAGAAATTATACAGATAGGTCACTACTCTTAGAAAATAATAGTGAACAATAATTGAAATTTAGCGAAATTTGCTGCTTTGGAAGAATGGAAGCATAACTAACTGACTGACATTTTAATTTCACACGTAATATGTTGAACGGGAGAATGTGGCGTAAACGTTGGCGACGACGGCGGCGGTGACGTCGGTGGTGGCGGAGCTTGCAGCGGAGGCGGCGGTGGCTGGACGTTTTCGCGTGAGGTAGAAGGGCGCGGTTCCACACCATTATTTATATTTATACACTTTGATATCTTGTCGCAAATTTCAACTTTATTGTGCACCGAGTCTTCAATTTAACCCTCTGCAACATTATTAGAGCGCTATCCTCCATGGCGTTTAAGTGTAATGATATCGGCTCCGGAATTAGCTAGTAATGTTGCAGAGGTCCTTCTAAAGCTGTGACCGGTATAACTAGCCGGATTTTCCAATTTCAAGAATGTGGCTATTTCTTTTGGTACACTACCGATTTTGTTAACGCCAACGACTTATACCGCTTGCATTTACCGTTTTGGTACTTCTGAAAGAAACTGTTACTTTTTGCGTTTGTAATTTTTAGAGCTTGTACTTCTTGACAATTGCGTAAAACTCACCATGTATGGTGAATGTACGGGGGTTTTGGTTTTTGTGTCGGGTATCTTGACAAGCAATAAGTCACCATGGTTTTCGATATCGCATACATTTATGTTGGCTAATTCTTGTCATCTGCACGCCCCAAATATACCAAAAAATAAATGAATGAATTATTTACCTTTATGTAGTTCTGTACAGGTAAATGACCAAAATAATTAACTATCAATTATAGGTACCTGCCCACCTACTAAATTAAACATTGCCTATTAAACTATGCAGTACCTAGTACAAAATGCGTTCACACAGTTTGTCGAATCTAGACCCTCAGACTTCTATCGTGAAGGCACAAATGAACTTCCGTTTAGATGGCAGCAATGTATAGATAATGAGGGTAAATATTTTGATTAAATAAATAGGTATGTTATACCTTAGAAAAAAAACGAATTTCCATTTTTCAGTACAAATCGGCAATTTCATACTTTAACCCCTAATATTTAAGTAAAAAAACAACCTACGCCTATTTAACTAAGAAGTAAAGTAAAGAAAAATTACCGGTATTTCATCTAAGTACCACCATTGAAGTGGTAGCTCATGACTTATGATGGGGAGAGTTTTAGGCAACAAAACGGTATATTCTTTTCTATTCACAGGACTTTTAAGTATATCATTTTCCACGTCTTCTTTTAAAGCGCCAGTAACAACGGCCCAATGCTTTAACATATATTTTAAACCCTCCTTGTAACGCAAACAAGGGCACATAATGAGTGTCAGTGGGAAGCCTCTGTCCTCAAAGCAGACTTCAGATATCTGAAATAATAAAAAGTTTACTTATACAGGTTGAAATTGAAAACATGCGACAAACCGAAATGGGAGATTGTACTCATCATTATGAACAACTTTTACTAAGGGACCAATGATGCAATCGCGAAAAAAAAACATCTGTTCCCTACATTTATGTTCGCATAACTCGTCAAAATGTAAGGAACAGCTGTTTTTTTTTGCGATTGCATCTTTGGTCCCTCAGTAAAAGTTGTTCATAATGATGAGTACAATCTCCCATTACGGTTTGTCGCATGTTTTCAATTTCAACCTGTATATTGTCTTTTATGAAAACTCGGTAGGTAGTGGTACTTACCCACTATAAAAAACCGGCTAGGTGCGAGTCTGCCTCGCACACGTAGGATTCCGTACCACCGTACAATATTTAACATATTTTTTTGAAAACTTTCTTTGTATAGGGATTCCCTTATATAGTGGCAATAAAAATACACACTCTGTGACAATGTCAACCTATTACGGTTTATGAGGTACAGCCCGCTGATAGACGGGCGGACGGCCGTAATAGGGTCCCGTTGACACCGTTTGAGTACGGAACCTTCAAAACAACCGACTTCCAAAAAAACACTAAAAAGTGAAAAATAACTTTAATTTCGGAAGTCGGTGTCTTTGGAGCTGTATTTTAATTTTTTGTCACCGCCTTCCGAAATTAAAGTTATTTTTCACTTTGTAGTGTTTTTTTATAAGTCGGTTGTTTTTTTTTGGAAATAGTTTTTATTTTTCACTTTTTAGTGGTTCACATGTGCTTACCCCTTCACAGCGTACCGGCGTGATTTTATGTTATGAACTGGTGTAAACAATATACAGACATGAGATTTCAGCAATCCCAGTCCATTTGCTATCATATATTGAGGAGATCCGTTGCCTATCTCCGAAATTCTTCATCAGATCTTCACCAAATTGAAATGGGACCACTCCGAGAAAGGACTCTTCCAAAAAATACCCAAATCGCTTCAAGTGTGCCCATAAAATTTGAAAAGTTCTGTCCAGGATCCCATCATCAGATCCTGACTTAATGATTCAAACAACAAAAAAAAAATCCAAATCGGTCCAGCCATCTTCGAGTAATCAGTTAATCAGGGAACATACATAAACAAAAAAAAATGGCTCCGACGAATTGAGGACCTCCTCCTTTTTGAAGTCGGCTAAAAATGATTGCAACGTTACAAACCTGAAGTTGTAATTCAGATTTTTTCTTGCTTTTCTTTTGAGCTGCGCCTACGATCTGACCGGTAAAGGTGTATAAAGGAAATCCGACGTCACATTCATCTATGATCCAATTATTTGCGATATTTATAAGATTCTCATATGTAGTTTTATTATATTCGGCGTATTTTGTATTCATTGCAGCAAATTCACTGGTTGGTCTTCCTTAAATAAAAAGTACATTAGGTCAAATTATTGTAACTAAAATGATTAAGTATCACCAAGAAAATGTTGTCAATCCGTACCTCTGCTTTCGTCCCTTTTTACTTTTTTCTTAGGGTCTTTAGAGTCCCCTACTTCTGTTGGTATTGAATTTAAACTGCGCATTTCTAATAAATAAAACAGTTGTTATTTACAATGAAAAGGGCTTTTGTTCTCCTCTTAAAAGATATCACAATAAAACAAAAAAAAATCTGAATTAAAACTTGTATAGTCGATCTCGTAATTGCTTTTTAAGGCTAAGTCAAAATTTTACTGGCACACACAGACCTTGCACGTCATAGAACGTCCGGTCATTTAGAAAATAATCAACTTAGGAACAATGTAGCTTTTGGTAGTTAAATTATTCTATCCTGTCTCCTGAAGTCCGAGTAAAGTTTCAATTAAGGGGAGATGCTCAGGTAGGCCGCAAAATTAAAATTTACTTACGTTTTTAGCAATTTGCAGGTGTGTCGGTTTAGTAGAAATTTGCTATGCAATAAATTATGAGGCGAACTACCTACCTAATACAGAAGATACTAAAAGTCATGTAGGTAAAACTCGGAGATAACTGCAAGTAATTTTTGCGACGATGCGATGCGATTGATTTTTACACTGTATTCAATTTGTAATGCTCAAAATAAAGAATACCTAGTTACATTTCTATAACTGGATTTTTTTAGTCTACCTATCTGTGTTTATTTGACATAACTTACGAAATACTTTGACATCTAATAGAAAAAGAAAATTGTGGATGTGACTTCAGGAACTGAAACTACATACATAGTCATGAATATGAACAACAACAGAAAGAATACAGTTGGTTAACTTAGCAGAGACTACGCAATTAATTAAAAACACCTACGTAACTTTACTGCGTTAAGTACTCACGAAGCGACGCGCCGCTGCGCGCTGTGAATAAGTCCGCATTCGTACACACGACTACACATCAAGCTATAATTTTCCAGTTTACGCTAATCTCGCACTGCACGGAAATCCTATACAATGCGAGACCAGCGAGACTTCTAGCTTATATTAATTTCAATTTATTTTAATTCAATTCTAATTTATTTTAATTTAATATCTACTAATTTATTTCAATTTAATTTTAATTTACTTCTTTCAATTTAATTTAAATACAACTGATTTCCTCGCGACTAACATAGTTTTTTTTTTTTTTAAGATAGGTAATGTTATACTAACAAAATATGGGCAATTAATAGTCTGAAATAAACGAATTTTATGTATTTTTATACTGGAAATGTATAGCTTGATGTGTAGCCGTGCGTACATACGTAAAAATCGCTGCTATATTTTTCGCGCATTGGACAGTTGAAAATCGAACTGTGTTTTATCGACACGCTGGGATGCGCTCTGTTGATTTCTCAATGCTCGGTTCAACTCCGAAGGTTCAAAATCCAGTGCGCGATAAAATCCCGCCGTAATATTTTATGTCCGTGCGTACGTGGTCTAGTGATTAAGCACAGGAGCTCTAAGTACCGTCCGAGACACGGGCAAGTCAGAACTAGTGTGTTATTGTCATTGTGATGACGCTACTCGTTGCTTGTGTCTTTACACACATTCACAGCGTGTTTGTGCACATGGTTACCACAAGTTCTTACCTAAAGTGCGAGTCGCTTCGTGAGACAACATTACTGTACCAGTTATTTAATATGTTACATCGATGTTTTAGAAAAAAAATGTTTTTGTATAAGGGGCCATCCATAAATTACATCACACAAATTTTATGGTTTTTTGACCCCCCCGCCATCCTTGTCACATGTGGTCACACTTGTGAAACCCCTTACCCCCTTGTGTGACGTCACATATTTTTCAATTTTGTATTTAGAAGTACATCATTAAATGGAAACAGCAGTTATTCCATATTTTTTTATTTAAATTAAAAATAATCTTTAATAAAATTTACATAAAGTCAAATAATTTAGACACTTAGTGGTGATTTTAACATGTGACGTCACTAAGCTTTTGACCCCCCTGGCCCTTGTCACACAATGTCACATTTCGTTGAGCCCCTCCCAACCCCTCAACGTTTGACGTAATTTATGAATGGCCCCTAAGCTAGAGGGTCAGAAAGTTTTCTTTTAAACTGATGTGTCATATCAACGTCCAGGTTCCGACCTACCTTTTCCCACCTTTTCTTTCTTTGCGGTGTCTATTGATGATACTCTGAAATCATCACTAAGTATGTTAATTTTATTTTCTTGTCTTCAAGTTGAGCCCGAATGGGTACCGGATAAGTTAGATAGACTAGTTAGTTAGGATATAAGGCTGTTTTTTTTTCCTTCTTTCGTGTTCTGTTCATGCGTTTGTGGGTAAAGAAATCACGGTGCATTGCGTCAAATATCAAGCACTCCTTCAATGCATTGAATGACAGCAGTTTGCCAAATACGTGCTTTGGTTTAGTGCGTATATTATTATGGAACAATCATTATACAGGGTCAAATTAAATTAGCTAGTAATACTTAACCCACGTGTTAGGTATCGATATCGAAAACAAAACTAAACAAACTAAACTTTAAATGACTCTGACATGTACATTAATGCAACTAAACGACTATTATGTTAGTTTTTGAAAATTCGTAAAAAAATTCAAAGTTCTACGAAAAATTACAAAAATAGCTGAGCGATCTACGCGCGCCCAACCGACGTGGTTCGCAGACCAATTATAGGCATTGACCTTCGCCCATCGAATGTTTTTTTTTTGTTTTATCAGTTTTCTATATCGATATCCAACACGTGGGTAATTAGCGTTGCCATCTAATTTCATTTGACCCTGTATAATTCTACGACAAGTTCCACTAAAGATGGTCGATAATGAAGTCGACAGTCGTCGGAATTTGATGCGCCACTTATTCTTCCTAGCTAATGCACTAGGAAGTGGTGAAGGGCGGGCGTTTCGGGGGACTGTCATATGCCAATTTGACGTTTAAAAAGTGCTTACTCTCAAGTCTCAGCCTAGTTTGAATAAATGACTTTTGATTTTGATTTTTACATCTTCTTCCTTTTTTCTAACATGTTTCCCCAGAAACGATTCATGTGATTACCAAAGTTTCCAGCTTACCCTATCTGAGTTAAACTTAATGATTTTAAAATAAAAACTTACTGTACATGATTTTCTAAATATTTAGCCTTTCTTTGTTCTAATCCGTGAGTAATGTATATTGCCTTTAATTCTGGAGCAACGTTATCATACTCTTCTGCATCCATGTGTTCTAATGAGGTTATGATTTGCTCTATTTCCGTCTCTCCATACACTTTTGATTGGGGTCTGCAGATATTTACAAATGTTAAGAGAACATGTTATTATAAGGTACCTAAGATTTCAAGAAGTCTCCAAATATAAGGGTACAGCAATGAATATACGGCACTGAAGCGAACTGTTGAATGAACAAACACACATCAAAAAAACTTTGCGATCACTTTGAAAAATCATTATCTTTTTTGTTACGGTAGATTATATTATGATTTCTTCTTCTTTTTAGATTCTTTATTTAAAAATATAGATTATCGGCCTTATTCATAAAAAAGTTATCGAACATCTAAACAGTTGCTAAAGTCTGGTTTCTCTTTGAAAACCAGACTTTAGGAACTGTTTAGATGTTCGATAACTTTTTATGAATAAGGCCGTTAGAATATAAAACAATAAAACAGTTCAATTGTTTTTCCATATAAAAAGGCTTTCCGTCCAGCTTACGCTCATTCAGAAATCCGATTTGGTCAATTTTAACGGATTGAAAATACTTTTTCGGGGAAAGTTGTCATTGAAAAAATGCCAAGAGGATTATCAGAAGTTTTACGAGCAAGAATAGTAACTTTGAGGGAAGAAGGATACACCACGAGAGAAATAGCACGCAGAGTTGCTATATTCCAATCCTGTATCGTGACCACGTTGCAGAGGTACCACGGATGGGTAATTTTGCTGACCGACCCGGAGTGGTCGCCCAACTGTTTTGACTGCTGCCCAAAAGCGCTATATTAGATTGCTGGCAGCCCATGACCCAACAATCAACGCTACTAAAATAAAAGCAGAAATTCGGGCCGCCTCTGGGCTTGAAGTTAGCACTCAGACCATTCGGAATTGCTTGCACCAGGCTGGATTACGAGCAAGGAGGTCTTGGCGAGCCCCTCTGAATTCCCGGCAACGACAACGGTGGAGATTGCAGTGGGCTAGGCTTCGGCAAAATGAAGAAGAAAACATTTGGCAAAACTGTCTCTTCGTTGACAAATCGCGAATCAGTACTTATCCAGATACCGACGTGTCCGTGTCTGGAGAAGACCAGGAGACCGTGAAAGGCAAAGAACTGCCACTGGGACAGTTTAGCAAGGCGGGAAATCGGTGTCCTTTTGGGGTTGTATTATGATTGGAGCTAGAACGCCTTTGATCCCGTATCGAGGCTTCATGGCAGCAGACATGTATAGAGCAGTTGCTATTGCTGTAATTGTCAGACCATTCCGAGTAAACCATGGGCACCAATTTGTACTGGTCGATGATAATGCGCCCATCGAGCTCAACGAGTCATTGCTGCTCTCCGAGAATACGACATCACAAGGTTAGACTGGCCTGCCGGCTCGCCTCAACTCAATGCAATAGAGCATGCGTGGGATGCTCTTAAGCGAGCTGTTTGGAAACGTCAGCCACGTCCCCAGACAGTACCAGAGCTCAGGGAAGCCACTATTCAAGAATGGGACAGGTTACCCTAAGAAATGCTGGATAACTTGATTCTCAGCGTGCCCAAGAGGATCACCGCATGTGTTCGAGGCAGGGGGAGTTATATTACATTGAATACTAGCTGACCCTGCAAACGTTGTTTTGCCATATACGTTATTCTGGATCTGGGGATGGAACAGAATAATATAAAAATCGCGATTAAAAATCAGGGGTTGATCGTATAAGAGTGAAAATTTAGAATTAAATGTATTTTTCAATGCTGAATCATGAAAGAATAAAAACAAATAATTTGGTCCAAAAAATAAAATTTTGGGGTGGACCACCCTTAACAATTTAGGGGTATGAAAAATAGATGTTGGCCGACTCTCAGACCTACCCGATAAGCACACGAAATTTTATCAAAATCGGTTCAGCCGTTTCGGACGAGTTTGGGAACAAACACCGCGATACGAGAATTTTATATATTAGAAGACAAACCTTTTATGAATAAATTGTTGTTTAAGTTTGGTTAAACAGTCTTTTTCTTTTTTCCCAATTTTCTGTTACAATTACATTATGATTAATTCAATTTTTTTTTATAAAAATAAAAAATCGTTTTATTCTTTAATTTCAAACAGGGTATTTCTATTTAAAGAAAACACAAAAAGATGTTTTCTTGATACAGTTCAATTTAAAAAATTATATCAGCTTTTGCTAGAGATCACAAACTTTTTTGGATGTGTGTAGTTAATCTTCAGACACTACGCATTTGCTCAAATCAAAAGCTATTACAACAACTGACGGATTTGAATAAAAGCGCCTGTAGTTGAGCGTGCGAGTAAGCGAGTGCGGCCTGCCCAGAATGTTAACTACCCGAATTCATACAAAATGTACGAAAAATGTTTCAAACCGTAACTTATTACGGACACGGACAAGCCAGAAGAACAGTGTTTGACACTGCTATAATTTACCCACTACTGGGACACACGCCTCCTCTCTGTGAGGGAGTGGGTCGTAATCCACCACGCGGGCCCAGTGCGGGTTGGTAGATGTCGCATGTCTTCGAATTTTTCGGTTCTAGGATATACCGGTTTCCTCACGATCTTATCCTTCACCGTTTTGAGAGCAGTGATGATGGACCCTCGACCTTCAACTCATAAGTCGGGGTTGCTACCACTGGCCACCACTGGCCACCACTGCTCTGACATGGACAAGCCAGAAGAACAGTGTTCGACGGCATATTCAGAATGCTCTTGAGACTGCCCCGTCTGTAGTACGTCGGAAATGTTTGCACAAAATCGAACTGACGGCTTTCATGCGATCATTCGAAAAAAAGTCGCATCATTAGTAACTAGAACACGGGCTAGTAGCAACAGCATTCTGAAAACAGTATCAGAGAGTTTTTATCCTGCCATTTTGAGGCATTTTATAGAGAGGATGGCTAAGTGAGGTTGTACCTTACTTGGTCATCTACTGTGCAAAGTCTTTCAATTTCAAACTCAATAATAACCGGTCCCTGCTATATACCGGCGGATCTCTATTTTATATATTTTTAATGTTTTTTTTTAAATCTTTGTTTTATAAAAATATTTAAAAATGTATTATAATAAGAAGCAAAGTGAATTAAGGAATAATAATGTAGTACTAACACTAGCTTTAAGGTTTTACTAACATTATGGATCTTTATTGTCCGAATATTTTTTTTAAAATATATATATACATTATATTGTTTAACAATCACAAGTACTCACTCCATAAGTAGGATATCAGCTTCTCGTTGGGCTTCGTCGTATAACTGGACCCATTTAGAGAAATCCGAATGGCAGAGTACGAGATGCAGGTTCCGAATACTGCGTTTACATTTTATTAACGTGGTCAGTACTAAAGGAGGATTCTTTACTACGATACTTGTCAATGTGTCCACCACAAAACCGCGGTGGTACTTGGGCTTAAGGAATAACTCGGTAAGCAGTTGTTCAACTAATTCCTGTGAACAAGGAAAGATAGGTGGAATTGTATTTTCTGCGAACATTATTATATTCAATGTAGCCTACTGTACGTTGTGACAAGTTAATAATAATAATATAATGTGTATAGTATACAACCATCTGAAATAATGTCGTCGAGCCCATCGCTTCCAACGCTGTGTGTGATACGACTGACGAGTTAGGAGACTTCTTTTTCTTCTTGTCACTGCCTCTGGAACGAGGCGTGGTCGCATTTCTTGTCGTGGCTAAATATTTTATTTTCTTCAAAAGGATTTCAAAGTCATCTTTATTTCCGTTGAATTCATCTGTCGGAAGTCAATATTCATTGTTTTTTAATTTTAATCATTGTTAAATTCTATAGTGTCAAATTCAAGGCAGGTCGAGCACAAACTGCATGCGTTCTTACCTTCTTCGAGTTCAGGACTGGTATCTGAATCAACTTTCATAACTTTCTTCAACATATCATAATTCTCAGCAATGGCGGCAACAAGCATTTGTTTTGCCGGGATGTTGGTATCACATAACGCTTCAACTATACTGTGATCCACATTTACCGTGGGTAGTTTTAAATGTTTAGCTACTGAATAAGCTATTTCTTGACAATGCATTTCTAAAACAATCAAACATTTTAACGATGTAGCTAGAGAGTAAATGCTGCTTATATTTATTCTTCATAACGACTACCACAACAAGAATAAGGGTATTTCATTCCACTTTCTAGCTAATCTTTGGAGCCTTTCTAACCACGGGCACATCTCAGAAAGACAATTTAGAAAGCATAAAATGGGAATTATTTGAAGATCGATTAAATTAATGTCATATAAATTATTACGATCTACATAGACTACAATGTAGCGCAAATCAGAAGTTCTCTCTCTACCTTCACACGGAGAGCCATGAAAAAATATGAGAATGCCTTTCGTATGTTTCTCGCTGGCCGAATCCGAGTAATAGCTATTATCAAGATCGTGTAAACATTCCTTTAACGGGTCCACACCTTTAACCTTCATGTCTTTCATTTCATCTGGAAGAATTAAATTGTAACTGGATCGTAACGTACAGAAGTTGCCATAATATAAGAGTTCATAGGTTCATAAGATGCAAGTATATCGTCTAACAGCGCATGAAACGCGATGATGCACTGTGTCTGTCTATTCTACTAGATATGTATACGGTAGTGTCTAGTAGTGTCCAGTAGGCGTCAACTACTAACTCGTTGCAATTCCACATACTAGAATTTCTTGCACGTATTGATACGGTACGGTCTGGTTACGGTTGATTATAGTGGGTGCATAGAGACTTTTAATCAGCACCTAGAGTTATTAGTACATATATATCGATGGTGTCCGGCGTATAATACTGATTAATGTGGCGTAAGTTGCGCTTGACCTTACCTGGTTGGATAATAATAATGAGAGTCTGACTTCCCACGCGGGGGAAGCCACTAAGCCAGTCGTGCAACGGACGAGCTAGAAGGCGGACGCGTGTGCGCCTTCTAGCTAACGAGCTAGAAGGCGGCTGGTTGGCTTAGATCCCGGTGTTACGAAGGTAAATATCTAATTCATCTGTGTTTGGTTCAGGTGGCATTCTGATTACAATGCCTACTTTATAAAATTTATTTTATTGTTTTAAAACTTCAATGTTTCGTGTGATGCTTTTGGGTTATAGATTCGTGTAGAAAAATGATGATTATGAAGTCTGTATGTATGATGATGAGTTATGCATGATTGTAGGCAAAATCCTGATTCATCTGTGCCTGATTCGTATAGTCAAAACCCCATATGAATCATAAAATAAATAAGTTTTTCTCCTCTCCAGCACGAAAGGAGCGCTTTTATTTCGTAATTCTCCTAGTCCAATTTTGGACCGTGTACAAGTCAGTAGTTCTTTCTAGTCTTATTTATAACTAGCTTTTGCCCGCGACTTCATACGCGTGGACTTTAGAATCAAGTAGATAATCATTTTTTTTTGATAATATATAGCCTATTTTTTAAGTTAGACCTCTCGAAATACATCATTGAAAACTGCATTCAATTCCATGCAGTGGTTTTTGCGTGATGCGGTAACAAACACACAGACAGACAAAAATTCTAAAAACCGTTGTTTTGGCTTCTGTTGCTCTAATAAAGACTCCCCATACTATTTTTTCTTCAATATCTTTAATGTACAGACATCGGCCTGTTACAATTTTATTATATGTATAGATAACTTGTTCTAAATATGACACTTTTGATGTCATAGTTAAGATTTTTTTTTAGAATTAACAATCATAATTAACGGTGTATTTATAACTGAAAATAAAGTAATAAAATTGAGACCAATAATATTTAATTGGCACTTCTGACATTAATCTTCCGTATTAACAATCTTAAAAACCTATTTATTCATAAGTCAAATTCTCTATCTAATTTCTGTTATTTTAATATTTCAGTTAAAAACAATGCCACATACTACAGATCAAAAGAAGGAGGAAAAGAGACTCGGAGAACGTAGAAGGATGAAATGAAGAAATATAATTGTTAAAATATGATTTTTTTCTTAATGCAGAGCCCATCTACATAAAGTTTTTCATTTTGGTTTCTGATTCGTCTGTAACAAATTCTGATTCATCTGGGCATAAAATATTGGAACGTCGATATCTTTAAAACTACTTTATAAAAACGAGTCCCTCATTCAAATATATGTTATTTGGTATACCTATTTTCTTATGAACATGTGTTACAGGGCTGAAAGTGAAATTAAATTTTAGCCATATGGATCAGTCGAAGAATCAAATTTTGTAGAACTACCTATATTCGCTCTGACGTAACAGCCCGATCCCGGGTGTCTGAACTAGCAATAAATAGGAGAGCTGAACGGCAGCGGTGACATACCTGCAAGAATTTCAGCTTCAGAACGTGTCTTTGTAGGGCCTGCGAGTGCTTGAGCTTTGGCTTGTACGTTCGTTTTCTGAGTACTTTTGGGGCTCTTCGATTTTCTAAAACCATTCAAAATTTGTACTTAGCAAAAAATCATAAAGTAGGTACTAGGTAGGTACCAGGAACATAATGATCCAGTAATTTCGTACAAAATTGAATAAGGGCTGATTTTTCAATGGTCAAATAACTTTTATCTGAAGAATAAATTTGATAGTTTGGCATATTTTCTATAAAAAAGCTGTCAAACCGACATTTATCCCTCAGATAAAAGTTATCTGACTATTGAAAAATCAGCCCTTAGTTATGCAGTCTTAGTTACGTTTACTAAAAGGGGTGTAAGTGTTTATATCGATAAGCACTTACACCCCTTTTAGTAAACGTGGAGAAAAGCTACAATAGGAATAAACACAAATGAACCAAGTATAGGAAATACCTACATTTGTTTGGCGTAACTTTACTCCACTTTTACAAATAAGGTAAAAGTAATAAGCAATATACGAGACTTAGACTAAAACCATTTTTTATCCATAGAAATACTCTATAAGAAATGGTTTTCAAAGGTACTTAGTGGCACGTCTTAAGAAAAACAGTAGTACGGGTTGAAAGCAGGATAAAAATGTCCCAATATGTGGCTGTCCCACCTATGTGCTAGAGCCGAACGCGCCGTGGTCTGTCCGTAGATGGGTGACCTACATCGATACATATCGAGACACATCCGTGTCTCGGAAAGCGCGTTGGCCCTGCCTGGCATTCGTAGATCTTTGATAGTTACCTCCGGGCACTCGGAAGCCCTAAATTACCTATGGCAACCAGTCTTGCCAAAGGCCTTGCGTGGCCCAGTAACTAAGTTGTGGAGGTCAGATTCGGTCGATTATTTAATAAATCTATAGACATGTGTACAGCTATATATATTATACAATGGATATTGGAAAATACATACGACTGACTGGCCGGTTTCCATGAAAGTTGGTATATACCTTTACTTATGTATTTTGAATGGGAATGGTTTTTTTAGGTCTATTTCCGACCTCCATGCAGGCGAAGCCACAGGCTAGAAGCTGGTGTAGGATATAAACAACAGAATACATACTTTGTTGCTGCGGCTGCAGCTTTTGCGGTCACTTTGCTTAGGGCCAATTCTGCTTCTTTAGTTCTGAAACAGAATTAGTAGAAAGCTTTTAGATGAAACGAGTACCTATCATCTTTACGAGACATGCTTTTCCATTAAAGAGCCAGTGTTTTTAGAAGTTAAATATCATAATTAATCATCATTATATGTAAATTTCATACGTTATCTATTTTTATAAATTGTTTGCATGGTCCGGGTGTCAAATGGGTCGTTGACCTCTGCGCGATATGAAGTTTGAGTTTCAATATTATGAAAATGTTCAGTAGGATTCCCAAAAAAACGGCTATTAGATTACTTGTCTATTCAACAAGAAACAAGCAAAATTTCGTGCAAATCAACATTGTAATTTTATCAGAAATCATCATAACATGGGCACAAACACAATTTCAACCACTTCTCTGTTTTCAACATTTGTTTATGATTACAAATACTTAGAATTTAAGTACGGTTTAAAATTTATATTATGGCCTGTAAATCAAGAACCCAAACCAGTTTACTTTAGGTAGCTAGAGGCAATAGAAACTCGAGTGGACCTTTTTTTGTGAGCGAGGTCGTAAAAATGTCATCTGTCAGATATCGGCGCGGGATTGTGAATAAGATGATGATGGGAATCCCTTCTCCGCACGTAGACTCCCATTTGGTCCGTTGTGCGTGGGGATTCTGGCTAACAAAGCCAGCCTAGCTCCGCCAAAAGCACAGAAGCTTCCTGGGAGCTTCACAGGCTTCGCGGAGCGACCTCATTGTTCCGAGGATTTCTTCACGTTGAGAAGCCACGGCCTCGCATTCCAGGATTACGTGGGCGGCTGATTCCTCGGCGTCAAGGCAGCCCCTGCAAAGCGGGCTGTCTGTGGCGCCTATATTATAAAGATGTTTGTTAAAGGGGTTATGGCCCGTAATTGTTCCTATGATTATTCTAAGGTTATTTCTACTCAGACTAAGTAGTTTTTTGGTTAATCGCGGGTGTACAGTTGGTAAAGCCAATTTTGACTGTCTACAGTCTGTTGCCCGTGACCATCTGTTGTTATGAAGTTCGGTTGAGCTTTGACGAATCCACGCATTAAATTGTGAGAAAGGCAGAGGGAGAAGTGGGTACGGGCTTAGCACTTTCCTAGCTGAGCCTATCTTCGCAAGTTCTTCTGCGGCATCATTACCTTAGGATCCACTATGCCCCTTGATCCACTGGAGGGTAATACGATTAGACGTCGATAAACTCTCCAGAGCTAGATGGCACTCAAAGATTAGTTTGTTGTTGGTTTGTTTGTTTGCCAAAGCTTTGAGCACAGATAGGCTGTCAGATACGAATTTAATGCCGTAGTTCCGGATGCCTAAGCACTTTACTGCTGTTGCGGCTTGTGTTAAGGCAACACGTTCACATTGAAAGATTGAACTGTGTTTGCCTAGCGGTATGTGAAAGTTAATGTTAAGATCAAGGGAGTGAGCGCCAGCACCTGAACCGTTTTGTGTTTTTGAGCCGTCTGTGTATGTAGATGCGCACTTCATTGGCTCCTGACTGATCCCTTTCTTCCTCTACTGTTTGTACTATATAGTTTTTGTTGAACATAGGTTGGTTTGGTGTTTTATCACCCGGTCCAGGATTTTAGCGTGTGGACAGGTAAAATTCTTGTCCCATATGCCCAGATGCATTAGTCTGATGGTAGCTAGTGCCGCCTCCTGCTGTATGTACAGGTCAAGGGGAGTTAATTGAAGGGCTATCTCCATGGCTGCTATTGGGGTGGTTTTCATGCAGCCAGTGGTAACTGAACAGGCCAGTCGTTGGAAGCGCTATAGTCTAGTAATGGTGGTCGAGAGCTCGGTCCTCGACCACCGAACCAGAGCGCCATAAGCCAACATTGGCCTGATCACCGCTTTATATAGCCACAGAGTAATCTTCGGAGAGAGCCCCATGTTTTCCCTAGCATTATTTTACATTGGTATAGTGCAATTGTGCTTTTATTCAGTTTGTAGTTAAAATGCTTGTTCCAGAGCAGTTTGCTATCAAGGATCACCCCCAAGTACTTGACTTCGTCTATAAGTGTTAATTCTGTGTTGAAGAATTTTGAAAGCCTATGAGTCCCAGGGTTCTTTTGTTGGTGAACATTCACACATCGGCGCGGGGCTTTACGGCTTTTGACGTTAAGTTATCGGTGGGAAACCGGTTTTAATGGAAATTGTTCTACAAGAGTTGCGTCGCGCAGTCGCGTTGTCTAGTCGCGTCGCGCTGTCGCGTCACGCTGTGGCGTCTCACCTGTCTGCAGAAGCTTTCATACTCGTACTACAGAACGCGACGAAGCGACGCGACAAGACATCGCCTCAAAGAGATGTCAGCACCAAATGGTAGGGTCCGCAAGGGCCGATGCCTGCCAGGGGTGCGGGTTGTTCGAAAGAGATACCGCGGCCCCTGGCACACAGGCAACTGAGGGAGCACGGGTGGGTTTTAGCCAGTAAAAGTCTGACACGCCCTCCTGCTCCACCCAGAGCGGGAGAAGTTATTAGATGATTTACTACCCAAAAAAAAAAATATTCTGTAAAAGCTTTACGGTGAAGATGAAGATGAAGTGAGCTCGAAGTGAACTATCATGCTACCTGACGCTAAGGATATTTTTTTTACCTAAGGATTGACAACAGTTTACTTCAAGTTCACTTCACCTAAGCTATCGCGATGAGATAATAGCAAGACAGAAATCGCGCATAATGGACAGAACAGAATGTTGGCTCTTCTCTTACTCTGTACGCTCAAAAATTGTAGCTCGCAAAACGCCTTGTTTGGACAGACTGCAGGTTGTAGAAATGTTACGTACTCCTACTCAAGAAATAAGTGAAAATATAGTAAAAGTTTTACGTACTTCTTGACTTGTTCCTGCAAATTAAAGTAAAAGTCCAAAATTTGTTGTGGCAGTCCAACTCCTGGTGTTATAGCTGGAATTAAAATTTCTTCTGGCCTGTTGTAGTATTTGTAAAGTAATTGAAATATTTCTTCTTCTTCTTTCCATTTGCTGTAACAGGAAAGCGACACCGCATTAATATTAAGTAAGTATATTTTAGAACACCATATCCACCAGTATTCAATCATTATAATTATCCAGTATACATACCTACATATTAATATTTTACTTCTCAATAACGCGGGTGAGTTCTTATACAGTGTGGATTTATAAAACGGGGCTGTAAGGTCAGGCTTACCAGCCTAGGCTCGTAGCTACAGGATAACGGTCTTATGATACTGGTCTTATCTTGTTATTGGTAACAACATTTACAGATTATGGTTAAGTGGTTATCAAGAAAAATATTAATTGTAACGTTTTATTTTTATGATGCCAATATAACGAGTAAGGGCCTGCCCTTTCTGACCTGTTTCAAAAATCAGAATTGGACACGGCAGTGTAGATTTCATACACGAAACAAAATATGTGCCTTGTTTACCCTACGGTAATTTTTTTCAAAAAAAGCCTTTTGCAAAAAACAAATAATCAAATGAATTTGAAGCACAATTCTGCAAACTCAAACTCAAACTCAAAGCATTTATTTCAATTAAACCATTTACAGGCACTTTTGAATTGTCAAAAAGTCGACCAGTTGGAAAGTTGAAGCTAGTTGCCCATTCCAAAACGTAGATCTCTATCCGATCGTAGATCTCTGCCCAAGCGGAAATAGCTCCTTAAATCCTCATCGTCATGAAAATGGTGGCAGGAATTAAATTATCGTAAAATACCTACTCACTCGTCAGTATGAGCTATAATAAGCTCTATAGGAAAGGGACAAGGATTCGTTAGTCCGAAGTAAATATCAGTTGTTTCTGCCCACGGCAGTGTTGGCGGGAAGTTGACGTTGGGGCCGATGATATGCACGTGGGGGACTATGCCTTGTCCTGTCACTGGAATCGTCATTTTGTTGGGGTTCATGTGAAATCTGAATACCAGTACGCCTTCGTACAGCATCTGTTTAGTGAAAACAGGTTAGGTTATAACATTACTGAAGTTAAATTGTATGTAAGTAGTACAATCAACTCGAGCTGAGTCCAATCTGAGAGTCCGAAATTGTAATTCAAAAAGTAAAGCTCCTTTTTGCCTTGTCCGAAACGATAGCGATCGCTGTATGCGCGATCAACCAAGTAGGGTTTTTACGTACGTCATAAATTCATGTATTTGCGCGCCAATTGCTTTATGTTACGACACAGGGTTTGGGTTATGCTATTAAATTTAGTATATAAACGGACAGTTCTAGAATAAGTAAGAATTTTTTTGGCAATAGTGTATAATAGAATAGACAATGCTTAGTACAGTATTTAATAATGGATATAATAAGCCCACCATTTCTTTATGTTCACGTTGTGGTGGGGCTTGCGCGCTCCGAACGCCAGGTCTACGCACCGATAGAGTTTACTTTGCCAGAATAGGTCCAGGATGAGTAGCCAGACCAAAACACATACAGAAACCCTTAGCCACCCCACGGACCTTATCTCCTGAAAGAAGTCTTGGTCTTCATCTCTGGCATACTTTTATTGGCCGGCTGGAGTGAACACTGACGATGAACAGAGCTCCCACCATATCCTTGCCTGTATTGGTCTTGGCTGGAGATTCACAAAACATGCTCGGAGGGAGGAAGTATTCCGGTATTGCTGATTCCTGATATATGGCAAGGGTCTCTTGACCATCTTCAGGTCTCTGGGATTGTCCTGATAGCCGTGGAAGGTACTCCTTCCATAGTTTTTGATAGTCCACTTTAACGACCCAAACCCATAGTTCAATATTTTTTTCCGTATCCTGCAATAGTTCAACACCAACCGGGGGTTGACCTGGGGTACACTTGAACAGTGCATACCACACTACAGTGGATAATCGTCGGTTTGTGCTTAATATTCTTTAGTTTTAGAGTCTAACGTGCCTCTGCGGGTTGGCTTCAGCCCCTCGTACGCACAAAAAAAAGTCAAAGGTCCACGACACCATAATCCCGAGATATGTGAAAAGCTAAATAATAGCAAATAATAAGAAAGAACCGTAACCGTAATATAAACCGGACTAGGTATAATGCACGAATACCTATATTATTATGTTTCTGTATTCAATCGCAACGTGAGATCAACGGATACGATACGCAATAAGGAGTAAAATAACGGAATGACGAACCTCCGTTGTCGGTTTAAAAGCGACGCTAAGCCACCCTCCTTCCCCTGGTTCGTATTTTCCTGAACTGTCGAGCACTATCATAGGAAGAGGTCCTGGCGCCTTCA
Organism: Antitype chi; assembly: GCA_947359405.1. NCBI lineage: Eukaryota > Metazoa > Arthropoda > Insecta > Lepidoptera > Noctuidae > Antitype > Antitype chi. The sequence continues at coordinate 7,617,299 of OX375813.1, read as the reverse complement.
GCCTCAAAGTGACATACCAAATACATGTAGGTTTACCCCTGAAAAGAAGCTTTAAGTAATACTCAGTGAAATTAATCCTAATAACAATGATACTGAGATAATTTTCTCTGTACCTATACAAGAATAAATTTACTTACACGTTTTTTAATGGAATTGAGCATATAATTTTATCCCCACACCTCACACATCCAAAATCGATAGATGAAACGTTGGAAGCCAAGTAAGGCACTGCGCAGAGGGCTTTGATCTGGATTGGAATAGTGACCCCATAGGGTACCTAATTAACAAAGACCACATTACTAGCAAAACACAATAGGTACATATTTAAGACCATATTTAGGGTTCCAACTTGAAATCGAATGACGTTTCTAGCTCAATCGACGTTTGCTTGAAAACGTTAAAATTAATGATTAAATATATGAAACTAGCTGTGCCCGCGACTTCGTCTGAGTAGAATAGTGGCTTTGGGTCTTTGTCTCTTGGCGCAAACTTATAAAACATTTACATAAACCTTACATATTTCCATACAAACTTTCATCCCCTATTCTTATTTTATAACCTTGAGAGTAAAACTTTTACAAACTTTGAATGTCATATTTATTTATATCGAATCTTCAGCCTTGAAAAAAAGCTTCAAGCTTCTATCTCTAAAAATGACGATACTTCCATACAACTTTTCATCCCCCCTTTCAACCCCTTATAACCCTTTTTTCGCATTAAAAAGTAGCCTGTGTCCTTTCTCAGTCTTTAGACTGTGTACCAAATTTCATTTAAATCGGTTCAGTAGTTTTGGCGTGAAAGCGCGACAGACATACAGACAGAGTTACTTTCGCATTTATAATATTAGTAAGGATTTTGTCGATTTTGCTAATTTACCTACTTACTTGATTTTTAAGATATACTTTTACAGTTAAAATACTGTATTTCCATAAGTTTTAATGCACAATATCCAAAGCTCCTTTTTTATTTTTGTCGAAAATTGTAATTTGAAACATTATTTACCTACTGCCAATTCTTTTTAATTTGTTGCATTTTTTTGTGGAAAATTGTCTAAGTAATCTTGATCTTTAATTTTGGTGATCTTTTAAGTGGTGCAATAATACTTTTAGAAATACACAATTTTGACTGTAAAATCGCGTCTATAAAATCACGACTATTTGCGAAATCGGAAAAATGTCGTATTCGGCCTCATAACTCGAGAGTAACTGATTCGATAAATTATGAGCGTGAAAGTTCAATAATATGCCTCGATGCATCTAAGTCCGAATAACCAATAAGCTCAACTCGTCGGCATCGCGAAAACCTATACTTACAGGATAAGTTTTGCACCAGTGCGCAAACTGTAACCATGAATTCAGCATATCATTTTAGACCCAGTGCGGAAATTTTTCGTCGGTTATACAAAAAAAATTATCAGCTGTTCCATACATTTTGACTGCATACGTACCTATTGCACTTTCTATTAAACAGCTAAACATTGAATCTATTTTCGGAATACCTACAGTGCTAGTTTTCAAAGCTGAAGATGTAAACAACAGCGGCCTCTCGAAATTGTCAATGGTTTCCTATTTACTTGCTCGGTAAATAAAAATCTAAATATTTTTTACACTTCATACTTCCGTCAATAACGTAAATATTCTTAACTATTCCATCCCTTTTCGTCCAACTTTTCCTGTAAATATAGGTATGTTTACCTTTTTAAAAAAGGTGTCACTGCAGTTCAGTTATGTCTTTAAAGACCGACTTTTCGGTGCTAGTAAGCATTCTTTAGCACATACTGATTCCATGATTCGAACTTACCTAGGCTGCGTTCATTATTTATCGATATCAAATAGAACTATCGAGATTACATTTTCAAGCAAATGTTATTCGAAATAACTTTATGTAGGTTTACTTCACCTCTAGGTTGAAAGATGTTTCCACATTCTGTTCCAGTTCGGTAAAGTCGTTAGAAGTAGGCATGAATGTAACTTCCATTTTCCCGGCCTCACCGGGACCTAATTTCCCACATAGTTTCATTCCGAGCCATGAAGGAACATTTGTACCTTTTGCAAAATGAATCTTTGTCGCAATTGGTCCATAATTAACCACTTCAGCCGTGCATTGCACCTGTTGATTTAATTCAATTGAAATGCTCGAGCGAATGTTTTCAAACCGCGTACAGCTGTCGGCGCAGAAGCTTTTTGCTTACCGTACTTCCAGTAATAACTACTCCGTAGTCTATGACGTAGGGTACAGTTAGAAATCCGGGTATCGGTCCAACTTTTGGCGTTGAAGAGTAAGCAGTCAATATATCGGGACGGCTCTTTATATGCTCTATAACCATAAGTCTTTCTATTGCTAACTCAATATCCATAACAGAGGGATATCCATCCTGAAAAGATAAAAAAGTAGGTTTATAAGTATTTATTAATAAAATAATAAGTAGTCATGGCCGTACCTACTTATTTTACTCAAGCAAGGAAATATTAGTACTAACCCAAGATGAGCAAATGTGCCAACCTTCTTGAAAATCAGGATCTTCGAAACATTTGTCGGTCAAAGGAGAATTTAAATGTTCCTCTTTGCCTTTACTAAACATTTCACTGATCGCTTCCAAAAATGGTGGCGTCAAAGTTGGAATGGCTGTGTACCCTATTACCGGATTCAACTGAAATAATTTTACATTTTGTACAATCATAAATAATAAATAAATACAAAATATCACTTAATATTTTATCAGAACAAAGCAATCCAGAATTGTCTCGCTGAAAAACTCTTTCGGTGGAAAAACTATGGCAAATCACCGATTTTGCTTTAACAAAGAAATCCTATATTATGAAATATTATTTTGGGTACTTACTTAGACTCCCAAGTATAACCTAGGTATGCCTAAAGTGGCACAAAATTTATTTTGCGCAATTTGGTTCTTGAAGAGAGAAAGCCGAGAGATCAACCCTCTTTTACAACTAGGCCTCGAAACCTATAGTTGCCGCCGCCTCAATACCAGCTTTTGAGCCAGTTTTTGTGTCGAACTGAATGCCGATAAGCTAAGGTAAAGTTCTTACCACAATAGGTAAACCTTGTAGGTACTAGGTGCTTTAGTCCCCTTTGACTTTCGTAGCCTTCTACGAAGGTTAAAATAACAAAGGTTAATATCTACCTTGTCCATACACACAAGGTACATATTTTATGAACACATTAAATTATATGAGAATGACTTTTGGCAGTCATGATATTATCATCGCCAAATGAAATTATCTTAGTCCGTAATACCCACAATGTTCAATTATTTATAGATATGACATGTCATTATTATTTACGTCTATTTATTAGTACCACAGATTAATACTAAACAAACAATATAAACATTCTAAATTCAAAATTTGACTTTAGAATTGAGAAGGCTAGGCGCAAATGAGCCACCGGCCACAGCCACCGGTAGGTCAGCGACAGAAACAGTTCACATGCTTTTTCATACGTTTTATGGATTCGTCGCAGACGCGTAGCCGATAGCGACCACCCGCTACAGCAGTACTAAACACCGCAGCAAGAGATGACAGCCTCTGGTGGTTGTGGCCGTTGCCTCGTTTGGGTTACCCTAAGGCGATCTATACAGCGTAGATACATACACTTTAATCAAGCTGAGTCCCTACAAATAAGCGTTTCAAACGAATATAAACTTTATTTGCATGAAGATAATGTGGCTAGCGTGCCATTCCATACGAAATTTACGTTTGCTGTAAGAACTTGTTTGAATAAAATCTAAGTTCACTCTAAAGATCTCAGCCTAAAGATGTCAATTTTGTATTAGGAACTTTACTTTAGCCGGAATAAAGTTCGAAAAACAACAACTGGCAAGGTTTAATCTTGAATTAATGTTAGAACTCGTTTGTAATGGATGTATAAAAGTCGGTTAACACGACATACATAATGGTGCAAACCCTTACCACCAAGAAGTTCGATTGTTTCTGTCAATTCGCTGTTTCAACAGACCCAAACAATCTACGAATGAATGAATGATCAAACAATTGATAAATACTGCACCAAACTACACTCGGTGTAAAAACAGCGATTTAAACTTTCTCCCTCTCAAACAGCGTTGCCAACTACAATCTAGCTATTTTTCGGTGTCAGGCAGCTACAATTTAATAAAACTCGTAGCTAAATAAAAATACAAACCGCAACAATTGATATTTTCCTTTTCATCTATTTTAGTTGATGAATAGACCTTATTGCATTAATTTCAATTACCAAGTTAATATTTTACTAATAAAAAATTTAACTGCCCTTTTTTTTCCTAACCCCAAGAACAATTTGGCCAACAGACACCGGGACAGGTGATTACTAATTATTCAAGTAACTGCCACTAACTTGGAAGTAGCGCTCGCCGGCCGCTGCCGCGGTCAAATAACTTCTCCCGCTCTGGGTGGAGCAGGAGGGCGTGTCAGACTTTTACTGACTAAAATCCACCCATGTTCCCTCAGTTGCCTGTGTGCCAGGGGCCACGGTATCTCTTTCGAGCAACCCGCACCCCTAGCGGGCATCGGCCCTTGCGGGCCCCACCAGTTGATGCTGACATCTCTTCATCTCATCTCTTTGAGGCGCGCGTAGAACACAACGCGCCGTCGACCCGGGCTTGGTCCTTACCGGACAGCGAGCTACCCATTACTCGCTGTCCGTAAGCCCGCACCTACGGTGGCCGGGAGTCAGCCTGGGATTCCCGACGCCCAGGGCGTCTCCTGCGGAGGCTAGGGTCGTGAGGGTGCATATACTGCCTCTCCCTCACGTGCGCCGCCTCCCTCTTCGCGAGCATCACTGCTTCGCAGAAGGAAGCGACGGCTACCCATGCACTCTCGCTCCGTACCATGGCCTGGACCAGAGCCGGACGCGAGAGATCACCTCCACAAGGACACGGCAGTACTCCACCCAAACCGGGCAGACCTCCACCGTGTCCTCAGGACGATCTTCGCAGTGGAAACGTTCCTCCCGCCTTGTGCGAAACAGGAACTTCCCGAAACAGCCGAGCCGACGACGCCGTGCCGCCTCTCAAGCCACTCCTCAAAGGGGGACTTACCGCCGCAATCGTGGCGTGCCCAGCACTGGGTTGCGACAATCGCATTCTCCATGTCGCAATGAGATCCCGCCGGAGCTCTGTCCGCTGTGATTTCTCGCGGCGGCGGAGTTACGCCCGTTTGGCCTCCTCGCGCCACTCCCAAGTGTGCGCGAGGACCTTTGCCTCCAGATCCCACGGTGGCAATCCGGCAAGGAGGCCCGCCGCCTCACCGGAGATCGTGCGGTATCCACGAAGGCTCGCGTACGGTTGGTCGCAAATCTAACCTAATCTAACCTATTAGGTCAGTAAGCAGTATGGTGCAGTTCACAATTTATCGACAGTTCATAATCTCGCGAGATAGATTATAAACTAACGGTGTTCACAATGTTACGGTGAAATAACATAATTTTTAAGTTATTTTTAACCGACTTCAAAAAGGACGAGGTTCTCAATTCGTCGGAACCTTTTTTTTTTTTATGTATGTTCCCCGATTACTCGAAGATGGCTGGACCGATTTGAATTTTTATTTTTTTGTTTGAAAGGGTATACTTCCCAGGTGGTCCCATGATCATCAAGTCAGGATCTGATGATGGGATCCTGGAGAAATAGAGATAACTCTTCAAATTTTATAGGCACACGAAGCGATTTAGGTATTTTTTGGAAGAGTACTTTCTCGGAGTGGTCTTATTTCAATTTGGTGAAGATCTGATGAAGAACTTCGGAGATAGGCAACGGAACTCCTCAATAAATGATAGCAAATGGACTGGGATTGCTGAAATCTCATGTCTGTCTATTGCTTACACCAGTTCATAACATAACATCACGCCGGTATGCTGTGAAGGCGTAAGCACATGTGAACCACTAAAAAGTGAAAAAAAAAAACTTTTTCCAAAAAAAAAACAACCGACTTCCAAAAAAACACTACAAAGTGAAAAATAACTTTAATTTCGGAAGGCGGTGACAAAAAATGCAAATAGAGCTCCAAAGATACCGACTTCCGAAATTAAAGTTATTTTTCACTTTGTAGTGTTTTTTTGGAAGTCGGTTGTTTTTTCTTTTGGAAAAAGTTTTTTTTTTTACAAGCTTATATTTACTGTCACCTGTCCCGGTGTCTGTTGGCCAATTGTTCTTTGGGTAAAAAGTTATTGGTCAAATCATTCTATTGGTTAAGCATTCACTGACGTAGTGTTATGTTGGCGAAACGTTCACTGGGTGAAAAGTTTTTTGGCTGAAAAGTTAATGGTTTAAAGATAATGTTGACCAACGGTTCATGGACCAATCGACTGTTGGTAAACCATTACAGTTCCATTTTACGGTACCCACGAACACGCAATGTAAACGACATTGCGAGTTCATGCTAGAGGTTCTGGGTTCAATTCTTAGGTAGGGTTAAGTGTCATTGGGTTCGAGTTGAGTCTGAATATGTGCCCGGTTGATAATAATAGACTCACCCCTTATTCCATTCAATAATAACTGGCGAAATGTGGGTGTAGGTAATATTACTAACACCCACAGGGTTAGGCAGTACCTAACCCTTCGAGGAAAACAGGTGTGGTGCTATGTCATGTTGATCAGTCGTCATACGCAACATACAAACATCTAAAGTCAATGGCTGTTTTTACACCAGCTGTTTTTATACCAATCGTTGATTTCTCAAAAAAATACGTTTATTTAAGAATAACTTACTTTTTCCGCAGCGGGTTTAAGTAACGTTATGTAAATTTGAGGTATAACACCCCAACCAAATACTTCTATAGGAATGTGAGGAAGATGCCCAATTTCTAACAAAAATATTCTATGGAAGTAGCCAACCACGCCAGGTCGCATTATGATTTTCATTTCGACTTCTTCCTCAGGTTCTAGCGCTTTCTCAGGGGGAAATAATTCAAGAATAGTCCCATCTAGTTCATTTTCAAATTTTGGCTCATTTAGGTATGTTTTATATGCAAAGTTTAGTAGCGCAGCATTGGATATTTTTAACGTTTCGATGGCATGTTCATGAAAAGATCTAATTTTGAAATTTATACTTTCAGCGCTTATTTTATACCTTAAATCACAGCTTTGGCCAGTTACAATGATGCACTCAGGCGGCCCACCCAGAACTTCACATTCCAGGATGGCGCGGACGCTAATATTACATTTCGGTCTAAATATGACGTGCACGTACTGAACCTCGCCGGGTTTAAGCAGTCCTCGATGTAATACCAACTGCAATACGTCGTTAATGTCGGTTTTTTTTAAAGGCTTCGAAAGCCTGGCAAACTTGTGGATCCACTCAAACTCTGTGTCATAATCATTTTCTAACATGGGTGTTACTTTTTTAATCGTTTGGATTCTCATATTTTCATCAACATTGATCAAAGCCTTATCCACTTTATCAGAACTATCACTGCATTTTTCATGTACTGATGTTTGATTAGCTAAAATGACACGCAAATTGCTTCCTAGAATATAAAAGTGCAGTATTAGTTTATATTGCATAATAATTCACAATCAGCATATAAGGTTCCCACTGCTGGGACACAGACCTCCTCTTTGTGAAAGGGGGGCCATAATCCACCACGCGGGCCCACTTCGTTAGTGGATGTCACGTGTCTTTGAATTTTGGGTCCTAGGACATGCTGACGATGTTTTCCTTCACCGTTTTAATGTGTGGTGATACAATTAAAAGTCGGCGTTCCTTGTCTACATTATAAAGGGAACCTCTGTACAAAATTACAGCTTTCTAGGTTCAAGGGTTTGAGCTGGGCGTTGATGAGTCAGTCAGACAGTCAGGACTTTTATTTTTATTTATATAGATAGATATAATTAGAAACTAGTAATTTTAAGAAATCATTCAATAATTTTTCTAAACACGTACGTCTAATTCAAAGAAGGCACCCACCTGTGGATTCAGTGTCATCAGCAGTGGCCCGGTTTCGACTACACTGGAAACCGAGTGGAATCTCAGGCTGTGTCTAAAAATAAGACCATTAATTAACCAATGCATGTTGTGATAATTGTACAAAGTTAGATTGTGTTTCAGTCAGACTCTTTCATAATAAAACTACTGAATAAATTAGGTATTGAATAAAATTATCGTTCATAATAATGGGTTCAAGGAGTACTTACTACGGCAAGATTTGTTATTAAACATTTTTTCCATTGAAATTTGTAACAAACCATGACTGGTGTAACATTTTGTATTTTTATGGTTTTGCTGTGTATACTGCCATTCAAAACACATTGAAAATCAACTCTCGGTGATAAAACGAATATATTTGGTAAGTTCATTTTTCCGATTAGTTTTATGGCATCCTAAAAAATTTAATGAAGTCATAATTAAACCGTTCTTTAAAAACCGTTATTATGATATTTGTAACTAAGAATTATATTATGTCAAAATAATTACTTTATTTTTGTGTCCTTTAAATTTGATTTTCATTAAATCACAATAAACTCTAGACTTAAGACTTAAGTGTTTAGTAGTATCGAACAGTATCTGCAGTTTCATAACCTCCTGGTCTTCTAATCGCTCCTCCACCATATGTGTGAGATTGAAAGCCATTTTGATTTTACGAATATCTTGAAAAAAGTCTAATGACCCATCTCGTAATGGTTCCACCGGCTGTGATGTTAGGTAGTCAATGAACGTTCGTGATTGATGCGGCCCTATTTTTTTTAGTATATTTTGAAGATTTAAATCCGACTTCCTGTATTGTATACAAGAACACGTCATACTTTCTTCGTAATGTGGTATTTTATATGTGTTTTTCTTCTGAATTATTGCAAACGGAGGTTTAACACAAATTTCGAAATCCAATGGTAGTTTAGAAACATTTTTTATAGTGATAATATCTGCAAAAGTATTGAGCTATTATATTAAGAGAACTGTTTTCCATTTCTCTCGAATAATAGGTAGCGATGCTGTAAGTTTAATAATATGTAGGTATTTTATTAGTTAATATGCAAAATAATTGTTATAAGAACACTCGCAGAGGTTTGTTGTCATAGTAGGTAATACTTGTTCAAGATGACTGAAGACTTTCGATTTCGGGCCCAATTTGGCCAATCTCCTTTTATTCAGACTTTCCTCGCAAGTGTGTTGAAAAGCTTCGTTTGATACGCGTAAGATTTTCTTATTGCACACTTGCATCAAAATGTAGGTACTATAGTCTAACCTTGAATAACATTTTTTGTTTTGCAGTTAGTTCTTAATGACATAGTTTCACACCTGTTAACTTATAGAATTCGCTGTACGGCCCGTAGTCGTATTGTAATTCTACAACTGATGCAGATACTTCTATTTTCGGATCGACGAACTCCGCTATAATCGGGCACTCCAATAACAGCTCTTTTTTATTGATGCCTTCTACACTACCAATTAAATACCACGACTCCTTTATAGTCGCCACTTTATGAGAAAATCCTGTTACTGTTAATTCAAATTTTTCCCCTGCAGAAATTTTAAATGCTCGTGGATCCAAATTGAAGAATCCTCTGAAAGCGGAGAGATGATTTATTATTATGATTTCAGTTAGAATTTACCTTACTTGACCATACATACGTTGTTGGTTGTTTAGTTTTAGGTGGTTTGTAATATTCACTCCACTCGAGCGCGTGCAACCGTGTCCCACTGTTCTCCACAATAACTTTGGATTCGAGAGGTATTTTAGTAAAATGTCGTCCGAGAACTATTTGGTCCCGCAGCTCACCGACCACAATGCTCGTCCCAAAACCAGTTGCAGATAAAGGCACTAACTAGAATGTCAAAACAAATGTTTATTAGCAGTTCACACGAAAGTTTCATGATCGTAGACGTTATTAAGATGATTTGTTCCTGTAGGCAGATAATTATAGGCAAATTCGATACTATAATATCTATATATTTTAGAATCGAATTAATCTGGGCCCTAATTCACTATGACCACTTAACGATTCCTTACAGAAACCACGTCAATTCCTTAGATCACATACGACATCTGCTATTATCGTAGGACACAATGAACGAAACTGCGGGAAATAAACGCGAAGTTAGCTTAGTTTTAACTGTCAAAATTCCACACTTGAGAACCGTACGAAATCGTTGTAATCCGTGTAAAATTCAGCAAATCTTATATTGGAGAATGTAAAAAACTGTTGATTTTCGTATACAGGAAAAGTTTTAATTCAGTGCGCAAACTGTAACCATGAATTCAGCATATCAAGCGCAGAAATTTTTCGTCGGCTCGTTATTTCATTTAACTTTGAACTCAAGTTGTTCCTGTTGATAATTTTTTATTGCCCTTTAGTTAAATACTTAAAGTTATATTAATAGGAAGATATTTTACTTACGATGTCCTTTACTTTCTCTAAATGTAACACCACTTTATTCGTATAGGTGGAAGCGTCGATCAAATACAAAGTCAATGTTAAATCTTTTTCTGATGCAGGCTCTACGTAGCCTTCGGACGGTGATATTTGCCATCTTCCGTCTTTGCTCAACTACAAAATTAATAAAAGTTCAAATATATAAAAGGCCAAGTTTCATGTTCCTATTACTTTAATTACATAACACACAAAATGCGCACTTTGACGTGGAGTTACCGACTCCAGCCTGTATTACCTATTCCTGGAACTATTGTATAAAACGACAATCTGTACTACGTAGGAGTAGCACAGCAACTGCAGCTGTTTGTAAATATGTGAGCACCATGTACCTATCAATATTATAAAATTAATTTTCAACACACATGCTAGTAAAGTGAGCCTTATTACATCAATCTTAGGGCCATACACCGAACTATAACACACGTGCATAATATTATTACACACCAGTGTTCACCACCACCACCATCATCTCTACAAAGTTAAGTTAGTACCTAACTGAAAATTATATGCGAGTAAACAGAGCATTTTCAATTTAACCGGGTAATACAGTTTTTTTTTGTAACAACAAAGAGTTTTTATGTCGCTGAAAATCCATTTACATTTTTGGAATATATAAATGTGTCCTTAATTAAGACGAAAAACCATTTATTATTATCAAATTATTTATAATTCACAATAATTTGTTATAAAATATTTGCATTTTATCACTAAAATAATAATTTTAAAGTAGGCTGTATGGCTATATGTAATCAATCACCTTACATTTGGCACGTGCAAAAAAAAACTTGCGCGCCATTTCCCATAATTTTTATATTTTGTTTGTATCGCATTTGTTGCTGTGTGGTAAATAATTGTAAAAATGTCAAGTTTTAATACAGAAGATGAATAATTGATAGATTTATCCGCCAGAAATACTAAATGTAGCACAAAACGCAAACGAAAGCCTTAATACCTGCAAAATCTAGAGAAAGTACTTAGCTGCTAACGATAGTTTCCTACAATGGAAGAGCAACAAAAAAACCCAGTCATTTTATGAAAATGTGTTTTTGACGTATTTCTCTGAACTCGCCAATACATACAAAGCCAGCTCCCTGTATGGTGCATAGCTATTCTATTCTAGTTGATATCAAAACGTAGGTACTGTAACCTGATGGCATTTTTGAAAAGATCGGATGCATATATTGGTCGGAAATCTAGTTTTGTCAACAGCTGACGTTGAAAAGATTTGAATGAGGCTCCGGGTAGTCAGTATCTAGCAAAAAAGGTACGTTTAATATTTTTAATCGAAACGTATCTACAATATATAAGTGCGTAACCTTAGCATAACTTATTAATTGATTTCTTTGCAGGTTGCCTTTATATTCGGTATTACTGGTGCTTGTAGACGACAAGAGCTCTATCATATTACAACAAAAGAAATAGAAACCCACGGAGATATGCTTCTTGTCAAAATTACCCAGACTAAAGCCAAAAAAGGGTTAAAACCTTTTGAAATAAATTCGAATAATAAATAAGCAAGCATTGTCGTAAAAATGCAAATAAAATCGTATAAAATTAGATATTAACTATTTAATAATAAATAATACATCACTGGATGCAATTTGGCATTTGGAATTTTAAGGTATATTTTTAATAATTATTATAATTGTTATTGAAGGGATAAACTGGTTTTAAAGATAATTAAGAGGTGACTTTGACGTTTTTGTTGATGCATTAAAGTATGTTTAATTATGTTTTGAGTTCCATCACTCTATGCAAAAAAGACTTGAAAAAATCATATATTTTTATGTTTTCAAAACTATTTACGGTTAAAGAGATACACTGGTTTAAAAAAACCACCTTATTCAGCGTTTTCAAGAAATCACCGCCTTAATACCTCTCCGGTCGTGACAGATTGCCGTCGAATCGGATTATGAGGTATAGGGAAGATAGAGTGCACCTGTGTCTGCGCACACACTCGCGTACTATAATATTTCCACGCGTTGGATGGTCTCTGCTATGATTAGACACCGTTAATGAAACTCGGTCTGGACTCTGGAACACTATTATTATTTCTGTTATTATTACATCGTAAACAAGGGCTTACCAGCGACGCGTTGAAGTAAACATTGACTGGTGAATCGTTGAACAGCGTTAGAACTTTCTCCGATTTCGTCAGTAATTTGCTTTGACCCCAGTGGAGTGCCATAGGAGTGCACGTCACTATTGGGCGGACACCGCAGCCCGTGATGTGACAAATCTCAATTGGTTTGGACTGCCCAAATAAATGCATCCTGTTGTAAGAATGAGAAGATTTAAAAACCTGTCTATGTTACTAACTGAACAATAAGCAATCCACATTTATTATGCGCACAGCCAAAATGTGGAACTCTTTGTGTTCCCTTCCACATTTAACCCGTCTACCTTCAAAAGAAAAGTGAACAGGCATCTTCTGGGCACGCTCGACCCATCATAGACTTCATCAATCGTTTTCCATCAGACGTGAACGAGGTCAAGAGCAGGCTCATTTAGTAATAAACAAATGCTAATCTACGGATACCTAAATGATGACAATAGTCACAGGCAACTGATAATTAAGTCATAAGAAGAAGCCATGAACAAGACACTACGAATACCATTTACTTGCACACCTCACACTACATTCCTGTACGCCGAGCACGCTTGTTTTTATACTGACTGGGAAGCACATGCTACTGTTCGGTTCGATGAAACCTTCTTTTACACCAACTGTGGCTTTTAAAGTGGTTTCTTCCTAAAAAAAATATTATCATCATTATCATTTCAGCCGAACGACGTGCAGTGCTGGACATAGGCCTCCGCCAAAAAGGGGGTTTTGCCATAATCGCCACGCTTGGCAGGCGAGTTGACGATCGCAGTAGGGTGGTAAAATGCAAAGAGAACGCTGCTGCCTATTCTCTAGTAAGTCCCTTAGTCGCCTTCTACGACACCCACAGGAAGAGATGGGATGGTGCTATTCTTTTACTATTACTATACTATGAGGTCTCACAGTGCCCTTGAACGCACAGGGCACAAAAATGTATTCGTTAACATCACATGAGGGACAATCGACAGTATTTGTACATTACAATGATCTCATAAATAAAGTAGCTGGCAAGCCACTTTACGATACGTATAATGAAACCAATTTAAATAACAAAGCCGCGAGATTCGCGAGGTTCGCTCAACTTCAAAGTCAAACAACTTTTCATTAATGACTTTTGTCGAAAAGACACCAAAATTTTGCCTATATCACGTAAGTACTATGATAGACCTAAGACCATGAACCAAACGCTGTAGATTGGTCATTTTTCTTTTTTATGTTGAATATTTGCTGGTTAGTTAAAATTAATGTGGAAGTGCCACCATAGTGGTAGCCACTATATTATACAAATTTTCTCATGTTTTTCGCAATTTGCATGTCAGTGGCAGTAGGCTGGATGTAGAAAAACTATGATTCGTAACCATAACACGTATCTATTTACGGAATTTTAATCACTAATATCATCAATATGGCCCTCTAATAGTTTAAGTAGAATCATATTTTAATAAAAAAAACAACCTTACACTGACCTGCGAATTGCAAAAAACCTTTTATTCCGATTGGCATGATATTTCAAGAAAAGTTATGTTTTAAAGTACCAACATGTGTCTAGTAGTGCCTATTCGAAGATGGTTAATTAGGCCCTTACTTGTGATAAAACAAAAACTTTACTAGGGAGAAGTAGACAGTCGATAGACAGAAGTACATAGGCATATATTTATTTTACACTAGCTTCCGCCCGCGGCTTCGCCCGCGTGAAGGTAGAAAATTATCCCGCGGGAACGTACTACCGGGAAAGTATCTGATGATTCCAGGTTACAAAGTATCTGTGCACCAAATTTCATACAAATCCGTTCAGCCGTTTTTGCGTGAAAGAGCAACAAACATCCATCCATCCATACTTACAAACTTTCGCGTTTATAATATACTAGTTTCCGCCCGCGGCTTCGCCCACGTGAAAGTCGGAAATTATCCCGCGGGAACGTACTACCGGGATAAAAGTATCCTATGTGTTAATCTAGGTACCTACCGGTCGTTAGCGTTCTCGCTTACCATTGGTTCTTCCAAAGTAAAATAACCCCGAAAATCATTCGAGGTTATAACTATTTCACTATAATAACAGAAGTCTAAGAAACAGGATCGCTGTTTGATATCTGGCGCCGGCGTTATCTCTGGCACCATGGCGTTGTACATCACTGGGACCACTATCGGAGGACTATCGGACTTCTCCAATTCTAGTTCCAGTGAGGTTTGATTGGCTCTCACTAAGTTCGCCGTTAAAGTGACCTGTGATGTAAAAATAGAAGGTCAAGTGTGTATTTAATATGTTTAAATCAAAAGAATTAAGAAAAATTTAACCCGGTATAAAGCGGAAATAAAGTTGTGCAACATTATTTCAGAACCATGTTTAAGTGTTGCAAGAAACGATGTTACTGGCCGCATGGAATGTTGCACTGTTGTTGGCAACATTCTAATGTTCCGTATGTATGTACGCGATACATTATTTCCCATGTTCATGGTGTACAAACAAACATGGGAAAGAATGTATCGCGATTAGTAATTGAACGACAGACCCACACTACCCCAGCCGGCATGGTGCCGCCGCGCTATCGATAAACAAAAAATTAAAGACCCCACTTTTATGTTGTTTCATTCGCTCCACTTTCAGCCACCAGCACCCTAATTGCGTAACACGCGATTAATCATAATCGGTTTCATTTTGACAGTTCAACAATATTCATTGCGTTATTTACGTTGTTGAGCAGACACATTTTTCGAACATATGAAGCAATGGTTTAGCCATCTGTTTCAAAACGAAACAAATTATGATTAATCGTGAGTTACGCAATTAGGGTGCCGGTCAGATAAGACGTGGCACTATAGTGACATGGAAACCAGTGAACGGTGTTTTCCGGTGTTATTACAGATTTTTGAAGTGAAAACTTCTTTAGCGGCGTTGTGCACTTTTTTTTGTAATGGGTAAAAAATGTTAAACTCGCGTCAGGACACGTGACCTGATCGAAAATTCGTAAGACGTGTGCACTTTTTTTTGTAATGGGTAAAAAAAATTAAACTCGCGTCAGGACACGTGACCTGATCGAAAATTCGTAAGACGTGTGCACTTTTTTTGTAATGGGTAAAAAATGTTAAACTCGCGTCAGGACACGTGACCTGATCGAAAATTCGTAAGACGGACGGAGAGTAGACAGCCGGCGCGGCGTAGGAGAGGAAGTATCCCCCTCTCTTTCTACGGCGCGGCGAAAATGTATGCCTGCGCCTGCTGTTTCGTTTAGGCGGCGCAGGACGCTTGCGCGAATGTTCGTGTGTGTTTATGTTACAGCGTGCCACGCGCATCCATGGATGGTGACAGCTGATGGCTCTGTAGTTGCCACACTGTTGTGTATTCGTAAAATTCGTGTATATAAAGTGTTTATGCACAACGTTAATATTCAAGTTTTCACTTCTGCCGGCACTCCCGGAGTGCAACCCGTCGTTTTTTTTTGTTATTTTTAAACGTTGCTTTGTTTAATAACAAGTACTATAGTTATCTAGTGCATAGTAAGTTTACAACCTCAATAATCGAATGTTGAATTACCATGATTGCTATCCTCGACTCGGGGCCTATGTCAACTTTACAAGGCTCAATATTGAACTCTCTTGGCCATAGAGGTATTTCCGGTTTAGGATAATCAGTGACTGCATAATCGGTTAGTGTAATGCTGCTGATTTCAGGACCATCCGACGATATTTTCAAAGATCCAATGATATGTACTATTGACTCATTGATAACATACAACTCCATAGTTTTAGGCACACCTGTTTTAACATGTATTAAAATTTATTTAGTAACTTTATACCAATCATGTAGATACGACTGAAAAAAGCTAGCTTGAGAGGTAATGGATGTGCCATCAGAAGAAATATTCTTTTGTTCAATACGTCCGTAATAATAAATAGCATATTGATATTTGTTTGTCTTTAAGTCTACACAAGCCAAGACTTACTGTTACTTATTTTCCGCTAGACCTACGATGGTAATTATATATACGATAGACTACGATCGTAGCACTTAGCGCAACTTCGCCAAAATTGTAAACTTCTGGGAGGATCCACGTCCTTCTATTTACAAACGTAGCGACGGTCATAGGGTGTTCTAGACTCTGCTACGATCGTTACTTCTTGTAGTAATAAAAAATGTAATAGTTCCCGCTACGATAGCAGCACACTCTTGCAGTAATTTTAGACCTTGACCTTCCGCTACGATCGTAGCGCGCACCCGTAGAATCTGTAGAACTTGCTACAAAAAATCTGCTACGTTCGTAGCAGGGCCTACGTTTTTCTGCGAACGTAGCGATGTTCGTAGGGAATAGTAGACCCTGCTACGATCGTAAACTCATGCAATAATAAAAACTATAATTTCTCGCTACATTGCTACGATCGTAGCGCACTCCTGTAGAAGCTGTAGACCTTGATACAAAGAACTTGCCACTTTCGTAGCGAGGACTACATTCTTCTACGAACGTAGAGGCAATCGTAGCATTCCCATGGCTACGAAAGTATCAATATGTCCCCTGAAATATCATGTTGTTTTTTAATCTTCTAACCGAGCATGCTCTGTTATTGGTATGCTATGATATACCATGCTATTACCTTACTATTTCACCATCACGCATCTTACCTAAACTAATTTTTCCAAAATCTAAACATGGAATGCTAAACGTAAGTGATGGATATATTACTTCGCCTCTGGAAATAACAAAAGGAATATTTTAATTCAAATTATCACAGAAACACACCAAGGTTAGTAAACGTCAGTAAACTTACTTTAAATAAAGCTTTAAAACAACATCTGTATCTCGAATGCTAAAGTTTATTTCTTCAAAATAGGGTCCTTGATTGGAATTACAGAACGATATTACGAAAATTTCTTTATCTCCAGGTTTTAAACAGTGCATTGCTGGAGTACATGATATTATGCTACCAAACAACGGAGGTAACTCTTTATATACTATGACCCCGTTTATGTGACCTAAAATAAATTAAAATGAGAAATGTTCAATTTTTTCATAAATTATAAATTTTGATTTCGTGTTCTTCAATATGAGTAGGTACTTACCTTTATTGATGGCAACGATCTCATAATGATAAGGCTTGTTAATATAAACGCGATCCATGTCCAGCGTCTCGACGTTGAGGCAGATGGACGGCGGCAGCGAGATGCCCACCAGCTCCAGCGGCACGCGGTTCACGGACCCGTCAATGTCAAGGTAAGCAGTCGAGTGAAATTCTCCTATTTGTTTCGGACAAAACGTTATTGTCAATTCCGTCGCTTTATTAGGCCATAGTTTTCCGTTCTGTAGAACCAAAATTTTGTAAGTATTTAAACAGATCCAATAATATTTTTTGTATCTTCAATAAATAATAAATAAATAAATCTTTATGTCCAGTTTTACAATTTAGAGTTACCACTTGCATTATGAATTGCATACCCACTTGCCACTTGCATATTACATTATGAACTTCGTCTAGCAAATTATAGGTGCATACAGAGCTATAAACCTCTGTCACCCAAGCTTAAGATTAAACTTATGTTATGGGTGACAGGGCTCTCAAGTTAGACAAATAAAATTTCGGAGCTTCACAGTGTAGGTGGGTACAATAAACATGTAAATCAACATGGTCAATGGTATTGACTCACAATTGGTTCTATGGAGAAGTGTGTATTTTGATAATGTAATGATTCGTCCGCCACGAGCGCCTGGATTTCATCATAGAAGATCCGAGTGTAAACTCGTTCGTGCTCGTCGCTGCTCAATACATCGTATTGCACCAACTTCATAGACTTTGCAGCTTCATTATCTTTCATATTGTAAAATACTGTCGCTAATTTCACTTTCTCTTCAAAATCTGCGAGTAATGTTAGACCCGTTACAAATACCCAATCGAAAACTGTCTGGCAAATTAGAGTTCGATAACAACTCAAACTCAAGCATGTATGTTAAATAAAACAATTACAGGCACTTTTGAACTGTCAAGGGGTCGGTTAGTCAGAAATATGAAGGTAGTTGCCCATTCCAAAACGTAGTAGGTACCTATGGAAAAGAACGGGCAAGAAACTCCACGGGCACTCTATTAAATCAAAGCAATGTTACATAAAATTGGTAACATCATTCATGTTAAAATTATACATGTGAGAACGATGTAGAAAGACGTGCCTATTAAAAACGTCAGTAAAAAAAAAACAATTAAGAAATTAAAACATTCCGTAAGAGATGTCCAGACCCTACTGACGTTGCCCGTTCACGAACATGACGCATGGGTAAGCACCATTCAGTTCACCCATTTTTAAAGGAATTTAATGCCAATAATGAAGTACTTTGTACTGCAAATAATAGGTACGTACCGTAATTCACACAGACGTTCTTCATACACATGTAAGTGAGAACATGATCAGATTTATTGATTACTTTGTAAGTCTGCTGCCGCATCATGGTGTTGTAAGTGTCGAAGAACCTCACCACTTGTTTCTCCAGTGCTACGCTGACGGTATGCGTACTTCCTGACAATGTGATTCTAAACTTTTCTCCTAACAATAATAAATCACACATGTTGTAAGTTGCGCTAAACAAAAATATGCAAAAAAGTAGCAGTCGCAAAAATATGTAAAAAAGCAGGAATTACCAGTTTCAAAAATTGCATATAATAAACCACTCGTATCGCCCAAATGCATCGTTTTAAACGCGACTGTGATCACAATTTTTTCACTTTTACTTAAATAAGCTGACTTTGGTTGCGCTGAGAACGGGCTGAAAAAAATTGAAGTATTTTAATATTTGATTGCATTCAGAAATTCACTGAAAATTATAACATCCAATGATGTACCATTTGCAACTGAGTGTAAATCCAGCAGGCACCTGGCCAATGTTGTGGATTGTCACCAACACATGGTTTTCTACTTTCAGAGGAATCTTTGGAATCTCTAGTTTATCCGGAAAATTGAAAAATGGTCTCGGGCCTATAGCTATAAAAAAAAGTTTAATAAGAATTAAGTTTTCGCATTAATATTTTTTTATCTGTTTCTAAAGTCATTCGCTTACCAATCAATGGTAAAACATATTGGTCCATATCTGTAAAAACCGTTACTCTGTGAGTGTAGTCCTCATACTGAACAGGCGTAAAGGTTATGGCGAAGGTGACGCTGATTCCTGGAGCTAATCTGGACAGTAACTGTCCACCGCAAGGCTTGATGAAGAAGTACGAAGACTCTTTGAATACCATGTTAAGGTATGTTGGACTCTGTTGAAAAACAATATTTACCAGAGAGAACAGAATTGAAGCTTTCTAAACAAAAATAGCACAAACATAACAAGCTCGTAACCTTGCTTATATTTTTAACAGAGAATTTAGCGACTAGTTTCTCATTTGGCTTGAAGTTTTGAAACACAAGGAGCTTGGGCGTAAAAGATAATACAATCTTGTTGGGTTTCTTGCCGGCAATACTTATAATGTTGTCAATTTCCATATTATTCAAATTCTGCAGGCGCTGCTGCGTAGTCATTTTCATTTCTCTCTCATATTCCGACGGGATAATCTGCCAACGAAGATAAAAAACCTTGAGAAATAATAAGCGATTTGAATAATGGCGCTACCGCTAAGCATGTAGTCCTGGGTTTGATTCCCAGGTCGGGCAAAATGTTATTGCGTCTTTTTTTTATTGAGGGCGGGAAATCATCAACTATCTTCTCTCGCTCTGGGTGGAGCAGGAGGGCGTGTCAGAGTTTTACTGACTAAAACGAACCCATGTTCCCTCAGTTGCCTGTGGAGCCACGGTATCTCTTTCGAACAACCTGCACCCCTGGCAGAACAACCCGCACTCCTGGCAGACGTTATTGGGTCTTGGATCGGAATTTCTCAGTAGCGCCCAGGTGTCTGTTTGTGCTCAATTGATCACAATAGGCTCGCCCCATGTTCCATGAAACTTAACTGGCAATATATTTGTGTACCACAGTTCCTAACCTTTCGGAAAAAATAGGCGCGGTGTTATTTATTATGTTGTGATTTTCAGTATTTGACTCATTGACTATCGAAGTCTGATCGCAGTTTGCATTTAACAAGTAGGCACTGTTTAGCTAGTTCCTAGATGATATAGATGATGATACATGGTAAGGTACCTCAGTGGAAGCATCAACCAACTTCTTTTTGGCAAGTAAGTGGTACAGTTCCGCAGTAAAATAACCATTTTGTTTAAAATTATGCAATATTTCCATTGCAATATTGAAACTTCACCATAGAGTTTATTAGTAGATTGAACTACACATTGAATTGACACAACATTGTTTACATAGAAACGGTGCTGTC
The DNA here is from genome assembly GCA_947359405.1 of Antitype chi. NCBI lineage: Eukaryota > Metazoa > Arthropoda > Insecta > Lepidoptera > Noctuidae > Antitype > Antitype chi. The sequence continues at coordinate 7,596,516 of OX375813.1, read as the reverse complement.
TGTTATTATTTGAAATAAGTTCGAACGCTCAAACCACAGAGTGAGAATCAAATAGGTTTCATACAAACTTGGAACCTTGTCAAAACCTTGAAACAAAACATTACAATAAACTCCTTGACCTAAAACCGTAATTCATACAAAGCTTCTAACTGGCAGATGTCTGTCTGTTTTTATTATTTATATATTTAATTCACCGAAAAACATACAACGGATTACATATGTTTATGGGCTAGTACTTGGGAGAATATAACATAATAATTAGCATCTGTAGCGGCCGAACTAGGACAAATCCTGTATCTCAGCATACAGCGACAGACCCCCCAAAATAGACAATAACATAATAGTAGCCCAAATGACATGCAATTGGATGCACAAATGAAAGAACCTAAATAAAAGAATTAAAACTAAAATAACAAAAAAAAATACAAAAACAAAAGTGTGTGTGAGTGTGTATGTGTGTGGATTTTGTGTAAGTGTGTGGATTTTGTGTAAGTGTACTCGTATAGTAGTGAAAGGTTTTGGGGTGGTGGGTAGTGTAAATACGTCTTACCGAAGAAATAATAAACAATAAAATGTGTTAATTGACCAAAGCATTCGCTATTGCTGAACCATCAATAGGTTCTGTCTCCTTACAGGAAAGGGCAATTAGGTACTCAGGGGGGCTACTCTCTAACTCCGTCAACGAAAATACGGGCCCGTCCGAAAATAGTTCGAAACTTCGAAGTGACTCCTACAGCTGATTAAATAACTTTTTTGGACGGGTAAAACCATATACGGAGTAGGGACAACTGTCAAATCGTGTAGTAATTCATTTTTCGTTTGGGCCCCAAACTAATCATAGGTCCGTAAGTGATACGGAGTAGGAAACGCCCGTAACTTCGACCGAGCTTACGGATTTCGTGCTTAGAGAGTAGGCCCCCAGGTACCTTCTTCTTGCATAAAGATTTGTGGAGCGGATATATCTCGAATATTTTTATTTTATTTTATTGTAAAGAAAAGGAGCAATAACAGAGTAAAATCTGCTTATGAAAGATGTTTTGGGTTCATGGGATCGTGTGCATACGTCGTGCTTGCGGCGCTTGTTGGTCAGGATTGGGTCAAAAACGAGTTTGCAGTGTTTCATCAAAACAATTATTTCTATAAACAATTGCCTAACAGTAGAGACTTGGCATTACTGATAAAGTAGTCTTGTTGGGAACAATATTGGTTTAAAATTGCTCACTTTCAGTATCGCCCGTTGAGCAATTTCTAGGCTCTTGATGGTGGTTTTAGGAGCTCCACCCCAGGATAATATGCAGTATGAAATGATGGCCTGGCACAAAGCAAGGTAAATCTTTTTTAGTAGAGTCGCATCTGTGATTGAATCTTTTTAAAGATATTATTATAGAGATCAGAGCTATATAAAAAAGTACTCTGTGGATCAGAGATATATGCAACCGCGGACTTTTCTGTAGACCTATAAAAGAAAAATATATTCGACCATACATTGTTTTGTTATATCTCATTTGGATTAGGCAGTATTTTCAATGAATGCTCCCAGGCGGCTTTACTTTTTCCGACATTTTCGACAATTATGTCAATTACCATCTATTTCAAACAATTTTCACAAAATCTTAACAAATTATATTTTAACCTTCCTCATTACGCACTCTATTTATTGGTGAAAACCGCATGAAAATCCGTACATAGTTTTTTGAGTTTTTCACGAACAAACAGGCAGACGCGGCTGGGGTCTTTGAAGAAGAAGTGTCTTGACTCTCCCTTGACTTTGGGAAAGTGATATGTAGTGATTTTTGGACTCTTTCCTTTACTTGTGCCATGAGACCTTGCTTCTTGGCAAATTTTATGATTCTAGGTCAACATGAGGAAGTACCTGGTTTTGATTTATTCGCGAGTATCTTTATTGGCCGTATTCTTTATTGCGTTGACTTAGAAGCTGATTTTTGTAGAGCTCCAAAGAACCGTAGACCTACGTATTTGATACTTATTTATTTCAACTTGTTCCCGAGAAAAAAGACCTGGCAGACAAACGGGTGGAAAACTAAGTGATGACACGGACATGACTGTGTTGAGGGGCTGACTAGTGCCCTACAATAGGACGAATAACTATGTGAATGGATACTTACGATACTACCAGTATGAGTATATCACCATATTATCGAACTATAGTTAAAGTAGATACCTACCAGCTACTACTAAAGTTTTGTTCTTAAGTCAACATAAATATAAAACTTGAATATTGAGAAACAATTTCGCAAGGTATTTGACTCCGGCTAGAGGGGGCATTGGGATGAGTGCGGAAATAGCAGCGCGTCGTAATTTTAGTAGAATCGGGGCAACGCGGCCGCGGACAGAAATAGAGGCGGCGGCACACGCGTCTTCCCGCTGTCAATTTCGTCCGCATAGGGAGCAAGATTAGCAGCCACCGGCCACTCGAGTCGCGAGGAAAGTGTAGCGCGGAGCCGCAGCCGACCTGCCGCATGCCGCGCGAGTGCAGTGATGAGGAACAGTGCGCAGTTGCATAATTGTAAAAATGAATTGTGGAACTTAATTAAGTGAATAATTAATTAAAGTGTTGTTGCATCAAACTCAGTTTCAATAGGTACCTTTATTAAAACGATCGAGACAACAGGTGAGACAAGATTCAGTAGTTATCTAAACACGGAAGTTAGAACTGTCAGCTCTTATAGAAAGACTATACGCAGATAATGCTCACAAATATACTCTTGCTAATTGTTATTTACATAGAGTGAACACACTTTCGATATTTTGGGATATGAGTGGCGGAATATAGGTCGGTAAGGCGTCGACGACGCGGCAACGCCCGCTCTATCCCGGTCACAGCTGCCGTAAGCAAATGTTAATAATATCGGTATTATAATATCTTAAACTTAATTCCTAAATATCACTTGTTATTTCAAGAAATCGTCGTATAGTTTAAGCAGTTACTGGAACAAAGATTTGGTGTAGCTAGCCAAGATTTATATAAGTGGTAGGTATGTTGCACTGTGAACGTTCTGTAAAGCTACAATACTATTTTAGACGCAAACTACGCATAGGTACCTCATCAGGAGCAGTTACTATTATAGTCAACGCTTAAAACGCAGTGCGAACCTAACCCTCAGTCCATTTACTTAGTCAATCCCATACGAAGAAACAAAGTAAACTACAATAAGGTAAAGCATAAACAGTGTTACTCTTATTTCGTTTACACCGTTCACACCTAGCTCTATGTACCTACTTAATCTACCGTAGGTTAGGTACAAGTATGCCGTGCATTTACAGAGATGCTGAAGGGTCGCGGTCGCGATCCGCGCAGCGTGACGTCGCCGCCGCCGGCGCACCTCGCGCACATCGGGCGGGCGCCGGCGCCGGCTGGCGTGCGTGCGCCCGGGCTGCGCCCCGCCACGCCGTCGATGCACCGCGCACCTCTCGCCAGGCCTGAGCCCGACTACGAGGTCGTGGAGTTCCCAAGTGATCAATACGTTAATGCTAAGATACAACCGCCACCACCGCCGCCACCGCGACCTCCAACAGGTTTGTGAAATCTAACGTTTTTCTTAAAGCTAATGGGTGCAGGTATTCGAAAGAACACCTTGCCTAGGGATGGAAGTACAATAGTGTTGGTTAGAGTAAAATTCCGTATTCAAAGTCATTGTCTAAAAATGATTCGACTTCACTGAACATCAAGTCTGGGTTTGTGCCCGGTTTATGGTTAATAGGCACGGCCTTTTTACATGTGACTTATACATAACTGGCGAATTGTAGGCACCTATAGGTAAAACCTCCGCCTAACCCTTTGGGGAAGACCGGCGTATGTTTTGTTACTTCGACGATTTTTGTGTTTTGTTATTGTGTACCTATAATAACAAACTCATTCTTCGGCGTCATTTTTAACATTGTTGGAATGCTAAAAAGTGTTTAAATATATTTATTTCGCCATGTTGGTGCTACGTGGAGACATAATTTCATTGCATGAGCGTGGAAGAAGGCAGTGTGAGATATATATTGTTGTTAGTTGTCAGTTAGTTTCTTCAGCAATTAAACGTTATAACGAACTCGTAGAGCAAGAGGACGCAAGAGGACTGTTAGAACTTGTAGGAACCGAAACATTAACAAACAAAGATTTTCATCACTTGAGGAACTGCGTAACGGAAAACATGATCTACAGCGGGTACCTAAACTCAGAAAAGCGCAATTGCTTACGGACAAAAACAAAAAGTTCGGATTGAGAGAATTTCCTCCGCAGCATCAAATTCGGAAAATAACCTATTCTCAGGCGAAAAACTAATTTCGATAGAACTAGCCCATAATCACCAAAATCAAAGGAACTGATCTTACACTCGTACTGGAGCTGCTGCATTCGTTCCACATGGTCAAAACGCTTATGGTTTGGGGTGCAATTCGCGCAAGTGGCAAAACTCCCTTAGTTTTTGTAAAAAGGCTATCAAAATCAACCAAGAAAACTACCGATTCTTGAAAATTTGGTTATTCCTTGGAGTTAACAGCACTGGTAAACGTCGTAAGAAGCGTTTCTGTAATTTAACCGAGCTAAAGGAGGTAATTTTGAAGACAAATAAGGATTACCTAGTGTATAAAATAAAGGGTATTTTATAATTTATAAGCAAACTTATTTAATTCACGTATAAAATTGATAAAATATTTCGTAAAACTTTTGTCAACGTTATTTCGTTTAATTATAACTAGGTGCAGGAATGTTAGGTACTTGAGTATTTTTTTATAGCTTTGACCTGTTTTGATATGTATCGAAATAGGACGATAAAGAGAATGTTTTTGTGGCATTCGTTTGGTCATATTTTTAAAAGCTCTCTTTTGTAATATCGTGGGAACATCAAAGACACGCCTATAATCTACAATCAACGAGTTTCATAGTTGATAAGGAAATCGTTTTTTCTCAGTAGTAATAGACCCGATTGTAACCTCGATATGCTCCTTGCAAAATCTTCCATCTGTGTACAGGGCAAAACTACCATACCTATTCATCTGTCCTGCAAATCACTACACCAAGGTGACTGTTGATAGTTGCACGGCACAAGGTACAAAATCGCAACCTGCTATAAGACCTATGAGTGTAACGGTTACCGCTTCCAGGTCACCCGGTCGACGCAGGCGCATCATGCGGGCTGTGCGGAGGAGGCGGCGCGCGCGTGCGCTGTACCGAGTGCGGCCGGCGAGCGCTGTGCGCCTCCTGCGACGACATGTACCACCGACACCCCAAACGGAGACATCATCAACGACAGGTCAGAAGCAACTCTTACAACAGTTCAGGCAAGCTGTAAGGCGTATACTGCTTACGTTCCGGACCTTCTTCTTCTGCAGAGGACCGCACGGAATGGCACTGCAACTCTACAGTTGTTTATGGGCAGTACCTACGTACTGCCCATAAACTGCGCAATTCCATATACACAATAATTGACCGCGTCGCTCAGCTGCACTGCAGTTCGCCTCGATGCGGTATTAGGTATAAGTCCTATAACGTTCCGCATTGTTTGGTTTCTTTTTTTCCTCATTTAGTCATGGTTAATGGTAATTTATGCGGCCTTTTATTTTTCGCCAAATTGTTGAGCTCCTCAAGTTCTGAGTTGAACTGTATGATTACTGATAAATGCGTGCACTGATTGGACAGGTCCAGTCAATCTGTGTGGTTCTTTTCCCAAAAGACCATTTCAGACACCAATCCACATGGTTTTCACATGATCTGACCAAGATTATGTCTGGACTTTAAAAGAGACTGTGACCTCTGTGTATGTTTCGGCTTTTCTTCTCAGAGTAGTCAGATAGGAAACGCCGACCTCATCTAGCTTTAAAAATATGATTGACGTGTAAAAGTGTTTATACAAACCTACTTACAGAAATAAAATCATTTATCATTTATCATTGTAACTATCGTTATCAAGAGACAAGATACTTTAACAGGCCCTGGTTATTAGTTCAACACATAACTGCCCCGTTGGCCGTTGGTATTCTAGGGCCCTGGGATTGACTCTCAGGTCAGGCAAAGTGTTATTGGGTTTTATTAGGAATATATTAGTATTAGCCCGGAGTTTGGAAGTTGGCGGTGTGATATCCCCAATTCTCCATGCCTTGGAAAGCACGTTTAGTAGTTGGTCCTGCGCCTCATCTCTCTCCAGTCGTGTCGGATTAGCGCCCCATCGGGCGAAGAGAGTGCACCTTGTGCAATATAATGTTTACGCTGAGATTGGCCGCGATGGCCGAAATTTGGTTTTAAGGGACTTAATACCTAGTAAATAATCATTTTCGTGTTCCAGGCATTATCGCCATCTCAGTTACGCGAGGAACGACCACCACTTCCGCCAAAGGCAGCGCCACCTGTGCCGCCGCCACGAAAACACAAGGTATGGCGTTATTTGATGTGTATGTTTGATACAGTATTTTTAATATGTACTTAAAATTGTCGTGTTACAGCTAACCGGCGACAGAATGAGCGCTAGTCCCAAACCACCAGTAATGGACCAACGGCGAGCTACTCTCAGCTCACCACATCATGTGGCTATGATGATGGGCACACACGGCCAGGCCCCAACTCTGCCACCCGGCAATCATTTACCACCTCAACACGCCCCTCAGCATGGTATGCATCAACAGATGCTACATGTTCAAACTAAATTGACTACAACACCCATACCACACCGTCTCGGCAGTATGCCATTTCTACCAACAAACATGCATGTTACCCCGGCTCAGCATGTACCTGCCCAGGGACAGTCTAATACTCTATCGCACATGAATGCAGCTTGGAATCGGGGATCACTACAAGGTTTTGGAGTACATCCGAACATGGTAAATCTAAATTGATGTATTTATATCAATTAAAAATGTAACTTCTAAACAAACTCAAGATTACACCCTCATTTATTTTTAGCCTGTACCAGCCGAGCAATGGGAAAATTCAGACAATCCCACGATGCAAGGTTGGGGCCGGCCTATGCGTCGGGGTGCGTCGGTACTCGAACTAAGCGGTGGCGCAGCCACTGGTTGCGCCGGCTGTGCGCACTGCGCCCCAATGCCGTGGCGGTACGGCAGCTGCGCTAGCCTCGACCACCCCTGGGCCAACACAACCCCAGGATGGGCGCCCACATGCTGTACTCCTGGGCACCCCACTCACATGCAACCGCATCCACATATACATCCATCACAAACACCACAACCTTACAGGAGAGGTAGGCACTATGTATTTTAATATAGTTATATGCAGGCTTTAAATATATATAAAAGTAACCACAGCGAGTGAACTTGCATTTTCAGCTGATAGTCGTGCAGTTTCTCGTGCTGCATCGCGCGCTGGGTCACGGGCAGCGTCTCCGGCTATGAGCGTGCGATCCCGTACGTCTAGGAGAATGAAGCACCGCACTCCATCACCGCCACCACTCCCATCAAGTGATGCCGACTCAGAGAGCGAAAGCGAAAGTGATCATGGCCCTCCTATTAAACCACAAGAAAAGGAGGAAGATACTCTTGGTCCTGCCCCTCCGCCACCGAGCTCGACCTGGCAGTGCGAACACTGCACCTATGTGAACGAGGCTGGAGTTCGAGTGTGTGCCATCTGCTGCCGTACGCCCGTAACTGTACCTAAACCGATTACAAAGGATATTAGTGAACATGTGGAAAGACTGAAAATCACTCAAAAACAATCACCGTCACCTGCACGTGTTACGGAGGAGCCCCGTTTTGAACGAGGTTAATTTGATTTTAATTATGACTATCTTTTGCCAGCGGCTTCGCCCGTGTGGATTTCGAAAATTATCCGACGGGAACGTATTACCGGGATAAAAGTATCCTATATGTTAATTCAGGTTATAATCTATCTATGTGCCACATCTCATCAAAATCTATTAAGACGTTGTTGCATGATTCAGTAACAAACATCCAAACATCTAAATATCCAAACATACAAACTTTCACATTTATAATAGATGTAGCTTTTGCAAGCTGGAGCTGCGTGGAGGTCGGAAATTGTCCCACGGGACCATCCTACTGAATTAAAAAGTATCCTGTATGTTAATCCAGGTTATAAAATATCTGTGCGCCAAATTTCATCCAAATTCGTTCAGCCGTTTTAGCGTGAGTGAGTAACAAACATCCAAACTTTCACATCTATAAAAACAAAGTCGGATTAGTTACACCATTTATAACTCAAGAACGGCTGAACCGATATTTATGATCTTTGATTTGTCTCCACTCCGAATAACAGAATAACTATTAAAACATGAAAAAAATACTGTAAAAAAAAGAAATTAGACAATTCCTTTTCTCAAATATGTTTCGTGTCAGCTAGAAAACGCTTTATGCCATCGAATTACCAGGTTGTCATAACTCGGTAGGAGCACATCTATGAAAAGTGTATCAGTTAGAAAATGCTAATTCTTTGGCCAAAGAATTAGCATTGCCATTCAACGTGGCAATGCTGCCAGTTCTGGGCACGTTTCCTGATGACAGCGATGCGGAGGAATACTTCGACGCCTAAGTGTCCTTTTGTTTTTGTATTTATTTTGTGTATCGTAGTATAAAATTAGATATTAACTATATAATAATATCTTACAGTTAGAAAATATTTTATGCCTTTGAAGTTTCTGGGCACGTTTCCTGATGACAGCGATGCTGAAGAATACTTCGACGCCTAAGTGTCCTTTTGTTTTTGTATTTATTTTGTGTATAGTAGTATAAAATTAGATATTAACTATATAATAATAACTTACAGTTAGAAAATATTTTATGCCTTTGAAGTATCAGGTAGTCATAACTTAGTAGGAGCTCACCCAATATAGGTGCGTCAGGTAGAAAACGCTTTATGCCTTCGAATAATATGTAGGTTGCCATAACTCGATAAAAGCTCACTTAATACAGGGTGTATCGGCTAGAAAACGCTTAATGCCTTCGAACAACCAGGTTGTCATAACTTGATAGGAGCACACTTAGCATAGGTATATATGTTAGCTAAAAAACGCTTAACGCCTTCAAAGTACGCTCGCCTAACATTGGTACCTTCATAATTCATACAACGTTCCTTAGAACTGCTTCAAATTGTATTAATTTTCAGAGATGGAAAAACCGAAAAAGAACTCTAAAAAAGAACGCACATCTACTGGATGCGGACCATCGCCACCTCGAGAAGGAAACACTTCGAAGAAAACAATAAACCGACTCGTTACGCCTACGAGAGAATCAAATACCAATAATCACAATGAAATGGTACAAGGCAAGCATGATATGGCCGTTGGTCCTTCACCACCTCGAGAGGTTCGAAATGGCACTAGAACGGAAACTAGTACAGAGATATCTCCGTCACGAGATACTAATAAAACAATGCGAGTTTCCCCCTTTCGCAACAGCAAAGAAATGCCACGGCCTGAAGTTCCGAAGCGGCACAGTATATCTGTAGGACCTTCACCGCCTCGAGACAATGCTTATGTTAACGCACCGCTCAACAATCATTCGGGAAATGTCCAAAAAAAGTCCACTGGGACATCTCCACCTCGAGACGACGTTGTTGAGCGGCACTCCTCGTCGTTAGCGAATACTAAAAGTAATGTTTCGAATACCGGCACATCTCCACCACCTCAAAGCATCTCTACACAGGTGAGCCACACACCATCAATTTCATACGCTAAGAATAGAAGAATTTAATCTTCAGGCTTTTAAGTCATGGAAATAAGTACTATGAAGCAGATATCTTCCACATACAGACCTACGGGTCGCTTTTGTACATGTACACCTCCTCTAATTAAGGGTGTTCTAAATCACTCCTAACACTAGCAAGCTTCAATGACCCATAGACATAAATTAACATAATATAAAGTATTAAAACAAAACTTGTGCAATAAATATAGCTCAAAACTATATTAGTAGCACTAACATTCAAAGCCAGCTACGTAATGTCCGTATGAATTAAGGAGCCATGTCTCATATTTATACGCGGATGGATATACCATTAATTAGTAGTAAATTAGGCGATTTTGTTCGTTTATGTTGGCTCCTCAATTCAGACGGCTGAATTAAGGAGCCATCTTTGAACTCGACAACACGCCGATGGATATTTGGTACCTACGATTTAGTAGTGTTTATACGTAATCAGAAAAACAATAGGTTTTGTACAGCTGAATTTCATATATGTAGCTACTTACCTATGCTTTGATTTATCATAAAAAATCATATAATTTCACCGCCCTGTTTTTCGGAAAATCATCAGCCAAATAAAACAGATTTATTTATATTATTATTAATTTCTGGCAGTAGTAATTGTATTCTCATTTTTATTATAGTTATATGTATAATATTTTGGAGTTGTTTTCTTGACACTTCTGTAGGTATTAGGACACTGACTTATATACCTACTATATACCTACCTGTGTTATCGATAAATGAAACGTTTGCAGACCTATGAAGTTCCAAACTCCAATGCATGGGAACGCGAACGCGAACGCGCGCCATCCGTATCAAGATCTCGGCCGCGGAGACGATTTCGAGACGATGGCAGAAGAGAAAGATCTCAAAGCAGACATTCAATGTCCAGTGATACCCGTGTAAGTCGCTCAGCACAATTCCTTCTGTCGCATGTCTTAAAGTTTAAAACTATTCGAAAGTTATTAGGTCGTTCAGTAGTAAAACTAAACGTTTATTATCATCCACAGGAAAGCGATCGAAGCGTCCGCACAGCTGGTCCAGGTGGGTCCAACAGATGGGAGTGGCGCGAACGTGATAGCAGCCCTGGAGGCGAATGGGGAGACAATTACAGTCGGCTATCCCGTCGCGCGTCCCATTTAGATCTTCGTAGAGCCCGCCCTAATCGCCGCTCTACCTATTATGGCTCTGAGGTACAAATCTTTTACCGTATATCCAAATCCGTTCTTAAACAATGACATGCACTGGGCATACCCAGTATAACATATTATACATAGAGCGTAGTACTATGAACTCGCCCGACTATTCTTATTCTTCTCAGGCGGCATCTCCAGAACGACAGTCCACTCGGGCGATTTCACTTGAAGCTCTAGCTGGAGCTGGCGCTATGCGAGAAGCAGAAAGAGGAATGGAGTTAGCTCAATTGATGGGTGAAGCTGAAAGGCTGGGCTTTAGCGCTGCCGAAGTACAAGCAGCACTAACACAAAGTCCGGCATCACCATTAGCTTGGTTGCGAGAACGCTGGCCAAGTCTCTGCGCCGGAGTGCGCGCTGCCGCCGCACGACTTGCGCCCACCGCGGCTATCACAGAGTTGGAAGCGAGAGCCGCTCTCGCTAGACATAGAGGAGCTATGTGGCCGGCTGTGACAGAATGTGTCGATAGACACAAACGACAGGTAGGTACACCAGAAATCCATTTTAAATGTTCTTCATGTACCACAATTATCTACATTATCGATTTTACATGTAAAGGCTGGGCTTGTCGGCCTGTTTAGGGTTTCATACCCTAAGGGTGTCAACGGGACCTTATTTCTAGTACTCCGATGTCCGTCCATCCGTCTGTCACAAGGTTATATTTATTGAACCGTTTTAAGTAGACACTGGAAATTTTCACTAAAAGTGTAGGTACTACTATGGCTCCTACTTATAACAATAAATAGTAAAACATTTAAAAAAATACAAATAATAGAGGGACTCTTTCGTTTTCGGCGTTCAAAAAAATATGTTGTGATTAATTAATATTGTACGATGGTACGGAGCCAAGTGCGAGTCTGACTCGCAACCCCACAGTCCCCACACCCAGTGGTCTGTTTATTACGTTGTGCGGTATAAATCATCGTGCGTCTCGCTTACTCACAGGACTCTGGGCGAGAAACCAGCCACCGACGAGTTCAATCTCAAACACAACGTTTCTTTTCAGACGGAGCTTATGGGCGTCGGAGAAGAAGGAAGGCTACGCGGGCATGTTTGGGGCTCCCCTGTGGGTGCGGACGACGACGCAGCTCCTCCTCGCTCCTCATCCCGCCACTCTCACCGCATGCGCGGTAATCTCAAACGAACAACAAACCAATAAAAATATCGTTGCATTACAAGATCACATCATCATCGTACCACGTCATAACCTTCACTTTACATTTCAGCAGAAGATAGTTCAGATGAGTTTGAAGCACCGACACAGCCTAGATTTCAAGACGACGACTGGATGTATTTACCACTAAACATAAATGTGAATGATTACGAAAGAGAAGCAAACGTTCCAGAAAATAAATTCACCGAGCGGAAAGTTGTTGAGAAAACTAGTGATGTTGCAAAAAAATTAAAAATGCTTCTTCAAGAAGCCGGAGTTCCTTCAATTGATGAAAACTTGCTATTACAAGGACTTCTGTCTGGCAATACTTCATTCGAACCAGAAGCGAAACTTAATGTAATAAAGCCACAAGCAATTGATTTAATCCAATCTGAAAATGATTTCATAGATGCCTACAATGCCTTAACAAGGTCAAGTCCATTACCTAACATACACGAAAAAAACAACAACAGTGACATTTTAAATGGTAATAAATTAGTCTTGCAGAATGACTTAAAGAAGAAGCAAATCATAAAATCAAATAGATCTAATAATCATAGGCCAGAATCTCCAAACCATAATGAAAATCACCAGACCGTTCAACTTGAACAATTACCTGAAGTTAAACAAGTGAATAATATACCTATTGAAAGCGAACAAACTGATAACATAGCAGATTTAGGAAGTGAACTCGGTCATCCAATAAACTCACAAACTAACAGCCCCGTTTTAAATGTAGAAAATCAAAATAATTATAATGAAAGTATTTTAGAAAGTAATGGTAAAAATCTTCCCAAAAAATTTAACGAATCTGAAGAAATGATTTCAGACAGTAGAAATCGCAGACAAATAGAAGAAAGATCCAACAATCTAACAGATATTGTGGATAACACCCAAAGACTTATTCAACAGATGAAAGAAGAAATTAATTCTGATATCAATTCCATTGATGGCAGAACTGTATCACAAAGTGAAGCTGAATCTAGCAGCGGTGAAACAAATGATGAACAAGAATCGAGCTATAGCGACACTGAAGAAAGAACGGATAACCTTACATCAGATGAAAAGGAAGTTACAAGTTCCGAAGATGAGCATCCATCAGAAAAACCAGAGGCGTTACAGTATATAACAAGTTCGGAGGAAAATGAGAATTTTGAAGAAGCTTTAGACCATGTAGAAAATCAGTTAGAAGATTTCAAAAACGCGAACATTGAAATGCTTGATTCTATAGCACGTACATTACAAGAAGAACATACTTTTACAGTGGAAGTTAATGAACCAAAGACACAAGATGTTTTAAGGTCTTCAAGAAAAGAAGATGTGAATAACAATGTGTTTAGAAGTGTTAACAGTTTCGAAGAAATTTACGAAGAGCTCAATACTCAAAATAATGTCGACGTCGATCGAATAACAGTTGATAATAATGAACAAACGATAAAAAATAGCGCTGAAAACAATTTCACTCCTAAAAATCTTGAATTATTTGCAAGAGAGGCAATAATTTTATCTGCAATTAAAACTATGGCTCCCACTAAATTAGTGTTTTCAGAAAATATACACCCTATTTTGAATGCTGTACTAGAAACCGTAGAGCAAACACAGAATGATGATTCTATTAATTCTAAAGATATTGAATCACAAGAAGAGGTCATATCTGAATCTGTTACTATAAACATAAATATACCACCAGGTTTAGATCAAGAAGAACTTGATGAAAATAATTATTCTGATAACGATTCTAAGCAAATATTACCTGTTAAAGAACCCCAAGAACCACTTCTAGCCGATAGTCAAAACGTTCCACTTGTGATATTAAAGATTGAAGAAGACATCAGAAATAATGTAAAGTCTGTAGGAGAGAACCCTTCAGATTCAGAACAAGCAGATAGTGCCAATAATGATTCAAAAAGCTTACCTGTTCAGTTTTCAGTTGATACGCCAAGTGATAACAGCAGTATTAAAAACTCTATAGCCAATAAGTCTAACATACCTAAACTGATAAGAATCATACCTAATAATAAGTCAAAGAATGATAATTCCCCAAAACTAACTGTTTCAAAGGTCCCAGTACGTCGAACATCAATTAAACAATATCCAGCTCCTGCTCCTCCTAAATCTCACTTTGGGAACATTCGAAGTGGTCATGTAAAGCAATTACAAACTAGACTTTTTAATAACAAGGCAACTCCTTCCCAACCTATCCCTACAACATCTGAAATGCCTGAAGTAAAAGCAACCACTTCAACGTTGAATAAGAAAAAACCAGCTCCTCCCCCGCCTATAAAACATAAAGAGGAAAAACAGCTCTCACCTCCTAAAACAACTACGCCACCGAAAGAAAAGAAGCCATTTTTCCGCGAAACCTGTCGTACAGAAGACGAATGGACTGATAGTGATTCGGAAGACTCACAGTTAATAATCCTAAAGCCAACTGAAGAAACAATAAATTCACCGCCATCGCCACCTCCACCAGTTACTGTACGAAGGGTGTCTGGTCAAATCATAGATTTGGCTAAAGTCCGACTTCCAGAAGGATCACCAGAGGTAAGTTCAGATACAAAATACTTACAAGCCTCTATAATACATACTTACAAACGCAAAAAAACGAATTAAAATTGATGAATAAATCACCTTTCAGAGGCAAGCACGAATGCTGCTCGCAGAGGGTGCAACAGAAACATGGGAGCAAGCACAACTCGCAGTAGAGTTGATAACACAAGGCGCAGATCCACCAGCTGCACTGCTCGCTGCGCTTGAATGCGTTGACCTATCATCTGCTCTAGCTTATTTGTACCAAGACTGCGAGCTCTGTGCATCTCGATTACCAGAGCATGAGGTGAGAACAGGGGCGTACCAATAGAAAATGGCGCAAATTATCTTCTCGGTCTACACTGAGCAAAGCTAGGTCGGATAACCTTTCTTGACAAATTATAGCCTTCAATAACGAAGGTATTAATTTCAACTTGCTAAAAAAATCCCTTGCAATGCTGCAATTTTAAGAGAATTTGAATAGAAATAGTCAGATTCTGAAATACGCTTTCATTCGCGTAGTGTACAATATATTCAAGTAGCTCTTCACATTTCTTAGATATAGGTAGATGACAACAGTATGAAATGGTTTATTGATGTTTTTTTTTTATAATTGGCGAGTTTTTGCGCCCCCCTTCGATAGGCGCCCAGGGCTCTTGCCCTGCCTGCGCCACCCTAGTTACGCCACTAGGTGAGAAAGTCAAATAATATTTCAATTTCGATTTAGTTCAGTCACATAAAATACGCACTTTAATTATTTTACAGATGGTGTCAATGTTGCGTTGCACTCATCGATGCTGTCGGGAATGCGCACACCATTATTTCACTGTACAAATAACGGAGAGAAGTATCGCTGACTGCGTATGTCCTTATTGTAAACTTCCAGAACTGGAAAATCTACCTGAAGACGCCTGGCTTGAATATTTTGCTCATTTGGACATACTTTTAAAAACTCTGCTTGAAATAGACGTGCACGAGTTGTTTCAAAGAAAGGTAAATGAAGTACCTGATTTACAATTTAAAATTTTAATTTTTATATGTATTTATAGACATCTATATCATAACGGAGTAAAATAACCACTGTTGATCTAATTGACGCTCAAGTTCAAGTCAAAAACCCTCGAATGGAGCAAATGTACCTATAGTTGTTCAGCTTTTTTTTCACGAACTACTGGATTTTCCACGCTAAGCGTTGAGCGTTGTATAAATGCGGCATACATATAAAGTTCTGCAGTGATTTGTTAAATACTAAGAAGGCCGAACCCATATGCAAACAAAGTAAGTACCTTAGGTACCTACTTAACACGGTGGAGCATACGGTGGCGGTCTGCCCAGCTTGGGCGGAGCACCGCCGTGTCCTCGTGGAGGCGATCGGCGGCGGCGATCTCTCGCGTCCGGCCCTGGTGCAGGCCATGGTACGGAGCGAGAGTGAATGGTTAGCCGTCACCTCCTTCTGCGAAGCAGTAATGCTCGCGAAGAGGGAGGCGGCGCACGTGAGGGAGAGGCAGTATATGCGCCCTCACGGCCGTAGTCGCCGCGGGAGAAGCCCTGGGCGTCGGGAATCCCAGGCTGATTCCCGGCCACCGTAGGCGCGGGCTTGCGGACGGCGAGTAATGGGTAGCTCGCTGTCCGGTAAGGACCAAGCCCGGGTCGACGGCGCGTTGTGTTCCACGCGCGCCTCAAAGAGATGTCAGCACCAAAGGGTGGGGTCCGCAAGGGCCGATGCCTGCCAGGGGTGCGGGTTGTTCGAAAGAGATACCGTCGCCCCTGGCACACAGGCAACTGAGGGAACACGGGTGGGTTTTAGTCAGTAAAAGTCTGACACGCCCTCCTGCTCCACCCAGAGCGGGAGAAGTTATTTGATAATTTCCCATCCTCAAAAAAAAAAGAAAAAAAAAAAAAAAAAAAAAAAAGGTACCTACTTAACAATAAACGCAGAAGGGAAGACGGATTTTCCCTCTAATTGATGACTGCAGTTCAATGTGCTGCATTCATAGGACCTTTATGTACCTACTTGTACTACTTTTTTTATTTTGTTTTTAGCCTCAGGCCTCAGGCAGACAAAAGATAAAAGTTGTAGGTACCTACTAAGGACTTTGATGGACACGATAATAAACATTTTAACGATTAATTGTTCTCAGTTACGAGACCGAACCTTAGCTCGAGACCCAAACTTCAGGTGGTGTATGGAATGTTCTTCAGGATTTTTTGTTCATCCGAAACAAAAGAAAATACGCTGCCCGGAATGTCGGTCTATAAGTTGCGCGTCATGTAGGAAACCGGTAAGCTTTATTAAAATCTGCTTCAACGTTTAACAACCTGTTATTTTAATAAAAAATACCTTTAACAGCTGTAGTAACTATTTTTTACAGTGGAATACTAATCACGAAGGACTGAATTGTGAACAATATACTGCGTGGCTAGAGGACAACGATCCTGAGCGGTCGGTGACTGCAATACAGCAACATTTACGAGACAATGGCCTCGAGTGTCCACGGTGTCATTTTAAGTACTCCCTCTCCAGGTACTTATGATTTTATGAATTAATTTTACTTCTTCAATAACTTCTTCGAAAACCTAAATATTTCGCGAGTAGATAGTGCGATACTCCATTACAGGTAGATCCCCACCAAGCCTTAAAAAGTCGGAAAGCACGTTAAGCCGTTGGTCGCGGCTGTCATTTGTAGATCTTTGATAGTCGTTCGAGTAATCATAAACCCAAACCGTGTAACACCACACATCCCTCTTAACATTCTCATCTCAGCTACATGCAATTGCCTTTCATTCATCCCTTTGGTGGCCCAACATTCTGACCCATACAAGACGGCAGGTCTTACCATGGTTTTATATATCTTCCCCTTAAGTTTAAGGTGAATGTAGGACTCGCAGATTATTCCCGTGGCCTGCCGCCATTGCATCCATCCAGTGTTCATTCTGTGCTTTACCATCCGATCTACGCCGATCTTTGCCATCGCTTTGCACAACTGAACTGAGATACCGAAAGTCGGGGCAGTCTGGGAGAAGCGCGCCATCAAGCGCTATGGCTATTGAAATTGTAATTAATTTCAGGGGAGGCTGCATGCATTTTACATGCACTCAATGTAAATATGAGTTCTGCTATGGCTGCGGAAAGCCGTTCACAATGGGCGCACGGTGTGGTCTGAGTGAATATTGCGCAAAGTTAGGACTACATGCGCATCACCCCCGAAACTGTCTGTTTTATTTAAGAGACAAAGAACCGCATGAGTTACAAACTTTACTTCAGGTGGGTATTCTTTTTCATGAAATAAGTAGTCATTCAATAGAATTATAGTATGAACTTACATAGACAGTTGCATTGATATTTTGAATGTTACGGTCGCGAATATATTTGTTCATCATACAGCCTAATTCTGACCTGTAAATTGTAAAAAACGTAAGTTTGTATTTCGCGACCTAGTTACCGTACCGCATCTTCCCTTAGACTTTATGGAATAAATACCCTTTTAACTTTTTTAGATGAACAATGTCGCATTTGAAAGAAACGCAGCGGAAGGCAGTGCAGGGCGATGTCCCGTACAGTTGCAACGAGAAACACCGACAGGGCTCGTAGACGGCACGTGTGGCACTGAAGCACCCAACAATTACGCAGGGCTCTGCAAGTGAGTATAACGTAACTGGGATTAGGTAGACGACTAGGTTGGTAAGTATACCTAGCACGGGTCATAACTAGAAAAGAACCAACATAAGGGGTCTGCTAACTGGTTGTTCCTTGTTCATATATAAGAAACAAAGAATTTGCATTACAATTATATTATGTAGATTACATACTTACCTTATAGATGACTTAGGTACCTGTGTCCATACTTACCTACTTCTTAATAATAATTATTTAACTATCTGATAGTTACCTATGAAACTTGCTAATAGTAGGTAACCAAAACCATAAGTTTGACGTTATAATAAGCCATAGTTGCAGACACATAATTTGGATGGGACGCCTATGTCAAACAGTGCCAGTGGTTGACTCTTGGCTGCATGATGATAATGATAACTGCACCTAGACTGAGCTAAGGTGATTTCATCGACCATGTCGGTCGAGGCGAGCGAGGCGGTGAGTGAAGCATGTGCTTACAGGAACCATTACCTGGAATACCTGAGTCGGTTGGTTCGTCGTTGCAGCATCGACCCGCTTCCGATCCTGGGGGTGGACGACCTCGAGACGCTGGTGAAGCGGGCCGCGCTCCGGCCTCCGCCTCGGCCCTACGGCACGCTAGAGGGCCTCTACAAGCGGGGCCTCGTCGAGGTGTGTTGACCACGACTGTACTTGCAGGGCGCACTACGTGGAGTACCTGGCGGGGCTGGCGCGCGGGCTCGACCCTATCCCCATCATGGACGTGAGCGAGCTCGTGGCCGAGCTGCGGCGGCGCGCGCTGCCGCTGCCCGAGCGCGGGCCCTGGGACACTGACCCCATCTATGCTGGGATGTGTGCGGAGGTACAGGCACCGAGTGCCTTCGTTACCTAACCATGGAAAGCTTATTACTTAACTACAAGATAAAATGACACCCCTCAACGAATCTAATCTTTTAATTCCGCATTGTGGCAAAAAGACTGGTCACAACATCAAGTCACGAATGTGTGTCATATCCCTCAGGTTCTCCGGTTCCAGGTTACCCAGGACAAAATATTAGGTATTTTTTAGGGCTATAAGTCTCTGAAATTTAGTGCCGGCGGCGGCGGTGCGGCGACCAATTTGTTGCTGTTTTGTGTTGTTCAATTATCTTTTACTTATCATAAACAGGGTGTAACAGAAACCCTATTGCTACCATTAAGCACTAAAGATAACAGCTGTTATAGAATCACTATACATAGTTTCAGATCAAAATAAAATACTCTTAAGAATTGATACCAAATTTTCGGATTCATATGTTTCTTAAATTCAAATCATAACAAACGTATCACCGCACTTCGTAGGTTAATAACTTTCGACGTTACTTACCAATATCACGATAAATCTCTTCCGAGTGATGTGTTTATTTCAATTTGAAAAGTTCGGTTTCTGGTGTTAATTTATTCAAAGTTCTCATAACTTCCGAACATGTAGAGAAAGGATTAAAAAACCCTTCCAACATCGTTTGATATGATCCAAAGAAGCCGTGCCATTGCTATGTATATGTTACCGGCCAAACCCGATTTCAGGCCAAACTAGTTTGTCCTAGGCCAAACTGGTTTATTAAGCCGGGGCACCCCGATTAAATGGGTTAGGTTAGATTAGAACTGTGACCAAAAGGGCGCGAGCCGAGCGAGCGTTACTTCCAAAGGCTGTTAACGAAACGGCTAATTAAGCTAGTTGGCTGCGACATATCACGCGTAGGATTAAGTCTGTTTGGCCTAGGACAAACTAGTTTGACCTGAAATTGGGTTTGGCCGGTAACACTCGGCTCGCGCCCTTTTGGTCACAGTTCTAACCTAACCTAACCCATTTAATCGGGGTGCCCCGGCTTAATAAACCAGTTTGGCCTAGGACAAACTAGCTTGGCCTGAAATCGGGTTTGGCCGGTAATATATATACCCTTTCCGTTACACGTTGTATAGTCAAAACAACCATCTATATAGGTAACGATTTAGGTAAAAGACTGTCTTCAGGCAGCATAGATACTGGTATTTAATAGAGTTTAACCATCGTTCCCCTAAATAGGTATTCCTAAAATATGGTAGGTATTCTCAAAATCTGATATTTTGAACACTCATATAATTCTGATACTGAAGTATCAAAATGATGTCTGTAGGTACCTGTGTATGTAAATACATATTATGTATTTATGCTTTTTTTATTCGGTTACCGAAACTGCGAGTTTAGTACGGCGGGCGCCCAACTACATAGAATTCCTCAAAAAAACTATGATTAACAAAGTTATTTTTGCGGTTTTATGTAACCGAAACTATTCCTTATCCAAAAATTATTGATTTAAATGGCAAAGCCACATAAAAACATAATAATCTTTATAATATGGGATCCAACAATACCCACGCGCATATGTGCATTGATTTCTTTTTCATCTCTCGCTTACTTATGGTTGTGGGGAGTCCCTATTATTTTTCTTGTTATTTCACAACACTATTGTGAAGCGGTACACTAAATACACCTTACGAGCTTTGATCGCCATAGTTAATGCTAATAGTCTTAAATCTGGACGGACATGATAAGTTATGATTTTTTGCCATTTGGCTACGGATACGGAACCCTAAAAAGTGAGAAATAATACACATATTTTACTTTCTTATTTATTAAATTTTGAAAATATTGACTTGACTGTACTTCTCATATTTTGAGAATTCTTAGTATTAGGTTAGGCATATTTTGGGAGTAGCTTATTATGGGAACGAAGGAATTTTAGTACTGCCACATAATCTCTCTGTAGGAACGATGGAATATTAGAAATATCAGTTTATAGGGCCTTTAAAAGTTTTCCTGTCTCTATGTAAAAAGTACAGCTGGACTATTTGGACGAGCTACAACATGGCTAAAACAAAGCTAACAGAAATCCTGTAAAACTATTGCAACTGTCAAATTAATTTTACTTTTTTGTACTAACAGTTCAAAGTCACTAAAATATTTAATAAATTGTTACAGATTGTAAGAGAGAAGATTCCACTGGATTGACAAGATATAAAATGATGTAGTGTCGGTTGCTTCAAAATATAATGGATTAACATTACTGAGAATAAAAACTATGTTAATATTATCATTTAAATAATTAAACACAATAATATGATTTTATTGAAAGCTTACATTTATTTTCCTTATCCAATGTTAGGTAATATTAGTATTATTATGTAAAAAGGGGTAGATAGGTTACCTGCGCAGCATTCGATATTCAGAAACGACACACTACTGCATCCGTACATAGCGTATTATTGTTATGTCAGACTATTAGATGACACGTGTTGGAATTAACAGGAGCGAAAGAGACAAACGTACTATTTTGCTTCCGTTGACGGCCGACGCGACACTAAGCTTCTGCACGCTAATTGCCTAACACATTTTCAATGAAAATCTGCATCGTTTTGAAGAATATTGCTAATCCATTGCTTTAGATGTTCGATAAAAGCTTAAAAAAGAAAAAAAAACAACCGACTTCTTTCGTTTTTTTTTTTTTTCACTTTTTAGTTAAAGTATTCATCATCCTTGGGGTATTCTAAAAGTCAATCAAATCAAAACAATGCATATTTATGCGATAGCAGCAATCGCGGTTGATTTGGATTGTGAAAATGAAAGCCATTCCTACTGTAGTGTCTTACGCAATTACCCAGCAGATTTGCTGACAAGCCAAGTTTTAACGTGCCATTTAGCACACACAGCGCGTATATTCTATCTATCTCTTTTTACTTAGAATATAATTGTCCATAACTATAAAATTGTTACTGTCGTCGAGCGAAATGTTCATTCATATGGCGCTTGTCACGCTGTATGTAATGCCTGGTGGAGTGCAGGCGGCTCTCGAGCGAGTCCGGAAGCGCACGGGGTTGCGCGGAGCGGGGCGCGGGCGCGACGCGCTCGGCCGCGGCCTCGGCGGCGCGCTGCGAGGCCACGCGGCGCCCGCGCTGCACCTCCCGCTCCGCTCCGGCTGCCGCCATCTCTGCTAATCTAGCAGCTCTCTCGTCCCCAGTCATGCCCCCACGTTTTCTATTTTCTCTTTTTTCTGCATCTTTACTTTGCCTTTCTTCATCTCTAGTGTACTGCTTTCCAGAATAATGTCCACTTCTATAATTTTTGTTATCATTGTAATGCGTTTTCTTGTATTCTGTCTCATATTCACGCCTCGGAACTTGCCGTTCTGGAGTATCTCCTCTATATTTCTTAGGTGTAACTTCACCGTCTGAATATTTTTCATTTTCCGAACTTTTCCTTTTTCGAGATTCCTTCTTATCACCTCGATGTTCGGACGATCTTTTACTACTTTTCGTATCGTCAATCCTGCCTCCTTTTTTATATTTTGATGATTTTTCATGATCACTATCACTATCTGATGAATGTTTACGTTCTTTTTTCTTCTTTTTCTGTTTTGATTTCTTTTTCTTCTTTTTACTTTGTTTTTTGTCATTTGGGGATGAGTCAGGTGATGAATCGTCAGAGTTTAGAAGAGTTGCCAAATCTAAACTTTTTTGTCCCCCTAGAGCATTGAGTTTGGCTGCAAGCAGATTATCAAGATTTTTGTCTTTCTTTTTGGGTGATTTCTTGGATTTGCTTTCTTTTCTTAAATCCTACAAAAAAATATTTTGCTAAATTAAGCAATAAAGTTGAATAGTTATTAATTTACTAAATTAAGCAATAAAGTTGAATAGCTTAGACAGACACAGACACCGCCAGTGTCGGCGGTACATTGGTTTCCCTCACCGCTGTAACATGTTAGCGATTTTTAACCGACTTCAAAAAGGAGGAGGTTATCAATTCGTCGGAACCTTTTTTTTTTTTTTTTTTTATTTTTTTTTATGTATGTTCCCTGATTACTCGAAGATGGCTGGACCGATTTGGATTTTGTTTTTTTTGTTTGAAAGGGTATACTTCCCAGGTGGTCCCATGATCATCAAGTCAGGATCTGATGATGGGAACCTGGAGAAATAGAGAGAACTCTTCAAATTTTATAGGCACACGAAGCGATTTAGCTATTTTTTGGAAGAGTACTTTCTCGGAGTGGTCTCATTTCAATTTGGTGAAGATCTGATGAAGAACTTTGGAGATAGGCAACGGAACTCCTCAATAAATGATAGCAAATGGACTGGGATTGCTGAAATCTCATGTCTGTCTATTGCTTACACCAGTTCATAACATAACATCACGCCGGTATGCTGTGAAGGGGTAAGCACATGTGGACCACTAAAAAGTGAAAAATAAAAACTTTTTCCAAAAAAAAACAACCGACTTCCAAAAAAACACTACAAAGTGAAAAATAACTTTAATTTCGGAAGGCGGTGACAAAAAATTAAAATACAGCTCCAAAGACACCGACTTCCGAAATTAAAGTTATTTTTCACTTTGTAGTGTTTTTTTGGAAGTCGGTTGTTTTTTTTTGGAAAAAGTTTTTTACAATGTTACTCTTTATAAACCGTAAACCCACCTTATACAAAACTATTTTTTTTATTGTTAAGAGGGAACAGGGCGTGCGATTCTCCATACAAATGTATTCCCCTTTTTTCTTTTTGAATTGTGCCTCTAGAGAATTTTTTTTTCTTCTTAAAATCAAGGTCTGCTGTAAACACGTCCCTGTCATTTTCTTTTTTTCAGCAACTAATTAGTAAAGAAAATATGACCCTCTAAAACTTACAAAAAATGCCCTATTTTTACCGCCGTGATTAGAGGACTACCAGATAAATTAGAAAAGTTTTTAACATAAAATAAATTTATAGGAACCTAAACATACTCTATTTTTTAATTTTAATGTAAAAATAATTGAAACGGCTCAGTTTTCGAGGAGAAAAAAGGGGAATACGAAACGTCGATCTCGTCAAAAATGATAATTGTGATAATTTCGGTCTGAGCTGCAGCTGTCCCTATCACACACTACGGGGGCAGACTTACTGACAGCGCGACGGCAATAGTTTCTTCAAATACCTATTTTTCAAATTCCTCGCAGGTCCCGTCCCCTCTTAATTATTTGTTTTATTGTTAGCAAAGCATGTTTTGTAAAATTGAAACAAGTGCAAGCAATTAAAGAACTAAAGAGGCTTATCCATATGTATAATTCTCTGACTGTGCATTTTTTTAATCTGAATCATAACTTCCCCTATTTATTTGATAGTCTACTAGTGATATAACAACTTTACTTACAAAATTGTCTAGAAATCTATATTTTCTACCCATCACTCTTTTATAAATTGTATGAATTCTTTATAAAAACAGTTACTGTTACTATGCACTATTTTGATAAAGATTAATATATTTATGTCATACATTTTGAATGTCTGGCATTAAATTTAGACCAGCAAAAGTACTATACTATAACAATTATTCATAAATAATATAGTGAATTGGAAATCCATTCATTTTAATTAAAAATTATTCATGTAATTAGTATTGCTAACAGATAAGATAAAGCATAAGTCTTCTTATGCTTTGTCTTATCTGTTGTCCATCTACCTGTTCTTTTCTCAGTAACTCGGCCAGCCGGCGACGTTGTAAAGGATTGTTCAACAAGGCAGCACGAGCGGCCCGCTCCCGTTCTTTTATCAAAAGTAAGGGATCTTCACGAATCTTGCGAGACATATCTACTTGTGTGTCGCCAGCTGTAGTTAACATACTGGAGCCAATTACTCTTCTTGATACAGCAGGAATCACATCTTGTTCCAGTTTATCTGATTGCTCAGCATTTTTATCAATTGATTTGCCAAGCAAGTATGCTTCTTGATCAACTTTCTTATCAGGTTTCTGAAACAAATTTTGAATGTTTTGTTGAACCAGATAAACAGATTAACAAAAATAAAGAAAAATATAGCCAGAAAGTAGAGTAAAAAACCAGATATTCAACACAGATTGAAATCTCCTGGATAACTTTAATCTACAAGATTACAATTATCCTGGAAATACATGGCAATATCAAAAAATTAAATTGCTTACATCATACATCCAAGACAAACGGTTATCATTGGCAGGGGAATTACTGCTATGTTTCATAAGACTGTTTAATTCAGCACGATCACGTTCTTCTGCGCGTTCACGTTGTAACTCCATCATTCGCTTCTTCTCTTCGGCCACAGCCTGTTCCGCCTTCCACACACGCTCCTGATTTTTCATTGTATTTGGATGCCATGACTTCTTTGAATTCTAGAAGAAAAACACAGAAATGTTCGATATTAACAAAGTGCTATTTAGAGTTCCATCAGGATGCATTGCGAGAAGTAAGTAGCTTTAATTAACAGTTAGTAACTTTAGTTAGTACCTAGCAAAACATAAATGTACAATAACACTATGACCAAGATGAAACAAATAAAACCTTACCAAATCTCCACCTCCCATTTTAAAGCTGTGCCTATTTGAACTATATGGATGATTTCAGTTTAAAGTCAAACTCAAGAGAAAGAGTCAGTAAATACTTCAAATAAAGTTCAATGTGCCCCTTGTTACACAGGATAATGTAAATAATACGTTTGTTTACAACAAAACGACACACCTCCAAATGGTTAAATTTTATGACTAACTATCTCAATCGGACTAAATTATGATAAGTACACAGGCAAAGTCCGATAATGTTTTCTGTGGGGATAACACATTTCCTATTAAAACCTATTCTTTATAATTAAAATTGTACTTTTTCACATTTGCAGTTTTGACTTTTGCTTGACTGAAACTGACATCATGTCATGACAACTGTCAACTGCTAACTACCACAGAGGCACAGACCACCTAGAGAATAAAGAGATACTATACTACAGACAAATAAAATCAGAGTAACTATGGATTTAGTATGTACTACATTGAAGCAACGAATAACCTACATTGTCTCATTTCTGACAATAACGTAACGTTTAGAGAACATTAGAATACCGGTTATGATAATAAATAACAAACAGTTGTAGGTAACAAATAATATGATGCATGTAAGTAAAAAACGAGGGGAATGAATCGTGGGGCATGAAAAAAATCAGATTCGTGTGATTCAGGAACGGCACAGAGTATAATAGGTCTTTACCTATGAAATTGCCGTTTTGTATGAAAAAATTTAAACGAATTTTTTTCATGTATTTTTTATTTGTATTAATCGAAGTAATCACCCATGCAATCAATGCATCTTTGCCATCGCAGTGGCAGTTTATTGATGCCCTTCTTAAAGAAATCAGCTGGACGGGAGGCAAAAAATTCTTCAAAGGCATTTTGTACTGCCTCTCGGGTATTGAATTTTTTTCCCGCCAAGAAGTTATCCAAATTCTGGAAAAAGTAGTCTGTAGGCGCAAGGTCTGGTGAGTAGGGCGGATGACGGAGAGCTTCCAACCCCAGTTCTTGCAACTTGGAGACCGTCTGCTGTGCAGTATGAGGTCGCGCGTTGTCGTGCAGGAGCAGCGGAGACGAGCGATTGACCAATGCTGGTTGGAGATGTGCCAGCTTCTCCATCATTGTGTTCAGTTCTTCACAGTACACATCTGCAGTAATGCTCACCCCGTTTGGTAAGAAGCTGTGATGAATCACACCGGCGCTAGACCACCAAACAGTGACCATCACTTTTCTAGGGGTAAGTTTTCGTTTAGGGCATTGTTTAGGTGCTGAACCAGGATCCAACCAACTTGCTGAGCGCTTGCGGTTATCAAACAGAATCCATTTTTCATCGCAGGTAACAATGCGGTTCAAAATTCCTTCATTTGTGTGTCTGTTGAGCAGTGCAAGGCACGTCTCGACGCGTACTTCGCGCTGACGATCATTGAGTTCGTGGGGCACCCATTTGTCAAGCTTTTTTACCTTGCCAATTTGACGCAAATGGACCAATATTGTTTTGACGCTAACGTCGAAAGCTGCTGCTAATTCAGCCGTAGATTGTGTATCATCAGCTTCCACAATCGCCTTTAATTCGTCATCGTCGACCAAAGTCTTCGGACGACCGCGAGGTTCATTTTTCAGGTCGAAATTTCCAGAACGGAAGCGAGCAAACCAATAACAGGTGGTGCGTTGGTTTGTAGTGTTAGCTCCGTAAACGTCGTTGATGTTGCGTGCCGCTTGTGCCGCGTTGCTACCACGACGGTACTCATATTCCATAATTACTCGAATTTTTAACGTATCCATGATGACGAAAAAGATTGAAATGCGATGAAAATGTAACACTAATCAATAAACAAATGAGTACTTTTGGAAAAAAAAATCCATGTTTTTAAAATAAAATTAATTTGAAATTAGAATTCTTACCCAAACAAAAATTATTTTGATTTGAAATGGCCAGTACTGCAAAACGGCAATTTCATAGGTAAAGACCTAATATATCTAGTCACTATTCCGTGAAAAAAATGGAAAAAAACAACATTTCCAAACTCTCACCTCCACGTACTTGACATAGCGATAAGTTGACTCTTAAAAACAGTGTGGAAGTGAGATTTTGAATCACCTGAGTGAACCTTGCTTTAAGGTGGAAGCCAAAGACTACAATAGTATACTGGTGGAAGCTCTATTGGGTTGGTTCATAACCCATCAAAGTGTAAAATTTACCTTTCTGACTAGGGTATTACACTTATTTTTGAAAAGTGTCTTAATTAGATTCTAGAGTGCTGATAAAGCACTAAAAAAACACAAAAATTTTATGTAATCGATTAGTGCCATAAAACTGCATTTGAATTTAACATTTTCAAATTTCGCTCGTAATTTGACGAAAACGCTGGATGCAGTGGACGCCATATTGTTCTGTGGGTATGACGTCAATTTACTATCTAAACAAATGCGCTGATATTTCAGATAATTGTTTAAAATTTTAAAAATGTGTTGGTTTACTGTTCCTGAATGCAAAATATTATATATAAATAAAAATTACTTTGGTTACGAAAATACCCACGGATATCGAAAATACCTAATAAAAGTACAAAGATGCTCAGTTGACATGCCGAATGACGTAATAACATGGCAGCTATGTCATGGTTTTCAAAAACAGATTAAAAAAACTGAAATTTATTTTGTTATTTCATAAACTAAAACTAACATTTTCCGACTGCATTTTGCCTAAGCTGTCTCAATAATATATTTTTGGATTTTTTCTCATAAAGAGTAAAATACCCTATTTGTGTGTCGGAAACGTCAGAAAGGTAAATTTACTATCATTAACCTACAGTTTAATCAAAATTGTAAAAAAAAAAAAAATTAAACAACTCAAAATTGTAAAAAAAAGTTCACTGCTTCTCCTAGGTTCCCCAATTTTAACAACTTTTCTAAATTCATTGGTTGCTGCCAGCCTTTTGGGCACCTTTTCTGTTGACAACGATCCAGACGAATTTTTGATGCTCCATGATTATATCTTTTTAGATACCTACTCGTACATAATTATGTTTACGACATAGCGTTTATGAAAGTAAATCATTTACTAAAATAACTTGTATTTTAAGATGACAACGATTGTTATTCTATATCCCTATAAAAAACTACCTTCTCTGAATACATTTACATAGACGTTCTTGGAGAAGAAGAAAAAGGGTTTTATATACTTAATAATACAAGGTGACAGGGACATCGACGCGCAAACTGAAACCATTAATTCAGCAGAGCTCATGCTAGGAATGCCACCTTTTTTTAAAGATAAAGAAAAATAGTATTTTTCCCAATCATTTGCAAAAATATAGTACTTTTGTGGAATCTGGGCGAAAAAAGTACACATTTATTTTTAATCATCATGTGTTTTTCATTTGTATTTTTGTTATTACTCTGCGGTTAGGCCATCAAGATTTTATTATTAATATGATACCTAATCACCTAAATATCGGAATCTGAGCAGTTTAGATCCATATAAATTATCTAGGTATTCATATTTAATTATAAAATAGTGGTCGCCCTACTGGTCCAAATACGACCATGATTTTTTTTTATATTAACGTAATGTATTTATAATGCATTATTTATTATATAAAAATATCCTCATATATATATCCTCATCTCCCGTTTGTATAAACGGGAGATGAGGATACTATGGGCCTTAATATGTGAAATGAAAGTAACGCGTACGGAGGAGTATAAAAATTTGACATCCGGTTCATATATTATGGAGGAGTGCAAAATGCTAATATTTTTATATAATAATGCATTATAAATACATTACGGCGCGGGCACCTCTGTGCCTTTATCTCAAAATGGGGATATTCCTTTGATTAATTTACAATTGTGCTTCGGCGATTCTGTGGTACCTCTAATTATCTATTTTTCATTGTATTTTTTTTTCCAAATAACGAAGCCGTTTAGTAGGAGTATGGAATAGAAGCCAAAATATTGCGTGTTGGAAAATATTTTTTTACAGCAAAAGTATTAACCATACAAAAAAAGTACTTCGGGCAAAATGATCTATATGAATCTATAGCAAAATCATATATTTTTCAAATCTTCAAGACAAGCCGTTAATGAGCAGTAGGGTTCATAAAGTGACCGTGTTACGCTACCGAATGGGACGTAGGCCCTTAATAGACAGGAAAAGTTTTTATTCAGTGCGCAAACTGTAACCATGAATTCAGCATATCATTCTAGACCTGGGGGGATTTTTCTTCGTTTGTACAAAAAAAATCAGCTGTTCCATACATTTTGACACACACACAACTGTTTTTTTTTTGTATAACCGACAAAAAATTTCTGTGCCGTAGCATTCTACGGTACAGAAATTTTTCGTCGGTTATACAAAAAACGTCAAAATCCAGGCAAAGTTGGAACATTTTCCAATTTTGTCTGGATTTTGACGTTTTTGGTTCGAACTCTGAACCTATTTAACTTATAACTCCAAGTGAGTTTAAGGTTGAAAATAGACCTTATACCTTGCCTAGTAGAACTAAAATCAAATCTTTTTAATTCATGCTGTTTTTCTGACTTACAATTATTTAAAGGCGTAGGCAAAGTCTTTGCAAGCATTCTTCTCTCCATTTTATATTCACGACGGAAAAAAAACTCTCCGTAAAAGTGGAAGTTGCAGGTATGGTCAAAAGAAAACCAGTCTGTGCTTTGAAAAGTATTTGCCAATTTTCAGCCTGGTGTTTTCAGATTCAACCTCCTGTTCATTGCTTACCTTTAAAATATTTAAATTTACCTTAATTATTTTTGAACATAAATGATTGAAACTTATGTTTAAACTAAATAAAAAAATTGTATACACTAAATTCAAAGTGTGTTTGTAGTTTTGCGGCGTTCATCGATCTATTGACAATGACAGACAGAAAGTTGTCTTCAAGTTGTCGTTTCGTTACCGTGACGTGGTGCGTTTCGTTCTGACATTCCGTAGGCTACGCTACTGGTGCGTTCCAATATGGTTCCAATCCAGTCACAGATTACATTAAAGCGCGTTTGATATTCTAGTAGTTCTACTAAGAGGATTGTCAGGGCGCGATCATATCCGTCCGTGTGAACGTCGACTTATCGTCGGTTACCAAAAAAAATCTGCTTTTTCATGGAAAAGTGCAATGCCAACGCGGATTTTTTTTTTTGAGGGTGGGATATCAATAAATAACTTCTCCCGCTCCGGGTGGAGCAGGAGGGCATGTCAGACTTTTACTAACTAAAACCCACCCGTGTTCCCTCAGTTGCCTGCGTGCCAGGGGCCACGGTATCTCTTTCGAACAACCCGCACCCCCGGCAGTATGGTACCTACTTAACAGGTTGCGCATCGACCGATGTCATGTCCCTACTGCCAGCCCGTCTCTAAATACAGGAAAAGTTTTTATCCAGTGCGCAAACTGTACCTAACCATGAATTCAGCATAATTATCATGCTAAACACCCCAGCGCAGAAACAGCTGTTCCATACATTTTGACTGCTTAGGTAAATATTGCACTTTTCTATGAAACAGCAGATTTTTTTTTTTGGAAAACCGACGAAATATTTCTTCGTTGGGGGTCTAGAATGGTTAAAGTTTGCGCACTGAATAAAAACTTTTCCTGTAAACGCCTCAGATCAAGTAAATTACTTGATCTCCGGTATACGCATGCACAGTATCGATTTTACAGATCGCGAAAATAAGTTTGTGTTTCATAGTATAATTCTCGAAAATACTAAGAAAAACAGTTATCACTGCATTTGTCACCGATAAGATTCCAGAACTCAAAAACTACCTATTGACTTTTTGCTTATCATTGCTTAGCCGTGCACCTGTGCGCAGAATGCAGCACACCTTTTCCAATTTAGATCAACGAGGAAAATAGCTGTCTGGGCAGCTGGACATGGTGAAATTATAAGGGTTCCGTTTTTGCCATTTGGCAACAAAAAATGAGGAAGAAGTAAAATGGCCATGATTTCCTACTTATTTCAAGTGCCGTTGTTATTGTTACTTACCTTGTTAAATAAGTAGGTAAATAATAAGTATGTATTTACCTACATATACATATATAGGTAGGTACCCTATTATCTAAATATAATACTTATTTTAAGTACCTAACTACTCTCACGTGAAAACCGGAATAAGTTAAACAATTAAGTAGGTACCTAAGTACCCTACTAAGTACTTAATTGTTGCGTACAAGTAAACTGTTATTTCATTGAAACCATTGTATAATACTCGGTAAATTTTTGTCACCAGGTACAAAATATACGACTCAACAAAGCGGACATAGCTCTTACTAAAACAACAATATAATAATTTATACCTACGAAAGATCGGATTTGCTTTGAACGAGGTTCCACGGGCGGGCGGCGCGGCGGCGGCGGAAGGCCCCGGCGGTGGCGGCAGCGGGGTGAGGGAGGCGCGGCACGGCCCGTGGCGCGCGGGTCAGTTGCGGTCGCGTTGAGGAAGGTTGAATCGGGCGCACGAGCCGTGTGGCCTCAGTACCGCGGTTTCAAACGTTCGGTGACCGTGCAGCGCGTGTCGGTACTCCGCCCCGCGCGCCCGCCTCACTTACCTAATGCTTGCGCCCGCCCGCCTCACTGTTCACTTTATGAACTACGAACCTTTCCTTTCCTCTGACACAGTACGGTACGAGTTACGACATTGTATATCTACTAAAAATACATTAGGTTCCTTCCTACTATGTCTTTTATTTATATATAAGTACTAATTACTAAGTAAGTATGTAGGTAGTTGGAAATGTACACAACTAAATAGGTAAGTACTTAGATACTTAGCTGAAATGGGTCACCTTGCTAATATATTCTACACGATAATAAAGATATTCGTTCCGTTTACACGTGTTAGAATAATTAAAATACCTACCCACCTATTCATTAGTAAAGAAGATATCCGTCTATCTTGAGACAATGATCTTGATATTTAGGTAGAGGTATTTACCTCTATCTTCCAAGTTTGAATCATTTTCAATCAACGAAATTCGATGTACTATGTAGGTACGGCAGGCCGCACGTCAGTGGACACAACCAATATAAACTGACCTCTTATTCTGAGGAAACTCCGTATTATGCTAGGCCAACTGCAGTTCAAAGTGACGTAGTGGACTACTATAGATGGTGCCGGTGACGGTACCGGACTGTGACGGTGGTGGTCGTGGTGGACTGCGGTGTAGTACTTTTATAAACTCTATGGCCATATTGTAGGTTGAGAAATTCCTCTTTTCCGAAACAAAGTAAAAATAACAGGTGCTCGCTCAGTGCACGCTGTTGGAGTTTAAATGAAAGCACAGAGAAGCCTTGCACAATAAATAGGTAGGTTTGGTACTAGGTAGGTACCTAGGTAAGTACATCATGATTTTTAGGGTTCCGTACCCGAAGGGTATAACCAGCGGGACCCTGCTACTAAGCCTCCACTGTCCGTCCGTCTGTCTGTCACCAGGCTGTATCTCATGATCCGGAATAGTAGAAATTTTCACAGAAGGTATATTTCTGTTTCTATTGCCTCTATAACAAAAAAATTATAAAAATGAAATAAAGTTAAAAATTAAAGGGGGTCTCCGTACAAGAAACGTGTTTTTTTCGGCGTTTCCTGCCTTGTGGTACGGAACCCTTCGCGTGCGAATCCGACTTGCACTTGGCCGGTTTTGTTTTATCAAGTTTTATTTTTATACAGGGTGGTAAGGACAACGACCCCGGGACGCGCAACCTGTAACCGAGGATTCAGAACGTAAGTAGGTACAGACGTCAGCACATCAAGCTATACCAAACTGTAAAATTTTCCCATTTGAACATGAGCGTTATTTCTTTGTAATAAAGTTGAAAAACGATCGAAAAAATTTGACAGATTGTGGTAGCTTCATGAGCTGGCGTCTGTACTACTTATTGTTATGCATTTTTATTCGTACTAGTGCTCGCCCAGTGGTCGAACTTCGACCGTAATTAACATAAACTATTTAACTAAGAAGTAAAGTAAAGAAGAAAGAAAGTAAAGAGGCATTTCATACAAGTATCACCTCTGAAGTTATAGCTCATGATTTATGGTGGAGAAAGTTTTTGAAGCTACCCCAGTAGCCTGGTAAAACAAGGTGCTGGCTTCTGTACATGAATTCCGAACCCCTCTAAATTTTCCGATCATACAGAATATTCCTTTTGGTAAAAATCGCTTTGTTTCTATACAGGGCGGCAGGGACATCGACGCACAAACTGTAATCATGAACTCGGCACATGATTCTAGATTAACCTTGACTTTTTTTGTCGATTATACTTATAAAAAAAATGACAGCGTCATACATTTTGACCGCGAAGGTATTGCACTTTTCTCCGAAACAATAGATTTTTTTAAATAACCGACGAAAAATGTCTACGCTAGGGAGTTTAGCTAGAATCATGTGCTGGTTACAGTTTGCGCATAGATGTCCCTGCCACAAGAACAACGGTCACACAGACAGACACGGATAATGTGTCTTGTTCTAGTAAACTACTTTTTTATGCAGTTTTCACCTGTGTACTTTTATATTATTACTAATAGTTAAAACTAATAATTTATTAGTTTTAACATAAGTAAGTACATAGAAATCTCGATTTTTTGGGGTTCCGTACCCAAAGGGTAAAACGGGACCCTATTACTAAGACTCCGCTGTCCGTCCGTCTGTCTGTCTATCCGTCTGTCACCAGGCTTCATCTCATGAACCGTGATAGTTAGACAATTAAAATTTTCACAGATGTAAGTATTTCTGTTGCCGCTATTACAACAAAGACTATAAAACAGAATAAAATAAATATTTAAGGGGGCTCCCATACAACAAACGTGATTTTTTTGCTCGTTTTTATAGATAATGGTACGGACACCTCGTGCGCGAGTCCAACTCGCACTTGAACGGTTTTTATCAAGTCGTATTTATTTACCCTGTGAAACGGGCGGGTCCATAGATAGGCGGGTCGCTAGTCGCTAGTAAGTAGTAATATTATAAACAAATTCAAATTAGTCTATTTATATTCATGCTTTTTTTTATTGGTCTTATGATTTATTTACTTACAAGTTATTTATTCACTTACAAGGTGACACCTTGAAGAAGGTTTTACTGAAATAGGTTAGTGTCTCAAACCTCAGATACCCCGACTTTTTATCATACCTAATTATCCTACTAGACTAATCTCTCATCTCTGCAGTCTCATTTCCTACGCAATTAATTTGCGATTTCTTACTTTTCTAGTACACGTCAGCACATCAAGCTACCCCAATCTGTCAAATTTCTTTGATAGATTTTCAACTTTATCACAATACAATAAGGTTCATGTTCAACTGGGAAAATTTTACAGTTTGGGATAACTTCACCTGCTGGCGTCTGTACCTACTCAAACCTCATTTGGTCCAATAGAGTTTTTTAATCTTTAAAAGGAACAGCACCCTAATTGCGTAACTCACGATTAATCATAATCTGTTTCATTTTGTAAGTTCAACAATATTCATTGCGTTATTTAAGTTGTTAAGTAGACACATTTTTCGAACATATGAAGCAATGGATGAGAAATCTGTTTCAAAATGATTCAGATTATGATTAATCATGCGTTACGCAATTAGGGTGCAGGATAGGTTGGCATTAAAAAATTGTTTTGTGAAAATTGCCTAAGTATTTTCTTGTGTGAATGCAGATTAATATGTTTTGAAGAGACCGTTTTCTTGTAGGGACAACAATTAAGGCTATATTGCTCCATCCCAAAAATGCACCCATGATTGACTGACAGCATAAGTGTCGTGATTGACAGCTTAACTTCATAAAAACAAACCTTTTAAATTATTATTGTTAAGCTATACCAACCGTAATGACAATAATTTAAAAAGTAGTAGTAGTAGTAGATATGTATGCATGTATGTGTATTATTAGTTCATAACCTATTTATATAATATTATTTATAATTCATTAAGATAATTATATTTTATAGGTTTTTTTCATCATTGTTCCTCTCATCCAGGGCACCTGCCATCTAATCTCTGCAGCACTAGCACTACCCTTGGTTGACTGGTAGAGAATGCTTAAGGCATTAAGTCCGCCTTTGTACCTTTTGTGTGCGAGAAGTTTAAATAAATAAATAACTAGGTATGTTTTAATTTAGGGTAAACTATAGAAGAATACGAACAAATTGCAATATGGCTCATCCCCCATAGATGGAGTGATTATTATTTATGGCCTACATACTAACCCTTTCCTCTGTTCTGAGAACTGACCGGCCCTAATCCACTATGACCATTTGACGATTCCTTACTTCGAAACCACGTCAATTCCTTAGATCACACACGACATCTGATAATAAATATCGATAAATTGTCTTGAAACATACAGAATATGACATTTCGATTCCTTACCGTTACATTTATTTCTACAAAACACGATATAGCAAAATATAGGTAGGTTACATACTACTTATAAAGTTTTTTTTAAATACTTAAACAAAAGGAAACATACAAATCTAAAAGAAATTCTCATGAGGAACATTAAATAGGTACTTATACAACATAGTCAAGGCAGAAGTGTCATCATTTCGGATCAATACAAATTATGCTGAGCTGAAATAAAAATAAACTCCGTATCCTAATTCCTACCCGTGTCGGTCCCACAGACCAATTGTCACCAAAATACGGCTCTACGTGCTACTCACACGAACGCACTCTGCGCCCTAGAATAAACGTATAGCAACGAATCAGGCAGCTTAAGGTACAGGAAATACAATAATATATAACCACAGCATCGAAAAAAAAGAAAAAATCACAAAGAGTATTTTGTTGGTCTTACAGACCAATGCCCGCATAGGAAGGTTAAAGAGTAAGTAGGTACCTAACTAATATAAAAATAAATGTACATAAAGGTAATTTATAAACTTCTGTTCACCATAGCGTCATTTTATTTTTATTTTTTTATTGTAATTCACAAAACTGATGTACAATCACAAATGCAATAAAATCAGCTAAAAAAGAATATTTTTGATTGACATCTACTAGATGTCATAGGGTAGGTAGGTACCTACTTCTTTCGTTGTAAGCACGTCCAATAATTAATTCAAAAAGTGTCAAACGCTTTGTTTTGATTAAGTAAAAATCACAGCCAAAAAGCGCTCCAAGCTTTTTGAATTTATTATTGGATGTACATAATATTAAAGATGTGACCAACTGCATAGGTACTGCTTAGCTTATATCTCAACTAATACAAGTCAATGTACCTAATTGCTTACTTGGCTTCATCATCAGACCCTCCTCAGTCCAATCTATTGGACTCGGTAAAACGAATCATAGGAGCCCAAACTCGAGGGTTTACTAATAGCTACTGAAGAGTTCCAGTATCCACCTCCTGCACCCCAATTGCGTAACACAATATTGTTTGCTTATCAACGTAAACAACGCCATGAATGTTGTGGAACTGTCAAAATGAAAGCGATTCCTACTGATAGTGTATTGTCTTCTGGCTCCATCAGCAAATCCACTCCAAGGTACATTACA
Organism: Antitype chi; assembly: GCA_947359405.1. NCBI lineage: Eukaryota > Metazoa > Arthropoda > Insecta > Lepidoptera > Noctuidae > Antitype > Antitype chi. The sequence continues at coordinate 7,559,517 of OX375813.1, read as the reverse complement.
GTATTGTTACCCTTACCGAACTACATAATTAATACATAATGATGCAAAGTTACAAAGTGTCATTTCGATACGACAATAAAATTAGAAGTTAGTAGGTTGAAATTTACTTCCAAAATTTTATTATCTAAGTACCTAGATCGATTTATCGCCCCCGAAATCCCATGCATACTAAATTTCATGAAAATCGTAGGAGCCGTTTCCGAGATTCAGATTATATAAGTATAAGTACCTATATTAGGTACCTACCTACAAGAGATGCTCGTTTAAAAGTATTAGATTTTTTTTTTGTTATTATCAATTTTGTACTACGCATATGAACCTACTGAACCTACTACATAACATAACGCATCAAATCAGCACACACACATCACGCAAACTAGGTACAATTCCATGATTGAAAATGGCACCTCAAGATGCATAGTGTGCTAATTCTCGGCTATAGATACGTCGACGATCTAGTAGGTAATTTTATAAAGTGTGGAGTTACCTGCTTTGCTAAATGGGTTGCCTACTTATTAAAAATTCTACTTACGATACCTACTAAAACTAACTTGAAGTACCTAAGCTAAAATTATGACTGGGTACCAAGGAATAGGACGTACATACGCACATTTAAAAATGATTTCACGGGTCACCAGACCCACCTAACATAGTTCGCGTTATGTTGTTGTCCTAGCTAGACGGACAGATATCGTATCGGCGAGAGGGAGAGTGCGGAAGGCGGAGAGGACAGGGGGGTAAGGGAGTTACGCACGCGCAGTGTTGTCGAGAGTTCACACGCGCGCTTCGAAACCGCGGTGGGCCTCCACGTGTACGCTAGCGTTGCCCTCCTTCACCCGCTCACCGCGTCCCGCGCGCGCTTCGGTCGGACATTCCAACCAACCTTCAACAAACGCGCACAGTCTATCGCGTGGTAGGTATATATATACGTTATAATAGCGTTATGCTTGTGTAACAATTACAAATACCATAAAATAAGTACTTAAGTATGAAAACAATTGATAATCCAAAATACTGGCGTAGAGTTAAAAATTAACTTAAAAATATTTAGACACAATTAGGTAGGTTCACTGATACCTACAGATGTACCTAAGTAATTCCTACTGAATATTACATTTCGTTTTCAATATACATTTTGTTTTTATTCATTGTATAAAAGGATACAGAAGTGCCTGCCTACCTAATTCTGCAAAGGTTCTTAACCTTTAAAAAAACTGCGCTCGCGAAGTGTACCTCAGTTTAGGCTGGGTGGGCACTTAGTCCCAAGTAGCAACCTAGTAGCGGGGATCTTATTTTCAAATTTTACAAATATTAGGTTTGCAGAAATTAAACCCCGCACCCCAGTGTTACTAAATCAATCCGTGCTGAGTAACTAGGGAGAAGATTTCTAAACAAAAGACCTTTCATACTAAACTTGTTTCTTGCCGTAAGTATAGGCTAATTAGACAGGCTAAGTAATTAGGTACCTAACTGTCGATATTTGTTTTTTATTTTCATGAAGATATTGATTAATTCATGTATGATGGTATATTGTAAACTACAGAAACGGTCAGTGACATAACCTGCCTGCACCAAGAAAAGGCATAACATAGAAAGAATAGAAAAACCTAAGTTGGTACTAAGTGATGTCATAGTAAAGCGTAGGGTGGCGTTTGTTTATTGTCCCCGCTCGCGCTCATGTCTTATAACGCGACCTATTCCGATCCGGCCAGCTCCGCAGCGCGGCATTCGGCTGCTGTCGGTCGAGTGAGTGTGTCGTTATAGTTACTGAGTTACTCGCTGTTAGACCTTTGTACACAACCTACGCCAACATTAACAACATTGACCTCGCTAGAAAAATCATCATCGTTCATAACATGATAGGTAAGGATTTTTATTTATAACATTATTAATTACTATACTTACATATATTTTACATTCTGTTTACGTGTACCTATGCATTTTTTTTTATAATAGTTATTACTATTGATAGATACCTAGGTCGTATATCAGTTATTTAAATCTACAATATTTAACGTTAATATTAATTCACTGAATAAATTTAAATCGTTTGTTGGTTTACAACAAATATTTTTAGGGACTTATTCTACGTAACCTATTTATACCGAATTGTTGCATGAAATATCAGGGGTAGGAACAATTGCTTACTAAATTATTATTACATGTGAATCTTTCCTTATTTTACAAAATGTTAACCCATTACGCTCGCACAGTGTAGGTACCTACTCAGTATTGTCTTACCACTTGTGCCCCAAAACATTTCCGGACTTTTCTTAAACTAATCGGTAATCAAGGTCTTTTATTTTATTTAATTATTTTATAAACAATATAAAACGAATACCTAAGCGTTAACGTTTGTCTTTATCGTCATCCTCGTTGATGATACATTTTTATTTTATTTTATATTTATTTCTGGGTACGGTACCCGTTTAATACCTATTACTTTCGAATCTTTGTAAGTAGGTAACATAAAATGTAATCCTCTAAAAAAGACCAAGAAGTAACTACCTATGGACCATGTACCTATTTAATATTACGCTTGTAAATAGGGCGGGGTGGAGCGAGCGAGAGAGGGATATCTTCTTGAGAGAGTGCGAACCGCGGGGTCGGCGGCCCAAACACGTGGAGGCCTGCACCGCGGTTTCGACGCGATAGTGCCGAGGTGCAGGCCTCCACGTGCTGTCAGAGGACATTCACTCGGCTTATGCTCCGCTCGCCTCTTACCGCTCGTACCCCTGCGTGGCCATATTATGTTGGTGCATCCTGATATTCCTGGTCGCTGCATGCCATACACAACAGACACTGTACTGTGAACGGTCGTCGCGTTTGAATTAGGGCGCTAAACGAATTGCGGTCGACATACTTCCTACAATAATGGAATCTGTAACGCCTATTATAATAAAACAATATCGTTCGACAGGTGAGGAGGAACGGGTCCATCAATGTGGCGAATGTGGACTGACGCTGTCCACTCGCAGTGCGCTAACAGCTCACGCGCGCTCTCACCGTGCCACTGCCGATGCTCATCGTTGCGACGTTTGCCACAAGACTTTCGCTGTTCCCGCAAGACTTGTGCGTCATTATCGGACCCATACTGGTGAACGGCCTTTTGAATGTGAATATTGCCACAAGATGTTTAGTGTGAAGGAGAACCTGCAAGTGCATCGTCGGATACATACTAAAGAACGACCGTACCGCTGCGGAGTGTGCGACGCGGCTTTCGAGCACTCGGGAAAATTGCACCGCCATGCTCGCATACATACCGGAGAGCGGCCGCATGCCTGCCCCCATTGCCACAAGACTTTCATCCAATCAGGACAGCTGGTCATCCATCTCCGGACCCACACTGGTGAAAAACCATACCGATGTCCGGCGCCCGGCTGCGGGAAAGGGTTCACCTGCTCGAAACAACTCAAGGTACACTCGCGTACACACACCGGTGAACGCCCGTACACTTGTGACATATGTCTCCGCGATTTTGGTTACAATCATGTGTTAAAATTACACCGTTTCCAACATTACGGCGAGAGGTGTTATCGGTGTACTGTTTGCGATGGCACCTTCAACACCAAAAAACAAATGGAAGCCCATATTTATAAAGAACATGGCGCAGACACACCGCGCACTCAACAAATGTCATCTACGGGTTCACTAGTGGTTAATGGTAATGTTATGTGTGATATGGTAGAAGCTGCTTTGCAGCAACTACCTCCGACTCCTCCTAGTTCTCCACCGTCTCCACAGTGTCCTGCGGCCCCGGCTGCGCCCACCGACGTGACGGCCCCTCCGTCGCCGTCTGTCTCCCCGTTACCTTCTCCCTCGCCGTCTGTCTCCCCATTACCTTCTCCCTCGCCGGCACTCACAACCTCAGTCCAATATACCTTTGCGCCATCCTCATTACCGCCACGGAAACGGAAACTTATTCCCCAACCTGATACTGAGGTGCCGGCTGTCCGGCACACTTCGGTAATACAATTTGCTCCAGCTGCCGCATCTGATTCATAATAGCAATGTAGTATACTATGTATTTATGTACTATAATTAGGTACCTAGTTTAATGCTTACAAAATGTATCGTATATTTGTATTACATCCTGAATGTAGTATTTTCTTTGTGTAACTTTCCAAGGCTTCTTTCAATTTTATTCATTGGCTGTTTGTTGTCTCTGAATGGGATTGTAGCGGTAGTTTAAGGTAAATTGTGTTGTGTAAGTAGTAATTGAGTATGTATGTAGTCTGTAGAGTATGCACCTACGGTGGAGACAGTTGTCTATTGTAACACGAATATCTGTAACCAATGGAATGAGAAAATGTTAATATTTAAGAGTTGAGGAAAAGACTAAAAGCTACTTAATAGGTAGGTAAGTGCATTTGTGCTGTTATTGTTAAATAAGTTTTTATATTTAATCTTGTAGGTATTTTTAAGAAAATGTAATGTAATAGGTTACAATAAAGTAAAATAATGAATTTAATTAATATATCCAATGCTTATTTATTTTTCCCCTTAATAGTAGTTCCGTATAAAGAAGGCATTTTGTCATGTCCGTCTGTGCAGACGCTAGCACATCAAGCTAGCCCAATCTGTATAATTTTCCCAATTGCATATTATTATGATTTTGTCGTAAAGTTGAGACTCTATCAAAGAAATTTGACAGATTAGGGTTGCTTGATGTGCGGGCCTCTATACATCTGTCCGGATGTCACACAGCTTTTTTTTTTGGATGGGGGAAATCATCAAATAACTTCTCCAAACAGCTGACGCTCATTTTACTCAGGAGACTAGGTATTTGCACCAAGTATAGCGATGTAAATCAGAGAATGTGTTATGTGCACTGCGACTGCGAAACGATGGTGTAGTGAAATCACGAAAAACACATGCGAATGAGGGATGTACTTATCTATTTTTTTAATGTACCTACTTAAATGCGTGTGGTATTGTTGGATCTATGGAATCTGACAATACCCGGCTGATTTACTGTTTAAAAAAAAGATGTTAGATAGGCGGCAGTCCCAGCACCGGCGAATAAAGAGGCTCCCGCAGACAGGCGCGATGCGACTCTAATAATTTTTTTTATGAAAACTTCATGGAAATTGGTCTACTAGAGTCGCGTCGCACGCTGTCGCGTCTCGTGTGGCGACGTTCTGCGGAAGCCGAAAACATCCCTTTGGTCGCATTCAAGTTGAAAATAGACTGCCGACGCCGCGCCGGTCTACCTGCACTTATTGGAGTTGGTTCATGAAGGTGATCAGCGCTGGTCGGCAGTTTAACAGCGCTATCCACTCACAACTGCTCGATTCGGTTTGAGTTACGATTGTCAAGGTTCATTTAGGGGGAACGTTACACAGTGATAACTTTTAAGGTAGAAAATAGTTTAAGTGGTACATAAATTATTATCATTAGATACTAGTGGAAGCTTATAATTATAAAGAGCAAGGCGCAGACACACCACGCACTCAGTAAATGTCATTTACGGGTTCACTACTTTATTGGTTAATGGTGAGGCAGGAGGAAAGGTCACCTTGCTGACAGAAACTACAAAAGAAATACCCCAAATCTTTAGTTTAATGTTACAGACACCCTTCTAAAGTAGGAAGGTAACGTAGCGGATCACCTTTTAGGAAGCTGCGGTTGGCTGTCACTAGGAAAGTGTGCTTTATATAATCATTTTTATTTTAAAAAAAAAATAAATTCCATTGGCCTTGATCTCAACCTTTCGAAATGTTATACTTAGCGGACAGTACTGACAGACATCTGACACTTCCCAAAGGACTTCATTCATTTCGTAGGTACCAGCAAAAAAAAGCTGATTTCTTATATGAAATAACAAATCTTCAAAAATTGTCAATATTACAACGAAAATCTACACAACAAAGTACCAGATATCATATTATTATTTTTACAATTATTTTGGATAATAAAATAAAGTATTTTTTTTTAGTTTAGCATTTTCACACGTGCAGCGGAAGGGTTATTGACTTTCGCTGTAAGTTTGAGGGTGTTGTAGTAATATTGTACATGGAAATCTTTCTCCTACACATTATGTTAAACCCCTTAATAAACTTGTTTTTTTTTCTGGCTGGCTTTAATCTTTGGTTATTGAATGTTCGAAACGACGACGATGGCGAGAGAACGGACGGCATGTCTTTATTTCCGTGGAAGGTGGGGGGCTTTTAATGCGGGAAGCAATGTGCGTCGACACTCTTGCCATCTCATCTTCCTGGCTCGGCGTGCAGTGCTGGCGCTGCTACTGCAACTGCGGAAAACCTCAAGCGGCGAAAGTACGCCGCTTGAGGTTGAAACCCTCGGGCCGTGAGGTCCGAGTCCGAGTGCATAAAATATGGTTTGTTCCATAAAATCCCCAAATACGTGGTTGACACTTCCCGTGACCCAAGGGCTGGCTTTTGCCCGTGACTGCACAATTTCAGACCCACCGCTTTGCATCACATTTTCAGCCCGCGCCTTTTCTTCGCTTTCTGACTTTTTTGTTCCAGCGCCCTAATTGCGTAACGCACGACCAATCATAATCTGAATCACTTTGAAACAGATTGCAAAAAAGAAACATGTGAATCATTTTGAGACAGATTGCTAATCGATCTGCCAGGGGTGCGGGTTGTTCGAAACAGATACCGTGGGCCCTGGCACACAGGCAACTGAAGGAACACGGGTGGGTTTTAGTCAGTAAAAGTCTGTCACGCCCTCCCGCTCCACCCAGAGCGGGAGAACTTATTTGATGACTTCCCACCCAAAAAAAAAAATTGTTAATCCATGCTCGAAAAATGTTCGAAAAATGTGTCTGCTCAACAATTTATATAACGCAACGAATATTGTTGAACTGTCAAAATTAAACAGATTATGATTGATCGTGTGTTACGCAATTAGGGTGCTGATCGAACAAACTCTTCAGCTTTTTAATATTATACTAGCGACCCGCCCCGGCTTCGCACGTGTGCAATTTACATGTGAAGACGGTATTCTGTTCACAACACGTACTGCAGCACAAGTTCTGAGCACTTCTAACCTATGTGTGTACTTTATTTATGTATTTTTGATGTAATGTAGGTACGTTTTGTTTGCGCAGAATAATAGGGTATTACACCCATTTTTGAATAGCGGACCAGCGCTCTTGCTGCAAGCAAGGCCATGATGTCCTAAGCAATCAACTGCTCAGGCGCAGACTTATAGCGAGCCGGAAGGTAGAGTCACCCAGCATAGTACATATGTTAGGTGACGGTGGCGCCTGAAGTTTTTAATCTAGTTCTGTTCTGACGAACTGGAATAAAAAAATACCTACCATTCTTGAACCTAATTTAAGACCTAGTACCGATACTGCGCCCCAATGCTCGCCAAGTCTGGCACAGATTTGGTCTTTCACTACGTACACTGTGCACCATAATTATGTTATGATGACGGGAAGAATATACACCTTGCGATTGAGTAGGTATCTTATGCACCATGTTAATTATGTTCTGGGCTGTTTTTATTTTTCAATGAATCACTCGATGTTATTTTATAGTAGGTAGGTACCTAACTATGTATGCTACGTTACGAAACACCTAATGATAAAATTTATTTAAGTAGGTACCATTTAACGGCACGGTTGGCGCAGTGGTTAAGCGATTGACTGCTGCGCTGTATGTCGCGGGTTCGATTCCCGCACGGAACAAATATTTGTATGACCTACAAGTAGTTGTTCCGGGTCTCGCTGTTTGTGTATGTGAGTTAAAATGTTTGTAAACGCACCCACAATAAAGGAAAAATTACTAGTGTGGGCCAACGTCTAAAAAAAATTAAAAAACACGCTTTAAAAACCAAACTAAAAAAGTAGAAAATAATTTAATTCAATTAAAAAGCTTGGAGTGCTTTTAGAGGTATTTTTATAATCAATTAATGTTAAGCACCCCACGCTTGTTAATTTAATTAAATTATTTTCTATTTTTTAGTTCTGGTAACTACAAATCGTGATTTTTTCTGTTTTTTTTTCCTTTTTTTCTATTTTTCTATTTATTTTTTAAATTATTGAATTGTCATCGGTCCTCGATAAGTTTACAAAGTTTAAATGAAATCTGACCGTTTAAAGTGGGTCAAATCGCGCTCTAAGGAGTCGTTTACAAACATACAAACAAACATACAAGTGAAGCTAATATAGCGTGTAAAAAAATCTATCATAAAGTTAATATTTTGTAGTGTTCCCCCGAAACGAACACAAAATATGAATGGAATTCGATAGCAAATCGAACAATTGTAAATAACTATTTACAATAAAATTGTTCGATTTGCTATCGAATGCAGGTGCAGTATCGCCGTACCGTCCAGCAAAATTAAATCTATGATAAAAACCTGTACGATTGCAAATGGCTCTTTATTGACCAGTGCCTTATTAGTGGATAAGCCAGTGGAGCCGAGCCATCGTCGTGCCATGCCGTTGCCGTCTTCTGAAAAAAAAAACCCAATGATTGTACAAACATCATTATTTTTTGTTTTCTCCAATCGTCTGGCCGGCTCAATCCATAGTCTAATGAAAAGTCTATAGCACACATACTTTCGACGAAGTATCGGGTTACCATGACCTTTCTCTCCCAGTTTTCGGTCTTTAACATCTTTGCCAAATGAGTTCCCGTATTTTTGTTATCGACCGCTGCGCAACGAGACGCACAGAGCATCATATTTTATACCTACATTTACCCCCTTATTTATAAGCGTTGCTTAAAGTTAAGTAATGATTAGCGACTGTTTAACTTATACACTTTTGACGTCATCTCGACATCTCATCTCTAAATCCCTAGGTGTTTTATAAATGATCATATTTATTAATGACGGTAGTGACCAAGGAACATATAAACCACAAGCGGGCAAGCGGGTAGTGACCGGGCTAGTTTTTAAGCGTAAAAGAAAGATAGTGTAATCTATGGGGATAGTGACAGCTAGCCGCTGCTCACACCTCACACCGCTGCTAGACGTGCAATTCTTGGAAACACGATAGCAGCGACATCTAAAGTGAGCAAGAGGCAGGCAGTTTATGTTCACCAACAAGAACAATGTCAATCATCAGGTGGCAAAATATCCTTGGAGCACTCTACCGCTTTTTCTATGTCTGTTTCTACTTTGTCTGTGGTCTATTTAGTATTTGGTTTCGAATTTGTTGGATTTTGGATTGGATTGGAATTTGTTGATACCGGACGGACCGGCTAGAGATAGCTTCAACGTTAAAAAATAATTGCTGAACACTTAAAATTAGTAGATAATTTTAACAACTGTTTTTAAGCATAGACAGACTAATTCACATTTCCGAACTCAGTAATTAAATAAATGAACTCGACTAAATAACAATTTGTCTCCTCGACTAAATAATGAACTGCCTGACTGAAGAATGAACACAAAATTAACAATTGATAAGTTGAAAACAATTCAATTATGACGGAATATCATTATATCCCTTCCTTTCCTTTGATTTTTAATAGTCTTCTGTGGCTTGCAATAGCGTATGTGTGTCTATGTTTAGTTCATTAGGATAAAGCGAGATTTTTGTTTTTATCAGAAGACTTTATTCTCGTACAGTGGCACCACGGTGACAATTAAATGTCAAAAACTTGTCAAAAATGTTTGGAAACTCGAGGTTTTTTCGACAAATTGAGACAGCTCAAAATGTGGTTCATCAAATTACGAGAATTGGCTCTCTGTTTGTGCCCTTATACTGAGTTTTACAATTACAGCTAAACCTTACCTTACCTTTTTACAGCTAAACCTGCGTTCCATTAATTTAAATAGACCAAACACAATATAGATACCCTGAGAAAATCTGTACTAGAATACAACAGCTGTTAGTTTCTTAGGTTAGTTTAGCAGAATATTAATTTTAGACACACCTCTATTTGATTGATACTAGTTTATCTGTGGTAATGTTTACAAAATGGAGTGAGAACTCTCTTCATCTGTTGAAAAATCTGTGGGTCTATGGTGGTCTATGGTTTGTTTCGTCGGCGTCGGTCGGACGAAAGTTTTGTTTCTGATGGAAGAAGCTCTGTGGGAAGAAGTGTCTGGTGTATTTTGAAAGGGGTATCTTTCAGTTTTTAATCAAGGATTTGTTACAAAATCAAGCCTCCAAAATGGTATGTAATCATTGCTTTTTATTGTTTGTTTTCGTCTGACTAATTCTGAAATATTATTTTAGGACCACAAATTGTTGTTACCGTTTATTTTCCCAAGTTTGATACCGGCAAAGGCGGCAAAATATACTGAACAAGATGACACGAATTTTGTAAGAAATGCATGAATCTACTCAAGAGTAAATAAAAATAACAATGGCAATGTTTATTTTCAGACGATCGGGAAGAATAATAAAATGCAACAGCATATTAACTATAGGGTTAGAGTTATACTACAAGATTCACGAACATTTATTGGTACTTTCAAGGCATTTGATAAACACATGAATTTAATATTGGGAGACTGCGAAGAATTCAGAAAAATTAAATCCAAAAATAGCAAAACTGCAGATAGAGAGGAGAAAAGAACATTGGGATTTGTTTTGCTACGCGGTGAAAATATTGTATCATTAACAATTGAAGGTCCGCCTCCACCAGAAGAAGGTTTACCTCGTGTGCCAATTCCGGGTGCTATCGGAGGGCCCGGCGGTGGCCGGGCAGCTGGGCGTGGGTCTGGGCCTGCGGGCGCTCCACCTGGCTTACAAGGACCTGCCAGAGGAGTTGGTGGTCCGTCACAACAACATATGGCCCCTGGCTCTAGAGGGCAGTTGTCTGCCCCACCACAAATGCGTGGAGGACCCATGATGGGTGGACCACCTCCAGGCATGATGGGAGCTCCTCCGGGAATGGGTCGTGGTGGGCCTGGTGGCCGAGGGCCTCCTGGAATGCGACGTTATTAAAATCTAGGCAGTGATGTATGACACCACATCAAGTAAAATGATCAGTGTGTGTTGTTCACTTGTGATATTTTTTCCCTTTAAACGAAAGGATACCGTCGGTTGTAACATCTGTTGAAACTTCCAAGTCACCTCACCTCTTAAAAATCAATGCAGGGTGGGAATTAATGTCAATACCTAAGGTCATGCACATTTGGCTGTTGGAGCAAATTATTTTGACCCAAAGACAACCCTCGCATATCTTTAAAACCAGAAACCTTGTCGGCAATAGGATAAGTCATGTTTCTTGAAAGCAAGTCTTAAAGCAGTCCTCAGATTGGTAGATATTGAAACAAGTGTAATTAATTTAATGTATGTAATCTTTGATGTCAAATGACAACCATACTTAAAGATGGTCTTAGCTTTTTTCATTCACACTATTATAGTTTTTAAGTAATTCAATTTGTTTTTTATTTGAACTTAAGACTACTGATGCCTGCATGCTTTGATCAGGTTTTTTTTTGCATTCTGCTTAGGATCAGGTTACTTTTCTTTAAAATTCAAACAGAAACAGGAGTAACTTTGTCAACTTGTGCAGAAAAAGTTAAAAGAACCTATGCTATAAGAGGGAGCAAAGTGAGATTGTTAACTAGATCCTGCCTTGGATCATCATAATCAGCTATAACGATCCCACTCCTGGGACACAGGCCTCCTCTCTTTGAGAAGGAATGGGCTACAATCTGCCACACGGTCCCAGTGTGCGGGTTTGCAGATGTCACGTCACTCTTCGATTTTTTCGTTCTAGGACATGCCAGTTTCCTCACATTGTTTTACTTCACTGTTATGAGAGCATTGGTCATGAAATGATGTACACGAAGTAAATTGCCTGCCTGGGTTCAAACCCACTACCCGTAAGTTACCACTGGGCCACCACTGCTGTCTTGGATAGGTAAGATTTACTTTTGACCATTCATAGTAGATTTACAAGCAACGTCAAAGTACTCCCAGATAATTTTTGTATGAATTTTAGAGAGCTTATGCAGCTTTTAAGGCGACAGGCCCATGCTCAACAAATAGGTTAACCAGAGGATCAGATTTCCAAACACTATCTAAACAAGAGTTATAAGAAATCTCTTGTTTCTTTAATGTAGCCTTTCATAGTAATAAAAAAAACAAAGGCTTTTTTTATTATTGCCCGCTCTTTATTTTTTAATTCAATGATGTCCTTTGAATGGTCATTTCTGTAAATAAAGAATGGATGGTTTTTCTATACAAACTTTCAACCCCTCTATCACCAGACCCCGACTGCCCTAGGCACTTGACATTTTAGGCCATCGCGAATCCATGTTGCCAACAAATTCCACTAATCTAATCTAACTAAACTGCCACCACCAACCGACCACACCAACTTCCACTAGTTCAGAAATAAATGTATAATTTTGCATCGGATTTAATTAGGTACTTACATTCCTCACTGGTCTCTTTGTGAGAGAGTCTGAGGGAGTGGGTCGCCGTAATATCCACCATGCGGGCCCATTGTGGGTTGGTAGATGTCGCATCTCTTCGAATTTTTAGTTCTAGAGCATGCTGTTTTCTCCACGATGTTTTCGTTCACCGTTTCGAGGGCAGTGGTGATGAAATAAATTATTCTAAGTAGAGCATAATCAGCTTATAAGGTTCCCACTGCTGGACACAGACAGACAGACTCCTCTCTGTGAGAGGGAGCGGGTCGTAGTAAACCACCACGCGGCCAAGTGCGGGTTGGTGGATCTCACATGTCTTCGAATTTTTGGTTCTAAGACATCGTGCCTGACGATGTTTTCCTTCACCGTTTTGAGAGTAGTAGTGATGAAATAATGTATACAAAGTAAAGCGCCTGTCTGGGTTCGAACCTACGACCTACATTTTGTAAGTAGCGACCGTTACCACTGGGCCACCACTTAGCGCCTGCCTGGATTCGAACCCACGACCTACAACGCGTAAGTCGAGGCCGCTATCACTGGGTCACCACTGCTCTCCGTTATATACATAAACACTTAAGGCCCAATAGTATCCTCATCTCCCGTTTGTATGCAAAAGCACGACTGCCGCCCGCGCCCGCGCAGGGCACCTCTGAGGCTTTATCTCAAAATGGGGCTATTCCTTTGATTAATTTACAATTGTGCTTCGGTGATTCTGTGGTACCTCTATCTATTTTTCAGTGTATTTTTTTTTTCCAAATAACTAAGCCGTTTAGTAGGAGTATGGAATAGAAGCCAAAATATTGCGTGTTGGAAAATATATTTTTACAGCAAAAGTATTAACTATACAAAAAAAGTACTTCCGGCAAAATGATCTATATGAATCTATAGCAAAATCATATATTTTTCAAATCTTCAAGACAAGCCGTTAATGAGCAGTAGGGTTTATAACGTGACCGTGTTACGCTACCAAATGGGACGTAGGCCCATAAATAAACATCAGAAAGTATGCAGTTTACGCTACGTTCATAATGTCACCATATACATACTCGTACACCATTTTAGCCCATACACCATTTATTAACTTGTACCACAGGCGTTGCTTGCATTCTTGCTATGCCTATTTCAAGCACTAGCTTATGGGGACGAGTTTACATTTGTGTAAGAGACTGCCTCTTACACAAATGTAAACTCGTCCCTAAGCTAGTTTTAAGCACTACTGTACATTTGTGAAGAGAAAATAATTATGCTTTTTTTATTTTTTATTATATTTACAAACTCAAAGCCAGTGCCTGTAAATGGTTTAATTGAAATAAATTTTCAATTAAACCATTTACAGGCACTTTTGAATAGTCAAAAAGTCGATCAGTTGGAAAGTTAAAGCTAGTTGCCCATTCCAAAACGTAGATCTCTATGGGGAAGAACGGACAAGAAACTCCAAGGACACTCTTTTAAAACAAAAACTTGGGAATATTATTCTTGTTGCTTCTTTATATGAGAACAATGTAAAAAGAAAAAAACAATTCTAACTTTAAGATTTACCCGTCTCAACCGACGCCGACGGCGCCCGTTTACGAACTTGACGCGTGGATCAGCACCATCCAGCTCAAACATTTTGTAGGGAACTGAATGATACAACACACGCGCCACCATCAGTAAGACATTTAAGTGAGCATGACATACTCTCAAAAGTCAACGTACATCAAAACAACAATTATTATACGGAAGCATGGTACTCACATTTACAAAGTTTAAACAAAATGCTTCTAAATTATATAAAACTATAGTTTGCAATGTATTTTATAAATTAATAGAATTTGATTTCCAAAAAGAAAGAAAAATATTTAATATCTTACGTTAGGGCGTTACCCCAGTCAGAAAATGTCGAATATTGAATGTAGGTAGTGTAAACAGCACCCTAATTGCGTTACACACGATCAATCATAATCTGGTTCATTTTGACAGTTCAACAATATCCATTGCGTTATTTACGTTGCTGAGCAGACACATTTTGGAGGGGCTTGTGGCTAAGTAATAAACAGCCGCACGGGTCGATCGATCAGGTTAAGCTTCGCTTGACGCGGTTGGTCCGTGGATGGGTGACCATCTTTACATACCAAGACCCCTCCGTGCCTCGGAAAGCACGTTAAGCCGTTGATTTTTATTTGGTCTTTTTTCTTCTAATTTTGTACTCATGACCCGCTGCCGACGCTGCTTGATGTGTCAGTCAAGGTAGAAAAAAAAACAACAATTAATTTTGTAAATAATGATTAAATACATAGCACAATGTAATTATAGTTACGTACCTCACACTCAAATTACAACACTAATCTTCTAGTCGAGTGCAATTAAAAACCACCTTTGTCAATTCCATGTTATGAGTTAGTTACGCTATCTTGTAGAGGTATTTTGTACGCTTTCTGATAATATTTTGTATTTCTTCAAAAACAAGTTTAAGTCACGAGAAGTTACGTGGCGAAATTAACTCATAACATGAAATTGACAAAGGTGGTTTTTGAAATAAGGTCTTCAATTACCCTAATTGCATCGGAACACGCACGGTCAAGGGTCCCGTATTCGGGATTATTAAGTAAAGCTAAGTGTCGTTTAAAGATCTCGCCGCCGACATAATATGGCTTCAAAGAACTAAATGAAATAAAAAAAGAAAGATAAACTCGCAATTCTTTGAAACAGCGATGGATAAGCAGACAGACCAAATAGATGGTGAATGTTACAGAGGTCGTCGAAATACAAGTTACTCAGCAAGAACAAGGGAAAATAAAAAAATGGCGTCGGCGTCGATTTTTTTTTGCTCCTCACGTCTACGACCACAACAAAAAAAGTGTCATGGTCACTTCACTTTTTTTGTATTTTTTGGTCTAATTGCAATCGACTATTTTTACAAAGCTAGCTATAATTAGAACTACATATTTATTAAATAAAAAACATGTAGGTATATCGACAAAACTACTACCGCTGATGTAGGTACCAAAATCTACATTTTGTAAGTGAATCTGCAGTTTCGTGGATTTGTAGGTTTGGTAGGTATTATACATAGAGGCCATTCAAGTATTACGTAAGCAGATTTTTTGCAACGAATCCCTCCCCCTCGTCAGCAAAACTCTTCCCCCCCCCCCTCCCACGCTCACGTAAACATTGGTACTTGCATTTTTCAATGTATTCTGGTTTATTTATTGATTCATGAGCAGCAGTTCTGTCAATAAATAAGGAATAGGCTTGGAATAGAGGACTTTAACGCATATAATATTTATTAAGCAGATTTTATTGAGATGGTATTCAGTTATTATAATCTTTATATAATAACGAATAAAACAAACTTCTTTTAAAATTTTGGTATGTAAATTCAAATTAACAGTCTACAGTCCATGATGAGTCCAAGTCTTCGATGACATTGGATGTGTGCTGCTCAGCTCAATGTTGTGTGTCTGCTCACTTTCGCGTGATTTTGGAATATCGTCATCGTTTTCTTCGAGCCATTCATAGACTGACTGTGATTGTGGTTTTGAGTGACTTGTGATTTTCGAAAATCGACAAAATTTTGTAGAGAATCCAAAAAGTAAAAAAAATAATACTGTTGTCGTAATCACCATCCAGACCCCCCATCCCCCATGTCATCAAAAATAAGCAAAGCAAAGACCCCCCGCCCCCCTGTAATGCTTACGTAATACTTGAATGGCCCCACGTACCTAGGTCGCATGTTAAAATGCAGGCAAGTATTTGCGACAGTAGGTACCTACCTAGGTATCTAATACAAATGCGTTTAAACATTATCTGAAACCTAACAACAACAAATTTTACAAATACAATAAATTAACAATCTATACATCAACTATAGGTACATAATCTATTACTACTTAAACATAATAATATTATTACAAAAAGTCGCTTTTAGTGTTGATGTGGTTTTCAATCATTAACACAATGAACTCCGGAAGGTGGATATGTATAATACATTAATTGTTAAACTTAAACTTAGGTACAGAGGCCAGCACATCAAGTTACCCCAATCTGGCAAATTTCTTTGATAGTTTTTCAACTTTATAACAAAAGCATAAGGTTCATTTTTAATTGGGAAAATTTGACAGTTTGGGATAGCTTGATGTGCTAGCGTAGACGTAGGTACATATAATAATGAAATCTCGATGTTTTGACATGATACCACATCAGTAGGTACAGTGTTGCACCCGTACGAATCAAAAGCGGGTCACTAGTGGGCACCTAATAGATACATTCACAATCACTAAAAGGTACTCTACTACGTCATCTTCATTTGCATTGGTTGAATTTAAGGGGCTTTTGCCATAGATAGTAATGTATGTGCTGTTGTGTAAATATTGATAGCTTCAGCACCAATAAAGAGGTCTGAAGTAAGATGAGTTTTCCTAATGACAATAACCGCAAGATGGATGGCATCGTTTACCGTCGACGCCACAGCGACAGCCGCCGCTGGTGTCACCCTTGCCGCCCGGCCCCCAGCGCCGTCCGCGTGTCACCCAACATATCTCCGTTTTGCACGCTGAACACTTCACCCAATCACAGCCCCATTTTTTTGTTATTATGGCACTGCATTGAGGACATTCAAGAGCTTCTCCCTTGCTAATTAAGGAATTGAGTAGCGTTCGTGTGCTATCGTCAGTTTCGTTTGTATTGGTGCTCTTACTCGCCGCTTGCTGAAGTTTAGCGCGATGCTGCTCACAAGTGTGTCCATCGTGAATAGCCTGAAATGAAATTAAAAAAAAAGTAGTAAATATTACTGGCTAGTGGCTAGTCAGAAGTTACACATTATGAGTCATATGTCAAAACAAAGAAGGGCAATCCGTTAGGGATTACCTTTCTTTGTATGGGCAATATTTTCCCGGCAAGTTGTGGCTGTAATGTTTTGTAGTTCAAGTATGGACCGGTTTGAATATTCTCCTTTATAAATATCTTTTGGACAACGGACTGATGATTTTGACAAAACTGTCGACACAACATGAGTCATGCTTCACTTTTGCGCACATTTTACTTAAAACCAAAAGCAGTTTTGGTAGTCTAGGGAAACAAGGCGTAATGTTATGTGTACCCACAGATATCCTTAGAGAAGTATGCGCTTTGGGAATCATCGTCTACCTTCGGATATTCGAAGAGTGATAATGAGATTTAGAGTAATATTATAAAGATAAAATATGCTAAAACGGCTGAACGGCTATTGAATTTGCACGTGGCATTGTTTTGGCGGAAACTTGGTATGTCCCAATCCAGGTCATGGTCTACCCGTGACCATGACCTGGATTAGGACATAAGTTGGATACTTTTTATCCCGATATTCCCACGGAATCGAGACTTATGCGGGTGAAACCTCGGGGCGCTGCTAGTATAATATGTAACTATGAAGCATGTTCCTACTTGCCTATTTTATTTTAAGTACAACCTCTACAAACAACACACAACACAACAACAGTACAATACAATACACAATAGTACAATTCTTTGAAATTCCAAAAACTTTTGTAGTGACAGTACCACGTGGGACCGGAATTCCTAGGTAATCCGATAGAGAAAACACTTTATACAAACGTGCAATAAAAGGTTCACTACTACAAAGAGCGGCAGAACAATATTTAGAAGCTTTGCTTCTGTGAGGGGTTAGGTACTCTGTGGCGGGAAGTTCGTGCTAATTCGGAAACACGAGGTTTACCGAAGTGCATTCCTCTTCTGGTTTAGTTGTTATAATAATAATACCAGCCTATTATTGTCCCTTGCTCAAGGTTTAATTGTATTTTCCCAATATTATTGTATAGGTAGGTACACTTCTTAGCCGTGTCATGATTATTAGATCGAGTTAATATACAAATATATATTTTACCTGGCATGGCACACAATTGATGCATTTGCACACGGGGCATGGGAAACGTTGGACGCCTGGTTCGCAAAGCGCCCAACCCTTACAATCACGAGTACGACAGTGAAAGGCATTTCGAGTTCCGCTTTCTGCCGCAGCTAGCCCTCGCGCCAGCCAGCGCTCGTAGTCCTGAGCAGGCACGAGGGCGCGGATTTCTCGTTCTTGCAGCATTCCCCGACAACCCATAGCTGGACAGGGGACATCTGGTTCTTCACAATTACGCACCACATCGGACAAACAGTCTTTGCAGAAAATGTGTACGCATTCACGCAACACTACTCCTTGACCTGGTGGATACTCTTCCATACAAACACCACACTCAAAGTTTTCTGCATTAGGAACTAGTGCTTGTTGCTCCAGCTGCACAAGTTCTGTATAAACATCGCCTGTTTTTTTGTGATGATCGTTTGTGTCCTTAATCGCTATGTCATTTTCTTTTTGTGAGTTCGTTTCCAATTTAGTTTCTGAAATTGCAAACAAGGCAAATTAACTTGGCTCATTATTTTCGCAGAGGTTCGACAACGTAGCAACCTTATATCTACTTAGTGCGAATCAAATAATTAAATGAGTCCGTGTTAAGTTTTAACTAATTTTTTAAACAATGATATATATCAGGTGTAGCGTAGGTACAGTGAGAGGCAGAGAAAACTCATCCCCTAGAAATGAAGCAAAGGCTGGAGAAGGGATGAATTTTCTCTGCCTCTCACTGTACAACACATGAATAGAGTACTTTTTTCATTTTAGACTCTAATGCCCCGTGTTACAGTAGCTAAGAAGCGTGCAGAAAGACTGCAAATAAGAAGTGTAGGTAAATTAGGAACTAAGACCATTTACCGAATGGTCTAAGGTTAGTATGTAAGTAAGAAAATTAAATTCGTAAGAAAATAACTAAATCACGTACCTACCTGATTCTACTACACATAAATAAAATGGAGCGCTGAAGTCCGGGCCAGCGAGCGATATGATAGATGTGGTGTCGTTAACACACAGCGCACGACCAACAATCCAGCGCTGGAGATTGGTTGCTAGGCCAAGTGATGTCTCGGCTTCTCGGCGAAGGTCTCGTATACACGCGTGGCGGTTTATACGCAGGTGTACAGGGCCCCTTGTCGCTTCTCGGTCCTCGACCAATACTGCTATTCTAAAATATGTTTTTTAGATAATTATAGCTATATTAAATTATACGGGCAGGTTGTTGTAGTGTAGGTTACGATATACAACATTAGTTTTGAATGATTAAATGGCACGATGAGCAAGCGTGCGAAAGTAAGCTCGTATTCCTTCTCTTTGTAATAATAGGCTCTTTCTTTTGAAGTTAGATAGTAATCAGTCATTTTTAATTCTTGCGAATTCTTTAGGCTAAATGTATGTGGAATAATGTTAAATGGTATATCAAGCTTCAGAAAAAGTTCGACATGTAGATCATTGTCTTTCACTCATAATATTCGTGCTCATACAAGTGTCTCTTTCTGAAGCTTTATTGGCCACATTATCGGCCGTTTACTGTTTTTCGTTCGTATTCGATCCTGAAAGCAAATGATAGTAACTAATAATTAGCGTTATACTTACGTAACTTTATTGTCATCGTGCTTGTTAGGGGTTTCCTTTTCTTTGCGCTGTATATCTCCATTCGTTTTATTTTGAATAGGTTTCAATTGAGAGGTTTCTGCTTTAGATACTAACGATGTAGTTACCTTATTTGGTACGACAACAGCGCTTGGGTTAACTTTAATAACTGGTACTCTAGACGACGATCTTTCTTTAACCAAGATTGGCGTTGGGCCTTGAAGCGCATTGGGTTCTTTTTGCTTTGATTCGTTATTTGTAGAGGATATGCTAACATTTGGTCCACCATTGCCTCCCTTTAATTCTCCGTTATTGGTTGTTGTCGATGGTCGAGCCAATATTTGAGACGAAAATGACAGAACTGAACATGATAAACGTAATTGTGCTAGTTTAGCAGCTGCTTCTGCTGCTGCGCGCTCGTCTCCTCGAGCTATCGATTTTTCAAGTTGGTTTATTAGATCTCTACGTCTAGAATGCTGATCTTGGATCTCCGTGCTGTTCGTCGAATTATGTTCTTTTGATAACGATGGCAACTTTGATGTTATTTCTTGAGGTTTATTTGACTCTGGCACTTTTCTAGCTTCTGAAAATATAATTGGTGGTTTGTCTTTTTGAGACGGATTTAGGCCTCCTTTGGTGCATTTCTCTATATTGGTTTTAGGCTTATTTTCAATTTTGATAATATTTTCAAAGGATACACTTGTTTGAGACGTAGTAGGAACAGCCAGCACATCAGACGACGGAGTTGTAACGCTTGTTCTTTGGGAGATTGGATGTATTTTGTCTGAACTTACTTTATCGGTATTTAATATTTCATTGTTCAATTCTTTATGCGCAATATTTGTTGCCTGCGGTTTATCCCAGACAGAACTCTTGGGTACATACATCGGATTCAACAGCGATGATATTTTTAATGGCGTATTCAAAATCTTCTGATCTTGCGTTTGTTTTTGTGTCGCTTTTTCCTTAACACGACTATCACCAACTTCAGCTTGCGCGACACTTCCATTCTCAGTTGTAACCTTGACTGCCAGGTTCGAATTATTTTTCGCATTTTTCTTATACGCTGATATAACTTGTGCTACTAATGCAGCTTGTGCCGAGGGTGGATACGGGTGTTTTGGTGAACTCGTAGATTCCGGCACAGATTTTAAACCGTCATTTGACGTAAATGGCTGAGAAACAGAAGTTGTTTTCTTTTCATCTCGCGTTGTTGATCCGACTCGAAGAGTAGGAGTTTCTGTAGAATAAGATTTTATCCCTGAGCTACTCGGTTCCACAGAAGTTTGTTTTTCTGATTTGTTGATTAAATCATGTTTCGGTCGTTTAGGAAGTGAGTCTTTCATTTCTTTTAACATTTCTTTGAGTTTTTGTTTGTCTTCTGCATCATAATTTCTGTTCGGTAACAATTCTTTTCCCGTTTGTGTGTAAGCAATATTAGAAGTTTTAGCTAGTACCTCTTTGTTATCTTTAACAATTCCAGAAGATTGCACTTTATGTTTTGATACGCAATAGACGCAAGTAACTACTGTTGAATCATATTTTCGTAAACAACGAATACAGAACCAAGACTCGGCTTGATTAGAACTGTGTGCACCATGCTTGTGAAATGTAGTATTGTTATTTTGTTCCGCTGCTTTTAATTTACATGTTTCAATTATTTCAGCTGCCTGTTTATCTAATTCACTAATACTCGGAAGTAGTTTCACAGCAGACGTATCTATATATGAATTTCTTTTCTTACCATCAAAAATTTGTTTCAAAAAACTTTTTTCAGGTTTCGGTTTTGTGTCTTTAGCGCTGGCATCTTTCTTACTATACTTTTCTGATTTACAACCCATCGTTACATCGTTATTTCTTGTTTTGGATTTATCTTGATAAGCGTTAGAACTCATTTGAGCAGCACTAGTGTTAACTTCAACGTTTTTCAAGATGTCTTTGTTCTTTTCCAATAGCCTTACCGGTGGTTGCGGTGCAGGACGTTTTCTTGTATAAGCTCGTGTTAGAGATCCAGATGGGCCCGCGGCAGCTACGGGAGGCAGAGGTGCGCGCCGTTTACCCGGAACGTGTGCTAATCGACGTTGATAACACTCACTCGTAGCCCTCCTGTCGCGATCCCATCTACTCCCAGAATCAGCGTTTATTCTTCGTGCTGGAGGTAAACTAAATGCGTCGTAACCGCAATTTCCTTCACTCTTGAATAAACCGTATTTGCGGTGAAGCGTAATATCACGGTCGTGGTGACGTCGTAGGTTTCTATCATGCACTCTTTTTTTGTATGAGTCTGTGGGAGGACCCGGTGGTGGCACAACTAGTGGCCCTCTCGCAGGTTGATAGCGCGCTGGCGTCAGGAACGCGAAACTTGCCACAGTTCTATCAGAACCAGCGCTGGAGAGGCTCTCGCTGGAAACGGAGCGGTCGTCACGACGGAGCCAAGAGAATAACGTCCACAAGCCCGTAGATAGTGGACGAGGGCGACCCTCTACCTCTACGTCGTTGTTCATCACCCCTGAAATGAAATACATTTGAAAATAAACGTATTGTGCCGGTTTTAATCGGATTTGTAATGTTTTATTTATTTTTAGGAAAGTGTAAATAAATCTTACACTAGTTTTACTGAGTCACCAGGAAAATCTTTTGATTAATTTTCCCCGTCGGCCTCAAGACAGTTCCCTCATAGTGCTAACTCAAAATGCTTTGTCCCAAAAATAAGTTAACACTTTAACATAGACGAAGCACCGCAAGACCAGAGATAGTCAGATCGGTGAGTTTCCGTGAACTAATAAGCTATCCCTGTATGGGGAACCTAGTTGCACAAAAACAATTAAGATGCAATTAGATACACAAATAAATAGCATGTTACCTATCTAAGCTAGGCCTCAAATGTCATGATTTCGTGAAATATGTAGGTAGTAATAGTAATAATAGGGTAATTTTCACTTAGATAATTGTATTGATGATTTTAATCACTTTACACACAATACATAACCATCTTTAAGTTACAGTCACAAATCATAATATTTTGATCTATAAGTATAGAACCTGACACTGACTTGCTAATTGGAAAAACGTAAGAAAATTTGAATTCCGCGAGTTATCCTGGCGCTTCACCTTAATTTTTAACAAAATATTCAAATATATATAATACCTGATTCCCAAAATGAACTTGGTACCAAATAAAAGGAGCTGAATGTTTATATTTGATATTTCAGGACTACATAGCCTTCTAAGATTATCTACAGCAGTTTGATGACTAGTCTGTCTACGTGACGACACTGCTAGATCGCTAGATAGGTTAACTATGCATCAACACCAATTAGATACAGTGGGTACTTACGTAGTGGTGAATCAATTCGGGTTCATAAGTTTCGTGTCTACTGCAAACTAGAACATATTAACCTCAATTCAGCATTTTATTGAGCGAAAAGTACCTAGACTTTTTTATTCAGTCAGGTATTCACTTGATGATTTTTTCCCGAAAATATCCATAAGTAGAGCAACATTTAGTAGAAATGAATACGAATATTTTGCTATGTATCAACATAGACTATCAATAAATGGAACCGAACGTTGATTTGTGGACTAAACGTATAAACAGTGATCGCACTGGGTTCGCGACTGTGAACAAAGCGAGGTCGCACTCGGGCACCGGCGATTAGCTGCGACTGCGCCGCACTCCGCCCGCCCAGCTATATTTAGAGGAACTTCGCGACTTCGTTTTTGCTATTTTCATTTCATTCTTACACTGAAGGTGCTCCGACCTCACTTCTTTTAAATGTGAACTTCCTGGCGTTATTTGATCAATTATCTTATTGAAACCATTGTATTGTAATATAATTCGCTTTTTAGGTCAAATCAATACAGGTTGTGACCTATAATAAATTTAATGCATCATCATTGGTAAGATATAGGTACCTACGAGTGTATATGTCCAACTACCTACGCACAGCGTATACACGCGATGTAGCGAGTTTTATACAATGAAATAAAATATTTTCAGTTAAAGAAATATCCTCACTTTAATTTATATTTATTCTATATTCATCAAACATTACTGCCTACTTATTTCGATTGGCTATTATTATACACGATATAGTATTCTGCTTACCTAAGTATTTTCCGAAGTAACGAACATATAAAAATTATCGAAATATTATAGTAATATATTAATTTCTCTTTCTGTCTTGGAAACAGATACAACATAATAACTATGGGTTATTCTTAGGCGAAAAGAAAACTGATACCCAAACGTGTCTACGGTATTTATTGACTTATTTCTTCAGGCGCCGCTTTTACTTTCGCAGAGTGTCTTTCGACAGAGCTATGGATCACTAACAAAGAGGCGGCCACACGTGCAGTTAGGTCCACTTGATTTAACTCGTGAGCCCACTCGACGCGCCCCCACTGCCTTAACTAAAACAAAAAATAAAATGAGTTTTTGTATCTCAACAACGTAGTAGGTAGGTACCTACTGAGCATTCACGTGCTAAATGATGCTCATTTAGGAAATTTCAACACCGTCTTTCTTTCGTATCCATTCATGTTGAAATATTATGATATTCTAGTAAGTAGTCATAATAAACAGGAAGAATTTAAAACGCCATCCAAATTGAAATTATAACATATTTGGTGAAACCGTGAAAGTAATAAGCTAAGTACCTATTTTACCTTTCAGTATCACTCAGTACTAAAATATTGAGATATGGCATCGCAATTATGTCTACAATAACTCTACGTTTTATAGAACAACCAGAGATACCCATCCCGGCGCACGTGCACATGGACTTATACACGTGCACGACACTCGTTTCTCCTATTCAGCATAGGTAATACCCACCAAAAACATTTCAAGTAAAGTAGGTTGTCAAGACTGACATAGGTAGCGTTGCTTACCTATGTACCTTTTAAAAAGTTATCAGATCGAATGTAGAGCCAAACCTCTAGCTCTATAAAACAAACCTTATGACGACTCTCCTATGGGCTTTTGGTAAGAAAAAGTCATGGTCTTTAATGCTGTGTCATGCAATAGTTCAATGGAACTGACAAGCCATACATTTTGATCAGAACGTAAGATTTGGAGAGTTTGGCCTTGTAGAGTTAGGGGCATGACTTATGTTTTTGTTATTTGTGTGCTAATTAGGATTAGCACACAAACAAAGCCTGCAAACCAAACTTCAGCTTTCAAGGACTTCGGGAAGTACCGTAAAGGTTTTATTTTATATACAGACATGCACCCCTCATTGGGAGGGGGCGGGGTGGAGGGTGAATGTTACAGATTTCTTAGCTAGAGAATTGAAACTAAGTGTGATATATAAGTCTGCTAACTACATCATCTTATCTTGAGAATTTGAGCTCTGTAGCATTATCCAGTCCGAAGCTTTCTGGGTGTTTCTGGGGTTTATAAATACGAAGAAACGCAATGAGAAAACGTAGATATTAGTGCCCCTGATTTTTGTTTTTGGCTCGTTGGCGAGGGCACTACTGTACCCCCAGATACGCGGCAAGCATAGTTTACGTTTGACTTAATAACCATGCTGAATTGATATTTATTGTAAAACATTGATCTTCTATAACCACAAGCCTAGAACAAAAATTGGATGGTGATTTAAAAAAAACCAAGTATTTTGTAAGTAGATATGTTGTAGGTACCTCCTAATACACAAACGTCAATCATTTCAGTACCTAAAGAAGAGACAGATACTTAAATCTAGTAAAAGACTTAAAGAAAATCGGCCAAGTGCGAGTCGGACTCGCACACGAAGGGTTCCGTACATTAAACATTCTCTATTTGTCAATTAAAGTTAACCATTGATATATTTCAACATTACAAGTAACGACCCTTAGGGACCGAAGTAGCCATGTGAAAAATTAAACACTGGTAGGTAGTGTTTGGATCATAAAGACACACCGCACGCACACTCCAATGATTTTTTATTTGTATTCTAATTTACCAACCTGGTATTCTTCCTCAAGTCGTGCCAAAAAAACTGCTTGCTTTGGTTCTAGACGTCGCTCCACGCAGGCCAACATTAGCAATGGCGATTTGAGAGCATCTACACCGAACGTCATTGCTGTTTTAAAAGAAAATTAAAACCAATCATTACAAGCATTTTACACTAGATACGTACACTTGATCAGGTTAAGATGATCCTGGCAGGATTTAGTAAAAAATAATAACTTATATGTGTGTTCTGTGTGGTGCCGGACGTAACAGAATAGCACCATCGCATTTTTTCCCGTGGGTGCCGTAGAAGGCGACTTAAGGAACTTACTAGAGAATGGGCAGCAGCGTTCTCTGCATTTTAGCACCATACTGCGATCGCCAACCCACCTGCCAAGCGGGCGATTATGGCAAAACCCCCCTTTTGGGGGAGGCCTATGTCCAGCAGTGGACGTCTTTCGGCTGAAATTATGATGATGATGAATAACTTATATTAAGCAACTTATAAATATTAAGTCAATGTTTTTGTTATTGTATGAGTCTGACATTTTCAATGTCCAAATGAAGCCTTTTCATATGATACCCCATGATCCCACTTCAACTAGTTACCCCACTTTAAAAAGCCAATGACTATAGCACCATTGGACACGGGACAGTGGTGGTATAGTAGACTTTGTTTCTTACTAGCTAATAAAAACGTAAAGAATTTGGTACAATTTAACTTTTATTTTTATTTTTGGGTGTTTAGATTTTATAGTTTCGAAATATTGTAGAACGGCAGATTACAAAATCCTGTCAGAACTGATTTGTTTCATTTGAGTGATTTTGACAGAGTGATTTTTTGTGATGGCACTTAGGGAACATCAGGGCTAAATAAATAGTAGAGCAAAGTGGTTTAACGAACCATGACAAGGACTTTAGAGGAAAATAAAATTGTATTTTCAGTTCTGCCTAAGCTAGGAATCAAAGCCGTTATTTTTTTTTAAACAACACCGATAGTTCCGATAGTGTAGCGAAAAAACATAATGAATCAAAACAAAAGGAATGACTGCCTACTTCTTTCGATTTAATTTATGAAAAACTTAAATTGCAAAAACTGGTATGTCCTTGGATTTTACAAATAAAGTGTCATTGCAGTATATGATCTTCATCAGCAACACTATTATCGCTCATTACACTCAACACAAACTCAACTAAAAATACAGAGAGCATTTATAAAAAGGATAGGGTTCGATTCCTGGCTCAGGCTTTTTTCAAAAATCAAAAATTGCAGCTTTATTTTCCCCCAAAATCGAGCTCATGGTTTCTTTGACTACTTTACTCCACTACTCATGGTTACATTAACTGCGCTCGCAAATTTTCTAGTCTTACTTCATAAACGTTATTATGTTAATATTTCATTACCGACCGCCGAAAAAAAGCACCAGTTTCGGTCTTTGCGTTTTCGACCCCACATTTCGGCTACAGTTGCAATGAAACTAACCATATTCCAATATTTTTAACTATTTTGAATTTTAAGTTGCTTATTTCAAGACAGAGGAAATTGTACGATAAGGGTTCCTATTTAGCGTTTTGGTATGGAACCCAAAAAAACGGTATCTTGAGTTATTTGACTAAGAAATAAATAATCAGGGCCGTATTCTCACACAGAAATTTTTTAGAAACGTGGAATAGCGTTCCTTAAATTAAAGTTAGCATTTTTTTATTTATTTTTAACTTAGCATGTCTGCTATTCTTCGCTCACATTCCATATCTTACTCTATCTCTAAACGTGAAGACGTTTTATTGGCTTCCCGATGATTGTATTTTTTAAATAAATTTTTTGATAGTTGTAAGTGTTCCATGCTACAATAAATAAATTTAAGCAAATGTTATAAAATATGAACCCTATGTCCTCCAAAATAAGGTACGTATTCTTATTATATTTATGAAAACGCTTACTCTGCTTAGCAAAGTAGTCAAAGCACGTTCTGTGAACATCGCCCTCGGTTTCGCATGATTTTTTATTTAATCATGCAATCGGCTTCCTACGCCTTTGGCAGATGCGTTCGAGTATGGTCCTCCAGTGACGGCCGTCCCACTTTGTGTTGCTTGACTAGGTCAAGCTATGTCCCATGTGTGCTGCCTTTTCAATCGACGGTGTTCCAGTGGGTTGGTCAGTACAGAAGCCAGGCTGTTGACGTGGTTTTCAATGCGTATTTTGCATAGTTTAGTTCTGTGTCCGATCTCTTCCTTTACAGTAGTGATTTTGAGGCAGTCATAAAGCTCAGACATTTTAGTAAACCACGGAGCATTTGTTATAGTTTTCAGAACTTTGTTTTGGTATCTTTGCAGGATCTCTACATTGGAGTTTTTGGCTGTTCCCCAAAGTTCGATTCCATAGGTCATACCGGCGTCAGGATAGCCGTGTATATAAGTATTTTTTTATCGAGAGATACTTGTGAATGTCTTCCTAGTAGCCATTCCAGTGTTTGAAGGCGGTGGCCAATCTCGTTTTTTCTCAATGTGTTGTCTCCAGGTTTGTTTTCTGTCCAGGTGCATATCGAGGTATTTGGCTGTATGGTGTTGGTGGAGTACATCGTTTCCGAGTTTGACCGGTGCACAATTTCCTTTTCGAAGAGTGAACGTTACATGTACCGATTTGTTGACACTCGCTTTGATACGCCATTTCTCCATCCATGTGTTAATTTTATCAAGGTGTAACTGCAGCATTTGCGATGCTACAATTGGATCTTGGTTGTTACTAAGGGCTGCAGTATCGTTAGCGAAGGTTGCGGAGAGAATATTGTCGGTGTTAGGTAGGTCAGCTGTATACAGGGTGTTAAAGAAATTTCGTGCCATAGCTTAGGGGTAGGTTCAGTATCGATAAAGGAACTCAAGAAAAATACAAAAAAAAATTGCAAGATCAACCTAATTTATCACCTACTAACTAACTAGTACCTAGTTACCTATCCTTCACCCGGCGTTATCGAAATGTTCGGGCGTAGATATTTCATTGCGTTCGATAGTAGGTAGGTAACTCTAGGAAATTATTAATTAGCATTTAAACAAAATAAAAACTTATTTTAAGCAATTTTCTAATCAATTCTAAACGATTGCTGATTTATTTAGTAGGTACTACATTAGGTTCATCTTATGATCATTTTCGGTCATTTTTTTAACTTTTTCTAAAGGTATTTTTTTTAATAATTTTTTACGGGTTCCTTTATCGATACTGAACTCACCCTGAAGCTATGGCACGCACTTTCTTTAACACCTTGTATATCAAATACAATACCGGGACCAATACCGAGCCCTGTGGCACTCCTGCTTTTATGTCATAGCAGTTGGAGTACGACTCGTTAATCTTAACTCTGAATATACGGTTGTTTAAGTACGATTCCAAAAGCAGGTAAATTGTGTGGAAGATTACTTTTAAGCTTAAACAGGAGACCTGGTTGCCAGACTGTGTCAAAGGCTTGTTGCACATCCAAGAAGACCGCTGAACAATATTTCTTTAACTGGTGTTCTGGGATTACTTTGTTTTCCTCCAGTATAAGATTTAATTTACGTAATAAGACTTTTTCAAATAGTTTTGAAATGACTGGTTATGCTTATGACTAGTTAGGTTCGGCTTATGGGTCTATACTATGATACAAGGTGTGGTGGTTTGCCCGGTTTTAGAATAATTATGATTTCTGAGACTTTCCATAATTTGGGGTAGTATGACAGCCTTAACAGCCTTAAGATACCATTGAACAGCTATGTAAGGAATACTGTCGCCTTTCTGGGTAACTGTTGTAGTACTTCGGCTGTAATTAAGCAAAACCCTGGAGCCTTTTTTCGATCTAGTTTTTTTATCTCATAGTATATCTCCTTTGGTGAGCAACTCTTTAGTGGTGGGCTTAGTTGCAGATCCGATTTCAGGAAGTTGTTAATTTCGTATTCAGTCTTAACAACACTGTCATTTGGTCTGAAGACTTTGCTAAGAAATTCGTTCCTCATCTGTTCTGGCACAGGTACTGTTATCTAACTGTAATGGATACTGTGCTGGCATAGGTCCTGCTTTGCTTGTTTTTACTGCATTCCAAAGGGAGTTATCATTCTTTGCTGAGGTTGATAAGTTTTCTAGTTTATTTTTCAGGGTTTCACCTTAGATGTTCTTTAAGAAGTGCTTTAATTCTGCGGCCACTTTATTCAGTGTCTTTTTGTCCATTGGATGTTGACTGTTGTGCCATACCCTTCTGAGTCTTCTCTTTTCCAATACCTTTTCCTTGATTTCTCTTGGAATGTCGCTACTACTGGTTTTATGCTTCGTCTTCGGTGTACACTTCCATGCTGCCTGTTGTATTAGGTTAGTAATATATGTAGTGGCCGAATCAACATCGTCACATGTTTTTAATAGCACTTTTAATTGGAGGTTTGACTCAATATATGCTCGGAAGGCATCCCAGTCTGTTCGCCTAAGACTTTCCTTTTTTGTTGTTGTAATTATTGTTGCACTTATCGTTCCTATCACAGGTGTGTGGTCAGAGCAACTATCTAGGCAACTTTCAACATTTAAATACAAGTTTGAGAGTTTGTGTGCCCGTATTGTTGGCACCTGTTGCACTGTGGCACGGTTTTCTTGTTTATCGGATCTTCTATTAGTACTCGATTATGAAATGAAAAAAAAATCGCACGATTTACGAATGTTTATTTCTTTCTTTTTTTGTGACATACATACCACTAAGTGCAGGAAGGTCATACGATAAATAGTATCTCGCTAGCACTGCTCTAGTGTCGACAGTTACCGGTGGCGGTTCTAGACCTTTGGCTACCTCTTGAATTACATTGAACCTCTTCTGGAACCATTCCAATATAGGGCCCCACTCCTGTTCCTGTAGGTTCCTTAAGTCTTCGTCTTCCTAAACACATAAAAATAAATGTTAGAAATCAAAGATATTCAATTGTAAAATTTGACAACTAAAAAAAAAAACTGTGCAAAAGCTTTGATTTTGACCACCCTACCCAGTTGTGTATATGGTGCACGGAACAGAAAAAAGCAATGGAAGTGCAATGCAACAAAATTACTATAGGAACCTTTGTCGCCAAACTCACACAAATAAACCGATAATCATATAATGTACTACAAAGAAACAATTCGTTTGATTTGTCGCTTTACTTTTAGTCAAAACTAGCATAAGCCACAGATACTTTTACCTACCTACGTCTAGAAATAAACCTTCATGTTCTATAGATAGGATTTATTTTGCTTTAGATCAGAAAGTATTTACAACGTTTTGTAATCTAAAGTCAAACTAGATTCGATTGCCGAGTAAATTCGACCATAGATGGCAGTATTCTCAGTGGTCGAAATTTTAAATTTAATTGTGATAACCATAAGGTCGACATTCGCGTCATAGGTCGATATCTAGTGCTGCTCGACCAAGGTCACACCAGTGCAGAATACATTGATTTTTGAATTACTTTATCGATAGATATAGATACTTTTTTCGAATTAAACAAAAAATTGGGTAAGTCTTGTTGGGAGTTCAGTAGTAAAACGTAGGAAGTACGTAAAGTAACGTAGTATTATTTGAAAATAAAATAATTATAATAATTACGTTATTAAGTAAAAGTTTGATTACATTACATTACAACCTATATTGGTATTATAATATTATTACGTAATAAATATTAAATGACTAATTTTCTTTTATCGATGTCCATCGATAAAACCAACATCCGACCCGACTACATAACTAATTGAGAAGCGAAGTACTTTCCAGAATGAAATAGTGAATACAATCAATCAAAAATAAACTTTATTTTAATCGTATAAGGTTGAATTTAACTAGACGTTATATAAAATTATTAGTAAATTTAAATTAATTAAGATTTTATTAGAAAACAAATAAAACCGTACTTATAGATGGTACGAAACACCTCCATTTTTACACGCTTTATATTAGCTCGGGTTGTATGTATGTATGTATGTATGTAACGGAATCTTTGAGCGCGATTTTGACCCACTTTAAACGGTCAGATTTCATTGAAACTTCGTAAACTTGTCGAGGACCGATGACAATTTAATAATTTTAAAAAAATTGAGAAAAAAAAACTCGTTTTGTAGTTAGCAGAACTAAAAAATAGAAAATAAATAATAGTTTAAAAAACTAAAAAATACGCTTTAAAAACCAAACTAAAAAAGGAGAAAATAATTTAATTCAATTAAAAAGCGTGGGGTGCTTGACATTAATTGATTATAAAAATACCTCAAAAAGCACCCCACGCTTTTTAATTGAATTAAATTATTTTCTCCTTTTTTAGTTTGGTTTTTAAAGCGTGTTTTTTAGTTTTTAAGATTTATTCTCCTACTATAATTTTTGCGCTCCAAAATGAAACAATACGGCATAGCTATGGAAAAGTAAATTTATCGCGAGACTAGCAACTCGACGCGATATTAGAATACGACTGGGACGAAGTAAGCGTAACAACGCTTTTTTTTGGCACGCGTGTCACGCCTACTTTGCACTTCTCCTGGTTTTTTCTGTTCCGTGATATGGCCTGACTTACCAAATCTTCAGCAAACTGACGTCATACCCACAGAGCAATATGGCGTCCACTGACTCCAGCATTTTCGTCAAATTACGCGCGAAATTTGAAAATGTAATATTTAAATGCATTTTTACGGCACTAATCGATTAAATAAAAATTTTGTTTTTTTTTGTGGTTTTATTAGCACTTTGGAATCTAATTAGAACACTTTTCAAAAATGGGTGTAATAAGCTATTTGCATATCAGTGTCAGGCTGTATGTTGAATAAAATAAGATCATCATCATCATTTCAGTTCAAAGATGTTTTGTCATAATCGCCACGCTTGGCAGGCGGGTTGGCGATCGCAGTATGGTGGTTAAATGCATTGAGAATGCTGCTGCCCATTCTCTAGTAAGTCCCTTAGTCGCCTTCTACGACACCCACGGGAAGAAATGGGATGGTGCTATTCTTTTACGTCTGGCACCACACGGAACGAATTTGAAAAATAATGTAATATTGAAATGCATTTTATGGCACTAATTGTTTAAATAAAAATGATGTTTTTTTAGTGGTTTATTAGCACAATGGAATCTAATTAGGAAACCTTAAAAATTGGGTGTAATACCCTATTTACAGATCAGTGTCAGGCTGTATGTTGAACAAAATATAACAAGCAACCATACCAGATATGACTTTAAAGAATTACAAACATGAAAGTCATCAATCCCATTGAATGACTATTTCATGTTGCATATTTTCATTCATATTCCCACTGTTGGGATACAGGTCTTCTCAAAGAGAGGGAGCGGGCTATAATCTACTACATGGGCCCAGATAGGGTTGGCAGTTGTCACATGTCTTTAAATTTTTGGTTCTAAGACAAGCTATTTCCTCACAATGTTTTCCTTCACCATTTTTAGAGCATTGTATGAAGTGCAAGTGAAGCCTACCTGCCGATGAACACATGTCTCATGGTGACATGATGGTGAACTCGTAAATCAGAGCTGTTACTACTGGGCCACCACTACACTCATTTCCTTGACTATTAATTAAGCAATCCGTTTGTAATATACCTATTTGGTATCACAAACAATAAAAAATAATTTTGATTCGGTAAACAGATGGGTGAATGTCGATCTTACTTTGGATCCTATTCTATACTTACCTCAGAATAAAAAAGAAGAGTGTCTGTTGAGAAGTATTCTAGGAAATACATAGCAATATCATGTGTAGTCAACTTCGCAGGGTTGTCCAAAGCAGTGTTACATAGTGCAGTCTAAAACAAAAGACAAAGTAATTATTCTTCTGCGGTAATATTGTTTAGGCTTCTTCAGACAGGAGCGACGCGATACTTTTTCATAGAAATTGTTCCACGAGAGTCACGTCACGCCGTCACGTCGCGCCTTG
Organism: Antitype chi; assembly: GCA_947359405.1. Taxonomy (NCBI): domain Eukaryota; kingdom Metazoa; phylum Arthropoda; class Insecta; order Lepidoptera; family Noctuidae; genus Antitype; species Antitype chi. Next base: position 7,525,884 of record OX375813.1, on the reverse strand, counting down.
TTTGAAGAAGCCTTTAAAATCTGCTTAATAATTGGTTCAGGATATAAAATTAATATTTCTTTGTAAAAATCATCTGTCATGTTAGTCAATTTCTTCGAAGGAAATTATACGAAAATTCCAGGTCAGTAGGTCGTCTTAGGGGCGAAGTCCTTGACAAGATAAATCATTGCTTTTATTTTTTGCCCTGCAGTGGGAAAATAAAACTTATTAATTTTATTAACAAACCAGGTGCATAGTTGGCTGTGTTATTATTTCAGTTTGAGCATCCCACTCAGCGGCTATAGCACGAGCTAGCGGCTCACTGTTTACTGCCAATACATGGCCATTGGGTGTTTTCAGACGACGATGATCCAAAGTGATCTCCCATTGCTTGTCACTTTGTACAATACCAGTTCCACGGTAAAATCTCTTACGTGTAGCTGTAAAGACAAGACAGTAAAAATAATAGAACACAACAATATTTTCGTATTTGTTAAGAAAAAAGATGATGATATGATGTGTTATTTAGATTTGCAATAGGTACCAGTGTAATTTACAACTTACCATAATTTTGATATCTAAAGCACCTGTTACAGCTAGTTCTTATTAATCCTGTAACAGTGGGCGATAAAAGTAACATCATGTAATATTATTTTAATTATTTCTAATTGTACCGCAACCGATCAAATTCGTGCTTTGGTACTTTCACAGGTGAGAGGTACTGGTGATTGTGACAGGAGTCCTGTCACAGGACTGACAGGTGACAATATTCACATGACAGACAGCTGACTAGAGGTGATCGTTGAATCAATAAATTGTTTTTTTGACTTTTCATTCGTCAAGGTCCAAATAAAATGCTGCTAATACTGTTAATTTACGTCAACGGCTTATCGGTAATTCACTAGAATTTTATAAATTTCTGAGAATCAACTAGTATGCGAAACGATTACTTCCGAACGATACCGAACATCGTATTTCAAATTAAGTATATATTCTATAATTCAAAAGAGTATAAATACTCTTTTGAATTATAGAATAATCGACCGACCTGGTAATCCAATAAAGGACCTCAGCAGCAGTCGCGCTTGCAATCATGAGACTTTAAAAAAATACTACCAATCGGAGAAAAATGTATTTTCAATTCGTTTCCCGTTTGCACCTTTTTGTCTCGAAATTCAATGAATTCTCCTTTTCAAGACTACCTATTCTTTCCGTACGTCCATTTGTAACGCACACAGACCTAAAAAACGCATGAGAATGCACTCGATTTAAGTATTTCCTACGCTTGGCAACACTACTAAAGGCTAAATAGATTAAGTTTTGGCAACACTACTGGTGACCGTGAGTGAGTGATCCGCCCGCCGCCATTGACGATTTTGTTGTAGTAAATTATTGTTGTGGTTGTGTACATGATCTTTGTTTTGAGAATTTCGCTGTTGTTTTGTGAATTGTGACTTCTGGTATACAGTTATTCGTGACCATGTCTTCTATGGATATTGATCTGTAATTGTACATTGCTTTGGTGTTCAATACTGTACATTTTTGTGGGACGACAAGTGAAGTGACGCGATCCCCTTGTATTAGGGCAAAACAAGCTATAAATAATTTGCATCCGTTCAGCAATTTGGTAGATCTATTTTTTCTTCTTATTTGTGATGTTCCCGCATTCCATCAGCGCGGAAGAAGAACAGAAGACGAAACTGATTCCGAGTGTAAACTTGCTACACTCAAAGAGAAAAGGAATATTCATACACCCCTCGGCTATGTACAGAAATAGTGTTCCGTGCTGCACTATAATACAGGCACCGCTTACCACAAGTAATTTTAGTGGGTAAACTCAAGGAGACATATCATTAGAGAAAATGAAACTTCTAGAGAGTGGCCGCTTAGAGGCATTGAGCAGAGCTCTCTCGATCTTGAATGGAGATAGTGCCGTACAGGGTCGTGTGGAAAGCTACAGCTGCAAAATGGCTGGGGCAGAGAAGTCTTTCTATAAGAGATTCACAGCTATTGGTGAAACAACACTCGAAGCATTGTCACCACCAGAGAGTGTTATGTACAGGTAAAATCATGGATTTTTCTTTCCCACGGTTTTTAGCTGAATAAACATATTAATTGTTTATTTTCTTAATCTACAGCCGAAGCTTGTCTGGTGATGAAGACGGGGTGCTCTGTGATACCATATCTCGTAAAACTTTGTTTTACTTGATTGCTACACTGAATGCTGCTTTTCCAGATTATGATTTTTCAATGGCAAAGGTACATGATTGAAGTAATACTAAAACCTGCTTGCACAACAAATTGAAATGCTTTTAGTGCTTAACTTATTGAAAACTTTATTCTCAGAAACTGTTGTTTCAAATGTTTTAAATTAGTTTAGCACTAAACATATTTAGTGATTGGTACTGCATGAGGGCCTCAATATAATAAAAAATAACACAATAATGACAATACAGGTCAGGTATGTAATGATTAATTGATACAACATCAATCAATGAACACTAGGTTTTTTTACCAATTTTTTTTTTACCCTCTGATCGGCAAAAGCCTCCCCCAAGTCCTTCCAGCAATTTACTAAACACAGTTTAATTATAATTTAAAGATATTGTGCAACTTTTTATGTGCCTTAGATGTATCAATGTCACCGTTCTCATCTGACAGAGTTACGGGGAACTGAGTTATGTATAATTCGAGGGCTACTGCAATCCGGCATGTCAGAGCCAGTTAGTATAGCATGTATGTCATGAGCTGAATAGGTCATTAGGATGACAAGTATTGGTGCATTTGTGGGAAAAGAACAATTTGGTATTGTATTTGATATTGATTAGGCATGTGGTATTTAGCTAGATATTTATCAGAAAAATATAATACCTATATAGGTAAATATTTATAATTTTTTTTTTTTTAAATAAATTATTATACAATTCATTTCATTAAAAATATAAAAAATCCCAACACCCCCAGCTTGTGCATTAAAGGATAACATCACTATTGTTCCAGCTGATGACAATATAGTTGTGACCATGAAAAAAATCTATTTGTTAAACAATCCCAAAAAATCACTCAAGTAATTTCCATGTCGAAAATTTACTTGGAACCATTGTTTCTTAGTAAAAAAAAAACAATATGCCATGCCAGGATCACTTTTTGTTGAATCCCAAGAACACCTGTCAGTGGGACATGTCACATGACCTGCAGAGACCTATAAGGAGTCTTCACACCCACAAATTAAGCCATGAAAACACATTCAACTGGCGATTTTTATTCCAATCTATGGTGCTGCGCCGGTCATAGGTACTGTTAGGCGGCGCACATTAGCTCATTGAATTAAGGTGATATCTGCCGGTTATTCTAACCCCCATTGAGAATGTCGCACTGAGGGGTATTACGCTTTATCCTTACGTGACGATTTCCACCAGTCAACTCCTACCGCAAACCGCGTTAGGAATTACATTCTAAAAAGTAATTTCATACCACGCCAGAACCTTTTGGGACGATTCTTGAGATCATCTTCAACTCGCAAAACAGTGGGTGGGTCAAATTAACCGGTACTTGTAAGACCCAAAGGGCCATGAGGGTTAGTTTTACCAGCAGTTGTACCTTAATCCAATGAATGATTGTGTGCTGCCGAGCCTTATGATGGGCACAGCGTACCACTAGTTTAACAAAAATTTAAAATTAAAATGCTAGGTTTTGGGTTACCTTTTTTAATCTTTTGACCGCCACCGTCGGGTATAGCCGACAAATATAAAGGTGCCCAACACGCCACCGTCGGCTAATGCCGGCAAGAAAACAACATTTTAGGGTAAAATTAAATAAAAGAATGATGTTGTTACCAAGTAATATTTTATTTAAAAAATAGGGGACGAAAAGCAAAGATTAATTGATCATCGATAAAATTTTGGAATCCCTATTCTTTGTTGTAGGAAATACCTACAAAAAAGAATAGGGAATTTGTGGCTTGGCGTGGGTGGGACGCCGATGCGTTTACGCTCTAAAGGTTATGCAGTATTACAAACAGAAAAATGAGTTACATAATTAAATAATATAGCCCATAGCACTGTTTACAGATGACCATTGATAAATACAACTTAAAAGTGACTGTTCATGCATGACGGTTACACATACCCTTTATAGACAATTAAAAAAAACTTTAAGTTGTTTAAAACTACTTACAGTCTAAGAGCAGTGAGTCTAAGAGAACGAAAACTTTCCAAAGAGCATGTGAATATGTCTGTGTTCCAATGCTTCATTGTAGCTTGCTGACATTCAATTCTTATTAATCTTTATTGCAATGCATAATGTACACATGTATTCGCCGAACAGGTAAACGTAGACCAGTGTTCGATCGGCAGATGCTTACTGCAAAGTGTGCCTGTACACAACATCTGCCGATGCCGTCTATGGACAGTTCTGGGGATGGCATAGCACAATACATTATTTAAATCAATAGTCATAATTGCCATTAATAATGATATACAATGTCATTGCTTCTAATTGTTGGCTTGTTTCATTTTTTACTACATATTGTGGCTTACGATTATTCTAATAAATACCCATATTCTAGAAACCATCTTTGAATAAGTTTTGAACGTATAACTTTGATAAATTTTACAGAGCAGTGAATTTAGTGCGGAGCCGTCACTTAGTTGGGTCCAAACCGCAGTGGATGCGGCCTTGTCGGCAGTAGGCGGCGTGCGCTGGCGCCAGCTGCGGCCAACGCTGTGGACTGCCGTCGATGAGGAGGTGCTGTTGCCAGAGTGTCGCATATACAGCTACAACCCGGATCTTGCCAGTGACCCTTTTGGAGAACCAGGCTGTCTGTGGGCATTCAACTATTTCTTTTACAACAGAAAGATGAAACGGATTGTCTTTTTCACCTGTAGAGCAATGAGGTACCTAAGTAATCTATACTAATATGATAAAAGCTCAAACTCAAAGCATTTATTTCAATTAAACAATCTACAGGCATTTTTGAATTGTCAATAAGTCAACCAGTTGGAAAATTGAAGCTAGTTGCCCATTCCATTCCAAGCTGAAAAGTTTGTTTGAACCTGGGAATACTAGTCAGATTTGACTACTTAATTCATTTTGTATGTGTTGTGATATTTATGCCCAATTTTTGCCTTAGCCCAATTCTTGAGGAAGGTTATAGGCTATTTAATTTCACGCTATGACCCCATTTAAGCCGAGCAAAAACAAAAGTCAGAAAGAACGGTAAGCGAATATGAAGTAACAATGCGGGCGGACAATGAAATGTGGATATATTTAATGTTAAAACAAGAATTTTCAAGTGGAAGAAGTCACGGGCAGAAGCTAATAATTAGCAAATAACTGATTCAGTCATCACTTAATTTGATATAATAATTTGGTTTTTCAGTCCTGTGTGTGCTGTCGACTCTGGCGTCGATTTTGCTATGGATGAAGATGACGAATACAACTAAATGAAGAAAAATATATACTTCCATTATAATCGTAAGACACCCAAACATGTTTAGGATCTAGCACAGTAAATCTGCACACCTATAATATTAACAACCATGCGTTAGGCTGCCGAATCGACGTCTGTATAGTTTGTTACAAAATGGTAACTTTTATGGTAGAAAATGTTTAAGTGGCAAATAAATTATTATTATGGATTTTACTACATAACTTATGGGCTATTAGAAAATACACATTGGGTGATTACTAGAAATGAAAACCATTGGAATGAAAACATTGCCATGTTTAAAAAACCTTACAATGTCAATTTGGCAGCATATAGGTTGTGAATAGGTTTGCTGAACCAATTATAATGTCTATAATAATATTTACTTGTTTAAAGATCAACTTGACATGTCAAATATGGAAAATATCAAGTCAGGTGGCGTTTGTATTTAATTTTTTTTTGTCCAAGTAATTGGCTTTTTTTTAAATAGTGCACTCTCAATGCTAACTTGGGAAAACTTGGTGACTACTTACGGTCAGGGGGAAAGCCTAATGGGGAAGAAAACTCAAAGCTATGAACAGCAGGCATAGCATGACGCTTTATATTTCTACTCTTCAGTAGAATAGAAATCGCTTGTCTACATTTCTCGGTACAAAACTAAACTGTCTATACGGAAACGTCATTTTTGTCTACTCTTCCGACGACAAACCACTTAACTACGGTTCTCGTGCTAAGCCTGCTGGTGGCTGTGTGTTCTCTTGACTTATCATATCACACTGACAGTTTTATCTTTAAATATTTATCGGATTTTCATTTGTTATCTTTAGCAGGAACATGTGTTTTTTGTTATGTTATACAAACAATGTAACATAAGTGAACTGTAACTCAGTTTATAGCTTACCTAGAACTCATATCAGGCAGAACATCTGGACAGCAGTTATTCATTTTTGCAACCTATTTTCTTGTAAATAATACCTTAGCCAAATACCTTATTTAAGAAATAGCTTTCATACTTACAATAGATACTAGTGACACTCATGGTAAAAGTTGTCAGTTTTCTTCCCCATTGCTTGCCAACCAGTAAAAAAAATACATGCAAAGTTTATTATTAAACAGAGAGATAAATTGCTATCTTGATATTATATTGCGAAAACAATTTCAGTTCACTTTCCATAGATAATTTATTCGATTATAATATGTATTTTATTTGAATGATTGTGTTCACTGTGTTAATTTACATCAAAGCATGTTCATCATTCATCCACTATAGAGATCATGCTAAGTGGAGAAAAGTATACCTTATAATTCAAATAATTGGAGATAAATTCATAAGTTCAACAAACATTTGGAAAGATGATGAGAACAAATCATAACATTTTGGTCACCATTGGTTGTTGATTATGACTATGTCACCCGGGGATAGTATAGCTCCCAACAGTGAAATAATTTATCAAATCGGTTCAGTAGTTTCGGAGCCTATTCAATGCAAACAAACAATCAAATCTTTCGTCTTTATAATATTAGTATAGATATATATACATATATGTTTAGAACCACAATACACAATACCGTTTATCTAGTATTACTTACCAGAAAGTAATTTAATAGTATGTAAATATGGTATCCATATATTCTAAAGTTATTGTTTGTTATAAAAATTAAGTCTGTTAAAAGCCAGTAATAATAATGAATAAATGATTCCATGATACAGGTTGGAAAAAACGAAAACCAGGAAAATCATAAAGAAAGCTAAATAGCTCAAACACGGATAACCTCTAGAACCGCTTGTTGAAAGTTTTGTTCTATGTCGAGTTCCGGAAATGGTTGCGGGGAAATACACAGGTGTACCATGATTAGCTATTTCAAATATTTTTAAAGAACTTTCTACTTCACTATATCGACAATAGATAGAATTTGTGAAGCTTATTGAGAATAATTATAATTAGTTTGTAATTACTTTATTGATTTTCCTACTTTGTCACACATTTTTTTAAGTATGTACGGTATGTAAATGAAAAGAAAGTGTTCAAATTAAATGCATAATGATTTTTATGTAGTCTAAAACCTGCAAATCTTTTGTGTCTGTGTTTATATGGAAAACTAACAGTGTTAATCGACTTTTTCCTTGAGACAAGGCCGCGAAGATGATGATCAGCCGACTTTAGTTCCTGAACGAACCTTCCGAATGTCAGTTCTGTAACTCATACAGTCGGTTGTCATAAAAACAACTAATACATTTCCTCGTAATTTTGAAAGGAAATTCTGCTCTAAGCAATTTTACAAACATGGATACCAAGGTTAAGATTTACAGACCACACTTTGACTCGAAGTCGAATATAATGAGACATCAATTATTTTACCCTGTTACCATGTAAGTAGATACCTATATTCTGGCAAATAAATAAATTTCAATTGACTTCGTAATATAAAGTTAGTGTTTAATTCGAACATGAATACAATCTACAGAAATAAGGTTTATATTCGCATGAAACCCTTAACAAAGTAACGACAAAAAGCGGTCTGTGAATCTCACCCTAAGCTTGTCTTCCATCTATGTCTACGAATTCCGTTTATCCAGCTCGCTGTAAATACATACAAAGTGGCTGTGACGGCACAGTAAGTACATACAAAGTGGCTGTGACGGCACAGTAAGCTGCACGTCAGTGGATAAAAACGCTAAGCCAACCCAAGATCAAATTGTTACTACCGACCGCGACGTGCGGTCGACTGTACGACGACGATAGAGATCAACACTTTTTAGTGTTCGTTTCAATGGAGCGGCCACGGCGACATAAAAAAAAAAATACCAAGATTTTGTAAATTCCCAAAACCTTAAATTTGCAAGTTATGGTTAAAAAGTTATAAGGGTTTGAACGTGGCCGCGCCATTGAAACGCGGAGAACCGCGCGGCCACGGAGATCTTTAAAACTAAGCGTTGCAGAGTCCTGAAATTTAGGTAAATGATAGACTGGATTTTTATATATTTTTTAATTTAGAAAAAATCCTAGGTTTATATTTTAGGATCGCCATTGAAACGGCGAAAAACACGATATCGCCGATATCTCGCTGAAAAACCAGATTTGAATTTGTCATAACTTTTAAAAATACACAAAAAAAATCCTAGGTTTATATTTCACCTACCTACAGCTCCTGAAATATGAAGCTAGGATTTGTATTTTTACTAATTTTGACAAATTGAATTTTAGGTTTTACAAAAAACTTCAGACCTCTGCGATGTTTTTCAGCGAGATATCGACGATAACGTGTTTTTCACAGTTTCAATGGCGCGAGAATGGGGTTTTAGTCTTACAGCTACTAAAATATAAATCTAGCATTTTTTTCAATATTTTACAAATGTTTACTTATTCAATCTATCATTTACCTAAATTTCAGGTCTCTGCAACGCTTTGTTTTAAAGATCTCCGTGGCCGCATGATTCTCCGCGTTTCAATGGCGCGACCACGTTCAAACCCTTATAACTTTGAAAAATGTATGGTTTTGGGAGTCAACTTTTACAAAACCATGGTACCTAGATATCCTTTTTAAAGATCGCCGTGGCCGCGCCATTGAAACGGACACACTTTTTATCATAGGCATATGACATTATTGTAGGTAGGTACACGCATTTTCCGAAAAAAATATAATTGTGTATTTATATTAAATAACTCTTACGCGACTTTTTTGTTTTGGTGTGCAGTGTCTCGTAGATATATATCTAGACCTCGAGTATACGTCGTTGTACAGACTAAGCTTATCGTATTCATTATGCTCAAACGAAAGAATAAAAATTGTGATTTCGCACTAATCGATGACCTCCATAGGTACATCAAATTAAATCAATTAATCATTCGTCTGAGCTCTCTAACTTATTTATTTTGACATGTTTTCAGAAATAGTAGATATGTAACTACTATTTTTATTTTTTAAGGCTAAACAATATGTGTAATATTATTACTTAATGTCTTCTTGTATCAATCTAAGTAATGTATGTACCTATCCTAAGAATGTAAAATAGAAATTTGCGAGTTAATATAACAATTTGAATTATTTTACGCGCAATATCTGCACTTCGGGCATTCGCCGACTTTTTGCACATATTAACTAACCCATAGAATATAATAAATGTTTTAATGATTACGACTAGGCATAATGTACGATTTACACCGACCGCCGCGGTTTGAGCTGGATTGCATATTTGAATTGAATGTCATATTTGCGTGGAATTTTCAAGGCTTGAAACCCGGTCCGATCCCTGCACAGCTGTCCGGGCCGGCTGCGTTCGGCTGCTGTCGCGTTTGGTCCGTTCCGTTCGGCTACGGCGGCATGCGATCGGTTATCACCTGACAGCAGGTTAAATAATTCAAATCGCTATTGGTCGCTCTTATGATTGCTGCAGGAATGGCTTAGCAGTCTCTGGTGGATGCAGTCGGCTCCCGCTCGGTGCAAACCGTACTTTGTCGCTAAACTAAAAGTGGGCGATACAAATCGCATATACCTAGGTAGGAAATCGTCGTCGTTTGTTGGCCTAACGACTAGGTTCCTTAGTGGCCATTAATTTGTCGTCTAGGCTAGGACTGTCAGGACGGCCCAAGACTAATGAGCATATAACACTGAAACAATGTTTATTTAATTATAAAATAGGCATAGAACCGTGATTTAAATTAAGTACTTAGTATACTATTTTAATTTACCTACCTACATATTATTAGTTACTAGTGATGTTCCGGATATCCGTATCCGCGGGAGAAAAAAGATCCGTATCCGTAACATTTTTGACGGATCTTTCACCTTATTCATAATTCCAAATTGCACTACTAAACTTCTTTGTAGACTCGTACAACAAACACAAACGTTATTTATGCTGCCCAGTGTCACACTAAACTAAAACAAAACAAAAGAAAGACCCCGCGCAACGCAATTCGAAACATGTTCTGTCACGCAAAGCGTCAAATGGCGTCAACTATCGTTTCAAGGTCACGCGCACCAACACCGATTGAGTAAGATAGTTAAGATCCGTATCCGCGGATCTTAGCGCTTATTATCCGGATCTGCGGATCTAACTTTTTTTAATGATCCGGCACATCACTATTAGTTACTTATATACAGGATAAGTTTTTAACCAGTACGCAAACTGTAACCATGAATTCAGCATAATAAAAAAAAAACAGCTTTTTCATAGAAAAGTGCAATACCTACGCGGTCAAAATGTACGGAACAACTGATTTTATTTTTGTATAACCGGCGAAAAATTTCTGCTCTGAGGGTTCTAGAATGATATGCTGAATTCATGGTTACAGTTTGCGCTCTGGTGAAAAACGTAGGTACCCTGTAAAAATTCACTCAGTGCCCGCGTCTATTGTTGAGTACCTACCTATCGAATTGATGAATGTTGAGACGATTTTTGTTTTTGCTTTTTGTCCGAATTATGTATTTTTAATATGTAAAAGACACTGCACAAAACTTGTAAAAAATAAAGATAAATTGCGAAAAAGAACCCTTTCTTATAATTTTCCACGAAACATTCCTTGCAAGATTTTAATCCTCACCTGCAGCACAGTATAATATCCATATTTATGTTGTGCCTGCACCAAGACCCGTCGCTTATTCGCCAGGTAGGTACTATATGCATAGGTACCTAACTAACGTGCGATGCATGTATACGCATTGCAATGCAATTTAGATTACTATGCCTTAGACTTACAATGAATTGTCTTATCAAAACATCGAGGATTTCAAAAGTACAACGCGACAGGGCGGGTTATACTGGCGCGTGGCCAAAATCTGAATTAACGTCGCCATCTTGTTTTGTCAATACCTACCAATACAATATTAATGCGACACGATTTCGCAAATATTTACAAACAAAACCGCCCCTGTCATTGATATTCAGGCGCCAAATCTAATCTTATCTAATTATTTTCATACATTTTGGATTGGATTTTGTGAGTAGGTACTCTCACTTTTATACAAAATAATATATGATCGCTCTAAGAGAACTTTACCTCCAAATTATTTTGGAAAAGTGACACTGGAACCATTATTCCTAAAACTTTTGGTAGGTAAAGGGAAGTCGCGCATTTGACGGAAGATGCGTCGGGTATCGTCGGTCGCGAAAACGTACAAGTAGGTACCTAGATAATAAAACATTAATCTATATGTAGTTCATACACGAAATTCCTATTTTAAGAGATACTATACTGTTTTCCCACAGCAAAATGATGTCCTGCTAGTACAATCGATTTATCAAAATATTAAAAATCGAATGGCATATTTACAATTTTGAAAAACAAAACTCGAAAGCTACTTCGAACCAATAGTACTACAGCGCCAACGGCCGACAGCGCGCGGGTGCACGAGCACAGAACATAATTATATACCTACTCTACAGATTATCGTTAAATAACTAGGTACCTATTCCCGAGTTAACGAAACACTATTTATTAGGTAGGTACATACTCTTACGGGCTTAGGACCGTCATAAAAACTTTTTCACTTCTCATGCTCTAAAAGTACGCCAATATAGCCCTACGAAGCGGGACTAAGTCCATGGACTAAAGTGACCACTTTAGTCTCTAGGGAGTGAAAAGTAATTAGATTTTCAATTTCCTTCATGTGACATTGACAAACTCAAACAGCCAGTAAATATACTATTTTACCTTGCATCTTACTGAAAAACAAGTTTAATCTTTCATCACTTACAAAAAAAAACTGAATTGGTTAATACTGCCCGCCCCCGCCTGGGCTGCACCCGAGTCGACACCCATGAAAACCAGAGCTGCTTTTGTTTCGCGCACCGCCACATCCGGCCCCCGCTTGTCGATGGGATCGGCGCGGGCGGCTGAGCAGAAGCGACCAGTGAGTACCAAACGGAATTCCCGTCCGAAGTATTGAAAAAATGGGAGTAAATTTATTTAAGTACAGACGCCAGCACATCAAGCAACCCCAATCTGTCAAAATTCTTTGATCGATTTTCAACTTTATTACAATATCTTAAGGTTCATGTTCAAAATGGGGAAAATTTACAGTTTGGGATAGTTTGACCTGCTGGCGTCTGTACAATGATTTTAATTAACTCACCTACTATACTAGGTACCCGTTTACTTAGCAACTTGTATAGATGTGAACTTTGAGAAGCGTAAGTGCTTAGCGCGGATTTATTTAATCAAAAATCTCACCAGAGAAGGGCAGGTATGGACATACCTACTGTTGTAGGTACACGCTGTTTTCGGAGACTGCCTCGTTGATATTATTGTTGTCGCATCCGCTACTGCTGAGCATGAGGTCCTGGGATCGATTCCCAGGTCGGGCAGTGTTATTGGGTTTTCTCAGTAGCAGCCCGTGAGTCTGGATTTGTGCCCGGCTGATGGCAATAGGCTCGCCCCCTATTACATGTGGCATCAACATAACTGGCAAAATGTGGGTGTACTTACTCGTACTATAGGTACACCTCTACCCAACCCTTCGGGAGACAAGGCGTGGAATTGTTGTGTTTGTGTTCTTTCTCGGTTCGTTTTAAATGATGTTCTAGCAGTTTCGAGTACTTAATTCGGCCAAAACCAAATGTGTCCTTTCTTTGGTATTGTTCGTAAGTTGTTGAATTCCATAAGTTCTGAGTTGCTACATGATATCTGACAAAAGCTTGCAATGACTGGACAGGTCCCCTCATATCAGTGTGGTTCTTTCCTCAAGACCATTTCAGATGCTAATCTACATAGTTCTCACGTGATCTGACCAGCACCCTAATTGCGTAACTCACGATTAATCATAATCTGTTTCGTTTTAAAACAGATGGCTAAACCATTGCTTCATATTTTCGAAAAATATGTCTGCTCAGCAATGTAAATAACGCAATGAATATTGTTGAACTGTCAAAATGAAACCGATTATGATTAATCGCGTGTTACGCAATTAGGGTGCAGGATTGCCCAGACTTTAAAAGAGACTGACCCCTGGTACGTCTCGCCATTTTTCCAGGGGTATAAGATGAGTCCACTCCATCTAGATTTTTTTTTATGACATTTAAAAGTGATTCCAAGAGATATCCTATTTACAGAAAAGCTAGCAAATTCATTTCATTTCCGACTATTTAGTATTACCCACTTACCCGCTATGCTTGGAGTTTCCCTGCGTGATCGAATCAGGAATGAAGAGATCCGCAGGAGAACCAAGGTAACCGACATAGCCCGAAGAATTGCCAAACTTAAGTGGCAGTGGGCAGGGCACATTGCTCGCAGAACAGATGGCCGATGAGGCCGAAAAGTTCTGGAGTGGCGACCGCGCACCGGAATACGTAAAGTTGGAAGGCCTCCCACAAGGTGGACCGATGACCTTGTGAGGGCCGCTGAATGCGGGAAGCACAGAACCGGACGAAGTGGCGGAGCTTCGGGGAGGTATGTGTCCAGCAGTGGACGTCTTCTTTCGGCTGAAATGATGATGATGATGACCCACTTTAAATATCGAGCAAAAGAGCATTTAAGTCCACTTACGCACCAGGCGCGGTCCGAGGGGGGGGGGGGGTCCTAGGGGCCCCTCCCAAAGCCGTAAACGTAAACCTTCTTAACATAGTAATTTTTCAAAATTTTCTTATTAATATGTAGTCTTTGTCTGTGACCTCCCTAAAGTCTTTGGCTGCGGCTGCGCCTGTTACGCCCGGATATAAATAAAAATATCGCGGAGCGATTTTTTTGCGCACTGGATCTTCAACACACTGCTTAGCGCCGAGTTCAAAATCCAACAGTGGGTTGTTTCGACGCGCTGGGATACACTGTTGGGTTCTCAATGCTCGGTTCAACACCAAGAGTTGCAAATCCAGTGCGTGATCAAATATTATGTCTGTATACTTTAGCATTATGTATTTGTTTAAGGGCTGATTTTGAATCAGATAACTTTTATCTGAAGAATAATTATGTCAAGTTGACTTTTCTATAAAAAAGTTGTCAAACCGCAATATTTATTCCTCAGTTATAATAAGTTTTCTGACTATTGAAAAATCAGCTCTTAGTATTTTTAGCAAGTTAAACTAATAAATAAGAACAATTAGTTTAAAAAAAACGGCGATATGGACACTTATTAGCTACTTGTCTTACTGGTTGTGTAAACTGCTTTAAGTTTTGTATTATTTTTTACCCGTCTGCGCCAGAAGGAGGGTTATATTTTTCGAGTTATTTTTCTCGCCTCTCTTGTATCTACGATATCGGGATGTCGTAGGTACCGGGAGATTTTTTACCGACTGGAAAAAATAGGGTATAAAAGGAGAATGCAGTTAGTTGCCTTGCATTTTTATAAAATTAGATTTTACATATAAATTAATCTGTCAATAAAACTACCAACATGAAGTTTCGTCCCAAAATAATAAAAGCAATACTGAAAATATGCAAATATCAGTAGTGGTCTATAATTAAGAACGCTTAATAATAGGACTTTTTTTGTTTGCAAACTAAGAAGACGTATAACTAATTGCAAGTATATTTTTTTGTATTTCTCTCGGTATCGCAAAACTTTTCCATACTAGTGCTACATTCGTAGATAAATAATAAATAGATAAACTTTATACATTAGATCTGAACCTAGTATTACTACTTACTGGCTGGTCACATAATTAAGAACGCAGTATAGTTTATTTTAGATTTAAATAGAGAATACACTGTGGCACTGTGGTTGTAGGTTATTATTCGTGTAATTTTGGAGCGATTTAAAGCTGTAAAAGTCAAAGGTGATTGATTGCTTCATATAGAAAATAATGGCAAAAAATGTGAAATCAATCAAATCCCGTTATATCGACACACTTGAGTATCGATACATATCGCACATCCCTTACTACGTCATGTGAAATGACATCTTGAGTCATTTCACTTGACGTTAGGGATGTCACATCTGACATCAATGAAAAAACTACCTATTCGCTTTTCTTTCGTGCACTGTGGATGTTATTGTGTTTACTCGCTGCTTCAAACGTTTGTTTTTCTTATAAGGCACTCCGAGACCGCTCCTCATGATGACCTGGCCCTACCCTCGAACACTAAATCTGCACCTCACTCTGAAAAAATATGCACATTTTACCCAGACAAGGTTTAAATTTTTCACATGCCAGATGAAGCATATTCCTGCATCTTGCTACAACTTTATTATAATATTTGCTTTCTTATAGATAAGTAGTTTATAAAATGCAAGTCTTTTAATAATAAAGATTTTGTCCACGCTTAGCCAGATCACCTAAGTGAGCAATTCCCTTTCATCCAAATTCATTCAGTAGTTTTTGCATGAAAGAGTAACAAACATCCACACATACTAACTTTCGCGTTTATGATATTAGTAAGGAAG
The DNA here is from genome assembly GCA_947359405.1 of Antitype chi. NCBI lineage: Eukaryota > Metazoa > Arthropoda > Insecta > Lepidoptera > Noctuidae > Antitype > Antitype chi. The sequence continues at coordinate 7,510,157 of OX375813.1, read as the reverse complement.
TAAGGATTCCTTATCTCGTTTGCTCTATTCATGTGGCTATTTTATAACATAACTAATTACTACTAAGAAGGAACATGACATGATTTAGATAAAAATTTCAAAAACTTCAAATCGTTTTTAATTATGTGACCACAACTGTACAGGAGAAGTTTTTATTCTGTGCGCAAACTGTAGCCATGAATTCAGCATATCATTCTAGACCCCCAGAGCAGAAATTTTTCGTCGGTTATACAAAAAAAAAATCAGCTGTTCCATACATTTTGACGGCGTAGGCATTGCACTTTTCTATGAAACAGCTGTTTTTTTTTGTAAAACCAACGTAATATTTTTGCGCTGGGGGTCTAGAATGATATGCTGAATTTATGGTTGCAGTTGGCGCACTGAATAAAAACTTTTTTCTGTATATGATTCAATAAAATTTGTAACATCGATAGCACCGGAACATAAAAGTCATTCCATTGCTTCACTTAATCATAGACAATTTGGAGCAGCCATTGTTGTTTACATTACATCTTCGGAAAATTTGATAAAGACGGACGGCTCTTTTAGGGTAGCAACTATAGTAAAAAATCATTTTTTTGCTTAGTAATATCTACTACTTCAGTCCGGAAAAACACCATGTTAAAAAAACTCAATATTTTTTCAGAAAATATAATAAACAATCAAAACATAATAAACTTTTATCCAACTATACAACAGAGATGGGAGATTTAAAAATAAAAAAGATACCTTACGTATCGTCCATATAATAATATATCTAGCTATGTATAATATGTATGTACATGATGAATATTTACAGCGCGGGAAGCTAGCGCTTGTCTGCAGCAGGCGGCGGCGGCGGCGCGGGCTCGGGCTCGGGCGCGGCCGGCGCGGCCTCGCGCAGCTTGGCGCGCGGCCGCCACGCGTCCAGCAACGCCTCCACGCGCTCCTCCGTGGGCCCCCAGCGCGCGTGCCCGGCCGCGTTCTGCAGCCACACCACCACCGTGCCGCCGCCCCATCTGAAGTACACCTCGTTCCTGTGACATGTCACGTGTTACGTGGGCTATATGCATATCTCCCGCCTCTAATTACTGACCTTAGGCTAGCGATACATCTACGGAAAAATCGTAACAAAAGTTCGGGATGTTTACGCCTACAGTGCAAGTGATTTCGGCTTATAAATAGTGGGTACCTAGTTCAACAAGATTTGCAGGCGTAAGCAAGCCTTTTTCTATAGTTTTGCTAGACTTAATAAGTTATTGCCGTTAAATTACACATATCTGCCCCCTGATTTAGATTTATTTTTATAAGAAACTGAATATTCCGGAAGGTAATTTGGATTGTTACAAATATTTCGGAAGGAAAACTAATTTACGAATGAAGAAGCCCTAAACAATAGTAATCAACTTATTACTACAGTCTAAATTAAATAAAAGGAACACACAAGTAGTAAATATACCAGAGGACATTTTTTTTTTTTTTTTTGGGTGGGAAATCATCAAATAACTTCTCCCGCTCTGGGTGGAGCAGGAGGGCGTGTCAGACTTTTACTGACTAAAACCCACCCGTGTTCCCTCAGTTGCCTGTGTGCCAGGGGCCGCGGTATCTCTTTCGAACAACCCGCACCCTACCAGAGGACATGGCGTAGCCGATTATAATGCCTGGAATTTCCCGCGTCCTTTTATGGCTTGGGGGCCGCTGGTTATAGACACGCCTATCTTGCTTGATATATTAACTAATGACACTTATGTTAACAAAACTGACAACTACCATTCAGTTGTAATATTATCAGGGTAAAAAAATTGTCAGTCTTACTGATACGAGTAAAAGTTATAAAAATCCACTATAAGTATAAAGATCCAGTATAAGAAGTACACTGTGGTATTTTGTCTCTTTACTGCCTTTCTAAATAATATTTTGATTGTTGCTTTCGCATAAGCAATTAGGTTACGAAATGTACATGGTTATGATTACGTTGGTCAAGAAGATGCCTAATGTTCTCAAAGGAAATGATAAGCGATGCGATATTTAGCTTAGGGTAATAAATATGAAGTACAATTTACAATTTTAATACGTAATAATCAAACGCATTAATTACATGTTCTATTGTCTTCGCTTCACTGCGAGTATCCGGTTCATTGGATTCGTTTTCGTAATCTCATTATATTCCACGTGGGTACACAACAAAACTAAGTATAGACCTGTAATTATAATTAACAGTTTATACAGTTCTCGCAAAACAAAAATTATAGGTAGATACGCCACAACATTTACCAGGTTGTCATTTTGGACGCTTACTTTTACGTTCGGTTCTTCTCTAAGGGCTAACTATATTTAAAACGTTAATGCCCGTTTTCACTAACACTAGACACCTAAATGTAATGCCTAGAGATATTATTGCACTGTTGGATTTTGTAGCGATGAAAAGCGAACAGTGCACTTTTATTTAGGCCCGCCTTAGCTTCGCTCGGGTAATCGCAGACTATGGCAAAGAATAAGTATTTATTTTTTATATTAACTTGTCCCTAAGTCAGTGCTATAAAACAAAATAGAAAATCACAACTCAAAATAAGCTGTTAAAGAATCTTATTATATGTCTACCTACTGGGGAGCGCCACTCGATATTTTTCGGACAACCGGTATGTTGCCACGTACCTCAGCGTCTCCAATGTGGCACCGAACCGCTCATGCAAAGCAAGACTACATTGCCCTGAACGAAACGTGTCTAATAATTTCGGACTGCCACAGAATGGACCCACTCAACTGGCGCCCAATTTGTCAGTCATCAAGTGAATTTGTAACTCAGGCCTAAGTCAACGAGTGAATTAAAGAGTTCTTAAGTCTTTTTATCCGAATCATGCGTTACAGAAAAGACAAGGTTGTTTTCCACGCGTACTAGCGTAAGCTTAAAAAAATCCTGACTGAAACTAAAACATGTTCACTTTTCAAGCAGTTGGTGGCATCAATCTGAGATCGAACTAAATAACTGACACCAAACTGCATCAGATTAATTTACTTGTTTTGAACGTTTTAGTTGCGGTCGGGTTTTTGGTGATTAAGGCTGATTTTAAACCAATTTTCTGATTGCCTGCAACAATATACTATTTTATTTTAACATGTTCACGCACAATCTTTGCTGTTTTTTCTATAGTTAATGTTTGCTTTGAAACCATTATAGTTCTTCTGAATTAAGTCAAAAGCACTGACAAAAACTAATATAATATGAATATTTCCAAAACTCTAATAATAATAAAACGCTTTAAAGTTTGCAAATAATTAAATGTAGGTACATTTAATTATGTAATATTTATCCGCTTTTGTAATGCAAAAAATTTAATGAACGTAGAAGTTACTTCATTCGATTTCGGAGGCTAGATTTCAAATGTTTGAAAACTAAAAGCCGATTATAAAAAAATACAATGTAGGTATCCCATAACATAGCTAGTTAGATTAGTCAATATAAACGTTATAGTGAACAATTCTAAAATTTGAAACAAGGATTTTAAATGATAGTGTGACATTACAGCTGAAGTGAATGATATTCAACTAACTTTTGGAGGACACTGTAGTAATGTATTTTACATTTAGGTGCCGTCTAGCGTAAAAGAAAACGGGCATAACTTATTTAAAATCTGATTATGTAATAGCCTTAAACGTGAATTTGTGAACAAACTATACCTATTCTAAATTAGGGTATCTTAAAATGAAATTGTGTAAACGATTACTCCAGGTCTGTTTATTAATTTCGCCAGGAATGTAAGTTAAAATATTTTTATTACTTTCAAGGTGTTAATTTTAGTTTTTACGATTTTTTATTGATGAGTGTAAGTCATGCCGATCTCAGAAAAAAGATGAACGTGCCACCTAGCGCTATGTAAGCCACCTGGGTCTGCTTGATGATCTTTTTGGTAATCTCAGTATAAAGAGGTTGTATCTCGCAATTTCAAAAAAAATGCTGTATAAAGGAATCATGAGTAGGTATTCATTACAAGTGGCAACACCAAATTGACATAACATCTGTTCTTAATAAAATGTCACGTAGAATACGTTTAGTTTACTCACTGGTTTTTAATTAGCTATACTCCATTTACAATAGCATTAGACAGAAGCTAAAAAAGGTTCTTTTTAATGTACACTTCGTAACAAAATTACAGTAAACGTGTTGCAGTTACGATTAATGCCAAAAAAATTAAAGTGTCAATGCTAAAAACCTAAAAGAAGCAGGAGTGAATAACACCCGAGTAACTAAATTAGCTGATGACGACGAAGTTTTACCAACGTACTGTAGGTCGTAAGTTGTTAATTAAAATAAAGTATTGTAAAAAAATAAAATTTTATTTCCTTATAATCTTAATTAGATTTAAATAATCATGTGATTGTTTGTTTCATTCATTCGTTTTGTTGTAGGTTTGTAATGTGTGATGAAGAGGTTATTATAAATAGAGCATTACTTATTTAAAATAAAAATTACTTTTACTTCGTTTATCTCAGTATTTAGTACTGTCTTAAATCTACCTAAAAAAGTTAGAACTTAACTTTGAAATAAAATGTTTTGCACTCCTGCTTCTACGAGCCTCTTTTTTCTAAAGCTATAATAAATGGGGTATAGAATCAAATGACAGCTGTTTCTATCGCTTAAACGTCATGTTAACAAAAAAAAGCTCCATCGCAGCTGTCATTTTATTCTAGCTAATTAAAAATCAGAGTATAGTCACAAATTCGCGTTCAGTATTTGGGCCACATTCACTACCGCAGAATGTATGTTATGTGTATGCAGATTTAAATGACTCACTTGGTAAGAACATGTTGAAATCCGTGGCGATACTCGTGCTCAAAAGCTGGAATAACCACCTAAAATAAAAAAAAATAAACTCATTTTATTACCAAGTAATATAATAAAATTATTTTTCACCTACTTAAATATTGTTCCGGCTATCTTAGAACCAATAGAAATATTTTATCTTTCGTTGACATTCTGCTGATCTCTTTCAGCAGAATTTCAAGAATAAAGCGCCATCTAGCGAAGTGCTGAGTCATGCTACATTTACACAAGTAATACTAAAAACTTGTAAAATGTATTGAGCCGCGTTTTCACGGTACAAGCGCGCTCGAACCGCGTCCACTCAGAAAGACTACGCGGGCGACAATCTGATTTGTATTCACATTAATCGACAAAATGTAGGTATAGAGCATCTGTTATTTTTTCGAAATTATATGGTAATCATATTTAGGTTTTTTGAATATTATGAACAGCCAATTAGTAAGTAATCATTTTAAGTAGGAACCTGTTTTCTTTTGAAGTGGCTGGCTTGAAGCTTGTGCAAGGCGTGCGTCTGCCTGTCGGGCCACTCGGGCAGGATGACGACGAAGCTCAGCGGCTCGGCGGAGTCCTGCAGTAGCCGCTCCATGTGCCGAAGCGTCGCTTCCAGCAGCTCCTCGCAATACGGCGGGTGCGCCACCATCGACCCGGACACTGGACGCAGTTCTAGAAATGGCCTAATCAAATATTTTCTGATTATTGTGATGCCACGAAAACTGCTTTTACGAATACGACTAAAGTATAAAGGTAATGCAAGTATTAAACGAAAATACAACATTCCTATAGTTTTATTTTATGCGACAAATATAATGTCTATCATCGATATATATGAATAATTAAGTCCTCAATTTTGGGCTAGGTTATTCAGGCCTGCAGGCATATGAAGAGCTACCTCCCACGCCGATTCAACGCAACGTATTTAGTTACAATGCGACGCCGACATCCGCGAGGAAAATTCACGTCACAGTATAAAATATAAATTACAGTTGATACCCTGAATTGGTTTTTCTTAGGTAGGTACGGTTTCTTTTTCTTACTTTCACAGTGTAGAACCCCTATACTTCCTTAGCACGGGAACCATTGTCGCCAAACTCGCACATTTGCGCATTAAACTGTAGATTGTGTACTCAATCGACAGTTTAATACGCAAATGTGCGAGTTCCAATACACAGAAAACAATGTAATTATTATTGGTTACAAATTTTATAAAATACCTCCATAAATAATACCCTGGCGCTTTTGCCTTGATGCACATAAACATGCAACTTTTTTACCACCACTTCTTAAAATAAATGTGGCTTTAAAACTTTTTGGTCTTATAAGGATTTACGTTTTTTTGTTTGGACTTTCTTGCCTTTTCTCAAAATTGGGCGCAGGTTAGGTTAGAACTGTGACCAATCACGTATGAGCAGAGTTAGTCGCAGTTCCTAAGCTAGGGCACCCCGGCGAAATGGGTTAGGTTAGAACTATGACAAACTGCGCACGAGCCGAGAGAACGAAACAAGCGACGCCGCGGCAGCGACCGGCGAGCGCTACATCCAAGTTGATCGCAGTTACTTGTCTATTTAGTATTTTTAGGCCACCAAAATGGTAATTATTGGAAGCTCACAAAAAGAGGCACATTTATATTAAAGTATCCATTAATATTCGATTAAATACTTGCATTATGTTAAGTTACCAAGCCAAGAATTAGATTATGAAATCAATACATACCCTCGAGATCCAAAGTATGAGTCAGTATCGGCGAAAGCTGAACAATATTGTCTGAAGTAGCAGTCGAGCGGACTGGCGAAGCATTCGAAGGTGACGCCAAAACAGCGGTGCAGACACTCGAGCACCGGCACGGGCAGCGACATCTGCGTGAGGTGCGCCTCGCCGCCCGCACCTACCCACGCTGCGTAGCGCCGCAGCAGGCACCACACGCGCGACAGGAACTGCTCGAACTTCTTGTCATCGAAGCAGCTGTAGCGGTACAAACACTCCTGCGACAAAAGCAATCATCGTGATTACTGTTTATTTTCTATGGTTTAACAGGCTGATATTATTGTAGCGTAGAGTCTACAGGCGTGCAATAAATTCGCGGTGGATTATTCAGACACACCGTGCACGCACATCCACGCACACTGTGCACGCACGTCATGAAGTTGCTGGAACTGCGTGTCGATATTATTTTGTACTTAAGGAACAGAAAAATTATTTATTATTTTTAGTTGTTCCCATTTTTTGCAAAGAAAAGAAAGAAAGGAAAAAAGGGAGGAGGCTTATATGTACTCAGCAGTGGGTTGAACACTGAAAGGACAGATCTAAAACTTATCAGTGAATACTATACATGGTCAGGAGTTTTTATAAGTAACTTAAACCTAATTTCTTTTGCAATTATTAATTTACAACATTTTTTGCTTTCATTTGGTGCATTTAAAACAAATTTGTCATTCTTAAGGGGAACCTAGTCGCGGACTCGAACTCACTGGTGGGCCTGGCTAAAAATCACGCTGTCTCACCAGGCTTCGTGTCCGACAGAGATAGTATCAGTGATGAGCAGTTAGACGCTAGTCTACACGCACAACGTTATTGAGTGAGATGCAGGATCATTTATAGTAAAAAATTAAGAAAAGTCCTTTGGAAGATCGGGTTTTATGAAAAAGACGATGCATAAATCAATGACCAATAAAGTTTATTGAACTTTTCGATAATTGAACTTTGTCGGTACAGACTTGGTTTTCGAGATTTTACACTTCTTTTATTACTTAAACACGCCCAAAGTTAAGTAAAATTAGCAAGAAACACGAATCTTTGTTGACTCCTAACGTTTTAATGGGTTTTTTATTTTAGTACCTATTCTGTTTCCGTACAGATAATATTAATAATGAGACAAAATTATATCATATTTTACTTCGGATGTGCCATGTCAGACAGTGGAGTAAAACACTCCCGAAGTTTGTATGCAAAAAATGTGGACTAGGTTCACCTTAAGTCAAAGTCAAGGCCTCTCATGCAAGAAGATGTGGGTTAAAATTTTAAAATGATGCAAATGTGGTTTCTAATTCATATTACATATGTATTTTCTAAATTCATATTGGATATCAGTGACATCGGTGAAGCAAAACATCGTGAGGAACCCTGGACCACAGTACACTAAAGTATGCAATATTTTGTCTCGGCATATCCTTGAAATAATTACCTACGGCCGCTTGGTAGAGATACACGCACTAGGGCTGCCCACTGACTGTGTCTCTTGGGTTACTTATTTGATAATGCTATATTAAATTGTTATATTATCTTGTCATTAAAATAGGAAATTTTGTAAATTTTAATATTATTTATTTAATTTCTACTTTTGTTTCATTTCTAGTTTAAAAAGTAATTCTGAGTTCGTATGAAGGGGCGCGAATATTTAAAATAATTATGTTATTTTGTTTAAATTAATAAATCAAAAACATTGTTATTAAATCCTAGGAAGTAACTCTTACATAATTTGCCACAGATAAATGTTTGCGCCTTGATTGGTATTTGGGATCGCAGAAAGGTTTTGTTATTGAAGTTCAGGGTATAAAAGATTCGTATTCTCTGTTCGAGCTTAACTCATTGTTTAAATCATTCAATTTAAAATGTACATTTAATGAAGCTACTTGAACAACAGCAACCACATCTTCATGCATAGACAATGTATTTAGTAATTGAAAAATAAAGGTCTCATCCTTACTTAGTGGCGTCAGGTCAGACCATACTGATCAGCTTGTATCGTTAGACTTAAATAAAAAGTTACATCTGGATAAAACCATTGAATTGAGACCTCTGACTAAAAAGAAATTGAAAACGTTTAATAATAATGTTCTTAGCAATCTCTCAACAGCAAGTTTTGATTCACAAGACCCCAATATAAACTATGGCACATTTTTTTCTACAATATGACAAGAATTCAATAAAGCATGCCCTGTAAAAAAAGTTACAATCACTACTAAACCAAAATTTTGTGAATGGGCCACTGCTGGCATTAGAAAAAGCAGAGATATCTTACATAATTGAAATCACGAAAAATCATTGATTTCTGATCAGGCCTTTCATAATTATGTAAGAAACTATTCTAAGATATTCAAAAAAGAAAGAAAGCAAGAAGCGTTAGTATGTTAAAAACGTTAAACATTCATGTCAATGTGTTCCTTGACAATTTTTCTTTTTTAATCAATATAAATATAAATGAAGGGTCGTCAGAAGCCCGAAAGTCTCCAAAGGGGATCGTAATATAGAGGTAAATGTTTAAATTCGGAAATAACTGAAAATCCTTGTTTCTATGAGATTTTTGTTTGAATTATTGAAATTTTAACTGAACAACGTACGTCGGGTCAGCTAGATACTCAGAATAACAAACAAAATATACCAGCTTCTGTAAATACACGGCGTTGAGAGCCTGCGTTTCGCCGAGATAGCGCAACAGCGTCTGATCGCGGTCGAGAAAGTGCTCCACGAGCGGAGGCCGGGGCGTCGGCACCGCGAACTGCACTGGGTAACACCACACCTTGCGTAGGGCTGCCTGCTGCAACGGTGCTTGAAGTTCCTAGTCATTACAAATATATACATATTATAAGTCTCTCTGTGTGACCGCGTTGTTCTTCCAAACCACGCCACGGGTTTTAGTACCTAGTGTAGTGTACCACGCATTAATAAAAGACCAGTTTGCGTATGACGAGTTGCTGACAAAATTATGAGAGCAACTGGTAGGTGCAAGTTTAGTTACAGGGTTCAAAAATAATAGGTCTTTACCTATGAAATTGCCGTTTTGTATGAAAAAATTTAAACGAATTTTTTTCATGTATTTTTTATTTGTATTAATCGAAGTAATCACCCATGCAATCAATGCATCTTTGCCATCGCAGTGGCAGTTTATTGATGCCCTTCTTAAAGAAATCAGCTGGACGGGAGGCAAAAAATTCTTCAAAGGCATTTTGTACTGCCTCTCGGGTATTGAATTTTTTTCCCGCCAAGAAGTTATCCAAATTCTGGAAAAAGTTGTAGTCTGTAGGCGCAAGGTCTGGTGAGTAGGGCGGATGACGGAGAGCTTCCATCCCCAGTTCTTGCAACTTGGAGATCGTCTGCTGTGCAGTATGAGGTCGCGCGTTGTCGTGCAGGAGCAGCGGAGACGAGCGATTGACCAATGCTGGTTGGAGATGTGCCAGCTTCTCCATCATTGTCTTCAGTTCTTCACAGTACACATCTGCAGTAATGCTCACCCCGTTTGGTAAGAAGCTGTGATGAATCACACCGGCGCTAGACCACCAAATAGTGACCATCACTTTTCTAGGGGTAAGTTTTCGTTTAGGGCATTGTTTAGGTGCTGAACCAGGATCCAACCAACTTGCTGAGCGCTTGCGGTTATCAAACAGCATCCATTTTTCATCGCAGGTAACAATGCGGTTCAAAATTCCTTCATTTGTGTGTCTGTTGAGCAGTGCAAGGCACGTCTCGACGCGTACTTCGCGCTGACGATCATTGAGTTCGTGGGGCACCCATTTGTCAAGCTTTTTTACCTTGCCAATTTGACGCAAATGGACCAATATTGTTTTGACGCTAACGTCGAAAGCTGCTGCTAATTCAGCCGTAGATTGTGTATCATCAGCTTCCACAATCGCCTTTAATTCGTCATTGTCGACCAAAGTCTTCGGACGACCGCGAGGTTCATTTTTCAGGTCGAAATTTCCAGAACGGAAGCGAGCAAACCAATAACAGGTGGTGCGTTGGTTTGTAGTGTTAGCTCCGTAAACGTCGTTGATGTTGCGTGCCGCTTGTGCCGCGTTGCTGCCACGACGGTACTCATATTCCATAATTACTCGAATTTTTAACGTATCCATGATGACGAAAAAGATTGAAATGTGATGAAAATGTAACACTAATCAATAAACAAATGACCACTTTTGGAAAAAAAAATCCATGTTTTTAAAATAAAATTAATTTGAAATTAGAATTCTTACCCAAACAAAAATTATTTTGATTTGAAATGGCCAGTACTGCAAAACAGCAATTTCATAGGTAAAGACCTAATATAAAATTTAGATAATAATCAAAATGGTTGAACTATATTTTAGTTTGAATTGAATCTGAATTATTTATTTTTTAAATTAAATTATTTGGTACAAAACAACCATTTTAATGATGCATTGCTATGGGTTTACCAGACTGCGGCAATCCCAAATGAGGGTACGGATAATGTTTTTAAGCCGTGGTTTTCAAGCCCTTTTTACCTGTATTCCGTTTTCTTTAAGTAAACCACTATGCCTTTCCCTTATTTTTCGAGCATATTCAGCCGACAGGTGGTAGATTTTGAGGCAGATTCCTTCAACAGATGCTTTCACAGTCTCGGCAAGGTGAGGTTGACATTGTCTCTGAAATAAATTTAAAAAAAGCTTTTGTTACATACCAAAATGTCTATTTTTATCATTGCAAGAACATCTTAATGAACACAATAGGTAATAAATATATGTAGCTACTTTATTATGATAGCTACCAAAAGATGCCATTTTTTAATAAACTTCTTAGCCTCAATCAAGAATTGAACCTAAATAAATTCAAAAATTTCATAAAGCGGAAACTATGCCAGAAAGCCAAATATTACATACTGCCAAAGACTATAATGAGGATAAAAAAGCTTGGGTTTGAGATGCTCCAATAAGTGTACACAGTGAAAGTTGATTTTAATTTTATTTTGCTATTTTACTTCTTTTATTTTTAAAGCCATGTCTCTTCTTATCCGGTACGCTCTTGACAGAGCGATCGTGATCGTTACGTACTCGTAGCAGTATTGGACGGGGCAGATGTGATGCACTTCACGACATTTCGCCACCGCTGCCTGCTAGAGGTCATCCTGCTGCATTCGTTAACCGAACCTCCAATGGCAGACTTGATCTGGTCAGTCCAACGCGTGGGTGACCTTCCGCGCGGTCTAGTGCCTTCTACTTTCCCTTGGACGACAAGGCGTTCTATGGACTGATTGTCACGCCGGGAAACATGTCCGAAGAATGTCAGGATGCGAGATTGTACTATAGAAAACAGACGCTGCCTGATACCGAGTTCTTGAAGTATCGAGACGTTCGTGCGAAACTCGGTCCACAAAAGCCATGTATGAAGTATTATATTACTTGAATTATTGTGAATGTGAGAACTATGTGGGACATTGTTAAATTTTTGATTGTGGTCCAGACCATAATCCAGCAGTTTTAGTAGTTGATGCAGCCTACACAAATGTCCTTTCTTTGGTATTGTTCGTCGAGTTGTCGAGCTCCATAAGTTCTGAGTTGAGCTGTATGATAATTGACAAATGCATGCACTGACTGGACAGGTCCACTCAAATCTGTTTGGCTCATTCCTCTAAATACCATGTCAGACAAAGATCTACATGACCATCAAATGATATGACCAAGTTTATTTCCAGTTTTTCACATACACATTGACTTTGGTAAATTTTATTTATACAATGACATGAATATTTACTTTGAAAAGTATTATATTGTTTTAATAAATGGTTAATGTTTAGACTATGTGTGTCATTTTTTTTAGTCTTGTTTGGTTTCTTTTTTTCCTCAGTTAAGTAGTTGTAATTATGATCTGGCAGTTTGAGTAATTTATGCAGCCTACCCAAATGTCCTTTCTCTGTTCCTTAAGTTCTGAGTTGAGCGGTAAGATTAGTACAACAGCGTACACTGACGGGACAAGTCCACTCAATCTGTGTGGTTCTTTCTTCAAAAGACCATTCAGACATCAATATGTGGTCTTCACATGATCTGACCAAGATTATGTCTGGACTTTAAGAGAGACTGCAATCTCTGAGTTTGTTTCAGCCTTTCTTCTCAGAATAGTCAGATAGGAAATGACAACCTCGTCTAGTTTAAAAAATATGATTGACATGTAAAAGTGTTGGTACAAACCTACTTACAGTCAAAAACTTTGGAATAATAAACAAAGAATTATTATTATTATAAGCCTATGATGTCCCACTGCAGGGCAAAGGCCTCTCTACCCTCCTTCCACTTCTCTCTCATCAATCCTGCTAGTGACCAGTTCATGTTGAAGGAGTCCAGCTCATCCCGCCATCTCTTTCTGCACCTACCACGATGTTGCTTGCCATTACGAGGGAAGAAGAATTAAACAAAGATAATTACTTACTCTCAAGTGTGCCAGTCTGTCTTGGAAATCATCGTATGTAGCTCCTACAGTTCGCCTCAACCATTGAAATGTATCTTCTGCATTCCATTTTACTACCTTGCGACTTTCTGGTGATGCATTTCGTGATTCAATCATTTTCTTTGCTGCTTCCGCATATCTTGATAACTGTTTTCTTGCATCGCCCGTAAACTTTGGATGAGTCAGCTTAATTGGAATGTCATTCATAATTTCCTCATACATAGAATGTGATATTTCTGGAAAACAATGACTAGGAAGCAGTGGATCTGAACCACCCTGATCATTTACTTTCCTCTCCATCAACCATCTATTAAAAGAGTCTTTAGGAGCATCAATGCTTTCTCTTGTGTGGCAAAGCTCTTGGTAGCACTGTCTTAATTTATTAGCCAAAGTAAATCTAAATCCTTCTATTTCTGGATGAGGATGTGGACAAATAGTAGGAGGCCTCTCGTATATGACCACATTAGTTGGCACTTCTATGTCCCAAGGTCCAGCCAGAACAAATTTCTTTGGTGGAGGTCCATTATCCTCAGATGGACGACGTTTGTTTGCTCCAGGAGTCATATTACCCGCATTTGAAGGCCCAGTGTGACAAATACCTAATGGGTCAGTTATAGGATCAAAATCTCTCTTTACTGCTGGTAATTCCCACATCGACTCACCCGACAGCTTGTTCCAAAAGTATGGTCTGTTTTCTCTTTTAGACCAATATTTCCGCCAACCTTGTTGTAAGAGATCTGGATGCAGTTCAGCAGCTAGGTGTGGGGCCAATGGCACTGGTGCTCCTGGAGTATGGGGCGTCTCACCACTTCCACTGGGCGAAGACTGGAGTTCTGGTGAGGAGTCACTCTGAGTTGCATTACTCTCCCACGTCGAGCTTCCAGCGACTACTTTGTCACGAACATCATTCATGTTGGCTGTTTATTTGTACGACTGTTTACTGTCTTCACTTGAACTCAATGTATATTAATATATTCTTCCTCTTCTTAGTAAAATAATTAAACTAAGTAGTAGAAAACCAATTAAAGGCCAATAAGGTTCCAATAGGTAAGTATACTTTTTATTTAGAAACACAGTATTGATACCACCAAGTAATGAACTCAGAAAAATGCTGTTGACTCAAACGGCGCACATGATAACACATATTTAAAAATCGCTTATACAAAATAATTCAAAATAAACAAAAATCTCATTATCAAAACTAATAAAACACCGCGGCGTATGATTTTAAGAACCGTAGCGTAACTCCCCAAGCGCCGCCATCACGAATTGACAACTGAACTGAATTGGCGCTAGGGTTGTACCCTACTGCTCAGTTGTACTCACTTCACCTCTGAAAAAGCTTCAAGCTATCGATATGTCCACATCGAAGAACTGACAGGTAAACAATAATTTGAGGTAATGAAAACCACGGAATCTTGGGAGTGCCACACTAGTGCGTAGGTGCCTACTCGAACAACAATTCAAATTGGTATTAATCGACATATCTGAGCGGTAAATTTAAATGTATGTATTAAGTGGTCGGGGAAAAGGCAACACAGCGGCTATGTTGAGCCAGGCGGTGAGAATCGATCGCTACATGTTAGTTCAGCAAAATAGATGGCGGTCGGCAGTAGCCGAATGCAAGCAGAAACTGCCTGTCATAGGTACTAATATGTATCTACCACACAATCTACCATCTACGTGTGATTCTAAGGCGTGGAATTAGTAATTACATTTTAGCAGCACTGGAGTGCTTGCAAAAGGCTTGCAAAAAGCACCGAAAAGGCGGTTTTAAAAGAAAAGAAAGAAAGAAAGGAAAATTGTTTATTCTGCACAAACAAAACGCACATTATAAAAATAAAAATAAAAAATTAAACATAAAAACCACCGTAAAAGTGAAACTTTTTTTCACATTATAGACATTTAACTAAAAACTACACGGTCAGCTGATGCGAACTATAGGCGCCGCCATATTGGCCTCGGCTGCTCTGACGAGCGCCTTTCACTTTATCCCTACTCCGCGGCCGACCGTCACGCGACACGTCACGCGACATGCAACACACAGACGAAAAAGTTTGAGACGATGTAATAAGTTTCACTTTAAAATGCACCCAAAACATCACTGCCTTTGTTATATACTAGTTTTTATAAATGATAAATATAGTAAACCATATTTTACTATTTTGTATGTTACATCACATACATTTGTAAATGTATGTGTGTTACCATTTACTTCAAAAGTAGGACACAATGGCCAAGAGAAAGAGAGAAGAGAATATTAATTACTATGTTGACGGAATGTAATAATTACTAGAACTAGTGCCAGGTTCAGCGTATTCCAAATAATAGCTACATACAGTAAACATCGAAACGGTGGTACGTTGTTTCATAGCTAATAGTTTTAAAGAATTTCGTTTCACATTAAAAAAAATCTCATATTTTCGTTTCATATAATAATCAATACGCAGAATACTTACTTGGAAGATTTTTAAATTATTGATTTTTGTTTCACATAAAGTTTAATGTTAGAAAAATCATATCATAGAATACCTAATCAAATATTGTTTATCTAATATAAAACTTATTACCAAGAATAACATTTTATTTATTTTCATACTTAAGTATATTTTTAAATATTTTTACGAAACGAATACAAAAACATTTAAAATATAAAAAATAGTGGCCAATTGGCATCAGGATCAAGAGGATCCAAGATGCCAGTGGTCAGTGCTTTAAAGAAAGGAACCTCATAACTATGCGTTCCGCGACTAGGAGTACTGCTTTCTGAATCAACCCCTTGATCCAATCGCGCAATGAGAGCCTCCTGAGGTGTTGGTCGAGGCTCTTCACTATTAGGTCATTTACTGTAACGATTGTCGATGCAATGATTGCTGAGTCCACATCCCACATGTCGACAACCTCGCGAGCTAAGTCAAGATACTTGATTTTCTTATCTTGCTCAGCTTTTACGAGATTCTCGTCATGATGGACAGCGATATCAACAATCATTGCGCGACGCTCTCGTCGATCTATCACCACAATATCAGGCTTATTGGCTACAATAGTCCTGTCAGTGATGATAGATAGATCCCAGTACAATGTGGCGTGATCATTCTCGAGAAATGGATCGGGCACATACCTGTAGTATGGTACATCAAAACTCCACAAGGTTTTATTGCAAAGCAAGTTGCTGGTGGATAATCCCAGTTGCAAGATTGTTTCTGTGCAAATACTCGCCGTGAGCAAAACGAGAACAACAGGAAACGATATGTCGGATTGATTCACCGGGACAGTGGCATGCCCGACAGATGTCAACCATACCATCCTAGACTACTATTTCCGATACTATTCCGAGACTATTTCCGATAGTTGTTCGTCATGATAACTTCATCCGTAATCGCATAGACAAAACCTTCGGTTTCCCCGAAGAGGTCGCCGAAACGCAGCCAGGATACAGACGCCAAAGAGTCTACACCAGGGCTATGAAGAGCTCGGAAAAAGCGTCCGTGAAGCCCTTTGCCTTGCCATACATCCTTACGGTCGTTAGCATCCAGTACTGCAGTTTGCGCCAGTTCTCTATCGCCAAGGAGAGCGGGGTGATGCCCATGTCCACTGCGAAGACATCTCGATGCATCCCCACGTCAGTGTGAAGCAAATATTACCTGAGGCTGAAAATCTCGCGGTTGTGGAGGGTTTTAGCATTTAAAAAGCCTCGACCCCCACACTTCCGCGGGACGTACAGTCTCATCACTGAAGACTGTGGGTGATGCATCCGATATGCCGTCAGCAATGTACGGACCTTCCTATCCAGGGCGTCAAGTTCTGTTTGAGTCCATTTGATTATGCCAAAAATACATCAAAACCGGTATGACCCAACCGTTGAAGGCGCGCACCTTGTTTCTGCCCGATAAAAACTATTTGACACTTTATTCAGGCGGCTAAAGAAGCGCTCCTGCAATGATTGTTTCATGTCGGCAGCATTGATGCCTAATGTTTCCGACATACCCAAATACTTATAGGTTTTGGTTGAGGAGAGGGATCTAAGGTGTATAGAATCTGCAAGTTGGGTTCCCACGGATTCTATAATCCCTCATCGCTTTACATGCATGACAGCACATTTGTCCACACCAAATTCCATCCCGATGGCACTACTGAAGGTTTATGTTACCTTCAGTAGCTCCATCTGTTGCAAATTGTTGAGGGCAAAGAGTTTCAAATCATCCATGTAAAGGAGGTGTGATATCACCTGACCACATCTTCTCAATCGATAGCCCAGACCTGAGTCCTCCAACAGTGTGCTTAGAGGATTAAAGGCTAAGTAAAACCAAATCGGACTCAAACTGTGCCCTGAAATATTCCACGCTCAATGCTAATCGGTTCATCGGTTCCCCGGATCTGTCAACATCCTGGATAAAGAAGGACCGTTCTCCACTGCCTCATACACGACATCAAGAAGGTGCGTAGCGTTTAATCTATTTCGTACAACTCCAGCACCCTCATGAGCCATGTTTGTGTCACTGAGTCTTACGCCTTCTTATAATCTATCCAACATGTTGAGAGATCCTTCCGGGATCTACGAACCTGTTGCCTGATGGCCATATCTATAAAGAGCAGCTCCTTAGTACCGCGGGACCCCCCCGACCGACCCTTGCTCCCCGACTAACCCTTGCTCGTTGAAGCGCCAGCCCGCGCCACAGCTGAGCCAGCAGCTTTAAATTCCCCGTCTAATAATAATAATGCCAATATGATCCAGCCTGTCCCCAATAGTGATAGCTGTCCCCCTATCAGTGACGCCCTGAGCCGAGGTCCGTACCCCACAGGGGGTGCCCTCAGCGTGCAGTCGTTTAGCTTGTAAATTTTAGTTTGTAAGCCCTGGCTGGAGGCGTTAAGATTAACTTCTTAATGGCAGCCCCAGGAAAGCCCGGTTGAGCAGTCACGGCCTCTCAAGGCCAACTGCGAGATGCCCAACAAAAAAAAAAAAAAAAAACCGCGGGACCCATTCTTACATCTATTCTGAGACACCGACGTAATAGGGAACGTGCACAATGAAGGGTCTGCCATCTGGTGGCGCAAATACGAAAGTTTTCTCGCGATCATTACTTGAAATTGACACTGCACGTTATAAAATAATCTCATTATGGAAGTGAGAAAATTATAACTACTATGTGAAAATGTATTATTGTGTTTCTGGACACTCGAACACTTCAAAGAAAAATAAAAAGAAATCGAATCATATTACTTTCCCACGGATAGTACCCTAAATGCAGTAAAAAAAGTGTAATTATGAGTTTCAAAACATTTAGAAATGACTGAATAATGGTATTTGAAAAAACAGCTGAATTTTGTATTGTTTTTGTTTCATCTTCCCCAATTTCGTTTGCATGTAACCACTGTTCGAGTCGTTCTTTGTACAATTGCCATTCTTGATGTTCATGGTTAAACACTGTTACTGTGCCGACCGAAACTGCAGCTTTCGCCATGTTACAATAATTATGATATATACGCGTAACTTGTACTTTGACCTCGTCGCCAACTGTTATAACCGAAGGGGGGGTGGAGATTAAATAACGCAACCAATACGTACAAGCTCATATATTGGACTGACGCAGCAGTCGTTCAAGTAAAACTTAGTTGCTAGTTTCCCCTTCTTATTTATTAATTATAAATAAGTAGGTACCCACATAACAGTAGGTAAAACTACTATTCAATACAAACATCTGAGAGCAAATATAACCTCAAATAATTGTAGTTAGTTTTCGTTATAGGATATCTGGAGAATTTACAAAGTAAATTAAAGTACAGATATGCTTAAATTTTTCAGATAGGCTTGCCTTACATTTGCAATTTACTCTTCTAATATTTCTATTGTAATCACGCTGAAAACAAGGCGACATAAACATAAATAATAATATAGAAAAAATATTTACGTCAAAAATGAGATCGGAAAATACTGTTATTTTAACATCTTAAACGTTAGTAATCGTCGGCTGAGCTACAATTTTGCCAGTTATTACTGCATTTTCATGATTCCTAACTATTTCTTCTACATGTAGACATGCCGGGAATCGAAGAGAAGCCCGGTAACGTCCAGCGGGCCAATTTTCGCCAATTCTATAAAGCCCCGCTGGCCCACCGGGTGGCTGGCTACCCCCCGATTCACACGGTTTTTATCTTTATTGTTTGTGGTTGTTTATCTCACAAAAACATTGATGACAGATCAGAAAGGTTTCTTTTTTTCGGCCATATCGTGGGGCTCGTGTCGATTTGTGCTGAGATCTATAGTTCGTGCGCGTTCAATAAAGCACATTTTATTATTACTTATGTTTAATATTTTAATCTTAATATTGTTGTTGGTAATTTCTAATGGGGGTCTCAGTTCTAACCAAACCTACTGATTGCATGCTGCAAGTGAGCATGTAGCATGCAAGCGAGCATGCAACATGCAGCAGGCATGGTTTCTGTCACGGCTCCGGCGCTGCGGGGCTCCGGCGGTCCTACGCGAGCTTATCGTCGCAGATGGTATTTACGCTCACCAGCTGCTCCTAAGCTCGCGGGCCACTTCGCCACTCCGCACATTTAAATTACACTCTAGGGGTAGGGCAAACATGACTACGTGGAGTTGGTTTTGCAGCGATTCGTTTCTATCACTAACTTTTGTAGCACAATATATTGACTTTTTAAGACACTATTTTAATTCGTTGAAATAAAATACTATGAAAAATACACTGAAATAACAATGTTCGTAAAAAAATAATTGTACTGTTTGATAAGCTTGTTAAACAAAAAAAAATTGATTAAAAATTCATTGAATTGTGTTTCTGTGAAATATGTTTCTTCATTCAAGTAAATAGTCTTTTAAAACAATAATATTAGAAATAAAAATACAAGGATCAAATATTAAGAAACATTTGGGAAGCTAAATTCTATGTCTGCGAAACAAGGGGACACCCATCGAAACATGTTGGAACATCGATAGAGATTTTTTAGGTTTGTATAGCATTTCAAATGTATGAAGCGTCCGAAGCGTCAAACATGTTTCGCATCAACAAATTATAATACTTCACTCTTTGAACACATTGTTATTTTCACACATTCAAACGTTTATTACGCTGCCTATGCATGCAGACCGTACACAAGGTGTTTTGTTTGATTCCTATTAATGGTCCACTTTACCATCAACTTGGTTTCTGGTAAAGTTTCTGAATTATCTGTCAGACTTAAAAGCCTCAGTAGCTAGGTCATTAAATCCGCAACAAAAAACATTTATTTTATTGTCAGTCCTTTCAGTGTCAATATTTCAAATGGTCGCAGTGTTGCCAACTTTGGGGTTTTTCCTCCAAGTTGTAGGGAAAGACGAGTACAACAGGGGTTTTCAGAGATATAAATTATTGGAGATAGTTCTAGAGTCTTCAAACAAAACCTGCAATCTTAATTGAACAGCAGTAAGAATAGCATTATATATTAATAAACTGCTGGAACCCAGAACTCTGTGGTGCCTCCAATGCCAGGCGGGCCACCAAGTGGGAGTGCAATGCATCTCGGCTGCGGTCAGCCCGGTCACAGGGCCGGTACATGTTATGCCACGCCACACTGCTATTTATGTGCGGCAGCTGGCAAGCCGGCTGATCACTGAGATGGGAACAAGGCTCCATTATTTGTGGGACAGCACCACATTGGCACTCTGAATTTGAAAACAGTCAAATATCGTACACGTTAGCGGTCGAAATTCGAAAAGAGCTATGGAGTCCGAGTGCCCACGTAGTTTTCAAAGACATTGCTAAGCAGTTGATCGACTCTTCATGGGACCAGAGGGCTGGCTTGTTTTGTGGCCAAAGATTCAGCATTGACAAAAAATGTGGCAATGCTGCCAGCCTTTTGGGCACTTTTCTTGTTGACAACGATGCGGACGAACTTTTCGATGCCCTAAAATTATTTTCTTTTTTATATACTTTGACATATTAATGACTTTAATTACTCCCACAAGGTGGACCGATGACCTTGTGAGGGCCGCAGGAGTCCGCTGGATGCGGGAAGCACAGAACCGGTCTAAGAGGCGGAGCTTGGGGGAGGCCTTTGTCCAGCAGTGGACGTCTTTCGGCTGAAATGATGATGATGATGACATGTTAATGATAATATAACATACAGCCCTGACCACCGGTAGCTTGGACCCTGTTCCCGATACCGGTGGGCTACTATTTTTTATATTTTTAAATGTTTTAAGTAATTTTTTTATGATCGAATATTTAAAAATATAATTTATATGTGCATTTAAATGAATTAAAGAATATAACATATTAATAACATAATTTTAAAACTACTGCTATATTCTTGTACATATTACTGCCCCCGAACGAATTTTCACAGCAATGTTTTTACATGTTAGGCTGTAAAGATGGAGATCGGAATTATGCCATCTTTTAATGCTTATTTTTATAATTTTTCTTTAGATAACTCTCTTTACTTTAGGACGTGGGTGAATTTTAAGCCTTCTTCTCTGTAACTACTTACGCAAAAATACGTCAAACAGTAACACCATTGACGACGATGATGATGCCGTTCTAGACATTAACAACAATAATACATTTTAGTAGTAGTTTAATAAAAGGTCGTTAGGTATTATCTATATTATATAATATTTTATATTTCATCATTTTGATGGCACGGTTGGCGTAGCGGTTAAGCGATTGACTGCTGCGCTGCGTGTCGCGGGTTCGATTCCCGCACGGACCAAATATTGGTATGACCTACACATATTTGTTACGGGTCTGGCTGTTTGTGTATGTGATGTGAGTTTAAATGTTTGTAAACGCACCCACAATACAGGAGAAATTCCTAGTGTGGGGCAACGTTTTTAAAAAAAGGATATGCAAGGTGAATTTTTAGTCACCGTTTAAATTTTTCAGGGTGATAGTACACGTAAAATTGAACAACTTTCTCCAAGGAATACGGATCGAAATCTATATTAATAAAACGAAAAGTCCTGACTGACTGACTGACTGGCTTATCAATGCCAGCCAAAACCCTTGGACCTAGAATGCTGAAATTTTGCACAGAGGTTCCTTTTATATTGTAGACAATAAAAAGGAAAGATTTTTCGAAATTCAACATCTAAGGGAGTTAAATAGGGGATGAAAATTCCACGCGGGCGAAGCCGCTGGCAAAAGTTAGTATGAAAAAAAAATCGGACCTCTCATGCAAAATCAAAAGTCAGCTGATCGATTTTGTATGGAAGATCTGACTTTTTTCATCAAAATAAATCTTCACATTTACGAAACTACTAATAAAACTATTCTCATTATTAATTAAACATTGTTAAAAATGATAAATAAAACATCAATTAAAAAATCTATTTGAATCCTGATTTTAGTGAACCGATTTTTCATGGTTGACTAAAATCGCAATAAAATTCAATAAAACATACACTCGTTTTAAGGTTGTCGGAAAAATTTGGAAGGGGTTGGCAACACTTTGTCTGACTTAGTCAGTGCAATTATTTATTATGTGGTGTGGTAATGTGGTTGTGGTTTAATTTGTCCGAAATCGTTCTGCGAATAAAACCGTGAGACGAGAGTTCATTTCCTTTCTTGGCTGGCTTTACATATTGTTATCAATCAATGCATATGGGCTTTACGGCTTACTTCAGAAAAGTAGCTAGCCAAATTGCGAAATATCCCAAAGTTCTTATTTTTTGTAAATTTTGTCCATTATTGGACCGACTACGACTACTTCTGTTGCACAACAGTCGACTGCTGCAAAGATTACATTTCGTTGAAATCAAAATCTCAAACCAAACAATGCGTACTATGTACAAAGAATGTTTTACATCAGAAGCTAGATCTCGAGATAATAAAAAACATCGAAAGAATATAGTTTTACCTAAGTTGTACAAAAAGCAATGATAGCTGTAATATTATCATCAAAACAAATTCAAGAAAAACAATTATGACGCAGAGTAAAATCGAAATTCAGTGCCCATTAGATACAGAAATTCCAGAGTACGATTATAGTGACTGGAGCATTGATGGTGCAAACTTTCAGCAATGTAGTTTGGATTTCATAGACTTTTTTAGAAATAACATGTTAAAAAATTTACCCTGTCTGATTAAAAATGTAACAGATAACTGGAAATGTGCCAGAGAGTGGGTAAAAGGTGACCAAATCAATTATAATAATTTAATTGAAGAATATGGTGATCTTATTGCTCCTGTCGCCGATTGTAAAAACATACAGTTTAATTCTCAATGCAAATCTGATATGAAGGTACAACAGTACATAGAGTACTTGCAGAGCACAACCGATTGTAGAATATTATATTTGAAAGACTGGCACCTAAAAAGAAGTAGACCTTGTGACAAGTTTTATGAGGTCCCACAGTATTTTATATTAGACTGGCTTAATGAGTTTGCTGTAGATAATCAAGAAGACGATTTTATGTTTGTGTACATTGGTCCTAAAGGATCTTGGTAAGAGATTGTAATATACTTAATATTGCTTTAATTTATTTGGAAATAGGACATAAAATTTACGAGTGAGCCAAACAATGATTGTTCTTTTCTTAATAGTTTATGTGATGGCCCACATTATTAAACACATCATTCTGATGAGCCCCCAAGCCTGCGGTTTTACTACCAAAACAACAAAATCAAGCTAAATCTCATCAGTGAATTAGACCGTGTCCCTGTATTGAGTAGACTTAGCAAAACTTAAAGAATAATGATAGTGCCATATGACTACCAAACTACTTAAGATGAAATTATTGTCAAGGCTGCCCCACCAATTTTGAAGGAGGGCTATAATTATGATTCCCTGTCAGCCAGTGGGCTATCTTGTAAATACTAGATAAAACTAATTAAATACTCATATGTAGTTCGAACAATCTAAAAAATACTTCACTGATACATTTGAAGAGGGTTTTATGTTAACAACTTATCAATATTTGGTGAAAAATCTGAGGTTGATAATAAAATCATGTCTGAAAAAAAACTGCAAAATATTTTTTTCAGACCTGGTTTAATGTCCTGAAATCTGTTCTCAAAAGTCGATCGCCCTAAGGCACCTGAGGCACCGGGTGGTTGACCAACCTTGTAAAGTGTTCTATTTCTGTTATTTGACTCCGAGAACCCTGGGTACCTGTGGAACTAGTGAGTCTTGGAAAACCCAGTGAAGATTTTCTAGGTCTCACACTAGTTTCAACTTATTCTGTGTTTACTAATGTGGTGTTTAATTATTATAAATATATAATGCTTAAGTGTAAAGATTTACGATTTGTTCCAGGACCCCTTTGCACGAAGATGTGTACTGTTCTTATAGCTGGTCAGTTAATGTTGTTGGAAGAAAAAAATGGGTTTTGTTCCCTCCTGGAGAAGAGGACAAATTAAAAGATCGATTGGGTAATCTCCCTTTAGTATTTGAACCAGAAAAGTATCAAAATATTAAGTACTGCGAAATCACACAAGAAGCAGGAGATGCTCTATTTGTCCCATCTGGTTGGCATCACCAAGTAATGAATGAAGCTCAAACAATATCGATAAATCATAATTGGATAAATGCTTGTAACATAGAGATAGTATGGAAGGCATTGGAAAAATCATTGGTAATAGTAGAACATCAAATAGAAGAGTGCAAGGACACACCTGAATTTCCTGCTGAATGCCAGCTGATACTAAAATCCCATTTTGGCATGGATTTTGAGTCATTTGTGACATTTTTGTGTTACATTGCCAAGAAAAGGCTATCACAATTACAAGGGAATGAACAAGTATGTTGTAACCAATACTCTCTTGGAATAAGTATAGTCAAGTTTGATTTAAAAAATATTTTAAAAGTTTTGAACTTAATCTATGTACATCCAGTATTCTTAAATACAGACATATTGGCCTCAAAACGGGATGAATTTATACAAGTAAGAAAGGAACTGACAGCTGTTTTTCCTATATATAAGTAATTAAAAAGTTTCTACAAATTTGATTTTATAAATGCATATACATGCTCACTTTTAATAAGTTTTTCAATTTCAATCTTGCTGTATCCCAGTTCATATAATATTTCTATTGTATGCTGTCCTGGCACTGGTAAAGGGTTATGACCACTGGATATTCCTGGAGTGCGGGACATTTTCGGAGCCGGTTCAGGTACAACCATATTATTTATATCTCTATGAAAAGCTGAATCAGATACGCGAAAATTATGTTTATCAACTGCATCGATATTTAACACGGGAGTCACACATGCGTCAAGGTTTTCAAATATATGACACCATTCATCTTGGGTTTTCTCCAAAAAAACTTCTTGAAATTTTTTCTTACAATGTTCATTATCACCTACTTGAACATATTCATCTTCAGGAAGTTGCAATCCTTTCAAAAAATTTGAATAAAATTGTGGTTCAAGTGCCCCAA
This sequence comes from Antitype chi, assembly GCA_947359405.1. NCBI lineage: Eukaryota > Metazoa > Arthropoda > Insecta > Lepidoptera > Noctuidae > Antitype > Antitype chi. Next base: position 7,484,807 of record OX375813.1, on the reverse strand, counting down.
CCGCCATAAACTTGCCATCTTTAGTTTTGTATGTTTGATAACATGCAAATCCCCCATCTAAAGGATTTGTTCCAGGCTCACCTGACCAGATTGGCAATTGTCTTGATTTGAATAACCACTTACCGATGTAAGCAGCTCCTTCTGTCATACTCGTATCTACAATTTGCCCTTTCCCCGATTTAGTTCTTTCAAATAAGGCTAACAATATACCCAAAGCACATAGGACTCCACCTCCAGCAAAATCGCTCAAAAGATTAAGAGGTGGTATTGGTGGTTGTTTATTTTTGCCAAGTAATGAGAGAATACCAGACATGGCAACATAGTTTATGTCATGTCCAGCTTTGTTTTTGTAGAATCCATTTTGGCCATATCCAGTTAATCTTGCATAGATGAGGCGAGAGTTTGCTATCATCAGATGTTCAGGTCCTAGGCCCAGTTTTTCCATAACTCCTGGTCGAAAAGTATCCAAAAGAACATCCGATTCAGCACAAAGCTTTTTTAACACATTGACTCCTTCCTTGGTTTTTAAATTCACTGATAGCATTCTTTTTCCGTTAGACATTACGTCGAATGGACTTGGATTCATCTGTAAAAAGAAATACTTATAATGTAGGTAATATGCAAAGTTATGATACAATGTATTATATTTCTGTAGAAGGGTTGCGAAGATACCACCTGCTTTTCTGATGTTATTAGCCTTAGAAACAGATTTTTTTGAGATGGGTCATTGGGGCAAAATCCGAAACAATGATAAGTAGGTAGGGTAGAATAAAATTATTTAAGGAGTCATGCATGACCATGATTTAGAAGAAAAACTAGACATAGGCAAATAAGTTTTTACGACATAGGTACTTGCTAGTGCTACTACCAGGAATTAATTCGATCATTTTTGCAAAAGTCTAAAATAAAGTTAAGGTACAACAGCTTTCAATTTAGATACCTACCTACAGATAAGATATTGTTTCTCAAGATGGTTGCAAACCAGTATGCTAAGACAAATTATAAGTACCTAATAAAAATTACTGCAGAATTTAGGTAGGTACCAGGTACCTAATGTTGAGGTGGTGACTACTTACCTTTTGAACGACAGTGACACTCGCCCCGAAGTCTGCTAATAAGGTTCCACATAACGGGCCTGGAGCTAACCCCATCATTTCTACGACTCTTACGCCTTTAAGTGCCATTTATGAAAATGTTTATACTGGAACAATACAGTATGAAAATTACAGAAAAAGAAAAGTGGAATATGTTTTTTTTATTTAAAACACTAATTTATTGTAATAACGCAACCTACTACTAGGTATACAGGATTTGGCGTAAATAATGGAAAACCCTGAAACTGTCGATCGGCCAGATTATTATCTATCATTTACCCCACTTATAATCGCCAAAAGCCCATGGATGATTTTTTTTCGATACAGGGGCCCGAAATTTCATAATTCCTTAAAAAAATTAAAAATTTGAGAATAAGTATTTTTTGCAATGTTATCTTAGAATGTAATAAAAAATCTTCAGGAGTGACAAAAAAAAACAAAACGAGAAAAAATCACCAATTGTAGAAATGGCAGCTGATTTTTATTTAAAATATCAATAATTTGGTCATCCATGGACATAAGGCGATATAAAAAGGGTAAATGATAGATGATAATCTGGCCAATCGACAGTTTAAGGGTTATCCATTATTTACGCCACACCCTGTATAAAACACCTAGCTTTTGCCTGGTACTCGAAAATTATCCCACAGGAACTTAATAGTGGAATAAAAATAGGTATTCTATTCCAGGTTAAATCTCGGTGTGCCAAAATTCATTCAAATCGGCACCCTAATTGCGTAACGCACGACGATTAATCATTATCTGTTTCGTTTTGAGAGTGCTAAACCATTGCTTCATATGTTCTAAAAATGTGTCTGCTCAACAACGTTACTAACGCAATGAATATTGTTAAGCTGTCAAAATGAAACAGATTATGATTGATCGTGAGTTACGCAATTAGGGTGCCGCTCAGCTGCACGTCCAAACATACTTAATTAAAGACCTTTACAATTATTTATATTAATAAGTGCCTTTGTCCAGCTGTGGGACAACATATAAAATAGGCCAACAAAAAGGATCTACCTATTATAGTTGGATTGTAGGATGGATGCAGAAGCCACGGAAGGCAGTTAGACGCCATCTCCACAGGCTACAGAACCGCGGTGAAAACTTCGCAGTGCCATCAAATTTATCTTGGAATCCAATCTCCACATGGCGATATCATCGCGGTGATTATTTATAGTTGCGGCCGTTTATACGTGACTATCTCTGCTACTCTCCCCGTGTAGTAGTACAACACATTACACAAAATTGATAATACCTAGTCAGTAGGTCAGCGAGATTCGACTACTGAAAGTACGTAGGCAGGTTATTAATATTGAACCCCGCCGGTCCGGTGATGGCAATTAGCTCGCCTTTTAAATCTTTAATACATGGGATAAACCTGGCGAAATGTGGGTGTACCTGGTATATGTAGGTATACCTCTGCCTAATCCTTTCCGGCGTACAAAGAAACCATTTTTATTTTATTTAACTAGCGCATGTCCCCAATCACCCCAATAGAATATTGAGTACCTAACAATAATAATACACCATCAGCTGTAATTTAATTTAGTTACTTACAAAAAACAACATTTTTACCATGCATGTTTTTTTTCTTCATTAATTTAACAACGGATTGCACCCGCGCATCAGCTGTGAGTCGCTGGACCCCGGGGTCACTATACATACGAGTAGTTTCAGCTAAAAATGAGATACTCTCAGAATTGATACCAAATTTTCGGTTTCATATGAAACCGAAAATTTGGTATCAATAATTAATACATTGATTCCAGAATCCGAACTTTTCAAATTGAAATAAACACATCACTCAGAAGAGATTTATCGTGATATTGTATGTTTCTTCAATTCGAATCATCATAACAAACGTGTCACCGCATTACGTAGGTCAATAAATTTCCACGTTACTTGCCAATATCACGATAAATCTCTTCTGAGTGATGTGTTTATTTCAATTTGAAAAGTTCGGCTTCTGGAATCAATGTATTCAAAAATCTCATAACTTCCGAACATGTAGAGATAAAAATAAAAAACCCTTCCATTATCATTTGATATTGTCCAAAGAAGCCGTGCCCTTGGTATGTATTATGTATATAGCCTTTCCGTTACATGTTGTATATCTATTGAGTGTATCTACAATTTCAGTCGTAATAATGTCCCACTGCATGGCAAAGGCCTCTTGTCATAATGTCCAAGATAAACTCAGAAAGTCAAAAGTCGGAAATTTAAAAAAGTCACATTGGTACTTGCTCGGATTTGTTGAACCCACAAAGTCGTGCACGAGAGGCGAGGCCTTAACCCCTGGGCTATCACATTTTTTTTTCTATACTTTTATGCAATTATAAATTAAAATCGGTTTACGTGTCTGGCATTGGTTTTCTCTTTCCCTTATCTTAGTTTATTTAGGGTCGGCGCAACATTTTTTTTCTTCCACACCCTTCTTTTCGTAATCTCTTTAGTAACCCCCTTTCTAGCCATATCATCTTTCACACAGTTCATCCATCGTTTCTTTGTTCTTTCCCTACTCTTATAGCCATTCACATTCGTACTCTTAACTTTCCTCACGACATTTTCTTCATTCCTCCGCATCACATGCTCATACCATGACAACCGTTTTCCACAAACATTTTGAATCACCGGTGCCCCTTCAACATTGTTAAATTTGACTGATACGTTGGTAGGCTGGAATCAGAGGACATAGGCTACTTTTTATTCTTTATATTGATTCTGAAACGTGCGATGACATTCGTTTTCCGATGAACTGTTCGCCGACAAAACAATTCACATTATTATGGTTGTTTTGCTAATAGAACTTTTTCATCGGGGAATATTTTACGATTCGCGGACACAACCGTGTTTATGAGAGTTCCGTCGTAAGTACCTTTCAACGGTGAAAGATTCGCCATCCCAACTGTCCATAAAAAAACCAAAATATTTGAACTCCCTGTTTATAGGTACATACAAATATTTAAATTTATATATTTATTAGTGATTGTATTTTGATTACCTCCTACAAAGAATAGCGCAGTCAAATCAGAAGCAGTTGAAAAGCACCTTACTGTTTTAGTCAGTAAGATGCTGATAGACCCATGGTACCCTGTGCATTGATCCCTACGCCCGCCCCAAGGCGGAGGAGGATATCACAAGCATGAGGATCCACAAAGTAAAAAAGTTCGTAACCGTTACAATTAGGTACCTACTGCGGTTAATATAATTACGGCACTAAGAATTTGAACACAAACCAGTATTATCAACTATGGAGTTACAAGTTTACAACATTCAATTATATAATTGAATGTTGTAACTTGTAGAAGAACGGTGGTGTCAGCGAATGGTTCGCCGAAAAGATCTATTGGCGAAACACTCAAGTAAATCGTTCTGTCGGCACACAGTGCATCGGAGAAGCGAATGTCATTTAGAAAAGTTGTTTTGAAAAAGGTACTGTTTATTAGTAAGAGTACTGTATAATAAAATAAAATAGGTACTTAATTCGCGCAGCAGAAGTCGCGGCCAACAGATAAATAGTTTGTATAATTACAAAACAAAAAGAATGCCTTAAAAGTGAGTAGCTATACCTACTTATATTAACTTAATACTTAAACACCTGTTTGTTATTTTTTGTTTAATCAAAATCTACACAAGCTCATAGTTAATCATCATTTATATTAACTATGAGCTATAAATTGTGTACCTATATGAATCTTGATATACAAATTCTAGATTTCATACTAAAATAGAAATTAATGCTTGAGAATTATTCAAGAATTAAGTCCTAGTAGAGACTTGTCTACACAGAATGTTGTGGTTACGTACCCAGGATTAACTTCTAAGTTGTTGTTGTTGTTCACCACGAAACGTGTACCTATTGCTTTATAAAGTCTACGATAAAACATTGCATTAACGCACTTCCGAATTAATGCCTCAGGTTAAAGTCTAAAAAATTAGGAACGAACAAACTGAATTAATTATCAGTCATTATCGGTACAATGAAGCGACATCTGTTACAGTCGGCTTTAACTAAAATATTTAGTTGCTATAAATCGTACTAGATGGACATAGTTGTAAAAACTGATTGCAGTTTTTCAAAATGTATATACTTGCGGGATTTTTGTAAAACAATGTACCTAGCAAATTTTAAAGGTTTTTTTTTATGTTACAAAATCTGTGTAAATTATCTATGATAAAAAAATACAATTTATGTTTGCACAAATGACACGTGCCCAATAGTACAAGAATCTTTGGGTGCATGCCCAAAATAGGAACGTTCAGAGCCAAGGCTCTTGTTTTTTTAGTTAAACTAACTGAGACCATTTTTTAAAAGTGGAATTCCCGAAATAACATTTGATAACATGGAATCCACAGACTACCTATAGCCGCTTGTGGTATAATTATGTTCCTTGACCTACAGCTACTACATGGAATCGATCTGTCAATGTAATTTCAGGTGCCAAAAAAATATTGTAGCACAAGGAGCTGTGGCTTCCGGCAGTTACTTTTGCAGTTCCTTATGTAACACAAGCCTGTTATTTTTAGTAAATTATTGTAAATGCGTTGGAGTGCTATGCAGACTCAAGTTTGTATGTGTCATAACAATAAGCTAATGTATTTGATAGTGTGTGTAATTAAATAATAATAAACTTTAAAAAAAATCACTTGTTTCATCATTGTCGTCGTTGAACAGGCACGTCAAACTCATTTTATTACCAGCATTGCTATTCATAACCATTCGACACGCTGCCGAATGTCCCCCATGGCCATGGCCCACATACAATATCTACTTACTGGTTTTACCCGGTCCGGTCACAAGAAGAAACAATCTGATGATCAGAACTACTCAGAAGCACTCGGGCTGGCCACGAAATTTTCGTACGTTTAAAGCAAAACTTTAAAATACATATTTACCTAAAATATTGAAAAACGCATTAACCGCGTCAGCTACACTAGCGCCATACGCAGCAAGTAAGGACCACAAAGTACCACAAGAGTAGAGCTAATATAGAAAAAAAAGTACTCTGTGGCTAATATATTAATAATCTGTGACTAAACTTAGATAGTACTACATATTAGTAATCTGTGCTTAGATACCTACTAGAAAAGAAACTAGCCAGTTTGCTTGTTTTGTTGGTTTGGTGTTTAATCGAGAACTAACGTGTTTTCAGTTTAATCCGCGTTGTTTTTTTATACTGCGGTGATTGTTAAAAGTGTTTCCTTCGTATTTGCCGAAATCTACATTCGAACAATTCTACGTAGTTTCGAAATCATCTTTTTCATCATTGAAATATTTGTGGAGGAAACTAGAGCAACATGTCTGTAGCATTTGCAGCACGCGGCAATCGGCCTCCTTTGAGTCCAGCACAAATCCAAAAGATGTTAGATGAAAACGCTCATCTCATTCAAACCATTCAAGAATATCAAGCCAAAGGTCAACTTATGGAGTGCCATCAGTATCAACAAGTATTACACAGGAATTTGGTCTACTTGGCCTCGGTCGCAGATGTCAACCAAAATATTCAAAGCATACTTCCGGTAAATAAATGAATTAACAAATTGTTTCTGATGGTAGTGTTGGCTTGGAATAATAATTCTCCAAGTGTTACATAGTCAAAGCTTTCAGAAAATTTTGCCTGTCTACGTCTATCAGCCCTACCTAATTACGGTTTTATGTTTGTACAAAGTAAATGTGCCCTGGTAGAGTACCACTCAACACCCACTTAGCACATTTTCTTTCCATTTGTCAGTTTAACATAAATGTCCTTTTTTTAGGATTCCTTAGCCAAATGGCTAAAATGAAACTCATAATTTTGTCATGCTCAGAAGTCACACTGCAATTTTACTTGAAGACTGTCAGCATCATATTAATAAAAACTGGCAAGTCCATGCATTCTGTGCACCCTTAAACAATGGTATACCTAAAGGTGGTACTCCCCATACATGTAACTGAGAAACGAAACAAAATAATTCAATGCAAATATCTTTTGTTTTTTACATAAAAAAAAAATCTCTCTTCTTCAAAGATTAAAGAAGAGAGATAAAATCAATATGTACTGTGCTTGCGTAAATATTCATCTTGACTAAACAGCCTTTATCGTTTGTGGTCTGACATGCAATTGGCAGGTTTTATTTTAGTTTCCAGGGTGTATCTTAAGCTAAAAATACCTCATTATGTCTTGACTGTGGGACTAGTCACCTATTGTTCTTCTACTGCAGGGCGAAGGCTCTTTTTATACACAGAAGACAAGACCTTTGATCACCATACTTGCTCAAGATGGGTTGGTGATTTTAGACTTATTCACTCAAAACATGAGTGCTGTTGTAAACAGAGATTTTTCACTTCAAAATAATCATACCCAGTATGACTTATCTCTAAAGTGAGGTTATGGCAATAGTAGTGTGATGTTTTTGTAAAAATGGGTTCAGAGTTTTCGTTTTTCAGTTTCACTTTTAGTAATTTTTTTTTTTGTTAAAACCAAACTTTGATAGAAACCTACTCGTTGTCACAGAAAAGAGCCCTGTGTCCCAGCAGCAATGAGGATGTTTATAGGCTGATTATTCTAACCTCAGTCTTCTTTGACACCTATTTCCTGTCAATATAAGTTTTTAACATTAAAATAAAATTGATTTTTACAGCCTCCTCATCAGCTAGCTGCTGGAAACTCACAAGCACCTCCTATAAATTCACCATCTCCAAGCGGTGGCGAGGTTTCTGGGGGAGCTCAACCATCCTACAGGCCGCCTGGGGTCTCAACAACACCAACAAGACCAACACAATCTTACGGTCAACGACCATACCCACAGAATCAGTATCAAGGACAGTATCAAGGTGCTCCAGGTGTTTACCCTCCACAACCGGGCTACGGACCACCTAGTCAAGGATATGGGCCTCCAAATCCTCCTCAACAACCACAGGGTTACCCTCCAAACTCAAACTATGGTCCCCCTATAACAACTTCACCTAGTAACTATCCACCATCAACACACCCAGGCCCAGGTTATCCTCCATCTTCGGCGCAACAGCCCTACGCCCCGCCGCCTGGCAGTCCTGCTGCTGCTGGAACCCCTTACCCAGTACGTGGAGCAACGCAACCAGCTTATACTGGGAATTCAGCTTATCCACCATCGCAAACTGGCTCAAATTACTCTAATGTTGGTGTTAGTACCTATAACAATTCTACTGGATCGCAACCTCAACCCTACCAATCGCAACCTTTCCCCAATACTACACCTACATCAGCTTATAGTACGACTCCCACATCACAGCCAAATCGTTCTCCTCAACCTCCGCCTACTGGTTACTCAACGCAAAATCCGCCTACTGCAGGTTATGGATCTCCATCCGCTCAATCCCCTACATATAATTCTAGTTCTCATGGAAATAATGCACCTCCTACTTCCGTGGCGTCTGGGGCACCATCATCGAGTGGCCCACCTGGCCAACAGTATCCCCCTCCAGGACAGGCGTCACCTTACCCTCCAGCGACTCAGCCTTCATACTCTAACCCATCATCTCAACCTGGAAGCCCTGCGCCATCTGTTTCTACAGCGCCACCCCCACAAGCATCATACCAACAAAATCCGCAAAACTATCCTCCAGCAGGAGGTGGTTATCCTCCACATGCTTATCAGCAAGGATATCCCCCAGCTCAATATCCTCCGTCTCCGTACCCATATGCTCGTGCACCAACACCTGGTGCTCCTCCTCCCGGTGCTCCACAACCGTATCCGGGATATGGGTTTCAACCGCCTACGCAACAGTAAAAGATAAGGGTATTGTAATGTTAAGCAAGACTATTCTATTATTTATAATAATACAATATATTTCATTTAAAAATAACATACCTACTTGGTATTTAGGCAAAACCTCTTATTTTTCTTTTCGATTTATGTTTACAGGAAAAGTTTTTATTCAGTGCGCAAAACCGACTAAAAATTGTCTGCGCTGGGGGGTCTAGAATGATATGCTGAATTCATGGTTACAGTTTGCACACTAAATAAAAACTTCCTGTATAGCTAAGGCCGGCTTTAATGGTGTGCGTTACCCTGGCAAACTGTTGTGCTAACTTGTGCTTAAGAGAGGTGGGACTGTAACAAATAATTAGTGTATCATGAGGAGCAATTTGTTTACTAACAGCAAAATTTGTTTGAATTTTAGTTTTAAAGTTATTTGAGAAAAAGATTTTGCTGGAGTAACGGTTTCAAACGCCAGCCGGTACTGAATACATGAATAGATAGCTTTTGTTGCGTAGTGAATGTTTGTAAATAGCAAAATTTGTGTGTGTTAGTTATTTAACATTTTGCTGTGGTAATGTTTTGGAATTTCCCAGATCTCGAAAACGGCTCAATGCAGAAGTCTGAAAAACCTTAATTTGTTTATTTAGTTTATGATTTGGTTGACGTAAACCAATGTAATAAAATGGCTTCAAAAATCAGAAAAAACGGATTTGCAAGTAAACCAATACACTTATAACCAGAGATCGGATATTCAGATGTATATTTACGTTTAGAAAATTTTTAGCTATGAAAGTATGGAAGCGGCTTTATAAATTATTTGTAATATTTATTTAAACCCCGGGATTCTTGGATTGCATAACTATTCAGATGTGTATTAATTTAAAATTAATGTTTAACCCGATACAAATATGTGTATGTACTGGAGGAGGGGTGGTTTGTATTAGTTAAAACAAAAAATAAACAAGTTACTTACCTAAATTAAGACTTATCGATACAAAAGCGCATTCCATGTTAACCAAAATCTCAACTTTAGGTGAATATGCATCCGAATATCCGATCTCTGCTTATAACCAAGTAAACAACAGTAAAAAAATACCTGTGGTAGACGTTTATAACGTCAGGAATTTTAGATTTTGCCAGGACAAAATCTAAAATTCAAAACAAAAAAAACAAATATTAGGTACTAATTTTACACCGGTCGTACTTGAGCGATCGAATACTCAGTTCCCATAACATTAAGAAACATACAATACTTTAAACAAATTAAAATGATTCATGAACATTCGTTCATGTTAAATTTCAGCTCTCAATTACGGCTTTAATGAAAGTAATATAAAAAACAAGAATATATCAGCAATTCTCTAATAAGCCGACCAAATTTTGAAAAGGTCACGTAAAAGCGACCGTACCGTACAAACGGGTAATTTTCGCAAATTAGCAGCTTAATATCCGATATTTTGTACAGCTACGCGAATTTTAAAAAGATTTTACCAGGAATTGATCAAAAAAAAAAAAAAATTAAATCTCTTTTTCCCAAATAAAAAAAAAAATGCTGTTAGTAAACAAATTGCTCCTCATGATACACTAATTATTTGTTATAGTCTCACCTCTCTAAAGCACAAGTCAGCACAACATTTTGCCAGCGTAACTCTCGAGCTCGATTAACGGTAACCGCGCATTCGTATATTTTTGTTCGCGATATAACTGACGCGTACGCCCGACCGACCGACGGTCTTCGTCAGCGCGACGTAGCTGTACGCGTGTAGTCATTCATCAGCGCTTGTTGCATAAGTTTTCATTGATATAAGCTACGTTCGACCGATCTCAGCGCTGATCATCGGTCGAGCACAAAATCCAGCATAAAGTAATTACTTGGTTTACAGCCTCGCGGTTCCCACGCGACTGAACGACAAATTTTATCTAGCGAAACGCCGTCCGGACATCCCATTGTTTTTAGTCTGTGGGGTATCTTGCCGTGTCCTTTACAATGGCAAAGCTGACTTACTGATACCTACTACTTAAAATCTTTCTGTACTCAAGAATATTCATGGATGTCCCATGGGCGCCCAACTTTGCCTTGCACCAGACACGAGCACTACGAGCCACGGCTATTTTTTTAAAGAAACTAAACTACATTACCATCTTGTCATGCGAGTCACGAAGGAGTTGCAGTGTCTCGTAGTCGTAACTTCTGAATGCAATATGCCGGTGCTTGTGTGTACTGTCCGTGCCATACCCCAGAATTCATATCCTAAAATCTTTCAGCGTCTCTACTCGATAAGCAATATCATTGGCCACTACAAGTTAGATAATAAAAATAATTAAGTAGGTATATGATTTTAATGTCTAGTCGCAGCATATTTTAATTTGTTCTCTAGTAGGGAATGTGCAAGTAACTCAAAACTTTCCATTGTTTAAATGTTCAAACTCAAAGCATTTATTTCAAATAAATCATTACAGGAATATTTGAATGGTCAAGGACTCGGTCAGTCAACAAGGTGAAGCTTGTGTTGCCCATTCCAAACCGTAGTAGGTTCCTATGGAGAAAACGGGTAAGAAACTCCATGGACACTATTAAATAAAAAATATTGTCTAAAATATATACAAGAAAAATAAAGATTGCTTCTATTAAATTTTGATGTTAAATATTTATCGTATCCGTATCGACCAAATCGTATGCGGGGACGGTAAGATGATCGTGAATGGGCGCCGTCAGTAAGGACTGGTAATCTCTTAGCTGCTGCTAGCTGCCACGGCCTACTTTCATTTCTAAATTGTCATTTGATTTTTGTTTTTAATTACGGACGCTTTTAATTTGACTTTTTACATCGGAACTTTCTGTAACAATATCATGATTTAAACAGTGTCCATGAAGTTTCTTGCCAGTTCTTCTCCATAGGTAGCTACTACGCTTTCACTCTTTGACAATTCAAAAGTACAGACGACAGCAGGTCAAGCTATCCCAAACTGTAAAATTTTCCCAATTGAACATGAACCCTATCATATTGTAATAAAGTTAAAAACTTATCAAAGAAATTTGACAGATTGGGGAGCTTGATGTGCTGGCGTCTGCATCTGTAATTGGTTTTGAAATAAAAGCTTTGAGTTTGCGATGGCAAACGGCATGACGCTCTCTGATGCTGTCATGCCTCCCTCTCCACCAACGCATTTTCGATGTTTCACATCTGCTGGGCGTCCCGTGACGACCACAATTATTTTTCGCATTGACTATTTTATGATTAACTAGCTTTTCTCCGCAGTTTCGCCCGTGTGGATGTCGGTTATCGCGTAAAAAAGTAGGCATCTCTATATCCCAGGTTATATCTCTGCCAAATTTCATGACGATCGGTTCAGCGGTTTAGGCGTGAAAGCGTAACAGACAGACAAAGACTTTCGCATTTATAATATTTGTAGGGATTATTTTGTGTTGAGTTTTTTTGGTCGAGCCCGGTGAACGGGCATATCACCGTGTCTGTTCAGGTGACACCACTGTCCAAGTCTGTCACCTTGTGGTGGCCGGAGATTAAAATACACCCCTCCGGCGCTCACTGCGTCGGCTGCGGATAAAGAAGTCGTTTCCTCCCGCTGCCTTGCCGCTGTCTCTTTTGCGTCCATTTTTTTACAAATTCAATCTATTACACTGGTCAACAAAAAAACACTTTTTGCATGTAACATGAAAACTTTTGTCTAGTTATGTTTAGGACGAGGATATAAGGATACTAGAAATAAAATTAGATTGCTTTAAATACGAAAAAAAGAAATTATTCCGATATAAAATCCCAACAATAATATAAATGTAGGTTTGTGATTTTTGTCTATATTTTGCTTCAGGGACATGTCATTTTAATGTCCAACGGTAGTAATCCACTAGCAAACGTGGACTCCACATGTTCATCGCTGACGGTGCCCATTTTCAGGAAAGAAGTCTATATGTGGATAAAAAAATCGTATTTTCAACGACATACTACAGCCCAAAGCCTTATAAGTAGATAACAGCTCCGCGATAATACATTTACAGCCACTTGATCGGAATTTCCTAGAAAAATTCAAGTTACTTTCATGAAAGATTCCCAAGCTGATTTTTCCAAAATACTAAGCTTATTTTTACCAAATCATTGAGATCTCCTTGAGATAGTAGATGTGGCTCATTAGATAAGGATGAGGAAGCTTCTTGAAAGTCAGGATCTAATGTGTCGTTTTCGATCGTTACTGGCGTAGCGGCCAGATCAGAACTTTGAGGAGGTTCTGGTACAGGTAGATCTTCACTATGAGGGATCGGTCTTTTAGCCGATGGCAGGTCAGGATACATAATTATACTTTTTGTTTTATTGTATCAGTAAGAAAAATAACAATCAGATGAGTGGTTCGTTGGTTTTGTCCAAATCATAGGGATTGCAAAAGGTATCGATCAAGATCTTTTCGCCCAACCAGTAAGAAGACCCACACATGTAACACAACAGATGTGTTGAACCCACGCTTTGTCTTGTTGTCTGATGGCAAAGTCAAAATACTGTTCATTTAACTTAGTTAATAATGGTGTCAAATTCCTTCGCTAGGTTTTAAAATTAATGTCGCCCCAAATGTAACCTGAAAATATACAAAACACTACGCTCTTCAAATAAATACATTCTTAGAATGCGAAAGCGAAGCAAAACCGGTTAATTTAAAATTTTGTGGGTAGTAGCTGTAACACGAAAACGAGACCTGTTGGAATCAAAATAAATATACAGGTTGAAATTGAAAACATGCGACAAACCGAAATGGGAGATTGTACTCATCATTATGAACAACTTTTACTAAGGGACCAAAGATGCAATCGCGAAAAAAAAAACATCTGTTCCCTACATTTATGTTCGCATGACTCGTCAAAATGTAGGGAACAGCTGTTTTTTTTTTTGCGATTGCATCTTTGGTCCCTTAGTAAAAGTTGTTCATAATGATGAGTACAATCTCCCATTACGGTTTGTCGCATGTTTTCAATTTCAACCTGTAGTGATAAAATGAGGGTAAGTAGGTAAATCAAAATTAATAAGCACCTTGTTACAAAATTTTGGTGACGTGTTATTTACTTAAATTTCATGTCTCTGCAATGCTTAGTTTTAATGATCTCGCCGCGCGGTTCTCCGCGTTTTAATGGCGCGGCCACCGTCAAACCCTTATAACTTTTAGACTATAACTTTGATAAATTTATGGTTTTGGGAATCAACTTTACAATTTTTTACAAAATCTTGGCAGTTTTTTTTTTAATATTGCCGTGGCCGCACCATTGTAACGCACACCCCTTCACCAATCAGGACCACTTGACGCTGAAATTGGTCAAGAAAACCTCACGTCCGTGCAATGATTTTGACAGCTTATTTGCGTTAGCGATGTCAGAATCGCCGGCGAAGTCTCTGCATGTGTACCTGGTATTTCATTTGAAATGTATAGCTCGACGTAATCGTGTGTACCATATAATTTATTGGCTCATATGTTTGAGAGCTAAGAATGTCCTCGTGCGTGAGTTTAGGGAACACCATAGCTTTTCCCAACCATTCGTTACGCTTCCGTATCGAATCGTCGATCAATGTTATCGTAGGAGTCCTATAATAAAAGCGGTTCACAAATATAAAAACAAAATGTTATCAGTTTAAATCAAATAGACGGCGGTTATTTTTGCAAATCAGGTCATCGAAATGTGTCATTTTCGATACGATAGCCTGTCGAATGCTTGAGAATTGCTGTGCTGGTCAAGTTGGCTTCGACAGTAGTCACTGCTCTTCATGCGTCCTCCGTATAATAAATTAAGGCTACAACAAACATAATTATAGTGTTATGTATGATTAACACTTGTGTTGATTTAAGTATCTCATAATTAAGACTAAACTTAGATGATGAACTCAATAAAAAATATTTCCGTCAAAATGTATTTCATTGTTATATTATCCTATAAATGATCACTTGGTTGGCTTTGTTAAAAAAACCTAGCACACAAACAGAGTAGAAATGTTCACTTAGCATCGAAATCTAGACCATAAAAAGGAAATGACACTCATTTTCGTAACAATTATAAAAGTTCCGGGGTTACTTACGTTCAAACATTCAGAATTATAATTTAATAGCTGAACGTAGCTTATACGCGATGAACATCTATATTAGCCTAAGTTTCAGGGCGTATTAGACGCCCAGTTTAGCTTCTACTTGTGTATAGTTTCCTTTTCCTATGACTAAGTTCCAATTCTTAATTTTCTTCGAAAGAAACGGACTGTCCCTCAAAGGGTTGAACAGAATCGTCATAATATTCCATCGGTGAATCCTCAATAAATGGTTGGGTAGGAAAAGCAGGTGGTGTCGTGTGTTTTTTCAATGGAAGCACTGTGTCAAATAAATAGCACATTGCACCCGTTTCGCCGGGTATTGCTACACCTAATGTCCAGATCACATTGTGTTTTGTATTTATACGTAGAATTTTCACGCCACGTAGTGTCCGCCATCTAAAAATAAATATTCAATCATTAAGACAAATCTTTTAGATCGATGAGGCTGTCTCGATTTGGTTTTCCAAACCGTCTTAACACTGCAAATAACTCTGCATTTTCATGTAATGTTGGGGCACAAGAATAAAAATCCGAACAGAAACAAAGCTTCATACTAACGCCGCGCGCCGTGCGTAGGTACACTACTACACGCACAGCTGTCTGCGTGACCTGTCATCGATAAGGCGCGGGGGGCGAGCACCGGCGCCCGCTTGGGTGCAAACTGATTTGAACAAGCACCCTAATTGCGTAACGCACGATCAATCATAATCTGTATCATTTTGAAACATATTTCTAATCCATTGCTTCATATATTCGAAAACTGTGTCTGCTCAGCAACGTAAATAACGCAATGAATATTGTTGAACTGTCAAAATGAAACAGATTATGATTGATCGTGTATTACGCGATTAGAGTGGAGCTCAGTAACGCGGTGTCCTGCGTAGGCAATTCAGCGTGAACGCGATCGCAAAGCGAAGCGGGGCGAATGGAACAGATAATTTGATACTCTGTTGCGGTGTCCAACGTGACGCACGTGGGTGCAGTACGGCAGCGAATATCAATAAAATTGATTGTCCCATTCGTGCCGCTTCGCTTTGCGGTCGCGTTCTCGTTGTATTAGCCTACGTAGCATACGGCGTAAGCGGGCAAACTTCAGTGGTGCAAGCGGCAGTGATACTAGCGAAAGTCAAATCCGGGTTTTTTGCAAAACCCGGATTTGAATTTGACCTCTTCTTATAACTTTTAACCATAACTTTGACAAATTGATGGTTTTGGGAATCAACTTTTCCAATTTTTTACAAAATCTTGGCAAAGCATTTTTTATTAATTATCGCCGTGGCCGCGCCATTGAAACGCACACGAAAAATATCCCACAGGAACGTACTACCGAGAAAAAAGTATCTTATGTGATTATCCAGGTTTTAAACTATCCTTGTGGCAAATTTCATCCAAATCCGTTCACCCTCTTTTGCGTGATTGAGTAACAAAAATCCAAACATACCAACTTTCACATTTATAATATTCAATAGTAAGATCCTAATGATTAGACACAGTTTAGGAGGAGGGTTAGCCAAACAAGGGGGGTTCACAATATTTTTTTTTGTTACTCTCCAAATGTATAGCGTCGTATATGTTACAATCCAAATATGTCGTAGACTGGATGGGAGATGGGGGAAAAAAGTGCTGGAGTGGAGACCACGAACGGGACGGAGGAGTGTGGGAAGACAACCGACTCGGTGGACGGACGATATCAGTAAAGTGGCCGGAAGAAACTGGATAGCCACGACACAAAACCGCCAAAAGTGGAGAGATTTGGAAGAGACCTACACTCAGCATTGGGTGGCCAAAGGTTGAAGAAGAGAGAGAAGAGAAATGTATAGCTTTCGACACATTATGTTATTTATTTATTTTTACTAAATAGGCCTGCTCTTGACCTCGATCATGCCTGATGGAAAGCGATTGATAAGATTGTGTTTGGTGTATAATGCTTCCTTGATCTAGGAATGGTAATGATAGAAATAAGAACTGATTAATTAATTCTGAGCTCTCAAAGTTTTTACTTTGTGAGCTCAGAATTGGAAAGAGATAAAACTCAACAATAAGCCTATCTTGAACTACGTAAATAATAAATAGACAATACAAAATTCTTGCAAAAACTGCAGCTAAAATTATTTTAATAGAATTGCAAATTACAAGGGTATTCAAACTAAATAATTATGTATTTTCTAAATGGGTCTATCTACGAACCCCACCCCCCCCTCTTGTTTGGCTATCCCTCCGCCTAACCGCGACCGCGATCACATTTTGTTCAACTTACAACCTGTCACTGATGTCTAAATTCGGTAAAGTTCGGGGGAAATACCCAGACAAAACCCTCATACATACATATTCATTTTTAAGACAAGAGTTCTTTCTTATTTTCCTGCTGTATAAATGTACATACCTGTTTCCCATGTGCCCAGGCATTTTAGTACCAGGCCAAACTCGTGCTTTTCCACCTCCACCGCCAATATTTCCTGGCCTTCTATGAGTTTTGGTGACACCATGGGATGCTGGCATTCCTTTGAATCCCCATCGCTTCATCACTCCTTGAAAACCACGATCCATTCTGAAATATTTTTTTTAGCTTCCGTGAAAATGGTGTTTAGAAAAGAAGTAAATTATCACTCAACAACACATTAGCTTGACACGTCAAGCTACCATCCGATGATGGCTTTTATAAGAAGCAATTAATTAAAAAACTGGCCAAGTGCATTTCAGACCAACCACGGGTTCCGTAGTTGGTATACTTATATATTTTTTTTACAGTAAACCTAAGTTTGTATTTATAGCAGGCATTTCTCTAAGAAAGGTTGAAAGTCTACTTTATAGAGACAAATAAAAAAGAATGAACATGATAAATTTTAGTTTATTTTTATTTTGTTACTATGTTACTTTACAAATGAAACATCCTGCTAATAAAACATACACACAAGCATAACTTTCAGTTGGTAGTAGAGAGTTCAGTAGAAAGATTTATGATTGTGTGGATGAGGACATGAGGCCTAATAACGGTTTTCTGGTGCACCATATATCTCAAAGTATGTCACATTGGCGATTTATTGCCCAGTTTCATACTTGTTGATTAAAATTTTAATTTCGTGGGCTACCTTATTGATCCTCTTCAAGACTATTTAGTGGTATAGGTTTAGTTAGTGGTGGAGATATGGAATAAGCCCCATACTTTTTGCCTAATGTTCTTTAGCCCATCGCTTTCATGGGTTTATTGGTATATTTTTTTCACACACGGCCTTAAAAGAAGGTGGTTAAAAAATCATCCCTGTATATAATTTCCATTTCACTTACGTCTTTGCCCGTACATCAATGTAGTTGCCAACTCTAAAATGAGTTGCAAGCAATGGTGTTCCAGGTGGTATATAAGATTCTGGTGATACCATAAATCTGAATAAGTGTCTCTTAGGCAGCATGCCAGCACTATTGAATAAATTGCAGTAATCTTTCGTGACAGTGCTGGGATCTATGGTCTCAGACCCAACTAACATACATCCCAATTGCTTTTTTTCTTTCCACACATTCCCTGTGGTTTTCATTGGGTTGAATTCTTCTGGAGGGGTATATTTTATAACATGGTTGTCCACAACCTTAAATTAATATGACACAGAAACTTAGTATTTACATAAAATAAATAATAATAAAATAATTCATTAATAATAATTAATAAACCCTTATTTTTTTAAATACTTCTTAGCACAAATTAACAAGGTAAGGACTATGTAAATGTCTTATTCATTAACTCGTAACATCCGGTAGGGCACGCATGAGTGGCCAAACAATAGAAAATTAATTGTGTCTCATTAGCCGGGGTTAACAGGTTAAAAAGGTATGTTGCATTGTACCTGTAATAATGTAGTCTGCATTTTCCTTCCATCCTTGGACCAAAGAGGATAATTTCCTATTTTACGAGCTATAAGCCCTACTCTGCGGGTGCGTTGGTTCCACTCAGTTGCTTTGTTTGTGTCAATATTTTCGAGAGGTGACTGCACTGAGGTTTGACGCAGCAGTTTATCTTGCAATACTTCTTCTATAAAATGCTTATTTTCTGGAGTTATAAATTCCTCTGATCTCTGAAAAAACATTTGGGTCAGTGGATCATCTTAGGGGTTGATATTCACATTCATGAATATACACTGAAAGATTAACAAACCATTTAGTTTCTAGGTATTTAATAATCAGTTTTTAGACATTCTCATTATATATACCATTATTCAAACATTTTTATACTTACCACCCTTTCTTTAGGTGCATACCAATACGGAGGTCGAAATCTTGGTTTCTGGAAAGACCGAGTGAAGATATGATCTATCCTGTAATAAAATAATAAAAGGTGTTCGTTACTGAAGTCATAAAACAGGATTAAAGGAATTGTTAAGTATTATTTTATAACCTCAATTTGCTTAAAGAATTGCGTAAAAGGTTTAAGTTTCCAGTAGCCATAATTGATATATAATACAATTTATGTGAACCATAAATTGTATGCTCATGAAACAATATAACTCTTCGTAATTTGATTTTATTCTCTTTATCTCCCGTCCTCAAAATAAACTCGAGCGAGGTTTAAAAATCACTTTTATACACTGACAGATGAACAGATCTGACAGATCTATCAAAAAAATAATTGACCACAGATAACGAATAACAACACATCACTGATCACATTCTGTGCTCTGTGCAACACAGATAGAGTATCAATGCGATCACAGACACATATACTCCTAACCACAGACATATAAAACAGTAGCAGACCAAACATTAATCCATAGTCGATGGACTTGATTCTCTATCCTTTTTTTGCTAAGCGACAAGTCGTAAGCAGTATCTCGTTCTGTCACCTGTTGTCACACTGACTCACACATAGACAAAATTTGACGCGTAGCCCGTCTGTCCTGCGCTGCCATATTGATAAGCAAAATTTATCCTGAATCGCGTTCTATGTTTCAACCGCGAAATATTACTTGAAATATTAATTGTTTGGGACAATTACACAAAAATAAAATGGTAAAGTGCTGTGCGTACCAGTGTGACAGTGCTAGCTACCACAAAACACCTGGATTGACCTTTAATCGGTAAGTTTTTGTATTATTCTGTGTAGTCAGGGACGGATTTGGCAACAAAGACGATTTTTTTTATTGTATGGAAAATATTTACCTATCATGGAATTATCAAATAGAGACTCGGTTTACTTTACGATATTTCAAAAATTTTTGGTGACAGTTTAAAAATACTGCAGAGTGCAGATTGCCAGTGTAAACATACATTCTATGATAATAAAATTTATAGAATCGCTCCGGCCCGGCGCGTACACATGTGATACGTTACAATAGAAAATCAATTGTGTCTCATTAGCCGGTTATGTTACCCTGTCTGTGTGATGGATAACATGAACGATGGTGGACATAAATCGGTATAGGCTACTCACATAATTTTAACATTTCATTCAGCAGGTAATAATTGAGCTTACTAATATTTTTCCAGGTTTCCAAAGGATGTAAGTTTACGCAATGCATGGATTTAAAAACATGAAACTCCAGGATTGAAACTGAACCTCAAATGGTGCAAATATTCCAATCTTATTGGAACCTATATGTTCGAGCCGTTTGGGGTTGAAACTCTAGGACCATGGGGTCCGAGTGGCAACTTAGTTTTCCGAGACATTTCCAAGCGGTTGATCGACTCTTCACGTGACCAAAGGGCTGGCCTATTTTTTAAATTTTTAGCCAAAGAATCAGCATTGCCATACCACGTGGCAATGCTGCCAGCCTTTTGTTGGCCACTTTTCCCATCGACAACGATGCGGACGTATTATTTGATGCCCTATGATTATTTAATTTTTTGTATACCTGTACATATTATTATTTTAGGACCAGTAGTTTTTAAATTATGAAAATAAAGAACATTACTTGTCGTTGTGATCTCGTTCTCGTACCAAACTGTAATAATCTCTGTATAGGCTTTTATTTTCGTTCGTTTTAAATTTTGTATGTATGTATTTATGTATCTATTATTTAGGTTATGTATATAATAATAATAATAATAATCCCTTTATTTTCAGGCAACTAAGGCCCATAGATAAAATACACAAAAATAATCTTAAACAATAATAACAAACTAATACATATTAATAAACAGCTTAAAACTATAACTAAACACGTAAAGTCGTCGGCATCGTGTTTTGCTGCGAGGTGTCACGTAACCGTCCCCGGAAACGTCGATATACGACACCTTTCGGCCAAAAGTCCTCTTTCAAGCAGTGCTGTAGATGGTGCGTTGGAACTCGTACCACGAATGACATAAAGTTGACGTCGTGGCGCGATTCCAACCTTTCGACCCTCAGAGTCCAGTTGGTCTTCACTTTCAAGTACTGCACCACTTCCTCGATCTTCGTGGAATGATGCAGACGCGAAATGTACAGCTGCGTCGTAGGTACAGCAGGGCGCAGCAACATGCTGGGTCCACTCGGTGCGGTATATCTATGTATCTATTTTAGTATATTGTAAACACATTATTTGCACCAACAACGTCCCCATTTTATGTCCAGGCTAATCACTGTCCATTCCATAGTTGCCTGGATGAGATCGCGGAAAGCGATAAGGCCGCCTATTGTATATATTATAGTGTATTTTTTTGTTTATTGTATTTTTGTAGTGTACAATAAAGAATATTTAAATAAATATAGTTTAAAAAAAGTAAAAAATAAATATGTAAATATTCATATTCATTGTTTTATTGCAAAATTCCTTATATATTTATAAGCTAGCTTTCAGGCATACCAACACCTTAACTCTAGGTCCCACCAAGCTGGGCATGCGGGTTAATGACTGCAGGGAGAGTTCTTTTATCCGATACTGATGCCCGTCAACGATCTGTGTATAAATATACCGTTAAAAGGAGGTGAAAGGACTGCCGCCCACCGTCCTCTTAAAATATTACCTTAGTCGCCTTTTACAGTAACCACGGGAACAGATGGGTGGTTATATTCGTTAAGACATAATTGATAAGTAATCTACACTTCATTTACCCAGAGAATATTGATTTTCGCAGATTTTCAGTAAGATTTATCGGTCGTTTCAATATCGTTATATAATACCGGCAACCGGCCCTAGTGCGGCCCTGTTTCGACACACTCTCTATGTGTGCGTAATGGGTACGCATTTTTTAGCGAATGTTTGGTCTGCTACTGTTTTATATGTCTGTGCTCCTAACGGAGATTGCGATGATGCGCTGTAACTGTAGTAGTTCTGTTCTCCGCTAGCAAAGTAGCAGACTAGCAATCTGAACTGCGGATAGCTGTGAGTATGACGTCTTTTAGTCTGAGTTTTCTTACAAGAGAATGGACCTACCAAAAACCATGTTCAATAGGCTGGGGATGCTAAGCAAACGTTTGAATTTACCGCCATACGAGGTTTTTTCCTAGGGGCGAATATAGATGGCGCTCACACAATCGTTCTACTAAATATTGTATGGAGTTGGCATTCTTCTCCGTTAGGAGTAAATGTGTCAAGGCGTAATTATATTACAAAGTACTCTGTGGTAATAGTGTTCTGTGATATGTGTTCTGTGATCACAGAACACATATACTCAAGAGTCTGTGATTGAGTGTCTTTCTTTTTAGTCTAGTTTGTTTTGTTAATGGAGTGAGGTTATGTTTGTATTTGTAAATGCAAAATGTATCTCAAAAACACGTTATATTTATTATTTTTATGTGTTCTAACACAATCTCAGAGCGGTGATGTAATTATATTAGGTCCAGGACTCAAACCAGTTGAAATAATTATGCCGGCCAGATACTTTTTTATTAACTTTACACATATTAGTGCCCAATCGTGAGTAAATTTGCAATGTATTACAGCCAAAGTTGGTACTAAGATTATTATAAGATTCCAACTCTTAAGCATACCAGTGCAACTTAAGCAGTGATAAAAAAATCTATCAAAACCATGTCAGATGCAATATTAAGTATTTGTTTTTATATTTTTTTGGTTGATTTTTGATCGGTCACAAATGCAACAGACTGATGAGCGTGGGGGGATCTTTTCTACCTAAATATAATCAGGAACATGGGAACCTATTTGTCATGATCCTGGTTATAATTTAGTCCAGTTGATTTGTATCCATCACAAAAAGTAAGTTGGGGTCGACTGTGTCTATCGAAGTTAAAAGGAAAACAATCCCAGCTAAGTAAGCTAGGCTGTACAAGTTAATGAGTACTTAATAGACCAACTTACATAATGTGAAAATTCCATATAAAATGACTTGGATGGTGTTTAGCTGATTAGTTAAAACTAGACTAGACTAGAGAACTAAACCTTTTATTTAAAAACGTTGCATAAGGTCAAGTAATGATAAGTGACTGTTTAAACATACATTTTTGATGTTTAAATATCTCTTCTCTTTCATCTCTTAACTTTAATTTAATTTTTTTGTAAACCTCTGTTTATAAAATATTAATTTTATTGTAAAATGTATAAAACAAACTTTGGATTAATTTATATGTTTATGGTTAAACAGTGGGGCTTGTGGCTAAGTTATAACAGTCACACAGGTTGATCGATCAGGTTAAGCTACGCTTGCCGCGGTTTGTCCGTAGATGGGTGACCATCTTTACATACCAAGACCCCTACATGCCGCGGAAAGCACATGAAGCCCTTGGTCCTGGCTGTCATTTGTGTATCTTTGACAGTCGTTACGGGTCATCAGAAGACCGAAAGTCTGACAACCAGTCTTACCAAGCGATATTGTGTTACCCACTGACTGGGTTGTTGAGGTCAGATAAGCAGTCTCTCCATGTAAAATACTGATATTCAGATGCATCCGGTTAGACTGGAAGCCGACCCCAATATCGTTGGGAAAAGGCTAGGCAGATGATGATGATGTACGATTAAACAGTCACTAATCACTATTTAATTTTAAGGTGGAAGGCTCCAGAGTGCCCGCAAACTTGAAATCATATGTATTTTGCAATTTGCAGGTCAGTGTCAGGTTGTAAGTTAATTAAAATATGATTCCCAACCGTAAAATGTATGTTTCGTTAAGAATTATGTATCGAATACCTTTCAACAAGCAATTGTTCTATATCTATAATCTGAATCTCGGAAACGGCTTCAACGATTTTCATGAAATTAAGTAGGCTGGGGGTATCGGAGGCGATAAATTGATCTAGCTAGGTTTCATTTTGAGAAAACGTCAAACAAAAAAAAAGCCAAGCAAGGCTGGGTCATCCAGATATTTTTTTTTTTATCATTAAAATAATCAATACAACCCTCTAAGTTTCTTGAATTCCATTGAATGACTTTTTCATGAAATATGTAGTCATTCAATGGAATGAATATAAAGCCATATTTGTTATGGTCGTCGGCTACCCTGGAGTTTTCACCCTAAGCGATGTTTATAAATAAAGGAGTAAATGATGAAAACTTTACTTTCAGGCGGCACACAAGAGTGTGGGGAATTGTAGGATGCCATAATTAAAAACCTTATGATGTTTATAAGTCACTTTCCTATGTAAGCCACTAGTATTTGAGATATTTTCAGTAACAACTGCAGAAATAACTTGGTTACTCATAGTTGTTTTCAAAATATTCTGTGAATAATAACCAAGTTATTTTTGTGGTTGACAAAAGTCAGAACTTATGCATGCATACCTAAATATTCATCCCAACTATGGAACCCTACACTGTGCGTAGTCCGTTGTTTTAACAGCCCCCAAAGGAAGCTCTTAAGCATGAACATACCTTACTACTCGTATACTATTAAAATATTGTGTTACAGGTATACTCCAGAAATAAATAAAAAATTGGTGGTTGAAATAGATGGTAAATCTAGTACAAGCAAACATTGTCGTGTTTGGGTTAACAAATTAGACAGGAAAGATGGTACTTTCATTGTGCGCTATAAGATTTATGAAACATGTTTGGATTTGACAATTCATGTTCACTATGATAGAAAAGATGTGGGAAAGTCACCATATAAGTTTAAAGGTTTGTATATTTTCTGCAAGCAATTTTAATAATACAAATTTAAAATAATTATAATTATATATAATTTATATTTTTTCTGTAAACTGATTTAGTCAAGTACGGAAAACAAATAGTAACATAAATATGGACTACCACAGTCCTGGTTTTTTTTTCTTCTGTGATAAAATTTATCCACCACCTGGTGGATAGGTTACAGGTAGATATATAAGTACATGCAAAGTGACTTGTAATGAGGCAGGCTGGAGGCGTTAAGATTAGTTTCTTAATGGCAGCCCCAGGAATGACCGGTTAAGCAGTCACGGCCTCTCAAGGCCAACTGCGAGATGCCAAAAAAAAAAAAAAAAAAAAAAAAAAAAAAAAAAAAAAAAAAAAAAAAAAAAAAAAAAAAAAATTAATGACACATATTGCTTTCAGGATGTGATAGTACGACGACTTTGGAACAATTTATCTCTCAATTTAGCATCTCTCGTTATTCCATGTAAAGTCATCAAAATGGATAAGTAACCAGGGCTATCGGATATAGTTGACGTTTAGTAAGAAACCGATGGATGCTTTCCAATATAGTTTAATTAATAGAAAACAAACAGTTAATTTATAAAATTTAATTTCTTTATAAAACATCCATAGGTTTCTTGCTAAACTTCAAGTACCTATATCCGACGACCTTGGTTACTTATATCTTTGGGTTACTGTACCAAATTTTTATATAAATGTGATATATTGTGAAATCCAATACCATTCCAATTGAAGTTCACTAATTTTGAGATTTTATTTAATAAAAAAAACATTATGCACTTTTGTTTCTTTTTGAGTTCCGGCACCCTAATTGCGTAACACGCGAATAATCATAATCGGTTTCATTTTGACAGTTCAACAATATTCATTGCGTTATTTACGTTGTCAAGCAGACACATTTTTCGAACATTGAAGAAATGGTTCAGCCAAATTATGACGAATCGTGAGTTACGCAATTAGGGTCCGTTTCAGGATAAATAAAATTGGAGTGTCTGTTTGTAATATTAAAATAACCGCTTTTTACAAATGCATAAGGATGTATACACGGTACATATACCAAAACATTTTTTTTTCAATTTTTGCCTGTCTGTCTGTTTGTTCTGGCTAATCTCTGAAACGGCTGGACCGATTTTGACGGGACTTTCACTGGCAGATAGCTGATGTAATAAGGCGTAACGTAGACTTTTATTTTAAAAACTACCTACAACAACAACAATAACTTTTTGTTAAATTCCACGCGGACGAAGTCGCGGGCACAGCTAGTATTAAATATTATTAATAATTAATAAGAAAATAACACAAGCACAATTTATTGCAGGGCCGATTTATCCGGATCAGTGTGATTGTCCAGAAGAAGAGTTTGAAAAGTGGTTCAATAATTATGGCTGTACACGAACATATGAACAAATTACAAAAGATCTTAAGCCATTTCATAATTTAGATATGAAAGAGGAAGTACAAAAGATTATACAAAAGTATCATCAGCCGGAAAGTACCAGTTTCTGCCACTATGCCATAAAACAAAACGAAATGTATCGTAATTGTTATGGGAAACATGTTGGTTTTAATATGTTTTCTGATAATATTCTATTATCTTTAATGAGGAAAGTAAAACTACCTGATATGGAACTTGTAATAAATCTTGGTGATTGGCCCTTGGTTCACAAGCGTGACAAACCATTACCTGTTTTTTCATGGTGTGGCAGTGATGAAACTTATGATATTGTAATGCCAACATATGATTTGACAGAGTCTAGTTTAGAAAATATGGGAAGGTAAAGCATAATATTATAATTTTGACATTCATTATATTCTCCTCTTATCTGTTTGTCCATATTATAATAGGTACTTTTTTACCCGCGAGTTTGTAGCATGGATTTCTTATTGCAGGCCATAAAAATAAAAATCCCAGGCTATTCCCATAAAAAAATAAATGCCGCTTTCAATCCCTTTTCTGGTTGTTTATTACCAGAAACTTTTAATGTAATTTTATGTTTCTTTCTTTATCTCTTTTACTCCTGTAAGTAAGGGGTTTTTGAGTACCCAAAAACAATGCTCTTCTTAATTTTTGCCTAGATTATTATTAACGAGTTTCAAATTATATTTCTTCCATACAAAATTTAAAACCTCATGTAACCCTCCTTCAGAGGTTTTAGCCTACACCCCGGTAGGTTTAAAAATTAAGCACTCTCTCACTCGTCAAAATGTATTATTTACTTAGGTTTAGGTGCGCATAATGTGCCAAGTTTCAAGTTTATCAAGCCAAGAAATACAAAGGAAATGACCCGTTTTGCCCTACTTAATTACTATTTACTAATATTGTTTTTTCATGATTACAGAGTGACTTTAGATACATTATCAGTTCAAAGTGGTGCAGAACTTATATGGGAAGAGCGCGAACCACGAGCTATTTGGCGTGGTCGGGATTCGCGTGCTGAACGTTTGAAACTTGTTGATATCGCACGCGCCAATCCAGACTTGTTCAATGTTTCTCTTACGAATTTCTTTTTCTTTAAAGATAAAGAGGCTCAATATGGACCAAAACAGCCGCATATATCATTCTTTAAATTTTTCGACGTAAGTTTATTTTTGTATTTTTGATTAAAACCTACCTGTTATGACTTACTGGGTCGAGACGTGGACTCTCATGATACGGCTGGACCTCAAGTTCAAGGTCACTCAGTGAGCTATGGATAGGGCAGTGCTTGGAGTATCTCTAAGGGAAAACCAAAGTTGTCAACATAGTTCACATCATACATTAGCTGCAGAACCGACAGTCATTAGGAAAGACGTGCTCTTGAGTGGAGACTAAGAATTGACAAAAGTAAGGTACCCTTGGCCTTCAGGCTAAGTGGAGCGATGATCATCGCAGGGTAGCTACTAGCTACTGCCGAGGAATGAATGCGTGTGATTGGAGAGGCCGCGTCCAGCAGTGGACTGCTGTAGGCTGATGTCGAAAGAAGGCCTGTTTAGCTAGATCCAGAACCGCTTCTATTTGAAAAGACAATTGGTGGCTTTGAGGTCTTTTTAAAAGGCGATAGGCATTCATATTGGACCTTAAAAAAAAAGTTTTTGAATGAAATATTGAGTTACATTAATGAGGACAACGAGGAGGAGGACGAGGAGGTAAACGAGGCAAAAGGAGTATGTAAGGATCGAAGCAGGGGGCTTTCTGTAGTTTCTGCCTAGCCCTATGGAAAGAAGGCGTGAGTTTATGTTATGAAACAAGGAGTGAGGACCCAACAGTGTGTTATGTTTTTCAGTATAAATATCAAATAAATGTTGATGGTACGGTCGCCGCGTATCGTATGCCATATCTGTTAGCTGGAGGAGGCTTGGTTCTTAAACAGAATTCTCCTTATCACGAACACTTTTACAAGCAACTCATCGCTTGGGAACATTTTGTACCCGTAACACGAGATTTGTCCGATTTAGTCGAACGTGTGAAATGGGCACAGGATAACGATCAGAAGGCACAACAAATTGCGATGAATGCAAAGAAGTTCGGAAATGAACACTTATTGCCGCAGCATGTTATTTGTTATCATGCGGCTTTATTTTGGGTATGTTAATATTTTAATTATTATTTCGTTTATTCATTTAAATACATATTAAGTTACATTTTTAAATATTTTTCTAAAACAACCTTATAAAAAACATTTAAAAATATAAAAAAATAGTGGCCCATCGGCATCAGGAGCAGGGTCCAAGATGTCGGTGGTCAGGGCTCTAGAGAAAGGAACCTCCTGACTATGCGTGCCGTGTCTAGGAGTACTGCTTTCTGAATCAAGCCCTTGATCCAGCCGTGCAATGAGAGCCTCCTGAGGTGTTGGTCGAGGCTCTTCGCTATTAGGCCATTTACTGTAACGATTATCGGTACAATGATTGCTGAGTCCACGTCCCACATGTCGACAACCTCGTGAGCTAAGTCAAGATACTTGATTTTCTTATCTTGCTCAGCTTTCACGAGATTCTCGTCATGAGGGACAGCGATATCAACAATCATTGCACGACGTTCTCGTCGATCTATCACCACAATATCAGGCTTATTGGCTACAATAGTCCTGTCAGTGATGATAGATCGATCCCAGTACAATGTGGCGTGACCATTCTCGAGAACTGGGTCGGGCACATACCTGTAGTATGGTACTTCAGACTCCACAAGGTTGTACTGCAAAGCAAGTTGCTGGTGGATAATCCTAGCTAATAGATTGTGTCTGTGCAAATACTCGCCGTTAGCAAGACGAGAACAACCGGAAACGATATGTCGGATTGATTCACCGGGACGGTGGCATGCCCGACAGATGTCAACCGTACCATCCTTGACAATGTATTTCCGATAATTGTTCGTCATGATAACTTCATCCATAATCGCACAGACAAAACCTTCGGTTTCCCCGAAGAGGTCGCCGAAACGCAGCCAGGATACAGACGCTAAAAAGTCTACATCGGGTCCATGAAGAGCCCGGAAAAAGCGTCCGTGAAGCTCTTTGCCTTGCCATACTTCCTTACGATCGTTAGTATCCAGTACTGCAGGTTTGCGCCAGTTCTCATTCGCCAAGGAGAGCGAGGTAAGGCCCTTGTCCACTGTGACCACATCTCGATGCATCCCCACGTCAGTGTGAAGGAAGTATTCCCTGAGACTGCAAATCTCGCGGTTGTGGAGGGTTTTAGCATTTAAAAAGCCTCGACCCCCACACTTCCGCGGGATGTACAGTCTCATCACTGATGACCGTGGGTGATGCATCCGACATGCCGTCAGCAATGTACGGACCTTCCTATCCAGGGCATCAAGTTCCGTTTGAGTCCATTTGAGTATGCCGAAAGAATACATCAAAACCGGCATGACCCAACCGTTGAAGGCACGTACCTTGTTTCCGCCTGATAAAAGACTATTTGACACTTTATTCAGGCGGCCAAAGAAGCGCTCCCTCAACGATTGTTTCATGTCGGTAGCATTGATGCCTAATGCTTCCGACATACCCAAATACTTGTAGGTTTCGGTTGAGGAGAGGGATCTAAGATGTATAGAATCCGTAAGTTTGGTTCCCACGGATTCTATAATCTCTCCTCGCTTTACATGCATGACTGCACATTTGTCCACACCAAATTCCATCCTGATGGCGCTACTGAAGGTTTCCGTTACCTTCAGTAACTCCATCAGTTGCAAATTGTTGGGGGCAAAGAGTTTCAAATCATCCATGTAAAGGAGGTGTGATATCACCTGACCACCTCTTCTCAATCGATAGCCCAGACCTGAACCCTCCAGCAGTGTGCTTAGAGGATTCAAGGCTAAGCAAAACCAAAGCGGACTCAAACTATCGCCCTGAACTATTCCACGCTCAATCCTAATTGGTTCATTGGTTCCCCGGATCTGTCGACATCCTGGATACAGTAGGACCGTCCTCCATTGCCTCATACAGGACATCAAGAAGGTGCGTAGAGTCGCATCTATTTTGTACAACTCCAGCACCCTCATGAGCCATGTATGTGGTACTGAGTCATAGGCCTTCTTATAATCTATCCAACATGTTGACAGATCCTTCCGGGATCTACGAACCTGTTGGCTTATGGTCATGTCTATAAGGAGCAGCTCCTTAGTACCGCGGGACCCATTCCTACATCCATTCTGAGACACCGACATAATTGCGTTACTTTCTATATGTTGTGAAATTTTTGTTCTAAGAATGGATGTAAGAACTTTATAGACCGTCGGTAAACATGTAATTGGTCTATAATTTTTAGGTTCCGCAGTACTACCCGATTTATGGAGCAGGTGGGTAATACCTGTCGTAAAGAACAGTGGTAGTGACCCAGTCTCTAAAGATGACTGAAATTGTGAAGCTAAGCAAGCATGTGACTTTTGTAGCCATTTAATCCAGAAATTGTGCAGTCCATCCGGTCCTGGAGATTTCCAGTTGGGCAACGGACGGACTGCACGGACCACATCAAGAGGACAGATGGTGATAGCCTCCATGTTTGGTATTGAATCACATGCCCGCTCAACAACACGCATCCAATCACCTTCAGTGTGACTGACGGGCACCGACCAAATGCTCCGCCAAAACGCACTCATATCATCACTATCCGGTAGATGCGCGTCAGTCACACCTTGAGTGGGAATGGGTCGCTCCCAAGCTCTGTATACCCACCTTTCATCGTTGTGGAACATGCGATTCTGAGTGTACCGATCCACTCTTTGCCTATACCGACGGATACGGTTTGCCCATGCATATACTTTCTGCTTCAGGAAGTCGATGCGCTCTGTGACACGGGGTATATACTCTCGAGGATTAATACTAGTTCCCGAGAACGCCCGTCTCACAAAGCGCATCACTCTTGGGCGTGTATTGCCCTCCCTGAAGCAGATGAGCTTCCCGATGAGTACCCTGGTCTCATTAATACGACGCTCAATCCTGCATTGCCAAGCTGGTGCGGTGGGTTTCGGTCGTGTAGCTCGATCAGTATTTGTGAATTTGACACGAGCTATACGACATGCCGCAACAGCCGTGCAATACAAGATTGAGTGTGTATCGCAAAGGTCTGCGCTGCTTTCAATATAATTTGGTAGCAGCGCATCCAGGGCACACACCAGTGCTCTATTTTTTTTATTCATGGGCAAACGTGGTAGCCCTGGTCTAAGGTCAGGTGATGTGAACCGGTACTCACAGATGGCATCTTCCAGAATGCTCCTTATGTCCACATTGTACAGGTTTTCTGCAGATATAATCCTGGCTTCCTCCTCCTCATCGTGCTGGTTTGCCTGCAATGGAACGTCGGCAGGCGCATGCACGACATTCTGGGGTGGAGGAGGGTTACTAGCAGAACTATTCTGCATTTCCGAGCGCAGTCGATCAAGTGTAGCGTCATCCAATCTATGATTGTTTTGAATGACACGCACCTGATCCGATAATCGTTGGGCCGAGACTTCGACGGCTGGTTCAAGCACCTGAAACAGAGAGAGCATCCGAACTCGGTACGCTGTCAGGTTAATTCCTCCCTCTGTAGCCCCATAATATGCGCGCATCACATTTTCGTTCATGGACTGGGTCCATCGTATGCGCGACACATTTCCACCGGCAGCGGGGACCCTGTTCGAGGCCTGTTGGCTTCGAGGTCCGAAGCCCGCTGGTGGCCGTCCTCTTCCTCGCCGCCGTTCTGGTGTTGGGGACGACGGTGGGGAGAAAAACTCGTCGCTCGAGCTCGACGCAACTGCAGCGACCGGTGACACGGCGCTCACGGTTGAGGCGCGTACCGGCGGCTGCGAGGCGGAGCCGAGCGACAAGTCCGGAGATGGTGGGTGTGCCTGCTGTCGTGTCTTGGCTCTTGTCTGCATCATTTACTCACTCACATCACATTGGCATATACATATTATTTGGTCCATTTTTTTTGTAAATATTTGTAGTCCGATCTTAGAGAGTTTTTCATTATAACTTTCATTTTGGTATTATTGTAGATGATTTTATTGGATAGTAATGTGTGATCTTGACTCTGAAACTATTTATTTTATGTAAAAAATGTTGAGCATGAATTTTTCATTGTGACGTTGACAGACGCCATAGACTGATCTAATTATTATTATTATTTACAGCTTTACCACATGTCCTAATTTATGCGGTCGTCGTACGAATACTCGATTGTTGCAATCACCTATAAACTCATTTGTTCGGAAAACCGGAAAGCGCGACGACGCGTTCCTGTTCTTAAAAAATGGTCGCGACGATCGCGTATTTGCGCAACGGACGCTCATATTAAGACTCGGTCTCCTACTCTCCAGTGGTATAAAATGCAACAACACAATTTTCATGATGTGACGTGACGTTTTGACTACGTGCGAGCAGAATTAGACCGTTTTTAATTACTGGAAATAAATTAGATTCGAATTTGTCTTTGAATTTTGATGTACAGACGCCAGCACATCAACCTACTACAATCTGTTAAATTTCTTTAATAGATTTTCAACTTTATTTCTTAAGTACAAGGTTTAAAGTTCATTGGGAAAATTTGACAGTTTCGGGTAGGTTGACCTGCTGGCGTCTGCACAGACGACAGCACATTAAGCTATCCCAAACTGTCAAATTATCCCAATTGAACATGAACCTTACTCTTTTGTCATAAAGTTGAAAATCTATCAACGAAATTTGACAGATGGAGTAGCTTGATGTGCTGGCGTCATATACATTTATACATATTATAAATTAAAGACACTTTTCGTGTCTGTCTGTGAAAGAAGAACAACGCGGTCACGTTGTCTAAACTACGCAACGGATCTTGATGCGGTTTTCACCATCATTTAGAGAATTTATTCCGAAAGGTTTATGTGTAACCTAACCTAACATTACCTTATGTTAAACTTAGTTAATAAATCAAATAAACAAATCTCGGATGTTTTTGTTTGCAATAAAATGTTTTTTTATTTTTTCAGGAATGGAGTAAAGTGGTAAAAAGCAAAGTGAATATAAAAGAAGGCATGACCCACGTACAACAGCCTAAGAATGCTTGCGATTGCAAATACCCGAAGACGAATAATCGTGAAGATCTGTGATATTAATAATGTATAACGTGACGTGATGTGTAACGTAACGTGACGTGTGTGTATGTATACGTATTGAAATTAACAAAAGATCAAAGTCGTAATCTCGTCATAATGTAGATAGTAAAAGTAACATGTTATTTTTTATTTGTTATCATAAAATAAGTACAACTATTACAAAAGTTTTTATTGCTTCAAATAATAATTTAATCATCTTATTTTGAGTTAGCTGCTATTTGATCATTTTATCAGTCTTATTCTCGTCTTCATGTAGATAGTAATAGAAGCATTTTTTTTCCTTATGTTTTAATAAAATAAGTACAAGTAAAAAGTATTTATTGCTTTAAATAAGTATTTAATCATCTTATTGAGCTAACCGGTATTTGGTCCCAGGGCCCAGGCTGATTCCCGGCCACCGTAGGCGCGTAGGCGTTAAAGTCTGACACGCCCTCCTGCTCCACCCAGAGCGGGAGAAGTTATTTGATGATTTCCCAACCTCAAAAAAAAAACCGCTATTTGATCATTATATTAGCAACAATTTATTACTTGGTTCAAGCACAGTTGTGTGTAAACTACGAGGAAAAGCTCATAAATGGTTTGCATCATACCTAAAGAATAGGGTACAACTAGTGGAAATTGAATATTTTGACAACAACACATATGAAAGAATAAGATCAAGCAGTTAAAGCGTCAATAGGGCATTTCCAATTTAAAAACAATTCTAATTTGAAGATTGGGACGAAATATGTAACAGAAAAATAAAAGTAAATTGATTTATACCCATTTTCTCAATTAAAAACGATTTAAATCTAATTTATTTTTCGTTGTTTTGAATTTACCGCCAAAACCCTCCTTGGGATGACTTTTTATCACGCACACCGAAAAAAAAAACCACACTTCCGAAAATACAAAATACTCACACTTCCCTGTTTATACATCTTAGAATTATGTAAATTTGTCAGAAAACACCCAGATTTCTACACCACTTGCGAAGAAACAAACAAAATGCACCTTCTGACACAACAAAAACAAAATAAACATACCCCAATCCCGGCTCAAAATGCACTCAACCGGCCCTTAGTAATAAGGCGTGAGGAAACGCCCGGGTGTTTACATTGCGAAGATCGCCCTGAGGACACGGTGGAGGTCTGCCCGGCTCTGGCAGAGCAGTCGCCGTGTCCTCGTGGAGGCGATCGGCGGCGGCGATCTCTCGCGTCCGGCCCTGGTCCAGGCCATAGTACGGAGCGAGAGTGCATGGTTAGCCGTCACCTCCTGCGAAGTAGTAATGCTCGCGAAGAGGGAGGCGATGCACGTGAGGGAGAGGCGGTGTATGCACCCTTACGGCCGTAGTCGCCGCGGGAGACGTCCTGGGCGTCGGGAATCCCAGGCCGATTCCCGGCCACCTTAGGCGCGGGCTTGCGGACGGCGAGTAATGGGTAGCTCGCTGTCCTGTGAGGACCAAGCCCGGGTCGACGGCGCGTTGTGTTCCACGCGCGCCTCAAAGAGATATCAGCACCAACTGGTGGGCTCCGCAAGGGCCGATGCCTGCCAGGGGTGCGGGTTGTTCGAAAGAGATACCGCGGCCTCTGGCACACAGGCAACTGAGGGAACATGGGTGGGTTTTAGTCAGTAAAAGTCTGACACGCCCTCCTGCTCCACCCAGAGCGGGAGAAGTTATTTGATGAATTCCCACCCATAAAAAAATACCGGCCCTTTAATTATGTCCATAAAAATCTATAACAAATTG
Source organism: Antitype chi (assembly GCA_947359405.1). NCBI lineage: Eukaryota > Metazoa > Arthropoda > Insecta > Lepidoptera > Noctuidae > Antitype > Antitype chi. The sequence continues at coordinate 7,449,639 of OX375813.1, read as the reverse complement.
CCAAATGACATCAGGGAAGTAAAGAAAACAAATATATTTATTAATAAATTGAAACAATTTCTAGAATCCAAGACACTATTCAGTAAAGGAGTTTCGAATCGATTGCAAAATAAAACTATTCTCTACAATTCATCAAACGTTATGAAATATATACATACGGTGGCGGTCTGCCCGGCTTGGGCGGAGCACCGCCGTGTCCTCGTGGAGGCGATCGGCGGCGGCGATCTCTCGCGTCCGGCCTTGGTGCAAGCCATGGTACGGAGCGAGAGTGAATGGTTAGCCGTCACCTCCTTCTGCGAAGCAGTAATGCTCGCGAAGAGGGAGGCGGCGCACGTGATGGAGAAGCAGTATATGCGCCCTCACGGCCGTAGTCGCCGCGGGAGACGCCCTGGGCGTCGGGAATCCCAGGCTGATTCCCGGCCACCGTAGGCGCGGGCTTGCGGACGGCGAATAATGGGTAGCTCGCTGTCCGGTAAGGACCAAGCCCGGGTCGACGGCGCGTTGTGTTCCACGCGCGCCTCAAAGAGATGTCAGCACCAAATGGGGGGTCCGCAAGGGCCGATGCCTGCCAGGGGTGCGGGTTGTTCGAAAGAGATACTGCGGCCCCTGGCACACAGGCAACTGAGGGAACACGGGTGGGTTTTAGTCAGTAAAAGTCTGACACGCCCTCCCGCTCCACCCAGAGCGGGAGAAGTTATTTGATGATTTCCCAGCCAAAAAATAATAATAATGAAATACATATATACAATATAATACGGAACATAGAAAATCAAATATAAATATGAAAATACGATTGCATAAATAATAAGTTAATAACATAATTTAATAATAATGAAAATATTAATTAGAAATAATAATAATTACCTATTATTCTTATGCGGTACATAAAATTAAAATAACAAATACACCATACCTGTATACACAAAACCTCATAATATATATATAATTACATAATTTTACATATACATAGATAATAATACACCCAACTATACATCTAATAATTTTATAATAATCAAATGAATTGAATTGCTTGCATTTGTACGTAGCCCTCTGCCTCTCTCCTAATTCTGCTGTGCCCGACAGGGTCCACATTGATCTCACTGTTTAAATACCATCTATGTAAAACATATGGAATGCAATAAAGATTGAGTATTGAGTAAACTCGGTTATCTGGTGAGCAATAGCACAGTATTGCATAAACATTATGCAAGTATGTATCTTTGTTACTGTTATGGTATACAATCAATTTATACTTTTTACAATTACATCATTTAAATACGTCCCGACTCTTGACTTAGTTTTTCAGTGACGTAGGTAGTTCTAAATAGGCCTTGTTTCAAAATTTTGTCGGAGGGACCTTTTTTCCAAACAAAGTAAGTAGTTTTACGCAGCAGAATAAGGATTTTAACTTTCTACATATTTCTCATCTCAAATATCGACCAGTATAGTATTTAAATGTGTTACTAAGGATATAACTATGATAGTCATTACTCATTAGTCATAATATACAACTTACCATTATTATATAATCAACACAGTAGTGGGCCGGCTAAGATCATTATTCAATCGGTTTTATTTTTATAACACAATTTTATACAGATAATGGCGTATCTAAAGTTATTTTATAAAATAATAACAACTTATTTTTATTTCATAATCCAAAAAGGTTAGGGAGGGATTGTTTAAAAATTTGGAGATTATTTAAGAAAATGTAATTTGAATTTAGTGTAAATTGCTTACCTATACTCCATAGGTTTAGGTAGTTAAATAAAAGGTACTTAAACAAACAAAAAAACACGTGACTCATAGATGCGAATCCTTTTATTTCAAATGTTAGAATTATATTACTTGTAGTCATAATATAATAATAGGCATTATTCTGAATCTAAATCAGAATCTGATGAACTATCTGTCACAATAAATCGTTCCGTTGTATCATCAATTATTGTGCTAGCTATAACAACACTATAGGGTATTTTCCAATTGATTAAAAACAATTTCAATTTAAAGATAGGGACGAAATATGTAACAAAAAAATAATAATAAATTTATTTATGTCCCTTTTCTCAATTAACAACGATATAAATCAAACATATTTTTCGTAGTTTTGAATTTATCGCCAAAACGCTCGATGACTTTTTAAACGGTAAATTCAAAACAACGAAAAATAAATTTTATTTTAATAGTTTTTACTCGTTTTTTCGAACTAAAAAATAGAAAATAAATAATAGTTTAAAAAACTAAAAACACGCTTTAAAAACCAAACTAAAAATGGAGAAAATTATTTAATTCAATTAAAAAGCGTGGGGTGCTTGACATTAATTGGTTATAAAAATACCTCAAAAAGCACCCCACGCTTTTTAATTGAATTAAATTATTTTCTCCTTTTTTAGTTTGGTTTTTAAAGCGTGTTTTAGTTTTTTAAACTATTATTTTTATTCTCCTTTAGAACATTTGCAATTCGAATGTCACAAATACCCCCCAAAACAAACTCCAAACCTACACAATATTTTGTATTTTATAAGCTAGGTAGTTATAAAGCAATCTACCCTAACTTCGAGGCCGGATTTTCTATTGAGTATGATATTTTTACACTTCATCTGACTGATATCGTAAGTGTTTTTCTTTAGTTGTGACTGAATTATAAACGAATGAATAAAACGAATACTGAAAGTCATCATGCATTCTGAATTCATTGTCGAAATGGAAGACCTCTTGTCAAAGTAGCGCCAACTGGTGGCGTGAATTTTTATGAAAACTCTTCTTTTGGCAACCAAACAGCCAGACGAAAGATGGAGGAATATGACTTATATTACCCAGAGACCAGCAAGAGGGCCAGAAACCTCTAGACATGACCGAGTTGCACATATAAGATTTGCTAACAATCTCTTGAATTGGATCAGCGACTAAGTACCTTGTACATCGACCGACGCAGAGTTGCTCTACGAGCACCAGATGGTCATAACGTTTCAATGACAAGAATAACTATTCTCTTATCATATCCCGTCAACTCGTTTCTTACAATACTTACAAACAACATACGGTGGGAGGAAGGATACCTACTTTTAGACGTGTGCATAGATAAATTATGTTTAGCATTAAACGCATTTACATTTTGGTTTTTCAGTCCGATCCAGCCTGTTCCTTTCTGGCCTCTACCAGCGATGCCCTAAGCCGAGGTCCGTACTCCACAGTGGGTGCACTGTGCTACGTATGGTATTCCGAAATACCGCTCACCGAAAGGACGGTTTTGCGATAACACTCTACTCCGACGGTTAGTTGAACGAAAAAATAATTGGCCGATGAACCGTTTCGCCGAAAATATTATTTATCGACGGTTGGTAGTCCGAATGAATCCTTCGCCGATGTAACGGTTCACCGAAAACACTCTTCAACGACGATTGGTTAAACGAATGGTTAAATGGTTAGGTTAGGTTAAAACTGACCACCTACGCACGAGCCGAGCGAGCGAAGCGAGCGGTGCCGCGGCAGCGGCCGGCGAGTGCCAGAAACGACTAGATTATATAGAAAAAAATATGGAAAAAAGAGATTATTTTTAGGAGGCTATCGCGAGAAATAATATAATTATAATAACATTATGATTACCTGTTTAGAATTTGTCCCAAGTGGAAAAAGCACCCTTGTAATAAAACGTCTTCAAAGTTAGATCTTATGCTTGAAATGGATTTAATTTTGCGTAAAATATGTTATACCAACTGAAATATTTGACTAGATAAAAAATGGTAAAAGTACTAGTTGGTGAACAAGTTATTGTTCAAACGTTCACTTGCCAAACATAGGTTTTGTTGTTTCAAGATGTTGTTGTTCAAGAAGATTCATTCGTTTAACCAATCGTCGTTGAAGAGTGTTTTCGGTGAACCGTTACATCGGCGAAGGATTCATTCGGACTACCAACCGTCGATAAATAATATTTTCGGCGAAACGTTTCATCGGCCAATTATTTTTTCGTTCAACTAACCGTCGGAGTAGAGTGTTATCGGAAAACCGTCCTTTCGGTGAGCGGTATTTCGGAATACCATACGTAGCTCGGGTGCACTTAGCGAGTAGTCGCTTCTAGTTTTAGGTCTGGCTGGAACCCTTAATTTATTAAGATTACCAACGGGCAAGTCCGGTTCAGCAGCCGACATCCTCATAGGTTGTAGATGTCATTCACAAAAAAAAAGCATTTTGATTTGTGGTGCAAGCGGTTCTTTTATTCAAACTCGAAGACTGTCTTGCAGTCACGTGAGCGATGATGAAAATAAATGGTTTTTTTTTCGTATATTATAGAAAAAATCTTTTGCCCGCGGCTTTGCCCGCGTGGAGGGCGGAAATTATCCCACGGGAACGTAGTATCGTGATAAAAAGTATCTTATGTCAATACAGGTCATGGTCTACCTGTATGCCATTGCCGTTATAGAGTGAAAAGGTAACAGACAGACAGTTACTCTTGCATACATTTTACTTATAAGTATACGTAGGGTGTTCATTAAGTCTTGTCGTGTGATCATATTTGTTTATATTTTTTGAAAATAAATACCGTTACAATTTCTACATTTATGCATGCGCACAAACCACTCATTTATCCAACTCTCCCACTTTTCTTTGGGAATTAATTCAAGTTCTTCCTCAAACGTGCCAATCAACTGCTGTTCCGACGAAAACTTGCGGCCTTTTATGCGATTCAATCCGAAGTCACATGGCGCGAGATCTGGAGTGTAAGGAGGGTGTTCGAGTACATTAATACCGGATTCTGCCAGAAATTGCGCGGTAGCGGCAGCTCTATGGGCTAGCTAGCGCATTATCATGGTGAAGAAACTATGATCGGAGTCCTGAGTTTGGTCGTCGATTTTTCGATTCTTCGAACAATGTAGGCGGACAAATTTTAGTGTATCAATCACTAGTAACAGTCTTCTGTCCACTAAGCATAATGGATTTGATTAATCCTTGTTTTGAAAAAAACCGTCATGATCCGTTTATTCACAGATTTCGATTTTCTCACCTGGGTTGGTTGTTCTTCGTCTTCAAAGACCCATATCTTGCTTTGGGATTTAGTTGGCACGTCGTAATAATAAACCCAGGTTTCATCACCTGTGACAATGGAATTCACGTGTTTTGATTGGCCACTGTCGAATCGTTTTATCATAGGTCGCGCCCATTCGACGCGACACTATTTTTGATGCTCATTTAAAGCGTGTGGTACCCACAAGGTACAAAGCTTTTTCTCACTTAAATGGTTCTTTACAATATTGTGTAAAGATACAGGAATGTTCAGAAGTTCTGACGATCAATTCGGAGATCTTCTTTAATTGCTTTTTCCACACGTGCTACGTTTTCTGGCACATGAATTTCCGCAGGCCTATCTGGACGACGCGATGGTCGTCATCCATCTCAAAATCTCCGCGTCTGAATTGTGAAAACCATCGTTCCACAGTCCTTACAGAAGGAGCTTCTTGACCAAACACAGAAAACATCTCATCAAAACATTCTTGCTTTGTCACACCGCGCTTGAAATTATAGTACCTACATAATTACACATTAATCTCGTTTGTTCAACGACGTCATGTTTAATGTTTTGAAAAATCACTGCTAATTAACTATAGAAAGCTAAAATAAACGTGTTTACTCTTGCAATTGGTGAAATTTAATAATAAGCACAAACATTTTTGCTCTAAACTCAGCGTTTGCGAACACGTCAAAACTTGTTGAACACCCTACGTATATGTTTACTAGGACAATACTTCGCGCTTATTCGTTCTGAAGTCTTTAAAATAAATAACTTATTAGGATTACATTTTACATTTTTTTAATAGTCTCCTAACGTATAACAAGTTATAAATAGCTATTTTGAATGTTATGTTACGTCTGCCGAAATTACGTGACGAAAGTTCCGCGTGCTTACGCCTGCAATCTCTATAGAACCAGCAACACATCAGGATCCTGCGGGTATGAATTTATTTATTGTCGCAATTTCGGCGTAGGCGTAAACGGTCGGTTGGAACATCGGCCTCTGCATTTTATCGCGTATTTTTTGTGATGGTGTGTCATAGCAAACGGTTATGTCGAAGCGTATACATTTCTGCGCCGACTAACGCGACGTAATTTCCAGCAGGTTTGTCACATCACTTATGAACAGTCAATTTACAAACAGCTTATACCAGCGAGCTATCGGTACATGGCGACGTCGGGGCTGCGGTAGAAGCACATGTAGGCGTCAGAGAGCAGGCGCTTGGCGTGCGCGGGCAGCGCGCGGTCCTGCGCGCCCGCGTGAAGTCCGCGCGCGCCCTCCTCGCTGAGCCACGCACCCAGCTCTGAGATGCACACGATCTCCGGGATGTTGTACCCGTTGCGTTCGCCTAAAGTCAGAACCACCACTCATCATTACTGTTATCGCTAAATATTCATACAGATTGTGGCAGGCGTCTGGTAGCAAATGTATTTGAATACCACTGATCATGAATCATACCTAAATTAACTATTATAGGATTTACATCGCCGAGTGATGTGACCTTCGCTTCGCCATAGACAGGGACCTGTTTTCAATCAGTTTCGAAACCTAATCTAATGTTACAGCACCACTTTAAAGCAAGACTTCACCTTTAACAGTTATCCAAAATCCTTCTCACCACAGAAACACACACACACACAGTTGCACAGTTGCAGTGTTCTCACAGTTGTGGTCAGAACGATTTGATGTTCCAGTTTTTTTTTTATCTAAATAAGTCATGTGCTCCTTCTTAGAAGTTACTAGTTATGTTATGAAATAGCCACATGAATAGAGCAAACAGGATTAGGAATATAGAATGAAATCGCAAAATATATTTTCTTACAAATTTTGAATATTCTCTAGTAACAAATTCAAATAGAAATGAAGCTGGACAAATAATTAAGAACGATTTATTAAACTGCTCGAGAGTTGTTTTATATGAAAATGAGATTAAATAATACAAACCAATGTGAAGTGCGTAACGGAAAAAGCAATTTAATACATGTTAAACTAAAATTACTAGTTAGTAGCATGTCCACATGCTTTTAATTACTGCTTTACAGCGGCGGCGGCGAGGCATTGATTCTATCAATTTTTGACATTTCGCTAGAGAGATAAGAGTTCCATATTTCTAAGAAAACGTCGTACTTACAGCTCGTCGATTTGAAACCTTTTTTCTCTATTTCGCACCAAAGATGCTCTATTGGGTTTAGATTTGGGCTGTTAGCTGGCCAATCTAAGATAGAAACTGATTGCGATGTGAGAAATTCCTTAAAGGTGCGTGCAGTATGCTTTGGATCTTTGTCGTGCTGGAATGTCCAAATAACCGGAAGCACGTCTTCAGCATAAGGTAACATTGTTTCTTTCAGTGTATTTTTGTATTGGAATTGATCCATGTTTCCTTCTATCAGCTTAATAGATCCAACACCATGTCTAGAAGAGCACCCCCAAATTTTCACATTTTCCCCACCATGCTTTAAGAGCGTTCTCCCCACGCGGGCTGGCAACGGCACATTTTTGGCGGTTTTTCGTGATAACAAAAGTTAAACTATTATTTATTATATATTTTTTAGTTCTGCTAAGTACAAAAGCGTGATTTTTTTATTTTTATGATTGAATTGTAATCGGTCCTCGATAAGTCTACAAAGTTTAACTGAAATCTGACCGTTTGAAGTGGGTCAAAATCAAGTCCAAAAAAGGAGTCGGTTATAAACAAACGAGAAACATACAGGTGAAGCTAATAAAAGCGTGTTAAAAAAATAGCATACAAACTTGAAAATACCAACGATCTAGTGCATGGCTGAAAAAAATGTTTACTTTTGTTTGTAATAATCACAAAAAGCTACTATAAATGCGTTATGCCAGCCGCGTGGAATGAGCGATCTTAATGTCTTGATTTTTTGTGTACTTAGGGTCGAAAGCTTTATTCGGAGGGCGTCGTACATATCATTTTCCATCAGAACATACCCTGTTTATTTTTGTCTCGTCAGAAAAAATAATATTTTTCCACTGTCTAACTGTCCAGTTTTCATACCTTCTTGCAAATGCAAGCCGGGCTTGCCTATGGCTCCTTTTCAACATGGGCACCTTCCTTGCTATCCTTCCGTGCAACTTTTCTTCTATCAAACGCCTTCGAATAGTGCGTGCAGAGATTGCTGAAGGGTTGTTTTCACCAAAATATTCTTTCAAAGGATTCTGTTTTGCCAAACGAACGATATTGCGATCATCTCGATGAGATGAATTTCTCTGTTTAGGTACACGCGGAACATTTGAAGTACTTTGATACGTGGAAAAATGCTTCACAGCGTGGAAAACCATCGTTTTTGAGCAATCCAGATGGTCGGCTATCTTTTTATACGACCAATTCTTCTCGCGAAGTTTTATTATCAATTCCCTTGTAGATTTATCACAACTTTTATTTTGCCCCATTGTTTTCATATGAAGCAATCACCTTCAAGACTTTTACAGCACTAAATGGCGCCAAAATTATACGAATAGTGGCCTACAGCCACAGAGCCTTAGAGTGTTCTCTATTTAAATATTGAATAAATAAATTAAATATTCAGCGTTCTTAATTATCTGACCAGCCAGTAAGTAGTAATACTAGGTTCAGATCAAATGTATAAAGTTTATCTATTTATTTTTAACCAATCATGTGTATCAACGAATGTACCGCTAGTATGGAAAGTTTGCGATACCGAGAGAAATCCAAAAAAAAAATACATGCAATTAGTTATACTTGTTAGTTTGTTAAAAACTTCCCTTGAAATAAGCGTTCTTATTAATTATATGACCACCGCTGTATATAGAGCGTGTATCACCACATATAAAGTGAGTGTTCAGAATCCCAACTCCGCTAGCAAAGTCCCTTTTGGCCAGACGGAGCCCAGCTTACTCTCACCTACACACATTTAACAAGGTCTGCAAAACACTGGACTTCAAATACCTGTTAACCACTCGCCTAAAACCTTCTCTAAAGCAATGGCTTATGGAGCTAACATATTCCGAAACAGAATCCTTCCTCTAACATTTGCCGACAAGACAAAGTGCCAGCAAACAACTCACGTCACCGTCACAGTCACTCACATAAACACACACACACAACATAATACACGCTTTACTGCCTAGCTTACTACTTACTAGCCCTGTAAGTCGACATAGTATTTTCTGCTCATTCGCACTCTGTCCCCCAAGATACAACCCCTGCTTAGTTTGGGGGTGATCGCTTAACCAAAATTGTGATGTACTAACTTAACTGTATTTTATGCTAGATTACAGTCTGTCCACCATCACCTTTTCCTTTTTTCCAATAAAACTTTTTGTATTTTTTTTGTATATATATTTTCACTATGTGATTTAAAGGGAAGTTTTGTAAAATACAATATCTACCTATAATCAGTCTTTAAGTAATTCGAATTCAGTAAGTAATTTATAGCGATCTTACCTTTTCTGTCAGCCATCGAATCAAAGAAGCACCAGGGCGCGTCATGGCCGACCCCTGCCTTGACGAAGGCCACGTAGTGACTTGTCTCAATGCACAGGACTGCAAACAGTTCCATATACACTCGTGGAACAGGACAAGATTCTAGAATGTTAGCAAACTCCTCGCACACGGTGAGTGGTATGGCCTGAAAAAATATTATTACGAGTTAGGTTATCGCAGATAGATAAACTAACTACAGGCAGTTTATGTGGCTGTTATATAATTATATATTCGGGGTTGTACAGGGAGCGCACAACAAACGCTGCTTGCCAAGTTCCGGAGTTGCTGAATTCCGGTTTGGAGGCGTTACACGTGCCACAAACGACAATAGTCTCCGATATTGTTAAATTTTCACGAGGGTAATATTAAATAGTACCAAATATTTACTATTTAATACCTCCATGGAAAAAATGTTGGCCTCTTCAGTTTCGCCAAAAATTAAAAAAAAAAACAAGTTCATAATCAGCCTATATCGCTCCCACTGCTGGGACTCAAGCCTCCTCTCTGTGGGAGGGAGCGGGCCGTAATCCACCACGCGGGCCCAGTGCGGGTTGGTAGCTATGTCACATGTCTTCGAATTTTTGATTCTAGGACATGCCGGTTTCCTCACGATGTTTGCCTTCACCGTTTTGAGAGCAGTGGTGAAGAAATAATTTACACAAAGTAAAGCGCCTGTCAGGGTTCGAACCCACGACCTACAACTCGTAAGTCGCGGCCATTTTTTTTTTGTCTGGGTAATCGTCAAATAACTTCTCCCGCTCTGGGTGGAGCAGGAGGGCGTGTCAGACTTTTACTGACTAAAACCCACCCGTGTTCCCTCAGTTGCCTGTGTGCCAGGGGCCGCGGTATCTCTTTCGAACAACCCGCACCCCTGGCAGACAACGGCCCGTGCGTTGCAGTGTCCTCACGGCGATCTTTGCAGTGGAAAAACTCGGGCGTTTTCTCCCGTCTTATCCGAAATAGGAACCTCCCGAAACAACCGTGCCCGGTGAGGACCTGCGTCAGGCGGAAGGTGAGGACACCATGCCGCCTCTCAAGCCACTCCTCAAAGAGGGGACTTACTGCACCTGTCGTGGCGTGCCCAGCACTGGGTTGCGACAATCGCACACTCCATGTCGCCATGAGATCCCGCCGGAGCTCTGTCCACTGTGCCGCGATTTCTCGCGGCAGCGGAGTAACGCGTTTGGCCTGCTCGCGCCACTCCCAGATGTGCGCGAGGACCTTTGTTTCCAGATCCCATGGCGGCAATCCGGCAAGGAGGCCCGCCGTCTCACCGGATATCGTGCGGTATCCCCGGATCATCCTGATCGCTATGACCCTATGGGACGCCTTCAGCTTGCGGACTGGTTGGCGCTTCAATGTAGGCGCCCACACCGGTGCCCCGTGTAGGGCCATGGACCGCACGACCCCCGCGTAGAGCATCCGGCACGAGGCGTTTGGCCCCCCTAGATTGGGCAGGAGCCGCTTCAAGGCAGACCCGGCCCGCTCCAGTCTGGAGCCAAACGTCGGAAGTGCTCCGCGAAGTTCCACCGGCTGTCGAGAACGAATCCCAGGTACTTCATCGTCGACTCGACGCTGATGTGAACCCCTCCTGTCGTTATCTGGGAACCCGTCGGTGACGCATTCCGAGGACCATGAAAACACATGGCTTCGGACTTGTGCAAGGCCACCTCGAGTCCCAGTTGCCGGATCCTATCCCCGATTATCGCAACCCCGTGTGTCAGTAAGTTGGCCGCCGCCTGGTACTACCTTCTTTGCGCCAGAACCAGCGTGTCGTCAGCGTAGTAAACTACACTGACGCCGCTAGGGAGGTCGGCGCGCAGCACCCTGTCGTACCCGATGTCCCACAGATGCGGCCCCAGAACCGATCCCTGTGGGACACCGCACGACATCTCTCGTCGGTTCCATTCTCCTTGGTGACCGGGGTAGATGACAGCTCTGTCCGTCAAATAAGCCTCGAACACACGACAGAGGTAGGTCGGCATCCGGTGATACCGGAGTGCCTCCCTGATTGTATCAGGGCAGGGTGTTGAAGGCATTGGCGATGTCTAGACTCTAGAGACACCGCCAAGACGACCCCACCCCGGGCCACAGCATACCCCGTCGTGAGGGCTCGCACGCGCATGATGGCATCCAACGTGGAGCGGCCCCTACGGAAACCAAACTAGCTCTCCGCCAAATCCGGCCCCACCCGCACCAGCCGCCCGAGAAGGCGGTCTGCAATTACTCTTTCAAAGAACTTGCCCACCTCGTCGAGCAGCACGATGGGCCGCTAAGCGGATGGATAGTCCGCGGGGCGCCCCGGCTTCTTAATGAGGACCGGTTTCCCCGTCTTCCAGTGAAGTAGGAACCAGCCCTCTTCCAAGCATGCGCTTAGGAGCCCTCTTAGTCGAGTCCCGAGAGCCTCCAAGGCCAGGACCCAGGCTTTACCAGGCAAGCCGTCGGGTTCTGGGGCTAAAGCCTTGCTGTAAAATTGTCTCCTATAAACTGAATTATCTACTTACTACTTTTTGCCACGTTAAGGGCGGGTTTTCGAAAAGTCGTTTGGGACGTTGCAATTATTTGACGTAAGATTATTTATACCAATTTCTGAGTTTATCATGGCATGCAATAAAATCCCTTCCCACTAACTTAATTGCCCCTTTTGGATCGATTTTCGGAAAACCCAAAAACTTGTAAGCCGTTATTTTCTGTCAGAAGTATTAACAATGTTTTCCGAGTTAAATGAACCGCACGTTAAGATTTTCCATACAAAAAAACCATTACCATTTTTGAAAAACGAAAAGTGGCAATCTTAACTGAATTATTACCTTGTGGTGCGGGCGCGTGGCGTGCGCGATGCGGCGACAGTTATCGCACAGCGCGCCCGCCTCCAACGCCGCGCCCGCGCACGCGCTGCACTCCCAGCGGGCCAGTGAGCCGCACACCGTGCACTGGCGGGGCACTGTGACACATATTTTATACTTACTTAAATATTTACTATGAATACGGAACGTTAGTATGTTATTCTGAAATACATGCTGCTAAAGGGGCCGTGCACGAAATCGATTGATTTTTATCAATTTTGTTATTGAGAAAATAAAAAAGAATTGAAATAAATTTATTTAAGATTTGAAAAGTCGAGTTCTTTGTTTTGCATGTGGCTGAAAAGGCATTTCAATTAAATTTAGTATTCATAGAAAATCACTAATATATGCAAGTTTTCCAAAAAAAATACCCGAGCTAGAGCTAGAGTTTGCTAATTTATTTCCTAGAAACTACTTTTAATTTTTAACATAAATAAATATCATCAACATCATAATACTCATATCAATATCATAATTCTACTTGCTGGATCACTTATTCAACTTCAATACAACACATTGAAAAACAATTATGTTAAAAAAAACCCTGCGAAAAACTCAGTGAGTTCTATAACTTAGCAAACCATTTCAAGAAATTTAACACAGACAGACAGCTGTCCTTGAAACAAAATCAAAAATTTCTTTTACGATAATACAATATTTTCATTGAGTAAATCAACGGCTAAAAACTATATTTTCGAGACGCAAAAGCGATGAAACTATTACATGTTTTCTTACCGACATTGAAAATGCTAATTCAAACAAATCGGATCATTGACAGTTCAATCACAATACTCACAGCCCTCTATTAAATCAGTGACGTCCAAAAGAGGAGAAGGTAATACTCTTTGGTATAACTTGTATTGCTTGCCGAACCGTGGCATTTGAATGATGAAAGCAGCTGGAACCTGTAAAGATAGTGCAGATTTTTTATTAGGTTTAGTCCAATAATATAAGGATTTAATCTTCAAAATCAATACTGTTCATGTACGTTCCTAGCTTATTAAATTCCTACCTCACTTAATTTCACACCAGATGTGGTAAACGATTGTTCCAAAAGCTGCTGCACGGTGGGTAACGAAACATGTTCATCTTTCTCTACAAACAGTTGATAACAGTACGCTTCCTGGCCCGAAGATAACTTCAGAAACGGCTCAGCTCGTAATAACTGCGCTACTAAACCATTCAAAAATTCTTCTGGATCCTGAAAGAATAATGACATTATTTGTAGCATAAATTAAGGAAATTAGAAAAATCAGTAAGTGACACTTTTCATCCCCATTTGAATAAAAAAAATGAAGGAAAAAAATAGTTATTAATTACAGAAACAATTAATGAATTATATCATAGTAAATATTGTGTTAAATATTAAAAAGTTTGCCACCAGCAGTAATTTATACCTTTTCTTCGGATGTCAGACCAGGCACGTCAGAGAGTCTTTCAAGCAAAGTACGTAATTTCATGACTCGGTCAGCGCGCACATAACCATGCTTTCTTAGAGGGTTCACAATTTCTTCTCGAAGAACCCGCTGGACCTCGGAATAATGCGGAGAGTCCTGTAAAAGAATTTTCCATTCAACTGCACAGAAAAGGCGACCTAGCTCTCCTAAGCAACGTTAGTACAATCAAACTATGAAAACTTTGAACATACTAAGAAATTAAGAACCTTATGTGATGCATAGTGCAATACAACATTATAATAAGTGGTGATTGTCCACTAGCACTCTTCCGAAGTAAAACCATATAGGTAACCTTTGAACAAGGCGCGTTTAATGTGACAAAGTCCAAAAGTAATCCACATTTTCGTAAAAATAAGACACAAAGACTTACAAACAGTCCTTTTTTAACCCCCGACGCACAAAGAGGAGTGTTATAAGTTTGACCGCTGTGTGTCTGTCTGTGGCACCGTAGCTTTTAAACGGGTGGGTTTTATTTAAAATAGGTTTTCTAGCGGTGGTTCTTAGACATGTTTCATTAAAATCAGTTCAGCCGTTTCAAAATTATCAGCTCTTTTCTGGGCATCTTCCACGGGTCTGATCGAGTCGAAATTTGGTATTCTATTACTTCAATGATATTAGGCGAACAAAGCAACCTAGAACTGATGCTGGAGCATCACCTGGAATTTCCAGGATACCCAAGTTACTCACCAACAAACAGCAGAAGTATCGTGTTTGGGCTCAATGAATAGGTATAAATGGTGATCAGGACGAGGAATGAGGATAAATTAGTAACAAACTTCACTGTGTGAAACATACGTAAAGCTGCGTAGATTTAAGCGTGACATGTGTCGATCGTAGCGTTTTTACTATTACTATATTAAGTTTAAAAAACTGGAAATAAAACTTAAATTAAAAAAGCCCCCGACCCAAACAAAAACTTCCGAAAAGTAAAAAAAATATATTTATTGGCCTTTTAAGTTGTAGGTACCTAATATTTTGATCAAAGCACTGTCTATTTTTCTTACTTTTTGGACGTTTTTGTTTGGGTCGGGGCTTTTTTAAATTTTTAATTTAACTTTTATTAATGTTTCATGTTTTCGTTTTATTCTTATCATTATAAATGCGAGGAATTTTGCACTAACATTAATAGAATATTTTACCTCAGGCTCAGGCGGACGATACAAAAGAGCATCAAAGACGCTTGTGAAGGTAAACATGGCAAAGAGTGTGGCATCAAGATAACAAGAGTTGTGATGTCCTTGGATGCCGCGGTTCTTGCCTGCCAGCTCTCCGAGCGAACTCAGCGGCGCCACCACACCGGGGACAACGGGACAGTCCGGCTGAAACATTTTGTATTGAATGAGGTACGCTACGGGCGCTACTACTTACTTAAGTTAATTTTGTCGCCATAGAAAAATGCCAACATAGCTGTCATTATAATAGGAAAAAGTTAAATCGTATTTTATGCAAAAATTAAGGACAATTTACGAGCCTTATTGTGAGATAACTTGTTGCTATTACGAGAGATTTTTGAACAATTTTTTGTTTAAAAATTGTAAGCGATGTTAAGTTTTGGCGTTCATCTGTTGAGGTACAAAGACGACCTCGTATCAATGAAAGCAGGTCGACCAAGCGGCTTCATATCATACCTGGTCGAAGCGGTCGGCATCGTGCAGGTCGTTGCGGTCAGGCGGCGGCGTGTCGCGGAAGCGCGCGTCACGGCGGCACAACGGCAGCGGCACGAACAGCGCGCGTCCGGCCGCGCACGAGAACAGGCGTGAACCGCCGCGCGACCCGTCGCCCAACCCGCACACGCTCTGCTCTAGCTCCACGCCGGCTGTCGCTGTGTCTACGTTACAGTTTACACACTCATTTATTTTTCAACCATTGTTAATATAAAGATAAGATTCAGGCTACCATATCAAAATTCTCATGCCTGTTCGTTGTCTGATCAACGGGCGGGACATAAGCTTGCGGTGAAGTACAACTGCAGCGCACAATAACGCGGTCTTGCACTGATTCACCAGCTAATTTTGCGACTTTTAACACCGCGGTAAAGCTTGCTAATATTGTCACTTACCATCAATGACTCCTATCCATCGGACTACGCCATAGTAATGTTGATCGACGTCTGTAGCTACTTCTACCAATGATCCGACTCCGATGTCTTCAGCGACGTGTACGGGTGAGGGTCTGGAGGCCGGTGGAGCCGCCCTAGGCGACCCTAGCGTCGGCGAATCATATAACTCCTCCGGGACAACTTCCGCGTTACATATGTCTAAAAATCAGACAGTGAAAAGGTATCAAGTACAGTTTTGTGAAAAAAATACCAATAATTCTGAAATCGCAAACTAAATAATATTTTGGTAAACTTTAAATCTAGGACACTACTCCATTACCAGGAAACTATTGTAATGGTTAACTGCTTAGAATAGTTTCCCACAATAAGTTCTTATTTAGCAAAATGCATAATATTTTTTACAGAAATTTGAATTAGTTTAGGTCATACACTGTTCACATTCAAGCACACAGAGCGGTATTTCATCAATAGGTAAGTCACGTAAATACGACATGTTGGCGGGCGATGCACTGTGCGAGCGTGCCAGCCGGCCGGTCGCCCCCCCTGCCGCACTAATGCCTAAAATTAGATCCTGAAAAGCTATAATTGACCGATAGACAAACCGCGAGTTCTACACTCAGTGCTCTAGCAAAATTTTGTGGTGTTTGTAAATAAAATAAAGAAGTAATCTGTGATACAATTAATATACTCTACAGCCATGAATAAACCGGTAAAGTATTTTCCTGTATGTTATAATAATAATTTAAGAATGCAAGTAATGGTATCCTCAAAAAAATATTGAGTGATGAATCTGTGATAACTTTGACATCATGCAATGTCACCTTATTAAATGTTAAATGATTTTATTATTATTATTTTATTGTTTTTTGTCTTATCTGAAATTCAGGCATTAAAAAAGAAAAATTTGTTTGCATCTAGCTACGACCAAGATAATTTTGAAAGTGGTCCTTGGAATGGTTCTAGCATGACACCTTATTCATTGATTCACATTATTAATTGATGTAAGATACACACAAAGTTATAGTTTTATATGGATACATAATATGGTGGTGTCACCAAATACATTAATCTCATGGGATTCAGAAGACAAAACAGTTAAAGATCTTGAAACCAAACGTTCCTGTAATACTTACCTATCTTTTAGAAAAAAAAATTGCTGTATCTGAGTGTTTCTTGCATGTGAGATGAGTGTTTTTAAATGGGTATTTCAACATTTATTAAAAACTATTCTAATTTAAAGATTGGGACGAAATATGTAACAGAAAAATAAAAGAAAATTGATTTATATCCATTTTGTCAATAAAAAACTTGAGAGGTGTCAAGGGACACCCGGATGGAACGAAGGTAAAAAAAAAAGTATATAAAAGACGAAATGAAAATATCTGGCTTGCTTTTAATAAGAGAGAGAGAGAGAGAGAGGCAGACAGAGAAACATACGCACGCCGCACGGCTTACAATAGCTTACTATAGCAAAAAGTGTCGTTACAACTTTTCGTATGATTTTTTTCCGTCTAGCCCCCTTTCACAACGCGCGATAAGGAACTTCGTTCCAAATTGATTTAAATCAAATTTCTTTTTCGTTGTTTTGAATTTACCGTCAAAACGCTCCTTGCGGTGACTTTTTATTACGTGACATCAACTTTGTGTAAACTAAAGTAGTTATTTGTAACAGTGTCGTTTACACAAAGCTGACGTCACGATGTCACGTGTTAAAAAAGTCACTGTAAGGAGCGCTTTGGCGGTAAATTCAAAACAACAAAACATAAATTTGATTTTAATCGTTTTTAATTGAGAAAATGGATATAAATAAATTTATTTTTATTTTTCTGTTAAATATATCGTCCCAATCTTCTAATTAAAACAGCTTTGATTAAATTGGAAAATCCCTATTGCCAGTTGCCACCACCCATTTACTATTGACAATATTATAATTCCATTTACTATTGACAATATTATAATTTGTAGCCTCAAAGAATTAGCATGTTAAACAGGAACCACTGCAGAGGACCCTCTGCATCTATTTTTGAATGTTTAGCAGTACATTCCTAGGTTATGTAACTTACATCTTCCAAACATGTAAATTCCATTAGTTACTTTGTAGGTGGCTTAGGAATCTGACAAAATCTCCACTAAATGTATACAATACACAATACAAAAGTTGAAGACTATACTGCAACTAAATTAATAATTTTAATACCCACCCACTAAAATTCCCGTCTCAATCTTCTTAGGTTCATGAACGATTTTTTGTTGTGAGTCTTCACTGACTGTTGAAGGTAGTGGTTGAGTACTTGGTTTGTTGCGTCGGCGATCTGGTGCTAAATGAGCCAGTAAATTTACAGACTTGACTCGCTCATTGTGTGAAGTTCGCTGCATAGTGTGTTTGTAGTTATGCTGCAATGTTCCATACTCAGCGTGCACTGGCTCACGAGGTGCTGGTGGCCAGCTACCTCCAATTAAATTAAATAAGTCTACCTGAAATCATGCTATATATTGTAATGAAGATTGTATCTTGTGTTATGCTTGATGTTCTTTGCATTATAGACTATGTTCTTAAAATTGGTCATGCAATCATTATTACCTTTAAATTCTCAGCAAGTTTATAATAAGTGCATGCAAGTTTGCTTTATTCATATTATTGTTAGTCACAGAAACAGTTCTAGTTTTAATATTGTGTAACTTCGCCCTTTTCATTGAACTAATATTGCTTAATTTGATTTATTATACAATTTAATTAATACTTTTTTACAATTATATTTAAGGAAGCAATTATAAACAAAATTAATGGACAAAGATCCCAATTAAATATTTTTTGAACTTATCAAAATGCTAAGGGTACCAAGCATAATAACAATACACATGTACAGGTTAGACCACAACAGAAGTAAGCTGTTAGGTTGTTTTTATGTTAGAGTATAAAGGTGCCATAGAACACTTGATTGTTTTGCGACATTAGTGCAATAACATCCATAAAATTTATAAATATCATTGATTAAAACCTGTTGGGTGTCTCTGCTGTGATTGTTATCACTTTCTGAAGATATTTCACTCGTGTCATTATTCATACTCGTTGACGAAGTGTATCCACATATAATCTCTCGATATATTTACTCTCCTCTATGATACAATGTACTAACTTTTAGCTTCTACTAAAGAATAAAGTGCCTAATAAACGTTGTTTTATCGATCATTGCTTATTTATTTGGAACGTACAAGCAGAAAACAACCAACCTGTTTATTAGTTAATCAAATAGGACATAAATTAGATCTATATCATCCGCATCAGATAGAATTATGTTGCATTGCAGGTTTTGTTTTTGTTATCTATCACAGACTACAATATAGTATAGGGTATAGACAGGCAACTCTCGTCTTTTTCTGTTGACAGCACGAGCCGCCATCTAGTTGTCAGCTAACCAAAACTATTACCTATAGATAAGGATATATATATAGGTAGCTATAGCTTTAGTAGAATTGAATTTTTACATTGTCGTATAAATTATTGTTTACTATTAACGCATTCTTAACAGAATTGTTAAAAAAGCATGAATAGTAAACAATAATTTATATGACAATGAAATCATTCCAGATTTTTACCTGCACAGGAAGGAGTATGAATGAAAACTCGGAATTAAAGATAAATCAGTTTATTCATTTAAAAAAAACTATACGTCTATTATACATTTACTAGAATATTATTTTGTGTTATTCTTTTTCTCCCTTTATTTTTGGAGTAGTGCCTATGAGCTTTTTCCTTCATGGGGTCATTTTTATCCCAAAAGGTAATTTTGCCAGTAAGGACACTGTTGATCTCTTTGCACCAATTATTAATAAAAAACTTGGTTGTTTTAAGTATTAGAAATTTTGATAAATCATTTTTATGCATTGTGCAGGATAAAAACTTTAAATTTAAGTTTATAGTAATAACTAATTCAATGTATCTACATAAATTATTCTTATTACAATGATCTTTTAATATTTCCATACAAATGTGTTCTACTTGGGCAAAGAAATCAAACAGCGCCCTAGTAGGATAGCACAACCACTTCTTATTTTCATATTCTTTCATTTTTATATATTTATGAAAATCTAATAAGTCTTTTTCTTCTAAATCATGCCTGCAAGTGGCACAGTTTTTGTATACATTTTTTTTTGCAAGTTGTGCTATCCAGCCACTGCAATAACCAATTGCTGCGCTTTTTTCCATATCCACTGGAGTTTTACTAATTAATAACGCATCTGTATTTATGAGTTCTATACACATATGAGCACAGTCTATTTCATTTTCACATTCAATTGTTATATTGTTGTCTCCAGGACTCGTTAAAAAAGATTTTAGCGATTGGAGACAAATACTGTCATCTTTTTCACAGTTTGATCCAACTGAATGTGAAGATGTCATATTGTTGATAAGAAGTGTCTTATAAGCTCCTTCAAATGCAGACGATGTAGGCATTATATTGCCATGGCCATGAGCTCGAATTGCTCCAAAAAAGTTCTCCAATGGATCCTGGTTGAAATTTCGCAACAATAAGGAATTGATCCCCTTTGAATTTAACAAATGTACAATCTTTTTAAAACTTTCTATAGTTTTAATCCAACTCGACAATGAAGGCACTACTCCTTGATTGTTACCACTAACAAATTTCATTGTTTTTAGAATAGGGATACTATAATTCCACAAATTGTGATGTGGTGAAGTTGGGGTAACTGCAGCACGATACTTTTTCCCTTTTATTATTTCATTGAAACTGCCATTGACACTGTCAAAAAGGTCGTCGAAGAATATCAGGAGGTCAGCTGTCTCATGACTGTCTTTTTCTAGAACTCCCATATCTGCAATGATAAATAAATACTTCCATGAACATGTGAGCTGCATTAATAGTACAAACAGCCGTTTTGTACAAAATAATAGATGCCCTGCGAATATAATGTATGAGTCAGCTGTTATTTTTTAAACTTCAGGGCTGGTTCTATAGTAAAAAGCTCTTTAAAATAGTTCAAAAAAAGGTCTTTAAAATAGTTCAAAAGTACCTTTTATGTGCCTATTTGAAATAAAAGATTTGACTTTGAGAGTACATAGGTTTGTATTTATATTATTATCCTGGCGAGAGCACCTGTTTACTTCACATTGTTTTCATGAAAATAATAATCAAGAACGGACTAGGGGATGGCCAGAATATCTACTAAAATAATACTATACTATAATAAAATATGACAAGGCAAGAGATAAGTGTACAGCACTGAATATGTACAAAATAATGAAAATTATGAGGAAGTGCATAATATGTTTCAATTACATATTTATAAAAACAACAGATATTGTAGCAAATGTCTGCATACCTGCTAAACACCCAAGTCCCACTCCAACTGACTGACTAAACACTTGTGTACAGTGTTTCACCCTCATCTTTGGGATTAGATTTGGTAATACATGAAGTGCAGTCAGTCTCGGCACTAGCTTGACGCCTCTGTATGATGGGCACCTATTATATAAGGCCAAAATGTGCGACCATTTAGCGACGCATTCTTTTTCTTTCATCACATATTTTAAATTTTTTGTAATAAGGTTATTCCTTATCCCTTTGATGAGGTGAGGTGGATCATATAGGGGAAAAATGTTGTCTTTCCCCACCTTGTAAAATCCTCCCCGATATTCTTTACCTTTTCTAACAAACATTTCTCTTGTCTCTTTCATTAATAAGTTAATGGCTGCCACATTGGAGGTGCCTTGGTCACAAATGGTTGCAACAACTTTCAGTCCAGTTTCTTGCACTTTTAAAACAATATTTTTAATTTGAGCTTTTAGCTCAATAGTCTTCGTGCTTCCATGGCAATAATAATAGGCTATCGGCTGTTTGTACTTCTTTACTATGCCTCTGATCATAAAAACTAGGACGTGATCACAAAATTCTCTTTCAGTTTTCTCTCCATTGTCGACAAATCCAATAACTTTATCATGCTTTTTGTCGTATGTAATTGAAGGTCCAATTGCCATCTCATCAAACAAAATTGAGCAATATTTGTATTTGTCAGGCAGTTTCGCTACTCTATGTTTTAAGTTTTCAAATATTAATTTGTTCACTCCAGCTTTTAAATCTAATATATGTAGTAAATTTTGTAATGTTCTTCTACTCGGCAAAACGCACATTTGACTTAATAAGCGATAAGCCTTAGGCGAGGGCTTATACAACGATAATGCCAAAATTTTTTGGTCCAGTGTGAATCGTCTACCAGGTTTTTTCTTGCCACTCTGAGAAACTTGCATATGGCAGAATATCTTTGCGGTAGCTGACATTTTCGATGACATAATGTTGAATGCTGTGGTTCTTGTCATTTTCTTTGCAAGATAATATTTTTTTTTAAAAGCAACCTTAGCGCTTTCAGATTTCTCCAGCTGCTTTAGAAGAGATTTATACTCTCGATGTTTTGTTACTGGTACGTACAGACCTGAAAAAAAATGGCCTGAGTAAACAGATAAAAATAGTCAATTTTTATTAGAAATTTTGCATGAGGTTGAGATCAAATAATAATATAAGGTAGTAAAAAATCTACCTTTAGATGTACTTGATTTATTGTTATGGTGTTTCTTGTGTCCTTTCCACTTCATATACTGTCCATGTCCTGTAAATTAGATATTTACTATGACAAAAATATTCACACACAGTTTATTGACATTGTAATTGTAAGTAAACTATGGTACCTCAAAATTAGAAAACTTTATAGGATATTTGACTCAATCATAAGTCTCCAAATAACTGTAAATTACATGTTTGTTTCGTTGCAATGAATGCTATGATTTTCTTATGTTATTATAAAAGTAAAAATAAAAACAAACTTTTTATACTATAACTAAACAAATCAATTCTTATGTCAACTTTATTAGGCTCCGGCCCTGAAATTCCGCCCTCATCAAGTTCTTTGGTATTTTGTTACCTGGCACCTAATTAATATGTGTCTTGCATTGGAAATGAAATATACTACCCATGAACTCTGAAGTAACTTTTTGCTTTTAGCTCATTTTATATACATAAGATATGATACAAACCTCTCATCTGAACATGTGATGGAGTCACTTGAACACCAGAAATTGAACATAGGGCAGGCACAGTAACGGGTTCAGTAGACAGTTGATCTGAAAGGGTTAAGTAGTTAAATTATATAAGTGAAAAGAAAACCTAATTGTTAGATATTCTTCAAATAAAATGATTTTCTGAAAGCTTCGTTTACAACTCCGAAGTAAATATAATTTAAAATTTTCTGCTTTTAGCTCACTATGTTATGAATAAGGTACAAACCTCTCATATGAATATCAGATTGAGTTTTTCGAACGCCAGATGTGGAAGGTAGGGCAGACAGGGTTACAGATTCAGTATGCAGGTGTTCTGAAAATATTTTTTATAAATTAATTATTATTGATAATAAATACTGTGTATGTTATACATTAATTTTGATAAAAGCATTTCACATAAGTAGGTACTGTTAATAGCAAAATTTAGGTTTAAATGTTACAAGTACATACTGTACATTAACATAATTTTAACTGTTCTATATTTTAGCTTACTTTATGAATAAAGCACAAACCTCTCATCTGAAAATCTGGTTGAGTCTCTTGAACATCAGATTTTGAACATACAGCAGCCATAAACAGTTGATCTGAAAGTTAAAAATTTACATTACTTAAGTAAAAAGATACTTAATCTTTTGATATTATTTATGTGAAATGCTTTTCTGAATGTTTAAATTTAGGTTATGACTCCAAAGTAAAAATTTTTTTTTGCTTTTAGCTTAGGTATTTTATAAAAATAAGGTACAAACCTTTCATGTGAATATCAGATTCAATCTTTTGAATGCCAGATGTTGAAGGTATGGGCAAGGTAGCTGATTCAGTATGTAGTTGTTCTGAAAATAAAACATTTTTATTACCTATGTAAAAAGATATCTTATCTTTTGATATTCTGTGAATTCAAATTTGATTAAGAAAGGCATATAAAACTGCTAGATATTTCACAATTAACGTGATAATGATATTAAAATATTACCTGGCAAATACAGTACAGGAATTGCTAATTTGCACAGCCTATTTCTTGGATATTTATCAATTTCTTGAAAATGTTTATGACAGACACGTCTGTTGCTATAAACAACTAAACTATCCATTGTTGTTATTTCACCACCAATTTTTGCAATCCAAGTATTGAATTTCTCTGCATTCAGATCTGGATTCGGAAAGCGGTGGAGAGGTATACCTGAGAAACAAAATAGTATGTTATTATTTATATCCCAGTTCAATTTAATAAAGAAAGTAGGTAGGAGGAAGTTTTTAGTAATTGTACCTTGATGGACAAAGCTTTGACTCATTTTATATAGCCTTTAAGTTTCGTCTTTATTTATTTGCTTCTCATGCACATCCTACATTTTACAATACGCAAAACATAAATGTCGGTTTGCTGTTGAGTTTGTGAAATTAACATAAATTAAGTCAAAGCTTATAAAATTGCAATATAATAAAATTTTGAAAACTTATATGTCTACATGTGGTTATGTTGTCCAATTAACAAGAAATAAACACTATACAAAAACACAGATACAGTAATTTTAAGTCATTGTTGTTGTCATATAAGTACATTATAAATATTATACAGGGTGATTGGAAGATGGGTGCAAAGCTTTAAGGCGAAGATAGTACAGACAATTTAGAACCATTTAAGCCATGGTTGTCTTAGACGAAGTCTTACCAAATATTTTTAACCAAATTTTTAAGTTTTTTTTTCAGAAATTCTCAAAATTTAATGTAAACTGCATAATTATGGCCAAATTAAATGATAAATGAATTCATTTTTTATTTATTTAATTAAAGTAATGTGTAAGCAATCAAGCAAAACATGTTTTAGGCTTCTGTGTCATTAGACATTTTTTTTACAGACATTTAAAGCTCAGAAAAAATAAAAAAATTGTACAATACGTCTTTACCTTACCTTATTAAAAAAAAAAAATTGTTAAGACTTCGTCTAAGACAACCATGGCTTAAATGGTTCTAAATTGGTGCCGATTCTGTTGTCACAAAATTCTGTAAACTAAACTAAATATCACCAAAATTTTGTTTAATCCTGTCAAACGACGATTTCCTATTCTGAGATTGACTAAAGTGACACAACTTAACTATATTTTAGTTTGACAGCACTAAGATTGCACTGAATTATTAGTTTAGTGAAGATGGTAATTTTGCTATTCTGAATTTGCCGTTTTTCACCAAAAATGTTGACTATATTAATTTTTCTGACCAATTTTAATCGCGATTAAAAAAGTGTGGAATAAAACTAGTGGTCATGAACTAAAATTCTCACCAACACTTCGACTTCAGGTGCAAAAACACGGTATCTTTTTTTTTCTTTTCGTTTGCTTATATCTCGAAAATGGTGTGTCCTATCGCAAAAATGATGATAATTTCGACCCCCTTTATTAAACCCGTAAGTCCCATAATCTCAACATGTAGGTAATATTTTTAATTTTTTTCCATACTATTGTGAAAAAATAATTGTGTGAGAACCGTTTTGTCGACGGAAGACTAGACAAAAATGACTTATCCGTGTAGACAGTTGGCAGTTTTTCACCGAGAAATGTAGACAAGCGTCATGCTAAGCCTGCAAGAATCGCGATCTGTCAAATTCGATTTTAGTTGTGTCAAAATAATTTTTAAGTTTAGAGATATTTTTTTGCAGAATAGCTTTAAGATTCTCATAGCCAAAAGTAAGGAATTTTAGTGATAGTTTAGTTAGTTTAGTTCGGTGTACAACAGAATCGGCACCATTGTCTATACTATCTTCACCTTAAAGCTTTGCACCCATCTTCCAATCACCCTGTATACCTGTTGGGGTATAAAATATACCACCACGCCACGCCACAAGGTAGTGTGTTGACACTACCTTATGGAATGGCGTGGTTAATGGTCTTTGTACAGATGCCAGCACATCAAGCTACTCTAAACTGTCAAATTTTTTGATAGATTGGGGTAGCTTGATGTGCTGGCATCTGTACATGATTTTACAATTTGTATTTCTTTTTGCTTCCTTATATAGTACTCTATTTCAACATATTGTTTTCTATTTTTTGAGTAAGATTTTAGACATTTATAGGCAGTCTAATCCCTATACAATATAATTTTTGTAATAAAATGGCATGTGAACCCTTGTCAATTGTGCTTCAGTCATGTTTAGGAACAAACCTATGTAGTTATATATTTCTTGTACATAATTATATACCATGAGCGTGGTCAATTTTTCTTGTCTAAAACCCAACATGATTTATGTCCAAGAGATTGAATTTGTCCATAAAGTTTTTAATTCTAGTGGACATTGTTTTATCAAATATTTTGGATTTTTCTGGCAGAAGGTTCTGTAGGAACATGGATCTTGTGAATTTATAAATATTGATTGTATTTTAGCTTCTTCTAATTTATCTGGAATGCTACCATCATCAAAAGATTTATTTATTTGTTTGGATATAGGTGGTGTCAATTCATTAACCCGTCGCTTGTCTAATTAGCAGACACAATGGAAATTCTTTTGTTATCAGAACACATGGTGTGCACTTGACGTGCGAGAGGGTAATACATTCTTTAATTAGGAATTATGGTATTTCGTCAACTCTGGCACTATGCTTGTTCTTCATTTTGTGTATTATATCATACATTTCACGCTCAGTGGCGGGTTGAACGCATAGGAAATTTGCTGATGGTGTCAGAACTGGGAATGTATTCAAAGCATTGTTGTTCTTAATTATGTTCCACATGGTTTTCGATTTATTACGTGACTGCTTCATTTCGGTAATATGATTAAATTTCTTTGATATTGTGTTGTTTTATAGTGTTTATTTTCTGGTCTTTTCTACAAAAATGATTGGTAATTGAATATACAGGAATCGATGGCAATGGGGGAAGGTAGAATATGTGAATCGTCGTGAAGAACCAAGTTTTATAAAGACGGAACAAGGTACAACAGTAACTACAGTAAACAAAAAGTACATACCATCTTTCTTAGTCACTAGACATCCAGGTACACAACACGAGTTTTGTGACATGATGGAAGAATGTTCAATGTTCAGTTCACTATTCACAATTATGGGTCCAAACTCTAAAGAGTGCCTATGCTCAGTAGTTCACAGAACAAAAACTTCACAACTTTATTCCGAAATGCCGACACGGAGGAGCAGGCTCAACTCAACGTGGACGTACGAAACAAAGGATGATTATAAAGCGGCACAGCGACACGGAGCAACAGAGGTTCAACTCAACGTAGTTAGCAGATGCACTTGCGAAACAACCAGAATTTAATTACAAAATCAAAATCCACACGTGAAACGGCGAAACCAGCACTCCAGCGCAGACATTTGCAATTAAAATGTTACCATTGCAACGATTATAACTTCGCATTATTTAAATGAAAAAAAACAGCTTCCAGAACCGTTTAACGAATACTAATACTTGGTTTAGGCGTCATTTATATTCTTTGTCATTTATTGTCCAATATTTTGAGACAATTAATTTATATGTGAGTTTGTGTGGTACACCATTTCCCGGTATCATCATTATATATTTTAATATTGCAACACAGTATTTTTCGTTTGGCTATCTGTTACAGAGATGGCGCTCTGCTCAATAAAACAACCGAGATTACTGTATGTTCCTAGCTGCCATAGCATGTTATCTATCTTTGATCCTCTGCTGGTTTTTGACCACCTGTCACAAGCGGTACTGTCATAGAGGTAGTGCTGCAAGGCCTGGTTTTCACTTTACCCCAGGTTTAGTCGCAGTTTACCCCAGATTCACTATGAATTTGTAAAAATACCCTAAATTAATTCCCTCAGTCTTTTCTTACTTTATTAATAAAAAAACAACGATATTTTTTTGGTTTTCCTCTTACATCCCAAATGTGTCCTGTGCATCGACTGCATAGTTAACTTTATTTAAGTAAATAGTATTGGTAAATTTATCTATGAATTATTCATAGATGCGGATAAAAAGATATTGCTACCTTAGAAATGTTATGGAATCGTTTACTACCACCAGCATCTAAGCCCCACTGAACCCCGGCCCAAAACTAAACGCAACGCGACGTATTTCTACTAAGTAGTTTAATATTATATCATCATCAGCCTATATCGTTCCCACTGCTGGGACACAGACCTCGTTTCTTGGCGAGAGGGAATATTATAGTAGTCTCATAATCAGTGATAGAAATAGGTAGTGCCTATTAGCCTAAACTTCGAAGAACAGAGACAAGAAACGGAGACTTCCTTAGGACTAAATTATTTCCGGCACATCTGTCTCGAAATTTCGAGACACTTAAATACATTTAAAAAAATGTGTTATTTGGAATAAGTAATTCGTCTATATTTATCTAAAGTTTGTCTAAAATGTGATAGTTTGTATGGATGTCCATTACTCAATTCCACTGAAAATGCTGATTTTGGTAGTGATATAGATTAAGGTGTGGAATAGCACATATGCTACTTCCTATTAAAAAAAAGTATAGTTCCCATGGGATACAAAAACAATAGAAAAAAAAATTCAGAAAATTTTATGGTTGTAACGACTGTGTATGTTATTGTTTTATTATGATATATCTAGTCGCAAACTTTAGGTAAATATAGACGAATTACGTATTTATGTGTTGTCTCGAAATTTCGGGACAGATGTCTCGGAAAAAATGTAGTCCTAAGGAAGTCTCCGTTTCTTGTCTCTGTTCTTCGAAGTTTAGGCAAATAGGCACTACCTATTCCTATCACTGCTCATAATAGAAACAGGCCTTACCCTAAAACATACCCTAAAACACCCTGCCGTATTAGTTTTACCCTAAATCTAGGGTAAATTACCCTAAGCTGGCATCACTGCCTATAGGAAATGTATCGGAGTACTGCACAGTTTTTGTCTTTGACATTAATTTTTTTTTTTTTTTTTTTTTTTTTTTTTTTTTTTTTTTTTTTTTTTTTTTTTTTTTTTTTTTTTTTTTTTTTTGGGCCTTGGCTTCGCACGGTTTGTGCATTTAGCCAGTGTCAAGTAATTTTTCTTTTCGATCAAGTAAATGGCCCGATATGGGGCACGAAGTTACAAAAAAGTCATAGTCGTCTTTAGTCAGTCAAGTCAAAGTTATTGTAAAGCGGTAGCAACTTTACAACAACCTAACATGAGTTTTTGGGGGAACACGAAAAGTCCACGTTAGTCACTTATTTTCACCTTCACTACACTTGTGCACACACATGTAACTAAATTGAATAATTCACTACCAAAATTATACAATTTAATTCGCTATTTCACTAAATTTCATGAAAATGAAAATTCGTGCGACATGTTCCAACCCGATCCCGCCAAAAACTCTGACATTAATTATTTTGTCAATTTGACAACAATGGTCTGTAGATCGCATGGAATTAGTAAAAACTATAGCTTGTGAAAAGGATCAATCAATCTACAAATTAATCAGACAACGACGTATTCATACGTCTGGTAAGGTGGGCCAAACTTACCAGTACTTCAAGTAAATTTTTAGTCACATAATCGAGAGGATTTATAGTTTTTTGCACATGCTTTTTGTATCCCTACCAGCCTTTGTATGCAGTATTTTTTTATACTTTTGTCAGTTTTCAAATTCAAATCAGGACACATAATACCTTTTGAACTTACCGCACTGAGCAGTCTATCTTAAAATCTTTCTAATGGCGTGACCAATAAAAATGAAATGTCTATATTTTTTTTAGTCGCAAAAGTTCCGCCTTGAAGCTTACAGAAGAGTAATGGAACGCGGCATTCTAGTTGTAAAAAGAAGATAGAAAACACCACCCAGCGTATTTCATCAAAGCATTGTCCCTTCGGGGGACGGCTAATGTAAATGGTATCTGTCTGTTTGGCGTTTTCATTGAACGTTCGACATGACAATGCTTTGATCAAAATACTACGGCAAACACATTTTATTTGTTTACTTTTTAGAGGTTTTTGATTGGGTCGGGGGTTATTAAATTTATTTTATTTCCAGCTTTTCAAACTTAATATAGTAATAGTAAACACGCTACAATCGACAAAAATGTTCATGTGTGATTCCCATAGATAATTTTTTAAATTCTCATTCCTCATTACTAGTTAATCATCAGACCGTGAACACCATTTATCTTTGAGATCTTTTTAATGAGCCCAAACACGATACTTCTGCTGTTTGTTGATGACGAAGTTGGGTATCCTGGAAATTCCAGGTGATGCTCCAGCATTAGTTCTAGGTTGTTTTGTTCATCTAATATCATTGAAGTAATAGAATACCAAATTTAGACTCGATCAGACCCGTGGAAGAGGCTCAAATCCCTTCATCAATCAGAAAATAGTTGATAATAATTAAACGGCTGAATCGATTTTGATGAAACATGTCTAAGAACCATCGCTAGGAAATCTACTATTAAGTAAATTAAAAACACCGCACCCAAATCGGTTCACCCGTTTAAGTGCTACAGTGCCACAGACAAACTTATTGGCTTGTCACGCCCAGTGGTCACCCTAGCCCTAGGGTCACCCCTTGTTTTCGTCGGGAGTTAAAAAAATTGAGTCGTGATAAAAAAATCTTTAAAAAAAATATAATGCTAATTCCTGATTTAAATTGTAATATGTCCAACCTACAGGTCCAACCAAAACCAAGATTTAATTTACTCATTCCATAGTACTTACTAATTCCATGATTGGAGAGTGACCTTACGACCTTACAACACTGACTGCTGACTGACTGACACATCCATCCATTTACCAATGTCAAATAGTGGTCAAAAAAATAAATAGGAAGGTAGTTGTAAATAACAATAAAAATTATATTCCAATAATTGGAATAATAAATGGTGTTTTCAGTTGTATGCTAAGAACTAAAGTAATTTATCTTACTCATAATGTTGAGTCCGAACGTTGCTTCTGTACTGTAGAACTTTGAAATATCTTGAAAGTTTAGGGGTTTAGGGGATCACAGGTAATTTTTTGTCAAAGATTCTAGTTATTGTCGTTTCATTTACTCAGTTCAATTTTGAAATTTGCCTAAACTTTACAAATGTTACATTATTTTTTGTAAGCTAAGCAACAAGTATCAATGAGATTCAAATCTTGTAAAATTTGTACTATTCTATGTATTTGAATTTTTTTAATGATTTTACAGCCTATCCCAGAAATAATGATTCGTCAAGGAAGTATCGATGACATAAATTCTCAACAATTTTTAAAGATATCTAATTATGAAGACACGGTCCGCCAACTGGATATATATTATGCCATAGGTATGTTTACTACCACTGAGAAAATTTAATCACCATATCAACTACACCGGAATTCATTAAAACAATACAAAATAAACATTTTAATAGTAAAAGGAGAAGTAATTTCTCAAAAAAGGCAGGAAAGCTAATGTATACTCATGTGTTTTTCCAAAAATGTAATTTGAATACTTAAGTATATTTTTCACAAATAATACATATCTTATCGAATTATTTTTAGAACATACAAAAACATTGAGCAGACTAAAACACCTGATTTGTACATACATTAAAGTTGACTATTTCTGCCCTTTTACTAATGGACCCTCTTTTTTACAGTTAAAAGGCAGTTATTAAGGTTTCAAAGCCCTATTACTGGCCTATTTCCAGTTTTGTCATCAGACCTCCACATAGGCAGTGTGAGGGACAGTATTTACTGTGCATCAGCAGTATGGGGCTTATATCAGGCATACAGGTTATTAGTATTTCATAATTGGTATTTTAAAAGTTAACCACTTTCATTTAAGGCTAATAATATGACCCATTTTAGACATTAAGTATGATTAAGATGTACAGGGGGTGTTATTTATAAAATATGTTGCTTACAGTTAAGTAATGACTAGTGACTGTTTAACCATATATTATTGACATTTAAACATCTCTAAACTTTAATCAACATTAATAAATAAACCCCAATAATGTCCAAACATAGTATTGCAACTTTTGACATCAAATTTTAGCAGAATTATAAAATATTTCAGACGAATTGATGATGACCGAGGGAAATCGTATGAGCTGGGGCAGAGCACTGTTAAGTGCATGCGTGGCATCCTGGAGTGCTGGGTGAAGCAGTCGGCACGGGTCGAGGCGTTCAAAACGCGCCAGAGCACTGCACATGCACTACATGTCAAGTTCCACCTCACTACTGGGGAGCCTGTCCTGACTGATGAACAGTACCATCATCTGCAGATAGATGTTGTCTCCCTCTATCTACTGTTTCTTGTACAAATGATCACATCTGGACTACAGATTATTTATACCCAGGTAAAGGAGTTTGTCATTTAGTAACTTATGAATATCTATGTATGTAAAGGCTAATCTTCTAAAAGGGGAAGCTACAGTACTGCCTAGTGTCCCAGGTATTTTTTTGTTAAAACAAAAAAAAATCGTGAATGTAGAAGCTAGTTTTAAATAAGTGTTAATTATCCCTACTCTTGATATCTAATTTTTTTACAGGATGAGGTGGCATTCGTCCAAAATTTAGTATATTATGTGGAGCGTGCATACAGAACTCCCGATTATGGCATGTGGGAAAGAGGATCTAAATATAACGATGGAAAGCCTGAAATCCATGCATCTTCAATTGGTATGTAATGTATGAAAACAACAAAGATACTTAGCAGGTATTTTGGACAAGTGATGTCATATAAAATTATATTACAGGCATGGCTAAAGCGGCTCTTGAAGCCATCAATGGATGCAATCTTTTCGGCGACAAAGGAGCATCATGGAGTGTAGTTTATGTAGATATTGATGCTCATAATCGCAACAGAAGTATTTTCGAAACTATGCTGCCGCGCGAATCAAGTTCCAAGGTAAATGAAGTTAAATTCCTAAATGACTTCGTGTCTCGTAAAACCTGCAAGGACCCTATACACCACTAGTACGTATTACCATACAGCTTACCCAATTGAGACTTGGTTTTTGACTAAAATAGTGAAGTGTTTTATATGACAAATCTATATTAAGATATATGTTACAGTTAAAACCCGTTTTTAGTTAGAACTCGTTTTCCCTAGTTAAAACTAGTTTTTACTAAATGCCTTTGTTAAAACTAGAAATACCTAGTCAAAACTAGAATTATAAATTTTGACGTTACATGTTATCAGTAGTGGGTGTGGATTGACTTAATTTTATTTTTAAGACATTTGACATTTCATTCATAAATATATATATTTTTTGTTTCTAATTAATAACATTTGACATTGTATAAAAAAATAATAGTTACCCATGGTCATTTCAAACTAAATGGGAATTGAACTTTAATTTAAATATTTCTACACCGGCAACGGTAATATATGTGAAGCTTTTTAATAATATTAAGATTATAATGTACCATATACTCGGAAATAAATATACTATACTAAAAAAAAAAGTAGGGAAAACGCGTTCTATCTAAAAACTGGTTTTAACTATAGGTAACATATACATGCACACACAAAGACACCAACCCCATAACACATCTTTATTACAATTTAGTGATTTAACACACCAACTTACTTTATTTGGGTTTGAGTTTAAGGAGGATTTTATTATCATCTTATTGCAAAGACAGTCGGAACTGTCTGATCACCTGCAAAGAATTGTTTAAGCTATAGGCGATAAAATATGCACTTTTTACTGGCCTAGTTGAAATGAATGATGAAACTTAAGATTTGTATTTTAGGGTGTTGATGCAGCATTATTACCAACAGTATCATTCCCGGCTTTTGCCACGCATGAGGAACACCTAGTTCAGTTAACAAAAAATAATATTTTAAGGCGTTTGCAAGGCAAATGTGGTTTCAAAAGATTCAGCCGAGATGGGTACAAGTGCGTGCTAGAAGATCCGCACAGGAGGTACTACCATGAAGGAGAACTCAAAGAGTTTGATGGTATCGAATCAGAGTGGCCTCTGTTCTATGTAATGATGATTATTGACGGCGTGTTCCGCACCCTACCTGATCAAGTTGAAGAGTACCAGAAACTTCTGAAAGCTAGGATATATATGGACGAATTCGGAGGTGTGTTACCCTTTATTAAGCTCACTCTTGTCAAACTGAGGCGAATTCCGCGCGGAAAGCGGGACAAAATTCGCTCGCGCCGATTGTGTCAACTGACTTGTATTATGAGATGTTCAAAATGGCGCGAGTAGTCGCGTGACTTCCGAATCATTAAAACAAAGAAGAGGGCAGTCGCGTTAGTTTGACTTGAGCCATACACCAGACTGGTATTTTGCAAAAAAAAAAACAGTGCTGCCCTGCTAATTGTAAATGCAGTACTTGCAAAAAAGCGGTTTTGAGAAAAACGCGGAAATCGAAAAGTAAAATTAAGGATGCCATTTCGGCAAATAATTGAAAACCCAAAAGTGTCGATTACTGCAGATACAATTAGCAGGGCAGAGTGGCACTCCGGGAGTGCTGACAGAAGTGAAAACTTGAACAATTACGTGTGTATTATTTTAATCGTCAATACAGGACTTCACATTGGGTCCTTGAGTCCTGATTGCTCTCGGTAAAAAATGATAATTTTTTTATGATAAAAATACAAAGGGAAAGAAAGGGATAAAAGATTTAGAATTTCCTAATGAAAGAAAGGGACTTTTCCAAAAGACATCAACGCGCGACTCTTCCGTGTGCTCTTTCGCCTAACCACCATTTAAAATTGACCCCTGCGGTGGCTCATAATCTGATTAAATAAAAGAAACTAAGTAACTTGTGAATTGTATTGTCGGGCTATTAAATTATTATTTTTGACGCTTTGACACTCCTATATCTATATACACACTAAACATTTAACTCATGGGAAGCGCGCGGTGGCGATGACGCGAATTTCACGCTTTTTGTTCACCCAAAAAGTACACATATACACAGTATACATATAGATCATAGAAAGCGTTCGGTGACGATGACGCGAGTTCCATGATTTTTGTTCACCCAAACAAAAAAGTGCTCAAAGCGCCTAAAGAAGTTTTCACTTCAATACTCCTTTGTATATTATTTCAGATCCAGTTATTCCTTGGTATTATTATGTTCCCCGCGAGAGTATAGAAAATGAGCGCAGTGAGCCAAATTCAGTGCGAAGATTACCTGCAAGTAAGTTGTAGTGTATTTTTTATTAAATCTATCCTTTATCTAGATGCAATAGGATGCTAACGCAATACAATAATATTTAGCTTGTTGCACTTTGCAACGATACCCAACGATTACGACGAAATATACGAATTAAAAAGTGTTTTTATTTGTATTTTTGGTTGTTTTCTTCTGTCAGCGGCTTCGCCCGCGCGGAGGTCGGTGTATTATACAATATAAACCTTCCTCTAGAATCTCTGTCTATTAATGAAACCCGCATTAAAATCCGTTGCGCAGTTTAAAAGATCTAAGCGTACAAACACGAAAAGCGACTTTGTTTTATACTATGTAAGGATTAAAAGACACAAAAGTTATGAATGGCGAATAAGTTCAGGCAAATTAGGTACTTACCAGCTAAATTATTCAAATAAATAATGTGTAGAAATATCTGTATTTAAAAATCAATTCAACAATTCCAGATCACCCCAGTGACAGTAATGAAAAAGGTAAAAATGTAACAACATTGAGAATGACTGTTTTCTTCTTGCTTTTATTCGTGTTTTCTTTTGTATTTAACCTCATCAACTTATACTTATTTCTCGAGTATTCGGTGATTTATTAAGCTTGCGTTTAGTTTTCTTGAATACCAATATGAATACTTTCCATATTTCTGTGAATTTCGCTTTTTCTTACTATTCTAGTGAGAAAAAGAAGAAATAGTTACCTACTTACGATGGACTTTGCACATTTTACTAACTTTTTTCTATTTTTGGTTATGAGTAATATCTAAGTGTCGACGGTAAATAATAAGCTTTTTAACGCGATTAACACGTTTTTATTGCTAAGTAAACTATGTATCTTCGGTTTGCAAAACAATTTCACATAAATGCTTTTCTCAATAGATTAGATTAAACTGTAGTCAGTAGATACCTATTGCATTTTAAACACATGATTTTTATGAGGTCAACCTTCAACAGTTTGATCGCTAAAGTTTATTTCTCGTACCTCTTTCATGTGTCGATTCTGTAAATGATTGTGTACACAGACGTAATAAAATCGCGAAGTTTAAAAATCGAATTGTTTTGTATAATTTCGACGCTCTGGGATGCACTCTGTTCGATTTCCAACTCTCTGCGTTAAGCAGTGCGTTGGAAATACAGTGCGCGAAAAAAATACGCCGCGATTTAATGACGTCCAGGTGGACGTCGACTAAGTGCCGACACACTACGAACCTTGTGTCTAAAGTTGTATTTCATGACGGTAAAAGATTATAACATCGCTAATGGTTAGCACAGTTTTAGCCAATACTTTATTGATTCCTGTTCAAAAGCTCATCTTGTATAAAGCTTATCGGATGAGGGTGTGCCACTGGGTAGGAGCAAGGCGGGCTTTGGACAACGGCACCCTAATTGCGTAAGGCACGATTAATCAGAATCTGTTTCGTTTTGAAACAGAGTGCTAAACCATTGCTTCATATGTTAGAAAAATGTGTCTGCTCAACAACGTTAACGCAATGAATATTGTTGAACGGTCAAAATTAAACAGATTATGATTGATCGTGAGTTACGCAATTAGGGTGCAGGTGACAGAAAACAACTGCATAAATAACAAAACACACATTGCCAGAATATTTAAGAAAAACCGCTACTGAGCATAAAGTAGACCAGTACGTACATTTGATGAATATTATACCTATTAAATTGATGTATTAGACACAGGTGGTCTGTTCCTCTGGGCGCAGTCATTGTTCGTGTTGGCTCAGCTGCTGACCGGCGGACTGCTGCACGTCAACGAACTGGACCCCATCAGGAGGTACCTGCCTTCGTACAATCGACCTCGACGGGCCGGACGGTATTCTGCTTTTCAGGTACCTACACTCATCAGAAAGTTTCAAGTTTATCAATGATTTATTATAATCCTGTATATTTTTACGCCTACCGGAAGGCTCCGCCTAGACTGACGACTTGAGGGCCTAGCACGAGTCTTCATACTTACTCGACTACTCGAGCTCGGTAACGTTCACTTGCGTCGATTTGTTTCCCATTATTGTCACCAGACGGCGCTTGTTCAGGTTTAGTACAAATTGAGGTATAGGCGATCAAAATCAAAATCAAAAGTCATTTATTCAAACTAGGCTGAGAGTCAGCTCTTTTTGAACGTCAAAATTAGGTACATAAGACGGTCCCCCCCTTCACCACTTCCTAGTGCTTTAGCTGGGAAGAAGAAGTAGCGCAACAAACTCCCCAGCAGCACTGCTGTCTGTTAAGTTAGAAGAATTTGATTCTATACAATAATAGGTAATTAAGATTACGAAACACAAAAAACAAACATTAAATTTGCCATAATATGTCAGCTAGCACACGCCAATATACCATTAAAACATTGAAAACTAAAAATAATAAAAAATGTAAATAAAACGTAAACAGAACTTATAACCTAAATAAAAGAAGATCGAATAGGTCTTGTCGCACTAAGGCCACTGGTGAAGTTCGCAGGGTCCCTCTGGTTGCAGGAGGTCTATGTCCAGCTGTGGTCTTCTTTAGGCTAAAATAATGATCATGAAAATATTCATCGTTCTAATCAAAATCATCGCGAAATTACCTCTTTATATCCCGCGGGAACGTCCTACTGGGATTAAAGTAACCTATGTGTTAATCCAGGTTCTAAACTGCCTTTGTGCCTTTCATCCAAATTCGTTCAGCCGTTTTTGCGCCAATCCGGAACGGAACATACATATATGTACATCCAGGCAAACTGACAAAAATTCTAAAAATTATATTTTCCGCAGCAGACTAGTTTCCCACACCTCGTAGCAATTTCTTTTTGTCTAAAATGTTCAATGTACAGTTTGGACTTCGTTACTATTTTATTATTTATGTAGTATATAAAGATTGGTTTAAAATTCAAAATTATTTTACTTTCATGTATAACATGCAGGGCAAACCTACTTGTGTAAGTACCCATTCGGAGTAAACGTATGTCGGCATGAGCTACAAAAAATGCACTGCATTCTGTGAAATTATTTATTTGCATTACTATGTACTTGCATGGAGCAGCTACGCCAAGCTATTATTAAATACACTTTTATAGTAAAAATTAAATAACATTCATATATATTTTTAATGTTATTTGTTAACGTAAATTGCATTTAAATGTTGGATAATAATACATTATCTGTTACTGTGGCCCTAGTGTGTATTTCTTTTAACCAATTCGACTTTTCATGAACGTCTTACCTATGACGTTGACGC
This sequence comes from Antitype chi, assembly GCA_947359405.1. Taxonomy (NCBI): domain Eukaryota; kingdom Metazoa; phylum Arthropoda; class Insecta; order Lepidoptera; family Noctuidae; genus Antitype; species Antitype chi. Next base: position 7,411,453 of record OX375813.1, on the reverse strand, counting down.
CATTATTGGCGGGACCAACTCTTGTTCGCGTTCGGCGCTGTCGATGCGAAAAGTCGAGATGGTTAAAAGAAACTCACACTAGGGCCACTGATGGGAAATTATACTTCACACTATATAGCTGCATTGATATTAATTTAATTTATAATTTATATTATTAATATGCGTAAGTTGGAATAAGCACGATTTAGGTGCGTAACTAAGTCGTGCTTATTCCAACTTACGCAACACACACACAAAAAATAATAAATATTTAGCATGTACATCTATATTTCATGATGATTTTTGTCGCAGGGCATAGCAACAGATCTGGTAGTTCAAGTAGTGTTGATAGCGGAATCTATGCGGCTGCAGGCCATGATGGGCACGTACGGCATACAGACGCAGACGCCGCACGAAGTTGAACCTGTTCAGGTAAGATATACATACTAATTATATCATCTAGTCGTACGTAGCTGTGTAGCTGATAAAGACGACGCTCTATCCTAACAGTTATAGACACATGCATAAATATATTACTATGGACAGTACGGCAATCATATCTGATGATCCTTTGTCATGAACCTGCTTTGTCGCGTGCCGCCAAATAAACAACGAAAAAAACCTACGCTACGTCAGACCTTATGCCTACGCGTAGGTATCAGATGATATTGTTGGATTATTCCGAACCTGACCCGAAATCATAACCCGGTAGCGGGTTAGGTTAGGAACTTGAAAATAAATATAATATTTGTTCCGTCCTTTTTTTAAATGTGATGTGCTTTTGGAAATGTACTTACCGACTGTAGGTACATTCAAACATTCAGTTGTTGTTGTTGTTGTACACATTCGACACGTTTTTCTAAATTTGCACGTACTCTTTGCAGCGCACTTGTATCCGATTTAAGTGAGTCGAAAATTGCCACAATCCGAGCTCTGATTTCGATTTCCGAATGGCACTCTCTTTTAAAAACCAATTGTTTAACATTACCCCATAAATAAATATCCGGAGGAGTAAGATCGGGAGATAGTGCTGGCCACAAAACTGGTCCCCCACGACCAATCCATTGCATAATTTACAGTCGGTCTTGCCTAAGCACATCAACATAAAATATTCCTGATTGGAATACGACATTGTTCGCGAAACGATAGCGGCACGTGATACGTACGGACGTCCGATCGAAAGCTATCTCCACAAAAGACTGGCAAAGTGGCAACAATTAGCGCGCCCCGGTAGGCAATCAGTCGGTGACATCAAAGAGTCGGCGACTAATTGAAAGAGTGCCTACAACGCGTAAGTAGTGTAAGGCGGTGTGCTTTGAAATAAAAATATATAAAAATAAAAAGATTTTGCCGGCGGGTGGAGTGTTGTCAACTTATGAAAATTTCCCATATTCAGTGTTAAATTTCGCATGGTTTATAAAAATAAAAAATCGATAACTTACGAGTTACATTTTTATATTTTTTTTTTTCTAGTACGTGGAACCAGGAATACGTCTTTATTGGATCGGACAGGGTTTTTGTTAGAATTTGTATAAGACACCGCATCGACTTCTATCCAAAAGATGTGTCCGATATTTACCAATATATACCTACGTAATAACTATAAGCCCATAAATGATTTCTATTACTAATTAATCATTTAATCAGATATTGTTGGCTATTTTTCAAAGTATTATATTTATGCTCGTGACTGTAGTTACGTACCTACGCACACCCGAAAACAATGAAGTTTCAGCAATTATCCTTACGTGTCGTAAATATTGTTAATAGAGTGAAAATTTCGATTTTAAAAAGTACAAATGTCTTATATCCGAAGGTGTGCAGTTCAACGCAGCTGGTACACGTGTACCGCGAGCTAGGAGTCTGTCCAAAGTTGAAGCTCACCGGACGTCCCATAAGACCCGTGGGCTCTCTCGGCACGAGCAAGGTATTTATTTATTTATTTTATTTTATTAGGTCTACCAACAATTGTTCACACTGAATACAGTGACATAACACATTCTTAAAATTAAATTACAGCGCAACAATTACTTATATATCTGATATTTCTTGTATGTCTGATATTCCTCTTTTACGCCATGAAGCGTTGTTACGTAGACATACATAGCTCGCATAATAGTGTAAAACCAAGTCCTCGGTCCATTTTGTAGCGCATCTTTTCTACATCTTCATGTTCTGGTTCTGTTTCCATCTCAAAACTCCTGATGAATATCGTGTTCCAGATATTTACACGTTGAAGGAACTTGTAGACGCTACTGATATTATATATCAGTAAGTAAGTAGTATAGTATCAGTTATAAATTTCTTCAATGTGTCAAACTTGGATATAAGTTCTCTGTAGACACAGACTTGCCATCAACATGCTAAGAAGTCAAACATTGCTTCAGATATACAGGGTGTGCGGCATGACCGTGCTGTGCTACCCGCTCATATTCGAAGTGTCGGAGTTCTACCTGTACAGAGACATGGCTTTGCTTATCGACGACATCAAAACTGAGCTGCAGTTCGTTGGCAAGTAAGACAACAAATTAAATTCGGTTTATTTTTTATGCTCCTACTTTTCTCTAATGATTTACTACTTAACCATGACATCTTCCAGGGGTGCGGGTTGTTCGAAAGATATACCGCGGCCCCTGGCACACAGGCAACTGAGGGAACACGGGTGGGTTTTAGTCAGTAAAAGTCTGACACGCCCTCCTGCTCCACCCAGAGCGGGAGAAGTTAATGTCATGATTTCCCACACAAAAAAAAACCATGACATCTTGCGTCAACTCAATATAACGGATTTGTAGGCCCTTTAATATAAAGGATGATTTTTAGCGTTCCGTACCTCAAAAGGTAAAAAAGGAACCCTTATAAGATCTCTTGTCCGTCTGTCTGTCCGTGTGTCACCACCGATTTTCTCAGGAACGGGTGGACTTAGCAAGTTGAAATTTATACCAGATACTGAGGTCTATAGTCCCTATTAGGTATATAAAAATCAAGGTCCTGAGTCAACACGATAAAAAGATATGGGCAAACATTGATTTTCACGAAAACTTGTATTTATTGGAATTTTTATTTGCTTTTTGCCAAATTTCGTGATTCAAGGTCAACGGGAACTATCATATAGGTTTTCGACCCAAAACCTATTCCGGTTGATCTAGAATTGTCAATTTTGGTTAAAAGCAAGATCTTATAGCACAAGTAAAGGGAAAATTAAGGTACCTACATTTTGGTACTTACAAGTATTAGCGAAAATCTAAATTTGCCCATATCTTTTTTATTATGGCGGTATAATGGGTAGGTACGGTACCCTCGGCGCACGAGTTCGACTCGCACTTGACCGGTTTTTTTTTGTAAATCTAAAAAACCAGCTTTTGAAAGGGGCATATAGATTACCCCATCTCAATACATAGGCAATTGATTAAAAAACGATGGAAAGAAAGACGTTGTAAAAACGAACTTTTTTACTTAAGTTGTTATTTTATAATTTTATGCTACATAAATGGTAATTCACAATTAAACCAAATTTTGAGATTTTCTAAGTTCTTTTTCTCTGACCTCACCCCTTATTCCCTCTAATTTAAGGATCCCTATTCTCTAAATCTACATCGGTATCATGTAACATGTGTACCTTAAATAAATACATAATGTATCATGCGTATCTTTCCTAATGTTAATTAACTACTATTGTATAGAATTAAGTTCTTCTAACTAAAAGACAGCTGTGCTGCTGGGTAGTTTGTTGCGCCACTTCTTCCCAGCGGGCAGGCGTTTTGGGGGGACTGTCTTATGTCATTTTGACGTTCAAAAAGAGCTGACTGTTTTTTTTTTTTGAGGATGGGAAATCATCAAATAACTTCTCCCGCTCTGGGTGGAACAGGAGGGCGTGTCAGACTATTACTGACTAAATCCCACCCGTGTTCCCTCAGTTGCCTGTGTGCCAGGGGCGACGGTATCTCTTTCGAACAACCCGCACCCCTGGCAGGAAGAGCTGACTGTCAGCCTAGTTTGAATAAATGACTTTTGATATTGATTTGCCTCACTAGTGTCACCAACATGTTCGTAGATACTGGCGCCTGTCGGGGCGGCCCACGGTGTGCCTGCTGGTCCGCGAGGAACACATGCGCGACCCGCACTTCACACACATGCTGGACCTGTTCGCGATGCTCAAGAAGGGCCACTGCGACGGCGTTAAAGTGCGCCTCGGCAGGCTACAGAACTTGATCTCTAGCTCTTGCATGGGCAAGTAATCTCATTATTTTTCTCACACCTCGATATAATCATATAATAGCAGCTACAAACTCGTAAATCCTAGTTTTGTTCTTGGGACTCTGAACACACAACATATTACTATACAAAAGTTAGATATACATATTTTGTTGTGTATTTAGAAGTCTGAAAGAACATTGGGCAATAATGTAATGGGCTTGGTTAAAATGCCCACAACTAGCGAGACGTATGTCACTGAATAGTCTTTTCATTTAGGAGTCACTGTTACTAAGACACCCATAAAACTCATTCTGTTGGTGAAGAGCTAAATCTAAATCAAAATGATTGTATTTTCAATTATTGAACCTAAAGGGCTTGATTGATAAAACAAATGAGATATCAATTTATTGACCCCACCAATCTGACTATACTAAATATATGTATAGAACTAGTATATTTCTGCCGCACCATGACCCAACCCGGACACAACAATTATCTCAGTTTTAAACTTGTGCTGCTTAACAAAAAAAAAATAATTGCTCATAGAACATCTGGACTTCATGAGCCAAGGCGAGTTCCCGTCAGAGATGTTCACTCAGTTCCGGCAGCTAGAGCACGAGTACATCGGCTACCAGTCGCTGACGGACGTGCCGCGCACGCTCACGTACCGCGAAGAGAACATCTCCTACGAAGCCTTCAAGCACCGCTCCACGCCCGACGTGGTCGCTGCCTTGAGGTCACTTGACAATATCTTCGCGCAGTGCCAGCTGTGGGGCATCCTGATAGAAAGGGAGGGCCATATGTTTGAGGTGCGCATATTATCAGGATTATATTATCAGAACGGAGAGGCATTTACAGTGTATTTGTCTTATTTAAAACCAGTTTTATGTAATCCTAGCGTTACCTGTTTCTAACAAAGATCCCGTACCGTGTTGGTTTACAAAATAAGATATGTACGGCAACATACATAATTATACTAAATGTTTATATGCTTTAGCAAAGTGTTAGTTTTCAAAAAACGTTAGGTAACACACTAAAGAAAAATAATTGGCCCGACGGCAGTGGCGATGACTTAACCACTGGGTTCCTCGCTTCTTATGTACTAAGTTGAGGGTTCAAATTCAGGCAAGTACTAATGTGACTAAGTTGTATCTTGTGGGTGAAGGTAAAACATTGTGAGGTAACTTGGACTTACAGTTAATTAAGTCTGAAAGAGCAGTGGTGACCAAGTGGTAATGGCCGCGACTTACGAGTCGTAGGTTCGAACCCAGAGACGCGCTTTACTTTGTGTAAATTATTTCTACACCACTGCTCTCAAAACGGTGAAGGAAAACATCGTGAGGAAACCGGCATGTCGTAGTACTAAAAATCTCGAAGACATGTGACATCTACCAAACCGCACTGGGCCCGCGTGGTGGATTACGGCCCACTCCCTCTCTCCGAGAGCAGGCCTGTGTCCCAGCAGTGGGAACATTATAGGCTGATTATGATGAAGTCTGAAATCGCCAACCAGTCCTGAGCGACCGTGGTGATGATTGCTCGTTCCTCCACTGTATGAAAAGAGGCTTTTGCCTTGCAGTGGCACAATAATAAATAGATACTGTTTGTTGTTGGCGTGACAGGTGAGCGGCAGCACGGCGCTGGAGTCGCTGAAGAGCCTGTACCACAGCGCCGGCGTGCTGCGCCACTGGCGCGCCGTGCGGTACTGCTCGTCGCTACTCAACCACACCGTGGACTCCATCAGCCCCTTCATCACCACCGTGCTGGTCAACGGGAAGCAGGTCACCACACCGCACAACTATTTATAATACATACATCCTATAACTACCTTCCCCCTTTTTTCATGTGGGCGTTCTCATTAAATTCTGCCACATATTATTTATTTATCATCTACATCATATAAATTATTTGGATTTGAAAGTATATATGGCATGGCACTTATAACACAAAGAAGACGATTTTATTTATTTGTATAGATTTATTTTTCAGCTACTTTTAACAATATTTTCGTTTCTCTAAACAGCTAACAGTGGGCGTGATTGGCCAGAAAGAGACCGTGTTCGACAAACCCATGACACCCGGCGAGATTCAGTCTGTGATGTACTCTACTATACAACCTTACGATGTTATTGGTGCAGTGTTACAACAGGTTAGTATTTTTAATATATTATGTTTATTTATCTGTTAAGCAAGGCACAGTAACGACATATTTACAAGGATAGTAACGATAGATAAACTCGAATCTTCATTACCGCGTAAAAATATATCACTTATATTCGTGCACAACATTCTTGTAAAAAAGTAAACGATTAATCGCTTAATTTAATGAATTATTACAATATTAGCATTAACATTAAATCGATACAGTTTAATCAAGTAAAATGATCGCTTTTAATTAAAGTGAACTTATTTACCTCCCAAAGTCCCAACAGCAACCTTATACGAACGAGAAAAAAGTTCATTGTGATTTTGATAAACTCGTCAGTAGCTAAAGTAAAGTGTCTGACGAGACAAAAGACGCCAAAATTTAAAAGATGAATCGCCACTCAGTATGCAAAAATATCTGACCTTTGTCTCGCTTTATAAATCTGTGTGCTCTCATATTTTGGCGACCAAAACTATCTGAAGAGACGGAAAAAATCGGACCTTTACCATACAATATCAATAGTCAGCTGATCGACTTTGTATGGGAGGTCCGATTTTTTTTTTCATATTTCGACCTATGTTGCTTGGAAAAGTTTTTCAATTTCACGGGTAACTATCGCCATGAAAAATTTGAACGATGACTAAAAAAATTCACCTTGTATATAATATATGATCACATAAAGGAAAAGTTTTTATTAATTGCGCAAACTTTAACCATAAATACAGCATACCACCATAGTAGACCCCCAGCGAAGAAATTTTTCGTCGATTAAAAACAAAAACTGCTGTTTCATAGACAAGTGCAATACCTACGCGGTCAAAATGTATGGAACAGCTGTTTGCGAAAAATTTCTGCGGTGGGGGGTCTAGAACGATATGCTGAATTCATGGTTACAGTTTGCGCACTGGATAAAACTTATCCTGTATATATCTTGAGCACGGATATTTATGAATGAATTATTAAATCAGATATTATTACCGAACTGTCCATAGTAATATAATTATATTATGCTCGTGACTGTGCGTGCGTGTCATATAGTTCTTTCTGTTTGTGGCTGTAATAAACCCTTTAAATAACTTCAACTTGAGATGAAAAAAGGTATCAAATAAACAGCCATATTTTTCATAAGGAAATCGTGCTGTACTCGGGGCGCCTGATCGGCACCAACCCGGACATGTTCCGCGGCATCCTGAAGATCCGCGTGGGCTGGGTGCTGCAGGCCATCCGCATCTACCTGCAGCTGTTCCCGGACGAGAGCCGCGCCGACGGCACGCTGGAGGCGCTGTCGCCCTACAAGCTGCGCACGCTGCTGCAGCGAGTGCTCACTGTGTCCGACTGGGCGGAGGAGAGAGGGTATGTTTTTATTTTTTTTGTTTGTTAACCGACTTCAAAAAGGAGGAGGTTCTCAATTCGTCGGAACTTTTTTTTATTTTTATGCATGTTCCCCGATTACTGGAAGATGGCTGGACCGATTTGGACTTTTTTTTTTTTTTTTGTTTGAAAGGGTATCCTTCCCAGGTGGTCCCATGATCATCAAGTCAGGATCTGGTTTTTGGCGGGATCGCGTTGGAACATGTCGCACGAATTTTCATTTTCATGAAATTTAGTGAAATAGCGAATTAAATTGTATAATTTTGGTAGTGAATTATTCAATTTAGTTACGTGTGAGTGCACAAGTGTAGTGAAGGTGAAAATAAGTGACTAACGTGGACTTTTCGTGTTCCCCCCAAAAACTCCTACTAGGTTGTTGTAAAGTTACTACCGCTTTACAATAACTTTGATTTGACTAACTAAAGTCGACCATGACTGTTTCGTTACTTCGTGCCCGATGTCGGGGCATTTACTTGATCGAAAAGAAAAATTACTTGACACTGGCTAAATGCACAAACCGTGCGAAGCCAAAACCAAAAAAAAAAAAAAAAAATCAGGATCTGATGATGGGGTCTTGGAGAAATAGAGAGAACTCTTCAAATTTTATAGGCACACGAAGCGATTTAGGTATTTTTTGGAAGAGTACTTTCTCGGAGTGGTCTCATTTCAATTTGGTGAAGATCTGATGAAGAACTTTGGAGATAGGCAACGGAACTCCTCAATAAATGATAGCAAATGGACTGGGATTGCTGAAATCTCATGTCTGTCTATTGCTTACACCAGTTCATAAAATAACATCACGCCGGTATGCTGTGAAGGGGTAAGCACATGTGAACCACTCAAAAGTGAAAAAAAAAACTGTTTCCAAAAACAAAATTTTTACTACTTAATTTACTAATTTTTCACAAGTCGGTTGTTTTTTTTTTGTTTTAAATCACAAAATATTACGCCTGTACTCCCCGAAGAGAGGCAGAAGTGTACCCTTATATTACGCACCCACTTTTCGCTAGTTATGTATAAGTCCATGTCTATGTCATGTGAGTCTGGGTTCGTGCCAGGTTGATGTTTTAAATATTTCACCGCTTTATCTATCTGTAGTTTACTCCCGCGTCTATCTCTAAAGAACCATATATTTTTTCCGGAATAAGAATAATGACCTTTTTGAAGGCTGCATAAATTAATCTTGACATTCAAAAGGTGCTGATATTACAGCATAAGTTTAAAAATGTAAAACCTTGTACTATTTTAACAGGTTGACACCGTTACAAAGGCGACAATTAGAAGGCTGCCTGTGTCGCGTGCCAAAACACTTCTACATACAAGTTTGGGATATATTACTGCGAACACCAAAAGGAATTATAATTCAGGTTAGTATTTGTGAAACTTGTAAATAAGTTTAGATGATTTAATTGGTTTGTTCGTGAAATTTTTGTGACGTCGATGGAACGTTGCAGCTGCAATATCTGTTATCTCTCATGTTACCATATGTTCGTTTATTAATTTAACGTGTGAAGAAAGGTATTGCAAAATTTATTTCTAAATTTCGTCCTACTTTATCATTCAGTCTCTGTCTAATTGATAGTCGTTATAATTTGAAAAAGCTGTTATGCAGCTTTGTCGGGTTTGAAATTGCGTGTCTTTCCCTGGGGTACTTGGTTGTCGAAGCGGTGTGTATGTGCAGGGCCACGCGATCCCGGCGGAGCCGACGCTGGTGAACATGTCGCGCTCGGAGCTGGCCTTCGCGCTGCTGGTGGAGGAGGCGCTGGTGCGCGTGGAGGCGCCGGCGCGGCGCCAGCTGTGCGTGGAGCTGCTGTGCGTGCTGGCCACCATCCTGCGCCGCAACCCCGAGCTGTACCTGCAGCAGGCGCTGCACGTCGACCGCCTCGTCGACGACGCGCAGCTCACCTATGCCAAGGTTAGCGACCATCCGTCTTCTCTCTCTGCCTTACCATCGTGGGTATTACTGCCTGATTAACCTCCATTTTAATTGCCTGTGGCATAATTATCTTAGGTTCAAGCAACAATCACATGATCTGACCAAGATTATATGTCTGGGCTTCAAAAGAGACTATGGGCTCTGAGGTTGTTTCGGCCATTCTTCTCAAGAGTAGTTAGATAGTAAACGCTAACCTCATCTTGTTTTCAAAATATGGTTGACGTGTAAAAGCGTTTGTACAAACCTACTTACAGAAATAATTTATCAATCAAAGTCCCTGCGTCTAAACAGTGTTTACACGGTGCAAGTCATTTGTTGCTTCAACTTAGTTCTATGCCACAGGCAAGAAACTTGCATCGTATTAATGGGGGTTTATTTAAAAAGATGCGTTATAAATAGTCTCAGTTTTCCAAATCAAATTATTTCTATGGTTTTATTTATCAAAAGTTTCGGAAGTCGGTAGCTTTGGTTTGATATTTTCGTTTTATATTTTTCACTTTAGTTGTTGTATCTACCCCACGTAAATTAGTTTTTCGCTATTTGCTATGTTAACAACATTGACAGTAAGTTTTATATCATTATCAACATACACAAAGTGAAATGAAATACGCAAAGTAAATAAAATTAATAAACATATCAGACATGTTATGCGTTAGAAATATCTACGTAATTCATTTCAGAAGAATGTGATACCTCGTTATGATAAAAAATATCTGACATCACTTAAGCAGCATAAAAATCCGTAAAATGTTTCAAAATCAAAATCAAAAAATCAAAATCAAAATATTTTATTTCACATAAGCCTGCATGGGCACTTATGAAACGTCAGAAGCTAGGTGCACGGTTCCAATTTGTCGTTTCCTATGGAGAAGAGCCGGCAAGAAACTCCACGGTTACTCTTTTAAAAATAATTGGCTTTTACAATGTTTTCAAATTACAGTGATAATAGGTATGGGAGGACAGTGCAGGCCAGTCAATAAGTACCAGGTACTTAGAGGAATGAAAATACAGAATAGAAAAACGTCTACAAATCTAGTCTCTAAGGCCTACAACGTTCTCTCATTCACAATATGTAAAAGAATCTACCTATATAAAATGAATCTATTTGAACCAAGTGACATGATTTCGATGACAATCACTGAAAATAAATAGTAGGTAGTAAAATTGATGCATAATGTCAAATAATGACGAGAATATGTCAGACATTGTAAAAAAAAAAAAAAAATAATAATAAAAAGAATAAAAATTAACATTGCAATTTGGGAGCAGTTAATAGACTTTCACACGGTTTTGCTGTTAATGAGGTACCAGGGAAGCCACATGTGCAGAAGGAATTAATGCCAAACTTCCCTGTCTTCAACGTAGTCTTTTATCTTATAATATGCTTTTTTGATAAGGACACGTTTGATGTGAGTTTTAAACTTTCCATCGCTAAGTTCTGTAACCGACTTTGGCAACTTGTTATAGAAGCGGATACTGTTTATTAGAAATGACTTGCTAGTTTTAGTTAATCTAAATTTTGGAATCACAATTTCATCTTTACTACGTGTATTTAGATTATGGAAATCGCATCTTTTTTTGAAAAGACCTAAGTTTTTGCGAACATACAAGATATTTTCTAGAATATAAAGAGAAGGCAGAGTAAGTATATCAATTTCGTTGAATTTGTTTCTAAGAGACTCGCGAGGCCCCATTTTATAGATTGCGCGGATTGCCCTCTTTTGTAAAATAAAAATTGAATCTACGTCCGCTGCCGATCCCCACAGCAGAACGCCATAAGACATAATACTGTGAAAATAAGCAAAGTATACTAACCTAGCTGTGGCTACATCAGTCAACTGCCTTATTTTTCTTACTGCGTAAGCAGCTGAGCTTAATCTGCTTGAAAGCGCTCTAATGTGGGCACCCCATTGCAATTTTGAATCTAAAGTAATTCCCAAAAATACTGTTTCCGAAATAGCATCTAGTTTCTTGCCATCAAGTTTTAAATTTAGACCTACTTGGGGTACATTTGGTAGCGAGAACTTAAGACATTTAGTTTTGTTCGCATTGAGTAAAAGATTATTAGCAGCAAACCATTTCGATAGAACAGCTAGGCTTTCGTTGACATGTAAGACATCCGTATCTTTTCTATCTATTCTAAAAATAAGAGAAGTGTCATCAGCGAATAAAATTATATCCGAGAAGTTAGCCATCAGATAGGGAAGGTCATTAATATAAACTAGAAATAAAAAAGGACCAAGAATTGAACCTTGAGGCACGCCCATCCTAACTAGAGACCCCGAGGATGTCGCCCCGTTAACGTTTACTTTTTGCTGCCTGTTTGATAAGTAGGAAAGTACAAGATCAGCAGCTTGTCCACGAATTCCGTAGTGGTGTAATTTACAGATCAGTGTATTGTGGTCAACGCAGTCAAACGCTTTTGAGAGGTCACAGAAAATGCCAATCGCATCCTGAGTTTCGAACCGTTTTCTTCTAAATATATAGTAATCAGTGCCGCACATATTGCAAAAAATGTGACATCCCCACTGGTAGAATAAATATCTGTAATCACTTTGGCAGCATAAATATCTGACAGATAATGGTTCGAGCTTTTTTATATTGGATACAGGATGGATTTTTGAGATAAGGCAGTAAGGGCGGGTAAGGAGACTATCCTTAATTTTATGAAAAATTGTCCGCTCTACCAAAAAAACTCAATTGGACCAGAGCGGAGGTTTCAGTACTAGAAAAGAAATCGCAAAAATAATCCCATACAATTCGTAGGAAATGAAGACTAGCAATTATTTTTTTTATGATGGATATGTCGCAGGCTGATTGTCTTCTTAAAAGTTTAGAGGACACAATCTGCCTTCGACATATCCATCAGGCTACCGATAAACAAGGAGTTTATTTCACCCTCCAAAAAAAAAACACCGACTTTCACTTCTTTCGATGTAAATTCACCATTTCATTAACCGACTTCAAACAGGAGGAGGTTATCAATTCGTCGGAACCTTTTTTTTTTTTTTATGTATGTTCCCCGATTACTCGAAGATGGCTGGACCGATTTGGATTTTGTTTTTTTTGTTTGAAAGGGTATACTTCCCAGGTGGTCCCATGATCATCAAATCAGGATCTGATGATGGGATCCTGGAGAAATAGAGAGAACTCTTCAAATTTTATAGGCACCGAAGCGATTTAGGTATTTTTTGGAAGAGTAGTGGTCTCATTTCAATTTGGTGAAGATCTGATGAAGAACTTTGGAGATAGGCAACGGAACTCCTCAATAAATGATAGCAAATGGACTGGGATTGCTGAAATCTCATGTCTGTCTATTGCTTACACCAGTTCATAACATAACATCACGCCGGTATGCTGTGAAGGGGTAAGCACATGTGAACCACTAAAAAGTGAAAAATAAAAACTTTTTCCAAAAAAAAAACAACCGACTTCCAAAAAAACACTACAAAGTGAAAAATAACTTTAATTTCGGAAGGCGGTGACAAAAAATTCAAATACAGCTCCAAAGACACCGACTTCCGAAATTAAAGTTATTTTTCACTTTGTAGTGTTTTTTTGGAAGTCGGTTGTTTTTTTTTGGAAAAAGTTTTTTAGTTTACCCGGTTACTGTACATTTTTTGTCCGTGAATGGGACCATCTTTACATATCGAGACTCCTCCGTGCCTCGGAAAGCACGTTAAGCCGTTGGTCCCGGCTGTCATGCATAGATCTTTGACAGTCGTTACGGGTCGTCAGAAGCCAGAAAGTCTGACAACCAGTCTTACCAAGGGGTATCGTATTACCGAGGAACTGGGTTGTGGAGGTCAGATATGAGATAGGCAGTCGCTCCATGTAAAATACAGATATTCTGCTGCATCTAGTTAGACTAGAAGCCGACCCCAACATAATTGGGAAAAGGCGAGGCAGATGATGACTGTACATTTTGGAAACGGTCGTTGTCGGTTGGGTCGTTGTCATGGGCGTAGCCAGCCATGGGCTCAGGGTGGGGCAGCAGTCTAAAATAATATGTAACTAGCAAACTATACCCGCGGTCTTACCCCGGTTAATTTTTTCATACAAAAAGTTTACACCCTATAGCACCCTGTATTTGGGTTCTGGGCGTATGCCAATTTGTTAATTAGTCAATTTAGAGGTTTATATCTATCTACAGATAGTACTTTCAGGTACAGTAAGTAAACATACGTATTATAGGTTGTTTATTTATTGAGGTATTGGTGCCGATTCTCTTGTACACCGAACTAAACTAACTAAACTATCACTAAAATTCCTTACTTTTGGCTATGAGAATCTTAAAGCTATTCTGCAAAAAAAAATCTCTAAACTTAAAAATAATTTTGACACAACTAAAATCGAATTTGACAATCGCGACTCCTGCAGGCTTAGCAAGACGCTTTCTATTTCTACTCTACTGTCGAATAGAAATCGCTTGTCTACATTTCTCGGTGAAAAACTGACAACTGTCTACACGTAAACGTCATTTTTGTCTAGTCTTCTGTCGACAAAACGCTTCTCTACGGTTGTCGTGCCAAGCCTGCAGGTGGTATTTTTTTTTCTTTTGGCTTCGCAACGTGGTACTTGTGTGCCCTACGCAATGATTTTTTAAGAGATGAATGAAGCGTGTGCAGGGGGGCAGCCTCGACGTTTTTTATATGGAATTTTTCACTTTTTGTATGGAAAAAAAAAATGTTACCTACATGTTGAGATTATGGGGCTTACGGTTTTGTTAAAGGGGGTCGAAATTATCATCATTTTGGCGATAGGACACACCATTTTCGAGATATAAGCAAACAAAGAAAAAAAAGATCAGTACTGTTTTTGTACCTGAAGTCGAAGTGTTGGTGTGAATTTTAGTCCATGACCACTAATTTTATTCCACACTTTTTTAATCGCGATTAAAAATAGTCAGATTTAGTTAATATAGTCAAAATTTTTGGTGAAAAACGACAAACTGAGAATAGCAAAATTACCATCTTCACTAAATTAATAGTTCATGTCTGTAAAATCTTCTCTAAATAAATATTTCACATAACGCTTTCGCAAGTCTCTTGTCCGGTTGCGTACTGCGCGCGTGCATTTCATGTTCGCACGCAGCCCCTGCGCCGGGCGCGCGCCACTCGCGCGCAGTTCGCAAGCGGCTCGCGAGCGGCGCATTCGCCAGGTCTGGACACACCCTAAGGCGTGAATTACACAGAAACGGCGTAAGGTGAAGGCGCAGCGCAGGCGTAGCGTACGCAGTACATTTTGTATTAAAACGTTTAAAAGCGGCATCATGCCTGCATACAAAATGTACTGCGTACGCTGCGCCTGCGCCGCGCTTTCACCTTACGCCGTTTCTGTGTTTTTCACGCCTAACGCATGACTAACCGCTGCGCGCGTGCGAGCAATCGCGCGCGCGCTTTTTGTTTTGATCGCATTATTTTTTGTGTCCACTGTCGAGTTTGAACTTTCTTACGGATATTATGTATTGTAGTTAGTACCTAGATTTTTTTAGGTTTGGTTAAGTACCTTACAGGTCAGAGCCAGGGTGGGGCAAGCGCCCCACCCTGCCCCACCGTGGCTACGCCCATGGTCGTTGTGTGTAGTAGGTATATAAAAGGCTAGGCAGATGATGACTGTACATTTTGGAAACGGTCGTTGTCGGTTGGGTCGTTGTGTGTAGTAGGTATATAAAAGTGTATGAGAGGGCGACGTTTGAAGCGTTGTATCGTTCTGGCTCGCAGGACGGCGGGCCGACGGACAGCAACGCGCTGGGCGCGGCGGCGCCCGGCGTGTCCGTGGGCTACCTGGCGCGCGCCGTCGTCA
Organism: Antitype chi; assembly: GCA_947359405.1. Lineage (NCBI taxonomy): Eukaryota > Metazoa > Arthropoda > Insecta > Lepidoptera > Noctuidae > Antitype > Antitype chi. Next base: position 7,396,022 of record OX375813.1, on the reverse strand, counting down.
ACAGCGTGCTGCAGGGCGCCGCCGCGCATCTGGAGCCCGCCGCGCAGCCCTCCTGCCTCGTGGCGTGACCGCGCTGCCCTCTGCCTCGTGGCGTGACCGCGCTGCCCTCTGCCTCGTGGCGTGACCGCGCTGCCCTCTGCCTCGTGGCGTGACCGCGCTGCCCTCTGCCTCGTGGCGTGACCGCGCTGCCCTCTGCCTCGTGGCGTGACCGCGCTGCCCTCTGCCTCGTGGCGTGACACGCAGGCCTCCTTCATTGCTATTCTGTAAAAATCTCTTCGTGATAACTTGGGTGAAGTGGGCATAAAGTGAGCTGTCATTAGCACAAATCCCTAGTCTCAAATGGAATGACAGCTCTCAGCTCACCCAAATTCTCACAGTGAGATTTTAACAGAATAGATCGGCTGTAGTGCTATATTGAAAAAATCTCACAGTGATAACTTGGGTGAAGTGAGCTGTCATTAGTATTGATCCTTAGCATCAGACGGATTGACAGCTAATTTCAAGGTCACTTTACCTCAGTTCTCACGGTGAGATTTTTACAGAATACATTGGCTGCTTCGTGGTGTGACTGCGCACGCCTCCTGCCTCAAGTCAAAGGCCAAGGTTACATTTATACTGAGCATCACGTATCTAATGTGACTATTCTCGATGACTAATTTCAAAGCTAGTGGCTCACTTTTATGGCAATCGATACTTGCCCTCTACAGGTATATCGTTTTATTTTTAAATGAATTATATCCAGCTCAATACACCAGGCAACTCCTACCTTGTCGTAACCATAAGCTTTGACTTCTTTACTTACCTACTCCATATCTGACTCTGGAATCGTGAGCTTATAAAGACTAGGCGATATTCCCGAATATTTTATCATACTTGTCAGTTGTTTCAAACACAATACAGCCATAAATAGATGTAAGTTAAAACTTATATGAGCGTGACTGATATTTAGGGCCACTTGCACCACAAATCACTAAAAGTAATTTAATCATCATTCTGTCTGTCATCATTCTGTATCTTCAAACACTTGACAAAAATAGAACGATGTTTAAATTTCTTTAACGCTAAATGCATTTAGTAATTAGCGGTGCAATCGGGTCTTACTTTAAAAATTGTTACTTATTGAATAAATACTTGCGTTAAGTCTAGGGCGTTCCATTCTTTGTGCATGGTCTATGCACAAACACATTGATACACAAGAAATCCAAGATACACACTCATCGTCTCAATAACGTCCGCTTAAATAGAGCGCAATGTGCGCAGGTGTTAATAGTATTGTCAGTCATCTTTTAGTCGGTCTTTTTGGACATAGCTTTGTAAAAACCACTTTATGTCATGCGTCTAAGGTTGAATTTGCAAAAAAAATGTGTTTTATCATAACTGACATATAATTGGATAGCATAGTTACTTTTGTTCGAGACTGTGCATCTTGGGTTTTTTGTTTATCACTGCACAAACATGTTAAATTAAATTGTGTGTTTTTTATCTGTAGAAATACGAAACTAAATGCGAATATATTCCATACATATTTGTTATTCATTCTCATTGTTATATTTTTATTAAATATAGGGCATTAAAAAAGACATCTACAATCTACATGCACTTCTGTAATGGCTGCGAGTGGCACCGCTATACGCTCGGTCTGACCACTCATGGCTAACTATTGGCCAACTTTGCGTCAGTTCTAAAGGGCCGCATTCCGATGCTACAAACAAAATAATTTTGTTCAAATCTCAAAAATTGAGCTGTTACGATATACACAACAGACAATCAAGAAAATTTTGGATATGCCTTTGTTTGTTTCTTTTATTCGTTTTTGCTATAAGTGTTAGTCTTATATTCATAACATCCGACTAACTGATACAAATAATGCGCCGTACGTACTATTGTCATAATTATCGTCACTTCGCTGGTGAAGGCTGAGATTAGATAGGCAATATTATTTTATATGAAGCAGCAAAGAAATGCCTCTACCTATGCCATGTTCTGTAGACAATCGTTTTGTAAAGAGATGGTAAGAAATTTTTATACAGAGATATTGAACATAAACCAAATAAAACAACAACACACAACATCTGATAGCAGCGCGTCTGAAAACAGCATAATTATAGCAGTTTTTATTAACCGACGTCAAAAAAGGAGGAGGTTCTATGTTCGACTGTATGTATATTTTTTTCCCCGTTCATTTCGAAGAAATACTAGGTTGAATATTTTATTACCGACGACGCCAAGGTTCCTTAGAATAGTGGATAAGGACTCGCTGTACCAACCCATCTTAATAAAAAATCCTGTTCATTTTTATCTTTAAATGTAATAAGCTGTGAATGTCCTATCTGGATTTAGACAATTTCACTAAGTGACAATCATTACAAAAAGTTGAATATATTTTTATAAAAATAAAGTTATGATAGTAATCTTTTGTTTATTTTTTCCCCGTTCATTTCGAAGAAATACTAGGTTGAATATTTTATTACCGACGACGCCAAGGTTCCATATAATAGTGGATAAGGACTCGCTGTACCAACCCATCTTAATAAAAAAATCCTGTTTATTTTTATCTTTAAATGTAAAGCCGGGTACTCACTAGCGAGCCGTAACTGTAACCTTTGCATGTACTGTAACCAAAAAACATAGTGTGTACGTGGTTCGCAAACCTGCTGCGAGCGGTACGCGTACGGCTTGCAGCGAGCCGACGTTTACAACGTACTCATTTCTAAACCCGTAACGTTGCACGTAACTGTAACCGTTACTGTTACCAAAAACATAATGTGTACGTGGTTCGCGAGCCCGCGACGAACGCTACACGAGCGACTCGCAGCGAGCCGACGATTTTCGGTTTTTGTCGCGGATCAAAGGGCGCTCGCAGTGCGCTCGTGGACGTCAAGAGGAGAGGTTGTTGCTAGCCGCTGCGAACCAGCTGTAATTTCGAGTTATTCCTTCGTCATTATGAGTGAATGGTCAGAGGATAAATGTCTTTTGCTGATAGACGCCTACAGGGAAAATACTGTACTATGGAACCCTAAGGACAAAGATTATTACAAAAATCATTTGAAAGAAGATGCCTGGGCTAAAATCGGAGGTATTATGAATGAAAGTGGGGGAGCATGCAAACAAACCGACTAAATTCATGAGATATTCAAAGTCAGTTGCATTCATTCTTGTGAAATTTTTGTAATGACCACTAATTTCTTGATTTTTCAATATAAACAGTAGATCACTTCTTTCTCGATACATTCTATGAATCCACCATCTTCGTGGCCGTTTATGATCATCGAGTAAGGCATCTATAAGTAAGTATGCTGCACAGGCGAGAGACACTTCGTCCGACATCGTGGAGTTACAAACCAAAACTGAGGGCAGAGCAGGTCTCTCCGTTCGTTCGTTTACTCCCCGTACACACTAGAACCTCGTTACTGCATCTGTTTGGTTACAGTTACAGCTCGCAAAATGAGTACGCTCGGTGAAAGCGTTCCGGCGACGTCGTGAGCCATAATTGACGTTCGTTGTAAAACGCGTACACACTAGAACCTCGTTACTGTATCACATAAGTTACGGTTACAGCTCGCTAATGAGTACCCGGCTTAAGGTGAATGCCTAGAAGGACTTCGCCATACATTTTTCAGATGTAGAAATCTCCGTAAATAAACAGTTTCTGCAGAATAAAAGCAACTATAATGAAACTTTATAGTGTATTATGTCCGCATATGGCCCAAATTTTATAAAAAAAACAGTATTTCTAGGAGAATTAGACCGAATAAAAAACGAAAAATCTTTACATGTGTGAGTGACTTGAATCGCGCCATCTGACAGAAATTTATAGAACCACCGAGAAAGTTGGTTGCTGTTGTGTTACGAGTTTACGATTGGTAAACATTTATATTAGATGGCGCTGTTCGATAATTCGAAAAAGCGCCAAGGTTACCATCGAGTGACGCGCGGATGCGACGTTGCCATTCATGAAGCAGCGCGCGCATCCCGCGTCTGTGCCCGCGCTGTTGCCATTCCGTCCATGCGTGATTGTCTTGAGTCTTGACAACTGGCGAATCGTTTCCAGAATATTGTGTTTCTAGCAAGTTAGCGCCGGGCGCGCGGGTTTGCCCGCGGAGTTAACATTTTATGATTGATAAAATGTTTTTTATTATGCAATGAGAAAGAATGCTTTACATAAAGTGAAAAAAAAATCTCTGCGATCTGCCCTTGGTTCACACAGATACAATACTAATGTAATTATTGTATTATCTAGTTTAAATATGTAGTAAGTAGTTACTAGTACACACTTAAACATTCCTAGACTTTCCAGATTTAAAAATCTTTTTAATGTATGTAAGTAGGTACTGATAACACATTTTCTGATACGCTTAGGTACTAATCCATTGGTTTGCGTTGAATAAAATCAGAGAATAGAATTTGATGTATATGTAAGTTAAAACTAAATCAGGCGATCAGCGAAGCTACCTACACAATGGTGAAACGTAGGTACTACGTACATCTATTGATTGAATCATATTTAATTCATGTGAAATCAGCAAGATTAGTGAATACACAAACAAACCACTTTGATTTTTCATAATTGCTTATTTTACTAGTATTATTAGCACACACAAAGTGCGTCAAGCAGGGTTGCCAACTTTATTTTTTAGAAGATCGTACCATACATATTAAAAGATCGTACTTTGCTAAGAATTCAAAAATAAAAATAGTACGCATTGAAATTTCAATAAAATAAATGGTAAACAAATGTGGTATTACTATAACTTCAACGCAAAATTTAACATTTTGGTATAATATTTAAGAATCTGGACACCAATTTAGCAACTAAACTTTACTACGAGGTTTTTTTTATTAAAGAAAAGGGGCTCGGAAGAGACTTTGTCATGAAATCCACACGAAACAATAAACACCAGTATCATTAGAACTTAAAACGGGATATTTACCCTTTCCCCGTCTCGCCCCGCACGATTGCCCTGTCTACTAGACATGGGTAGCTCGTGAGCGAGTGATAGAAAAGAGCTAGCTCTTTTTGATGGACGTCGCTCTCGCTCACTCACTCGTTCGCTAATTAGCTCACTAGCTCAGTTAGCTCTTAGACTCTCAGTACTTCAGCGAGACACCGATGACCGACCGAAGTCAGCAGCCGAACGGCTCATTCGGTTCGCTTCGGAATATTTCGGATCGCATAGTTCGTTCTTCCAACAATACCTCTTCGATACAATACGTCATTGTAGACTATCTTACGACATAAATCACTGTAAATCTATCTTTATGACCATAGCTTTAAAGTAGAAAATACTTTGGCATTGCATTGTTTATTTTTTTGCGTATTATTTACGTAAAGTCATAAAATTATATAAACAAACTGAAAAGCTTATTTAACTTAACTCCAAACTTCCAAAGAGCTATTGACAATGGCTACTGAGCGGGCCGAGACGTTTTCAACGACACGCGTGCACCGTGAGTCAAATGAACTAACAGTCGGCGTCTGAATCACTGAGCTATAGAATAGCTAGTGAGCTAGAAGAGTGATATAGCTCTTTAGAGTGAAAGAGCTAATCGCTCTTTTTCTTTTTAGTGAGCTACTTCGCCCATGTCTACTGTCTAGACGTCTTGGTTGGACGACTGTATGTATGATTTATAGACTGTGCTACCTATTACATAGGTACTAATGAGAACCATTCAAATGAGTGCCATCCGTGAAACAGTTTTTATTGAAAAGTGGAGTGTTTTTGTGTTTTATTGACGGTAAGTGTTATTTTTATGTACAATGAATTATTTTCAAGGTGATATAGAGTATTATTATAATGGTAATTAATTACCCTTAAAACTTTACAAAAGTGTAAAATTTAGAAGATGAAATAAAACAAACGTTAGTAACATTCGTTGATTGTCGTCAGTGTCGTCACATACTACAAATTTCAAATATTCTCTCTGAAAAGAGGAAGACGAACGTTAGCATAGTATTTTAGCATAGTTTTATAGCATTTAGTATAATTTTGACATAATTTTAATAGCAGTTTAGCAGATTTTGTTTTAGTCGTGTTGGCAACACTGAGCTTCACAGCACTCGACAGCTTGATGGTGGTGTTATTTCTGAATAATACAAATTTCTTGAAACATTTCATAAATAAGATACATTTGCTGTTGTTTTTAATTATTCTTTTTGATTACAGATTGAATTGCAACTGAACTGCCTAAGATGAACCCGACTAATAAACTTGCGTATATACGACATATGTATTCAGGCCCGCGAAAATCACGGAAAAAAGTGCAAGCTGCATTCAAAAGACATCATGGAAGTTCTTTTAGTGATATATAGTGAGTAAATCAGATTCCCATAAGATTTCGAATCAGATTTACGTGAGTGGAGTTTATTTGATACTCGTTGGTTCACAATAGCAGTCAGCCAGGTTCAATGGCTGATGATTTAAGGAATAGTCCACTTCATGTATTTGGACAGCATGAAAAATGTAAGGAATATTACTGTTCAGTGAAGCAATTACCACCTGACGAGAATAAACAGCAAGACAACCAAGTAGAAATCCTAAGAAATACAGCACCAGAGGTCTGGGCTCTTATTTATGCTGCAAATGAAAGAATCGCTTTGAAAGCTGGACGGTTGTCTAACGAAACAACAAATGTTGCAGAAAATTTTATGAGTGTCATTAATAAATTTAACTGTGGAAAACGACTCAGTCTTGGAAAAGGAGGCTCTTATCAGCGGCGTGTTCATGTAGCAGGTAAATAAGTTTTTTCATAGATATTTTAAAACAATAATTATATGATATCTCTAGCAACCCACATGATCTATGACTTCTTCTCTCCATAATATAAAGAGTTTATTCTCAACTTTTGATTACTTATGGAACTTTCAATGGTCATTAATAAAAACTTAGGTTGCAAACAGACATGTATGTGACTATGATTTGGCTTTTCAGGATTGTCTCATTCTGTAGGACATAAATGGCATCAAACTGCATGGAAAAAAAAGACAACAGAGAGCCCTGGACAATATTTTAAAAAATATGTCCATCAAAAAGAGAGAAATAGATTGCGCCAACAGAAAATGACTCGAAAACGGCTTTTTACTGAAAAAAATAAAACTCAACCTGATAAGGACTATGGCCCAGCAGCAAGTGACCCTGTCGATATTAATGAGGTAGAATTAAAACGGCTCTGTGAATTGAGATTGCTTAAATTCCAAGAAGATACACAAAAAATAGTACTAATTGAAAAGCAGACTGTGGGTCAACATGATAATGAAAAGTATCTCTCATACAGATCTGACCGTCTCACAGCAAGCCAGTTTGGAATGGTAAGATATATTATCAGCCTCTATTGTTCCTCTATTGTTTCTTACTTTCTAAGAAGCCACAGCACAAGCCAGTACAAGAATTATGATTGTCACTTTGTTAATTTTAGGTTTGCAAACGTCGTAATGCCACACCATGTCACAATCATGTGAAATGCATTCTCTACAAAAATAATATTTGTACTAAAGATATGATGTATGGACAACAAAATGAACATGTTGCAAAGAGCATGTTTATGCAACAATATGGCAAAACTGTCAGGCCATCAGGACTTTTCATTGATGAAGAATTTGGATTCTTAGCAGCTAGCCCTGATGGTAAGATTATTGAATAATGAAAATATACAAATAACTAGCTTTTGCCTGTGGTTCTGCCCCTATGGATCTTGTGTCGCGTGAATTTTTTAAATTTGGTTCAGTAGCGTAGGCCTAAAAACTTTTCTTTTTTACAGGTATTATAGAAGCAGAAAATACTATTGTAGAAATAAAATGTTTTCCCTCCTTGGAAAGGAAATCTCAAAATATTAGAGGAGCATCAGAAAATAGAAATTTTCCTATTCATTTGGAAAATGATGTTTTAGTTATGAACAAAAAGCATAATTATTATTATCAAGTAAGTAACAAATATCATTATTTCTTGGTATGTATTTATAAAAATAATGTATTTCTTGGATTGTTTCTTTTTAACAGCTATTATTATTTTGATTCTAGGTCCAGGGTCAATTGCGAATTACCAAAATGAATAAATGTTACTTCATTTGCTTTATATCTGTCACCCAACCATTGACTGTCATAGAAGTTAACCGGGATGAGGAATTTATCAACGCTATGATGCCGAAGTTGGTAACATTTTTTAAAACATGTGTAGTGCCGGAAATTATATTGAGAAGAGTTGAGAAAAATGCTAAATGTCTAGACATCAAGGAATTAAAAGGTATAAAAATATAAGTCTTACTCATTTCCTAACTTATTCCGCAGGTCTCTGAGGTGTGGGTTCAGTAAGAATAGTCTAACAAAACTGTAAATTCATTTGTTGCAGCGAAAACTGCGTCTTCCAGCATTTGATTCAGATCGCACGGAAATTATATAAATGGAAGTAAAAAGTGACAAGCAGAAGACTGATACGGCGGGCGGCGGCGGCGGCGACTGCAAAAAGTAGCGCGTAGAAAAGAAGATATTTTATTATAATATTTATAAGTATCTTTGTATGGTGGTACGAGTCGATGGTTCGAATCCAAGCCGGCACTACTTTGCTTTGTGTAAATTATTTCATCACCACAGTTCAGAGGAGGCCTGAGTCTCAGCAGTGGGAACATTATAGAATAATTAATAAGCTATTTTTGCACGTAGCGTTGTATAGTTTGTGTTATTTTGTTAGTTCATAAGATTTTTCTGTGTAGATAAGTTTCACTCATGTATTTAGGTACCAGCCTAACAATTCAATTGTAAAAGAATATTTATTGAAGTTCTAAATTGTATAATAAGTAGGTATTCTTGAAACATAAATAAATGTTATGGTTAGCTAGCAACCACTTGTGTGTTGTTGTGTAAGATACTTACATGTGCTGTTATAAATACTTACGTATGATGTTATTTATATTGTAATCTACATACATAATTCTTTCTAATACTAAATTCAAAATCATAATTGTAAATATCAAAATATTTAAAAAAGTATGTTATCTTTGTATGGTGGTATGACTCGATGGTTTGAATCCAAACGGAAACTATCTAAGTAAATGTAGTGAGAGTAAATAAAACGATTATTTTTATGAAAATATTAACCCCTTTTTACTAAATAAATATTATTAATTTATAGTAAGGTACAATAAAAAGCTTTACAATGGAATAAATAGTCTTTTATTTATACTTATACTTATTACTTATAGGTACAGTATACCTATATTACCTAAAATAATTTATATGAATAATTTGCTAAGTTGAAAGGTATCGAGTCTAGAAACAAAAGTACTATTATACTAATAAGAAATAGATTGGAACATAATATCAAGTGTTATAAATTATTTTTTAGTCTTTCGGACATTTTAATTTTCAACTGTTTGAATAAAACGACATCTAGTGGTGTCGAAAGTTACTACTATTTACGTTGCAAGTGTGTGTAAAGAGTAAAGTCAAGCGGCTAAATCTTTATTATGTTGTAATCTTTGTATGAGACCAGTTAACAAGCACAGTGACTATCTAAAAAAATCAAGTTAATGCCCTAGGTTCAGCGTACAATAAAGTTATCTACTAAAGATTTCTAAGTTAGGCGTAAAAATTGAAAATGTTCCAAATTGTGGATGTTGCGCCATCTAGCGACAAAATGGCATTGAGAGCAATCATCCATCCACCTTAATAAGCTGTGAATGTCCTATCTGGATTTAGACAATTTCACCAAGTGACAATCATTACAAAAAGTTAAATATATTTTTATAAAAATAAAGTTATGATAGTAATCTTTTGTTTATTTTTTCCCCGTTCATTTCGAAGAAATACTAGGTTGAATATTTTATTACCGACGACGCGACGCCAAGGTTCCATATAATAGTGGATAATGATCGCTGTATCAACCCATCTTAATAAAAAATCCTGTTTATTTTATCTTTAAATTTAATATGCTGTGAAAGTCCTATCCGGATTTAGACAAGAGGGTATTATACTCTATATGTGAAAAAATCTAAAAATATATTATTGAGATAGCTTAGGCAAAATGCAGTCGGAAAATGTTAGTTTTAGTTCATGAAATAACAAAATACATTTTAAAATTCAATTCAAAGATTTCAGTTTTTTTTTATTTGTTTTTAAACACCATGAAATAGTAGCCGCCATGTTATTATGTCATACGGCATGTCAATTGAACAACTTTGTACTTTTATTATTTTCGTAACCAAAGTAATTTTTATTCTTGCATTCAGGAACAAAATCAACGTTAAGTAGAATAATATTTTTTTTTTTCAATTACAAACATTATTATCATACAAAATATCAGCGCATTTGTTTACATAACAAACTGACGTCATACCCACAGACCAATATGGCGTTCAGCGTTTTCGTCAGATTACGCGCGAAATTTGAAAATGTAAAATTTTTACGGATTTTTTTTGCAAAAAAAATTAATTTGGTTTTTTTGTGGTTTATTAGCAATCTAATTAGTACACTTTTCAAAAATGCGTGTAATACCATATTTAATTATGTGAGAACCATTACAAAAAGTTAAAAATATTTTTTATGGAAATAAAGTTATTATATTATAATTTTTGTTTTATTGTAACTCTAAGGTTTATCGAATCATAAACGTTTCCAATATACCGACCCAGTTTAGTTCATTGGTCACTTACGTACAGTAAATTCATTCACCGTGAATCGCGAGATAGGCGCTCGGTTTAGATTCTAATTTTCTGTTAACACAACAAAAAAAAAAAGGCTTGTTGCTCATTTTGTTAATTTCAAATCTGATAAATTCTGAAAAATTCAATACTTATTTCTACGGAAAACAAAAGTTAAATATAAACTCTTTTCTACAATTAGGATGTTTTATTATATAAAAACAATCACATGTATTCACAGGTAACGAAAAATCCTTCACACGAAACAGACTTTGTTCATACCATTGCACTCATTTCACTACTTAAATAAATTAAATTGGCAGTTTCGCTACTATAGTCCATTGTATACTTTATTATTTGGTGTTTGTTTAAGTATTTTCCGTAGTGCTGAAACAAAAACAAAAAAGAGTTAATAAATAAAGATCAAATGTTGTCCTTTGTTTAAGTAAACCTATAATAAGAAAAATAACATAATACCTTCTTTATCTTCATCAGTGAAGTCCTGTTTTGGGAAATCAATATCAAAAGTGATGTACAGATTCCCATGAAGGTTATTGTTTTCAAAGTTGGGCATGCCTTCACCCTTCTTGCGGACACGGGCGCCAGCCCAAGTGACCTTGTCACGCGATACAGAAACTTTGTGACCATCTAAATGGACCAATTCCATAGTGAAACCAGCTAATGCATCCTGTAAAAATAAATATTAGTAAAAAATATTGTACGTAAATTAAAATCAACTGAGCAATGTTGTTTTCAATACTTATTAACTAAAGTGTAAGTAGGTAATTTTCAAAAGATTTGATATTGAGAAAATAATCAACATTTTAATAATAAAGAGAAAAATAAAATTTAAGATTTTCAATCATACCATGGTTGTTATATTGTTTAACTACTATTTCATGAAAGTGTGGAACCATGTAATGATTGGCTATTCAAGATAAGAATTTAATCTACACATAATAAAAACTATTTCTTATGGTATATTACTACATACTGGACTATTGACTATAATTGGATGGTTCAGTTCAGGCTCAATGGTTCATGATCACTTGAGATAAGAAATGTAGCTTTTACCAATAAAAAAATAAAAAAGGGCTCTATGTTTATTTATAGGGCTCACAGTCCTTTCTATTTTGGCTTGATCTATGTATTGGCTGGTGTTTTTTAAGGGTGGGAAATCATCAAATAATTTGGGCGTGTCAGGCTTTTACTGGCTAAAACGCACCCGTGTTCCTTCAGTTGCCTATGTACCAGGGTATCCAACCCGCACCCCTAGCAGATCCCACCAATTGGTGCTGACATCTCTTTGAGGCGCGCGTGGAACACCGCGCCGTCGACTCGGGCTTGATCCTTACCGGACGGCGAGCTACCCATTATTCCCCGTCCGCAAGCCCGCGCCTACGGTGGCCGGGAATCTGCCTGGGATTCCCGACGCCCAGGGCGTCTCCCGCGGTGACTAAGGCCGTGATATAGGCCGCATATACTGCCTCTCCCTCACGTGCGCCGCCTCCCTTTTCGCGAGCATTACTGCTTCGCAGGAGGTGACGGCTTCCCATGCACTTTCACTCGGTACCATGGCCTGGACCAGGGCCGGGCGCGAGAGATCGCCGCCGCCGATCGCCTCCACGAGGACACGGCGGTGTTCCGCTCAAGCCGGGTAGACCTCCACCGTGTCCTCCGGGCGATCTACGCAGTAGTAACACCCGGGCGTTTCCTCCCGCCTTATCCGAAACAGGGGGGGCTACTCTCTAACTCCGTGAACGAAGATAAGGGCCCGTCCGAAAGTAGTTCGAAACTTCTTAGTGAATCCTAAAGCCAATTAGCTAACTTTTTTGGACGGGCAAAATCATATCGGGAGTAGGGACAGCTGTCAAATAGTGTTGACATTCATTCTTAGTTCGGGTTCCAAACTAAACTTCTGTCCGTAAGTGATACGGAGTTGGAAACGCCCGTTACTTCGACCGAAATGAAGGACTTCGTGCCTAGGGAGTAGGCACCTGGAACCTCCCGAAACAACCGTGTCTGGTGAGGTCCTGCGTCAGGCGGAAGGTGAGGATGCCGTGGCGCCTCTCAATACACTCCTCAAAGAGGGGACTTACCGCCGCAATTGTGCTGTGCCCAATGTATTGGCTGGTTAAACTGAGCATTATCAGAGAGCAATAGAGCCTCAAATTAGAAAAAGAAATTAGATGAGTAAGAGTATAAAATATGTCATGTGTCTGAGGAATAGAGGTGTGATGCTTTTGTCACAAAATCATAATTGCAGAGGCACACACATAGCTGAGACTACAACTTACCTGAAGAGTTATGGTGACATTGGTGTAGAGATCATCTCCTTTACGTGTGTACTGTGGGTGTCTCTCAGTTGTGAACACAAAGATCAGGTCTCCAGGATCTCCATCCATGTGTGGTTCACCCTCTCCTCGTAATCTGGACTTATGACCGTCTGGTGCACCTACTTCTACCTGGGAAAGTCATATAATTTTAATTTTTTTGTCATGTCTAGCAAATAGGAGAAATTGGTAGTTTTATTTTTAGAACTATTTCAGCTGGCTTAGCTCATTTTTTACTTTTTCATCACCATAATAATATAGAATAAGTACTGGTGATACAAATGGAACAAGCTGTTATCAACATGTTTGGATTAGTTATCATTTATCAGTTCTGTTGTAAAAATGAAGAATTAAATAACGTTACTCTAATTATATTCCAATTCTTTTGGATATTGGAATTAGTAACAATTTTCATTATGTGGACTGTTTGTAGAAACCATTAGCAATTTTTTTTCTTGTTTTAGCAATTCCACCAAGTTGTATTGTAATAAAAAGTTAGATGCACCCCATTGATATACAAAATACCCAAGATGCACAGTCTCGAACAAAAGTAAAACTCAAAACTGTCCCCAATTATACATCATCAGTGATTAGTTATAGTAAAACATTTTTTTTGCAAATTCAACCTTACATGCTAATGCATGTAAGTGGTTTTTACAAAGCAATGTCCAAAGTCTTATTTATGCTGACGTTTTTGAGACGCTGATTGTGTATCTTGGGTATTTCTTTATCAATGATACACCCTAACAAAATATGTATTTACAGAATAAGTCATTAAAATCATCAATACAACCCTTAATGTTAGAATTGACCTGAAAAGATATGATTTCCTCTAATAGTATTGATGATTATACTTTAAGGTGAAACTTTTACATTTGTACCACCTAAGAATCTTTCAGATAGAAATTCTTGGATGGCACAAAACTTCAAAGGTTTTCAAACAGAGCAGCAAATTGCAAAAAATAAAATAAATGATTAGGCGGGCTCAGTTGCACATTCACTTTAACTTAAATAAGCAACGGGAAAGGCAGTGACTTTAAAATCCCCATTCATGACAGAAATTAAGTATCTGAAGCATCTCCCTTTGACATTATAATATAATTAAATACAAAGCAACAAATTTTAGGCTGTTACTATAGTCAATGAAGAGTTCACAAAATAATTCAAATGTTCACTGATTTGTCATTAAAAACAACTCGATGATATCTAGCAGCAGGACTGTAAGATAAAAAAAAACTGATCACCTACAAGAGATTATCATCAGTTACCTCAATTTCAAGCAGCCTCTCTTCATTGACAAACTTGACATTAGGACATTCATCGCACACTGTCTGTTGCATCATCTGGAACCGGCCAGGACCAAGGTTCCTGGTCACCATCTCCTGTCTGCAGTTACACTTACGTGTACCTGATGCTGGTTTGATTACAGGCTTGTTTCTAGTTATCTATAAATAAAGATATTATTCATTAAAATATATTTTACGCACTTTTAACGCTATTCTTATCTTCAATTACTGTTACTAACCTCTATGAAATTTCCATTATAGAGCTCTTCAAGAGTGACCGTGAGATCCATAACAATATCCGCCCCGCGTGGTGTTTCGTGCTGTTGTGGCTCGCCACCAAAGTGAAAACCAAAATCTCCAAAGAAACTCGCAAACGGATCATTGTTGTTCATCATACCGTCTTTCTTAAGACAGTCCTCACCGCAACGATCAAACAGCTCTCGCTTTTCGGGATCCGACAGGGCTTCATACGCTGCACCAAGATCTTGGAACTTTTGGGACGCGTCGGGATCATCCTGATTCTTATCTGGATGCAAAGCTTTTGCTAATTTTCTGTAAGCTTTTTTGATTTCATTCGTGGTTGCAGAACGAGTTACACCGAGAATTTGATAGAAGTCCCGGCCAGCCAAAGTCAGCACTAACGCAGACGTAAGATAAATTAAACATAAATATGCAGTGTTACTAAGCATTTTGTTAACTTTACACCTAGGAACTAATTTAGAAGCTAAAATAGCTTAAAAATTCAAGTAAAAATCTGGAATGGTATTCCTCAACACATTTCGTCTTTTGACAACTGTACTACTAGACGTCGTATTAGTTCGTAGTTTGACAAATGGCATACGAAGACAAATTCGTCCACTTGGGATTGGTCTGAAACTTTTTTATAATGAAAGAGTCGTAACCACGTTGAGAAATCAATAACCTAGTGTCTAATGCAATGCAATAAAGTTTAGAATAGCATGAAGATTCAATAAAATATCATCCAATCATCTGCAGACTCGTAGGCTTAATGTTACCAGATTGTAAAAAATATATTATTGGTATGCGATCAGAAAAATATTGTATTTTCTAATTCTATCTGACGTTCTGTAAAAATCTGTATGTGAGTGTGATATTTTGAAATCGCCAGTGAGTTGCAGTTAACTAAAATCCCGGCAACATTCACACTAAAACATGTTGAAATCTCTGTTTACTGACAATAATTCGCGATCACATTGTCACAGTCGATTCGAAACTTGTATAACGATTCATACCTCTTGATACTAGAGAAACCAATTTCATTAGCAAAAGTCTTTAGGTATGAATCTGGCAACATACTGTCCACTCCATGTTTTGAATTTTTGATGTTTTCGTTCTAGTTGGAAAACACTAAACCTAAAGACAAGCTCTATACAAGTTTCGAGGCAAAATAACAACAGTGCAAACGCAAACGTGACAAATATCTATCCAAAACATGTCAGAATATTCAATAATACAAGTTGTTTGATTTGTTTCACGTGACTAATATCGTAACGTCTATACACGTTGGTATGTTGAATGTTTTCTGATGCAAACAATTTTATCCTATGTATAGAAATCTTTGAAGAGTTGAAATAAAGCTGGTTGTAGATCTTAGTTGACACCACTTCTGCTTATTTAATTACCAGACTGCGTGACGAAGGAGGGTAATGTGTTTATTTTATTTTGGTTGCACCTTGGTAGTGCAAGTGCAACCTAAGTAAAATAAACACCACATACTATGGCCACATTCCGAATAAGAAAAATAGCGCTGTGAGCGCTCACATCAATAATTTGCGTTCCGAGATAGATATCACGATTATGGCAGCTAAGAACTGTCATTTTTGTTAACAATACGGAACGCTCGTGAACGCGCTAACAGTGCTCACTCAATGTTAAAACCAATTTACACCATTTAAACTTGTGTACACCACAAATTTCGTCTTGTTATTTGGTTAGGTGGCGACTCTAGCCAGAAGCACTTTAACTAAGTTAGATAAAGATATGATAAGATTCAAAACAAAACAGCACAACTGTCATTTTTGACAGCGCTCGCGGTGATATTAGTAATTAGCATGGTCGGCGTTATCGCAAGATGGCGCATGTCATGACGTCATCTATGACGATTCACGGGACATCGTTATCCCGCTCACGCCAATTCGGAACGGGTGTGAGCGCGCTCAAATCGATATTATCGTATCTCGGAACGTAGCGTATGACCACATACCACGGAAAAGAAAAAACCAATGGAAGTGCAAATTTGCAATGCAACAAAATTACTATAGGAACCGTTGTCACAAAACTCACACAAATAAACCGATAACCATTTAATGCACTACAAATAAACAATTTGTTTGATTTGTCGTTTTAATTTTAGTCAAAACTAACATAAGCCACAGATCCTACGTCTGGAAATAAACCTTCATGCTTTAAAGATAGAATTTATTTTGCTTTAGATCAGAAAGTATTTACAACGTTTTGTAATCTAAAGTCAATCTAGATTCGTTTGCCGAGTAACTTCTGTTACTCGACCATAGATACCAGTATTCTCAGTGGTCGCAATTTTAAATTTAATTGTGATAACAATAAGGTTGACATTCACGTCATAGGTCGTACCTAGTGCTACTCGATCAAGATCACACCAGTGCAGATAAATTGAATTTTGAATTACTTTATCGACTTCGATAGATACTTTTTTCGTATTAAACAAGAAATCGGGTAAGTCTTGTTGGGAGTTCAGAATAAAACTGTAGGAAGAATGATGTAGTATTATTTGAAAATAAAATAATGATAATAATTACGTTATTATGTAAAAGTTTGATTACATTTGTGCTTTATAGCATCTATGCAACCTAATACACTTTTTAAACTGTGACCTCTGAGTTTGTTTCGGCCTTTCTTCTCAGAGTAGTCAGATAGGAAACGCCTCATCTAGTTTAAAAAAATATGTTTGACATGTCAAAGTGTTTGTACAAACGTACTTACAGAAATAAAATCATTTCTCATTTATCAAAATAAATTTCGTGTATGAATGTTAAATGACTAATTTTCTTTTATCGATTTCCATCGACAAAACCAACAACCAACTCAACCACATCACTAATTGAGTAGCGAAGTACTTTTCAGAATGAAATAGTGAATACAATCAATCCAAAATAAATTTTATTTTAATCATGTGAGGTTGATTTTAACTCGGCGCTATAATAAATTATTAGTAAAATTAAATGAACTAAGATTTTATTAAAAAACAAATAAAACCGTACTTATCGATGGTATGAAACACCTCCATTTCTAAGATTTATTCTCCTACTATAATTTTTGCGCTCCAAAATGAAACAATACGGCATTGCTACGGAAAAATAAATTTGTCGCGAGACTAGCAACTCGACGCTATGTTAGAACACGACTGGGACCAAGTAAGCGTAACAACGCTTATTTGTGGCACGCTTGCCACGCTTACTTTGCACTTCCATTGATTTTTTCTGATCCGTGCCAAATACATACTATCCTTACGTTCCGAGATACGATAATATCGATTTGAGCGTGCTCACACCCGTTCCGAATTGGCGTGAGCGCGATAACGATGTCCCGTGAATCGTCATTGATGACGTCATGACATGCGCCATCTTGCGATAACGCCGACCATGCTTATTACTAATATCACTGTGAGCGCTGTCAAAAATGACAGTTGTGCTGTTTTGTTTTTTGAATCGTTTCCTAACTATAGCTAACTTGGCTATAGTGCGTTTGGCTAGAGTCGCCACCTAACCAAATAAGACGAAATTTGTGGTGAATACAAGTTTTATATGGTTTAAATAGGTTTTAACATTAAGTGAGCACTGTTAGCGCGTTCACGAGCGTTCCGTATTGTTAACAAAAATGACAGTTCTTAGCTGCCATAATTGTGATATCTATCTCGGAACGCAAATTATTGATGTGAGCGCTCACAGCGCTATTTTTCTTATTCGGAATGTGGCCTATTTCCACGGTGCATACCAGCTTTAGAGCATTTAACTTGTGTTCTAAGATAGTAGTATAGATTATTTATTATATTTTCTTATAGGTCTTCTTCTTCTTTAGTCGATTTCGAGTTTGAAACCCTCTATATTTCCAACATTTAACCAATATTTTTCTGTGGCATGGTCGCGTTTTTGAAAAGTCATTGTGGTTCTGAAATTGATTGCTTGACAGTGACGTTTCGCAGCATTGCTTGCAGAAATACAATTCGGCTTTCGAACTAAATCATAGCAACACAAATAAAAGTGAACCGTAAAATTTAACAAATAATAAGTAAATAAACATGGCTTCTATTCTTGTACCAGAAGTACCAGCTCCAGGATTCTCATTCGAGAACTGCCAGCGGTAAGCAAACACTTTGTACAAACCGATTATTCAATTCCTTGCTGTACAATTCCTATAACTTTCTTCTTTTTTTATAGCAATGCTTTCTTAGCCCATAAAGGATTTCCGGCCCCTAAAGCTACTAAAACCGGTACCACCATCGTGGGCATAATATACGCTGATGGGGTCATCCTCGGTGCTGATACCAGAGCGACTGAAAATACCGTCGTGTCTGACAAAAACTGCCAAAAAATACATTATCTAGCTGGCAACATGTACTGTTGCGGTGCCGGCACTGCCGCTGATACTGAAATGACTACGCAAACAGTTGCATCGCAGTTGGAGTTACAGAGACTGCACACAGGGCGCACGGTACCTGTTGAGACTGCCGCCACCCTATTGAAGCGTATGCTGTTCCGGTACCAGGGGTACATCGGCGCTGCTCTGGTCCTCGGTGGTGTTGATAGAACTGGGCCTCACATCTATTGCATTTACCCTCATGGGTCTGTAGACAAATTACCCTATGCAACTATGGGTAAGATTTTCTTCACAATGTTTTTGAAAATGTATTTTAACCTTTTAACCATGACAGTCATGTATAGATGACAAACCAGAATGTGCCCAGCACGTTACAGTCACAACTACATGACAGACTTTTAAGTAAATAAATCTGCTTGGCGCCTATGGCACTTTTGCTTTTTTGACATGGCAGTCAAAAGGTTAATAATATTTTTCTAAACTAGGTTCTGGCTCCTTGGCTGCCATGGCAGTGTTTGAATCTGGTTGGAAGCCTAACATGAGTGAGGAAGAAGGCAAGAAGCTTGTTCGTGATGCTATTGCTGCTGGTATCTTCAATGACTTGGGATCAGGTTCCAATGTTGACCTTTGCGTTATTCGCAACACAGGACCTGCTCAGTACCTCAGAACATATGAAGAGGCTAATGTTAAGGTAACTATTTGCAGAATTATTGAGTTTTTTACTGCTAATTATAAAATTATTGATAGATAATAACATTCATAATGATATTCTTTTCAGGGCAAGAAGCAAGGATCTTATAGATATGCCCTGGGCACCACAGCTGTGTTGAAGCAACGCGTCATTCCCTTGGAGGTCACTTCTGTTAACATCAGCAGCCCCCAGCCAATGGAAGTAGAACCTTCCCATAGTCGTCGTTAATTTCATTCAATTTTGCATTATAATGCTTACAAATAAATGTAATTTTTTCTTACAACAGTTAGATTTATTTAAATAAAAACAACCATAATAATATAAAATAATAATTTAATAAATTCTCATTACAAAAATAAAGATTTATGGACGGAATGACTTCAACAGGTGGTCTAACCAAATAATATAATCTATTTTAGATCCTTCAATAGTGCCACTGTTTTTTTTTATCTGAGTAGATATTATACTCCTTTCAGTCTATAATTATTTTCCTAAAATTACAATTTATAATATACCTTCTAGAACCTTGCTATCTCATTCTTCTGGCACAAGCAAATTACTCACACTGTAATTATTATGCACATCCATACTAATATTATAAAGAGGTAAAGTTTGTGGGGTTGTAGGGAGTAATCTCTGGATATACTGAACCGATTTTGAAAATTCTTTTACCAATAGAAAGCAACGTTATTTGTGAGTATTATAGGCTATATATTAACCCGAAAAATGAAAATAAATCTTCGTGGTAGTCGATTTGCAAAGTAAATCTGAGAAAAAACGGTCGAACGAAAACGTTTCTTACGAACGCTGCCTTAACGATGAGAGATATATTTATTTATTTATTTAAACTTCTCGCACACAAAAAAGGTACAAAGGCGGACTTAATGCCTTAGGCATTCTCTACCAGTCAACCAAGGGTGGTGCAGAGATTAGATGGCAGGTGCTTTGGATGAGAGGAATGATGAAAAAACCTATAAAATATATCATAATGAATTATAATAATATTACATAAATAGGTTATTAACTAATAATACACATACATGCCTACATATGTACTATAATATATACTTAATATATATATATATATGTACAAATTCAAGGGACAGAGGTGTTGAGACGACTCTACGCTATTTGTTAAGAAAATACCTCTGCAATTTCCGCTTAAATGCATACCGACTGGTGGCCGTCCTGATATCGAGAGGAAGCGCATTCCAAAGGAGAATGGACTGAATATGAAAGGAAGAATGAACAAAGTCAGAAGTATGAGAAGGACAGAGTAGAAGCAGATTGTTAGAAGAACGCAGATTCTTAGTGTGAGAAGAACATAGATATTGGAAATGAGACACAAGGTAAGAAGGAGGAGTAGGAGAATTGAGAAGGGAGAAAAGCGTAGTCAAAGCACGCAAACCTCTTCTTTGGCGAATGGGCATCCATTTGAGCTCCGATCTATAGCTCGACACATGGTCATATTTCCTGAGGTTGAAAACGAACCGGATACAGTTATTGAGCAGTCTGTCGAGCTTATCCAGCAAAACCGCATTCAAATCGAAGTAGCACACGTCACCGTAGTCGATGATAGGGAAAATCAAAGTCTGCACAAGCATGGTCTTTGTCTTAGCGGGCAAAAAGTTCCTAAGACGATACAGTGATCGCAGAGTACCGTTGACTCTCTGACTAACTGTAGAGACCTGGCGTTGCCAGCTCAGTGTCGAGTCAAGATGCAAACCGAGATCTTTCACGGTAGGAGTAATGGGTATGACGGTACCATTGAAAATAAGAGGAGGAAGAGAGCTAAGCGTCACCCTACCCATCATGCGCAAGCTTCCAATTACAATGGCCTGACACTTTGAGGGGTTTACTGACACCCCAAAACGATCAGACCACTTCTTGATTGCATCCAAGTCTCGGTTTACATCTGCTATAGCGTCTGATAAACCTTCTACCCGCCCAGCTGTATAGAGTTGAAGATCATCAGCATAAAGATGATACGAACACCGAAGACAATGAGTTATAAAATTAATGAAGATGGAGAATAATAATGGAGAAAGAATACCGCCTTGTGGGACACCAGCATCCAGATCACGCCAACTCGACGAACTCTCATCAACGCGAACCGACTGCTGACGTCCCCGAAGATAAGAAGAGAACCATCCCAGAGCCTCAGGCGAAACCATAAGATGAGAGAGGATGGAAAGAAGAATATCGTGGCTGACGGCGTTAAAAGCATTAGAGAAATCAATTAATACCAGAACGGTAACCTTGGTATCCTCCATGGCTTCTCTAATGTCACCAGTCACTTTAAGGAGAGCGGAGGATGTACTGTGCCCAGGCCTGAATCCTGACTGAAAAGAGCTAACAAGGTTGTTCCGATGAACAAACCCCGTAAACTGCTTGTGTACACAGGCCTCAAGCACTTTAGACAGGAATGGGAGAATGGAAATGGGTCGAAAGTGACTGGGTAGGGAGGGATTTGAAATTTTAGGGAGTGGGCGGACATAGGCCATACGCCACAGGGATGGGAATTGTCCGGAATCAAGAGAAAAGTTTATGATGTGGGTAATCGGAGGGAGAAGGCTATCAAGGATCCAAACGACCATACTACGACTGATATCGTCATAGCCCACAGCCTTGGATTTTATGGAAAGGATGATCTTTTTAATTTCGTCCAAGGTGGCCGGAGCGAAGTGAAATGGTTCTATGATGGGACTACCTAGGCCAGTAATGAAATCAACCGTCTGGGATAATATTTGGGAATCCAAATGACAAGTGGTTGTGAAGTGACGGTTGATATCATCAAGGCCAATGGTATTAGGAAAGTCCACATGACGTGGTCTGCCGATACCAAGAGTACCTAGGAACTTCCAGATATCAGCAGGAGAAGAAGAAGATATGTTCTCGAGAATATAGCGGCGTTTAGCGTTGCGTATCATCTGATTACACCGATTTCTAGCAGCTTTGAAAAAGTTGCGATTATCTTCACTACGATCCTTCTTAAATTTACGAAAGGCCCGATCCCTGCGTCTCATCGCCATCCGAACCCCTGTCGTCATCCAAGGAGCAGGCGGACGCCGTAGTTTGATCTTCTTAACAGGAGCGTGTTTGTCGTAGAGAGCAAGGACCGTGCGATTGAAAATATGAAGTTTCTCGTCTACAGCTGTCGCCGCTGCCAACTGTTCCCAACAGAGGTCTGACGCATCTTGACGAAGTTTATCAACATCCATACGCCCAAAACACCGCATGTGCAGAACTTTAGGGACAGGTTTAGGCGGTTTAAGGACATAAGAGAGGTAAATGAGGTCATGATGGGAAAATCCAGGAGCGGGGCACTGACCATGAGAGGAAACAAGAGAGGGTGCGGATGTAAGGATTAAGTCAAGCCAAGTGTCATCGCCTGAGATATTAAAGTGGGTAGGTTGCAGTGAAAGAATATGGAGACTCACGGACTCAATGATGTGTTGGAGTTTACGGGATCGAGAGGAGGGGTGAGCTAGGTCAGTGTTGAAATCGCCCATGATGACGCTATGTGCATACTCCGACCCTATGGATTCCAGCGCTAATTCGAGGCTAGAGAAATAGTCAACGGCGGGTGGACAATAAACAACTCCAAGTAGGGTCTTGACGCCTTTGACATAGACCTCCAAAAAGAGGTACTCAGCGGAAGCATGATATTGTGCGGGAGATGAGGCAATGATTTTGAATGGGAAATCGCTACGGAGATAGATAGCTACACCACCCCCTCCCTTTCCAATTCTATCATTGCGGATGAGAGTGAAACCTGGGAGAGAGTACGTGATGGAGAGAAGATGAGGTTTGAGCCAACTCTCAGAAACCAGAACGGCGTGGGTATTGGCGTCGGTAAAGGTGTCCAACAGATCACTATAGTGACTTGGGACACTTTGCGCGTTTATATGGCAGACATTAAACAAATGGCCTTTCTGTTGGCTGAAACACCGACGCACAAAGTCACCAAGGGTGTCAGTCAGAGAGCTGAAACTAGCATTGGCGGATGAGCTAGAGGAATCAATGGCAGAGTAAAAAGAATCATCATCAGATAACATAAAATACAAATAAAATAATATATATAACGACTAAATATGCAAATAAACTACAGCTAAAATTGCTTTCGCTTTAGGTGCAACACCACTATCTGTGCACCACCCACCAGCATCACAAGCATCATAGTTGTACATGGATCCTTTGGAGCATGTCTAAAATCAGAACTAAGGCGCCTTGTAAAATTGTCAAACTCACTCAAGCGTCAAAAGATCCATGTAGTACTGTACAGTAGTAGCAATACATAAAAATTTGAAATAAACATCAATAAGAAACAGCTTCACCATCAATAACACAGAATAATAATGAAACAAGCCAAGAACAAAACAAAAACCAAGAACAAAACAAAACTTGACAAAGTTACATGAGCAGAAACGGAACGCAATTTACGTAACAAAGCACAAACATGGAATTGAAATGGGACGTCATAAATGTTGACAAATTCAAGATTGACAGATGACAGTGACAACTAATGACGGAACACAATTATTTTACCAACACAACACAAGCAATAATTATTAAAATTTATCAACAGAATGTGATCTAAGTGGGTTAGAGGTGAAAATAACAAATATTAAGCAGGTAGACGTGTACTACAACTATATTGATTACCTGAATTGACGTCCTAAACAGAAAAATCCGAAAAGTTTGATAAACATCGCTAAGTTGCAAACACTCAGATTTTACGCACTCCACTCATAACCTCCAGTTGCAGTTTGCCTCCAGTTCCAGCAGATGATTCCCCAGTTTTCCTAGGATACTTATCCAACAAGGGGTTGAGTTCCAATGATTGAGTTCTAGAGAAAAGTTGTAGAGCTTGATAATGCCTCAAGAAAAGTCAGCGACAGCATAATAATATATCTAGCTTTTATATTTCTGTCACAAAAAGTAGTTTTATATATTAAAAAAATAATTTAAATCATGTCATGTTTATTGGTCATATTATCAACAATTATGAATTCTTATCAAAACAAGTAAATTTATCGTCTCAAATTTTTAAAACAAAAGACTTTTCCCTTTTACTGCATATAATTTGGACGAATTTTAATACGACATAGGTATGGAACCGCGACCGTGTCGTAATCTATTGAGTGATATTTCTATTAGACGGTTTTTTTTAACATACAACTCGTAAATCTATTTAGAAATAAATTGCTTTATCACTCAGGAAATTTTATTTAGATAAAATTCGTTTTTGAAAGTATGTTTTTTGGTTGCATAGTTTACGAGATAATTTAAAATATCAAATACGCGAGACACTTAAATAAATCATAGCAACCGAACTAACCGAACCACACTCATAATTTCATCACAAATTCACAAGTAAAAATGTTTACCGCCCAACGAAGTGGGCACGGGTCAGCTAATATACATAATATAAATAACTGCATGAAAGAAAGAAAATATTTTCCTTTACATTTTCATTATTAATTTAAAGGCTGCAATAACAAAAAGATGTGAAGTTTAATAAAAATGCGCGGAATATCGCTGCTGAGATCGTTTTTTGTTTTGATTGCATAAAATAGCATTGTGCTTATTATTGTATGGAAACAAGGCGCATAGGTCTGCTCTTTGCGTGACGGATAGGGTCTCAAGCCTACAGGCGCGATCCGAGGGGGGGAGGAATGGTCCTAGGGTTCATGACCCCCCAAAGTCGTAAACGTAAAGCTTAAAATAGTACTTTTTCTAAAATATAAAAAAAAATCTTATTAATATGTAGGTAGTTTCCCGCCCCCCCCAAAGACTGGTTGCGACCGCGCCTGCAAGCCTATCACTTGTTCAGAGTTGCCGCAGGTTTGATGTTAACACAGTTTACAGGTAGGTAACTAATATAATTGTGTTACCCTATTAAAGTAAAACGATGGAGGTCTGCCCAGCTTAGGCGGAGCACTGCCGTGTCCTCGTGGAGGCGATCGGCGGCGGCGATCTCTCGCGTCCGGCCCTGTTCCAGGCCATGGTACGGAGCGAGAGTGCATGGGTAGCCGCCACCTCCTTCTGCGAAGCAGTAATGCTCGCGAAGAGGGAGGCGGCGCACGGGAGGGAGAGGCAGTATATGCGCCCTCACGGCCTTAGTCGCCGCGGGAGACTCCCTGGGCGTCGGGAATCCCAGGCTGATTCCCGGCCACCGTAGGCGCGGGCTTGCGGACGGCGAGTAATGGGTAGGTCGTTGTCCGGTAAGGACCAAGCCCGGATCGACGGCGTGTTGTGTTCCACGTGCGCCTCAAAGAGATGTCAGCATCAACTGATGGGGCCCGCAAGGGCCGATGCCTGCCAGGGGTGCGGGTTGTTCGAAAGAGATACCGCGGCCCCTGGCACACAGGCAACTGAGGGAACACGGGTGGGTTTTAGTCAGTAAAAGTCTGACACAACCTCCTGCTCCACCCAGAGCGGGAGAAGTTATTTGATGATTCCCCACCCAAAAAAAACCCTATTTAAGTATAACTTCATAAAAGGGTAATTAATGCAGTCCCTAGTGAGTTCCTAGTTAATACTTACAATTATGTCGATTATAATTTCTAATTAGGTATATTGATATTACACATGATAAAGTGACAAGATCTTTGAAATGGCAGCTGAAGTAGAAATTCAAGTTGGGTAACATCTGTCATCCTTTTTTATGGATTATGAAATCCCAAGTATCTTTCCATCTAAGATTCAAAAGGTCATGCTCAGTCAGGTCAATGTTTCCATAGTTGAGAACACTAAATTTTTTGAAAGTAATTACGACATATCCTAACCATACTGCAATGCATAAAATAAATATGTTTGTTAGTGGTCGAGTTTTTTCTTGCGACTGAAGAATGTAGTATATGTGGTCCATGACAAATGATAAAAGTAAGATCTTAAACGTATACGCGGGCAAGTAGTGATGAAGAAACAGGGTACGGTCCATAAAGAAATAAGGTAAGTAGTGGATCCAGTAGCCCAAGAAGAGAATATAGCCGGCGTCATAAAACTTTTGCAATGCCAGCGGTGGTAAATCGGTGCAGGCACGGCGCTGTCGAATGGCATACAGTGCGAGGAAAGCACTGTATAGAAGAACGCAAATTGAGCCGGTGTACCAAGTTATTAGATTTCCGATTAAATGCACTTGAGCCTGAAAATAAAATATTGGTTAACTTGTACCCAAAAAAAAATATACATTTTGATAGTAAGAACAGCTTTCCCAAAGTACTTACGTTTGAATTGGGTGATAGCCAATATGCGATGGACCGGACAAGTAGCGGCCACTCGGAAGGCTCACTGGCAAACATATGACCATGAGGCGCATCGGGCGCATGTGCTATCATTTTGTATTGCAACTCTGCAAACTTCTCCCAAAATGTTAACTGAGTCACAGCAGTCGGAATCATTTCGGCTGAAACAAGTTCGCGTTCCCTTTCTTTTCTGTCTTCAGCTAAAATAATAAAATTGAGTCAGCATTTCAGCAATTGCTGAGATAACAATAATAATTCGTATGATGTATGGTCTTGGTTACATGACAAGCGATTCTGGGCGCCTATGTCCAACAGTAGACTACTGGCCGATGAGAATGACGGTCTTGGTCACAACTTACCCTTCGTATATCGATGTTCTTCAACATTCCATACTGTATCTTGATGAGTCAGCACTTTATCAGCAACCACTTCATGTTGATGGAAGCCCCACGAAGGCAGTTGGCGGCCACTGAAACGTAGTGCAGAGCCAGAGTCTACGTGCACCAATCGAACCATAGACCGGATGCTGTCCCATGTGGCATCTTCGCTGTCACGGTTCACAATATCTACTCGCCAGAGATTCTGTGCCGACATCGATACGTTATAGTCAATGTAGCAAGAAACTTCCTGAAAATTGATAACTGTAGTTATTTTACCTACTTTAGAATAAAAAGGACATCCTCTTTCTGACTATGCCATACCTGAGACTGTGGTGACACAGGTGCAGCCACATCATGCGAGTTCAAAGCGCGACTAGTAATTCCGTGAAGCAACTGTACAACATCTCCGTGTCGTATAGCGTCGGGAGGGCGCGACACGGTCAGCGATGCCTGATCCGGGCGCTTCACTATCCACCAGTTGTTGACGTCCTTGAAGCTGTAGCAAGTGACCTGCTGCTGGTGGGAAGAGCCGCGCCCGTCCGTGTACCGCACTGGGTACACGTGGGCGTGCGAGTGGAGCCAGCAAGTGCGACCATGAGTGTGCCTAAAATGACGCAAAATTTATTAAAATCCAGTGCATTGATTGTTATCACTCTTCAACTACGATTAAGGTACAAAATTTAATAAATGATTACCGAAGAGTTATTTGAGAGCCGTGTGCCACATGTAAGGGCTGTCCCCGGGTTATGCTTGCGAGTCCACCTTGTAGCGACGCTTGGAAAGCGCTTGTCATGACGCTGTCGTGCGGGCCAGCTTTTGGCAGCATCGTCAAATGTGCATAAAATACACCCACATACACCGCAAACGGAATAACGGTGAGTATAAGCAGTCTCCATAATGCTGAGAAGGCAAGGCGAAATCCGGATTCAGTACGACCAATCCATTGCCAAATCTGTCTTCCAACTAGGAAAACTGCTAGCAAGTACGAATATACGCCTGAGTATTTGACTCTGTAATTATAGAAATAACGAATAAATAATTAATGGGTAAGGAATGTGCGTGAGTCCACCAAACAATGCCTATCTATGCATATAAGTCGGGAGCTCCTTGGTTTTCGTTCTGTGCCATGTAGGGTAAAACGCCCAGTAGTCAAGTTTTATTTTGCTATACTTAAGTAAACAGAACAGATATTGTCTTCTAAGTATTTAAAATTCCTACTACTTATATCACAGGAATCCGCTGGATGCGGGAAGCACAGAACCGGTCGAAGTGGCGGAGCTTGGGGGGGCCTATACCCAGCAGAGGGCGTCTTTCTGCTGAAATGATGATGATACCTACCTACTTATTACTGAATAATCAAAGAGCGAAATAAGTGATCATTATATTGATTGCATTTCACATTTTTTTTTCTAAATCCTCAATTCAAGAGCTGACAGCTCTTTAACCTTTTAACCGCCCGACTTCATATCAGTTGTCTTGCCCCCAGCGCCCGGCACAGTGAATCGAAAAATAATTACTTACAACAAAGAGGGATGTGCAATACTTACAAGACTTCTAATTAAGAGACTAAAGTGTATTAAATTGTACATGATTAAATATTTACCTAATAAATACATATTTTTTATAGAATGCAGCGTAATTACCTAAATAAAAAAGCAGACTAAACGAGCTGTGGTATTTTGGTCGTAAATATACGACACTGGCGAAATGGACCCGAAAATATTTGTCGGATTAATCCGACGTAAGCGGTTAAAAGGTTAAAGATAAAATTCTCGATAAAAGGCGGACTGTTGGGTTTTGACCCTACAGTGCCTGTAGCATAAGGATGCCAAATAAAAGAGAGGGAGACTTGACTTAAATGTTCCTGTGCGTGCAGCGTAGGCTTTCGGTTAAAGTATACGTGGCGTCAACGCGACGTTTTCTACGTCTACACGATGCTTTTAAACTGAACTGGTTAACAAAATTATACTCACGAAAAGCAACAACCAAGTGCGAATGCAGCTATGCATAGCCAAACAACGCTCGCAAGGCCCGTGCGGCGAGTACTTTTAATGGCGCACAAAACTCCACACAGTCCAAACAGTATCTGTATACTTTCTAGTAACATAAACCTTGACTGTGCTAAAAAACAATTTTCTGAAAGCATGCAATAAATATTTATAAATTACTTAGCAGGGAGTTAAGAACTTGCCATTTGTCAAATACAGTATTGAACTTGGCGCCTTTAACTTTTTAAACCTTAAAATATGTATGAGTAAGGTCATGACATTCATGACTGATATTCATAACTATAGAACGTGTAGCCTGGCCAGACAATTGGTTTTTAACTACGAAGCATTTGCCATATATATACATTGTATGATCATTTGAACTACTATGCTCACTTTGCTGGTGTTCTACGAGTTAAATTATATGCTTAACATTTTAAGATTTCAGTCAATGAATAAATTATTAGCAATGAACGTTGCAGAACGGCATTTAATACTCACCAAATAGGACGAGAAGACCAGCTAAAATAGCAGTCCAATGATAAAAAGATATCTCCAACATTAATTGATATGTAACTGCAACTAACATGCTGCCTGCTAGTGCTGGAATCAGCCGCAGAGCCTTTACAGGCACATTCTCTGTATACGGTGTGCCTATTCTGTCAAAAGTAAAGTTTCCATCATAGCCGGCAGCACGGCCAGCTAAGTATAACAACTGTTTCCCAAGAGGTGGATGAGCATCAAAAAAGAAAACTCCCTTTGTATACAAAGAAACGTAACGACCATAATGTAATTCATCAAATCTGCAAAAAAAAAACGTTTATTCTATATTGTTATAATATATTTTTTAATGTTATGTAACATTATACATATTATGATACTTCTCTCACCATCAGACTTCAGGACAAAATCTCAAGCAGTGCACCAAAATAATTATTTAAAAAAAAAATATTTAGCAACAAACAGAATGTGCACATAAAATCTATTTGTCACTCATAAACATTCAACTAACAACATTATAAAAGAAAGCTCCTAGGCCTCCTCTGTTTGGCGTTTTCATTGACCGTCCCCCGACTTCGCAATGCCTTGATCAAAATATTACCTACAACTTATAAGGCCAATAATTTATATTCTTTTTTTTTCTTTTTAGAGTTTTTGTATGGCTCGGGGGTTTTTAAAATTTATAATTTAACTTTTATTTCCTGCTTTTAAACTTAATGTCTCGCTTAAATCTGCGCAGCGTTGCGTATGTTTCCCACAGTGAAGTTTGTTACAAATTTATTCTCATTCATCGTCCTGATCACCATTTATCCATAACCTATTCATTGAGACCTTTTTAATGAGCGCAAACACGATACTTCTGCTATTAATTGGTGAGTGACTTGGGTATCCTGGACATTCCAGGTGTTGCTCCAGCATCAGTTCAAGGTTAATTTGTTCGTCTAATATCACTGAAGCAATAGAATATTTACCAAATTTCGACTTAATCAGACCCGTGGAAGATGCTCAAATCCCTTCATCAACCAGAAAAGAGCTGATAATTTTCAAACAGCTGAACCGATTTTGATGAAACATGTCTAAGAACACTCCTGACTAATTTACCTTTCAAACACAAAAAAACAAAATCAAAATTGGTTCATCCGTTCGGGAGCTACGATGTCACAGACAGACAGACACACACACTACACAAAGATACGTCAAACTTATAACACCCCGTCGTTTTTGCGTCGGGGGTTAAAAATGTATCATGGTTGAATTTCGACCCTTGGGCAACCACTAGTGCAAACAAATATTTGATAGAGTTACTTACACGATATAGTGAGGTTCTTCAAGGTTGGGTAGTCTAGTACATAGCGCTAATGCTAGCAGGCCAAGAAACACCAGATTTATTTCCAAATGTAAGTACACACCTAATGGTGACTGGTTCGTATCTTTAGATAGAGCTGCATTTTTTATTGGCTCTATTTCATTTTCGGCTGTAGCACCATCTTTTTGCTAGAATAAATAATTTGTCTCATTAAAGGTCCAAATAATAACGGCCTTATTCATAAAAGTTATCGAACAACTAAACAGTTGCTAAAGTGTGGTTTCTCTTTGAAAAACCAGACTTTAGCAAGTGTTTAGATGTTCGATAACTTTTTATGAATAAGGCCGTAAGTCTTTATGATGATAGACTGTAGAGCACAGAGTACTTTCTGTAGAGGAAGATAAAGGACTAAGAATAAAAGTGAATGAATACACAGTTCAAAATAAAACACAGAATTCATAGAAGTAATAGTAATAGGTAATTATAATAATATGCGGTACTTCTCGACACAGAGTGTATTGTGAGGAGGTTTCTCTATCAGGAGCCCTGACCACCGGTAGCTTGTAGGTAACCTGTTCCCAATACCAGTAGGCTACGATTTCTTATATTTTTTAATGTTTTTTTTTATATTATAATATTTAAAAATATATTTTTTATGTTTATTTAATGTAGTAAAGGAAATAATCATAATCTAATGGTGATTAAAAATGTATTTAATAGGTGATATTAGTGTAAAACAAACTGAAGACAACTGAAAAAATAAATTATACTAACAGCAGAAATATAAACTTTGAAAACGAAAAACACATTTTAAAAAAAACAAGAAAAACAAAACAAGGCAAGAAAAGAAAAGACTGAGTAAACTATAGGTACCTACAGGAAAAGTTTTTATTCAGTGCGCAAACTTTAACCATGAATTCAGCATACCTACCATTCTAGACCGCCCAGCGAAGAAATTTTTCGCCGGTTTTACAAAAAAAAAATCAGCTGTTTCATAGAAAAGTGCCATACCTACGCGGTCAACATTTATGGAACAGCTGTTTACAATGATATCTTGAATTCATGGTTACAGTTTGCGCACTGTGAGAGAAGACTCGATACAATTAGCAACAGGCGGAATAAAAAAGGCTTATAAAAAGTTAGAAACTAGTTTCTACCTACCTAGGTACCAAACATGTCATGACACAACTCCAAAATGTCTCAGGGAACACTGTCACACACAGGAAAGACATAATGCCGATAGCTACACAGTTTTACAAGAACCTCTACACATGTGCAAATAAAAGTCAAGAGCTACCGCTGTCTAAATCTAACGGTGGTGCTGTTTCCTGGGCTGGTAGCCCAGGAAACAGCACCACCTATTTTAGAAAGCGAGATAGGGACCTGATGGAGTGTCAAACGAAACGATAAAAGCTGCGAAAGAAAAGTTAATAAAACCACTCATTAATTCACTCTTTAACCATATCCTATTAATAAAAGAAACATGGACATGCTCGGAAATAGCTCTACTGTATAAAAAGGAAACTGATATCCAATTACAGACCTATCAGTCTTATATTCTGCCTGTATAAATTATTTGCATCGACCCTACTAAGACGTATAACAACGAAAATTGACGAGAACCAGCTTATAGAACAAGAATTCATGAAAAATTTCTCAAATACACAATGAAAGTTATAATCGAACGGTACATGGAATATGACCTCGCCTTATACGTAGCTTTTATAGATTACTCGAAAGGTTTCGATTCAATTTCACATGACTCCATATGGCGAGCTTTAAACCAGCAAGGGCTAGACCACGACTACTACTACTACTACATAGAACTCATCAAAGCGATTTACTTGAGAAGTACAACAAGAGTAAGTCTAGACACAAGAGGACCAACATTTCAAATCGAGTGGGGGGTAAAGCAAGACGATCCACTCTCCCCAAAGCTTTTCATCGCAGTCCTAGAATTCATATTCCGCAATCTCGGTTGGAGTGATATGGGAATAAACATCAATGGCAAATACCTCTCCCACCTCAGGTTTGCGGATGACATATTTCTGCTGGCGGAAAACTCGCACACACTGAACCATATGATAAGAGTCCTTTAGTCGTCACAGTGAGACTGTAGGGCTGCAAATTAACTGGGAAAAAGCGAAAATTATGATCAATTGTGAAGAAATACCTATATCCATACAGTCTAAACCCATAGAATACGTCGCAGAATATATTTACCTTGGACATCTAATCGCAATAAATTCCTGTACTTACAGAAAAAGAAACCGATTGTAGAGTGAAGAATACGTGGAACAAATACTGGGCTATGATGGATTTTTTCAAAAGTCCCATACCCACAAGACTGAAAACGAAAGCAATGAACATCTGCCTAACATCGGTTCTTACATGCGCATGCCAGACGTGGTCGCTCAAAAAATCACTTTTGAATAAAAGAAGAAGAAGCCGTCAAAGAGGAATAGAACGGAGCTACATGCAAATCAAACTGAAAGACAGAGTCAAAAGTTCTCTTATAAGAAAAAGAACAAAGGCGAGAGATGCAGTCAAACAGATTCTGGCACTAAAATGGAAATGGTCAGCTCATATTCTAATACTAAATATTGGTTAGTACCCAAGAGATAAAAAAAGAAAGAAAGGTAGACCTTCTAAAAGATGGAGTGACAACATCATACAAATAGCCGGAAACTTATGGCTCAGACAGGCAAAAGATAGACATCTGGAATGGTTTGAAGGAGGCTTTCACCGTAAGAGGCGGCCCTTACACCTAACAATACTAACCTTATTAAAGCACAAAACTAAACATTACTAACAAATAAATAAATAAGTACGCACCACAATACTACATGGGAGGGATAAAAGTCGGCGGCGATCTCTCGCGTCCGGCCCTGGTCCAAGCCATGGTTTGGAACGAGAGTGCATGGGTAGCCATCACCTCCTTCTGCGAAGCAGTAATGCTCGCGAAGGAGGAGGCGGCGCCTGTGAGGGAGAGGCAGTATAATTATGCGTCTTCACGACCCTAGTCGCCGCAGGATACGCCCTGGACGTCGGGAATCCCAGACTGATTCCCGGCCACCGTAGGCGCGGGCTTGTGGATGGCGAGTAATGGGTAGCTCGCTGTCCGGTAAGGACCAAGCCCAGGTCGACGGCGTGTTGTGTTCTACGCGCGCTTCAAAGAGATGTCAGCATCAACTGGTGGGGTTCGCAAGGGAGGGGTGCGGGTTGTTCGAAAGAGATACAGTGGCCCCTGGCACACAGGCAACTGAAGGAACACGGTGGGTTTTAGTCAGTAAAAGTCTGACATGCCCCTCCTGCTCCACTCAGAGCGGGAGAAGTTATTTGATGATGTCCCACCCTCAAAAAATAAAGCTAATAAATAAATTAGTGTAACCAACAAAAAAAGGAAATTATGTCTGTAAACCTTCAAGTGTCAAGTAATTAACACAATTACTTTACTATTGTTTTCAGACTCAATGGGTCTGCTTAACACCCGAGGGGTTACATAATAAATCTCATTAATAACATACACAAATTACATTATTTTTACATCTTTAAAATTCTTTTAACTACATTATTTACAGATATCATACAGACTTTCAGTTGGGAAATCCTTACATACCACAACATAAACAGATATTGATGATTTATAGACTGTGCTAATACTATAAATACAGATATCATACAGACTTTCAGTCGGGAAATACTTCCATACTAATACTATAAATGCGAAAGTAACTCTGTCTGTCTATTACGCTTTCACGCCTAAGCAGCTGAACCGATCGTCATGAAATTTGGCAAAGATATAGCCTGGGATATGGAGAAGGACATATGCTACCTTTTTAAGCGATAACCGACATACACGCGGGCGGAGCCGCGGCCGAAGTTTGTAATTAATAAACTGGTTCCTAAAGCTAGGCATTGAGAAAACTTGCAAGACATCAACGTATTTTTACTTTGATGATGATGAAGAGAAGGTTCCGCTAATATACTTACGACTACTGTTTCGGTACTTATTGGCGCTTCTAAATAACTGTCTGCCCCAAGTTCGCTGACCTCCTTATTTTTCTTTTTGATTAATCGTCTTTTGACAGTCGTCGATAAATCCATATTTAAGTTTCAACTTTTACCACTATTTTTAATTGAGTTTCACTTATGAATACCTATTATAAGAATTTCTAAAACTTATTTTCGCATCCGCGTCATTTCTAACTTTTACTTAAATTTATTGATTTGACGTTTATGATGACAATTATTGACGTTTGTGCTTGTCAGGTCAGTGAGTGGGTCATGTCAGTGCCGCAGAAACAAAGACGTTCAGAAAAGACATTAGAGACACACAGAAGAGATGCAACAAGCTGTACAACTCGTGGTCAGCAGTGTGGCAGGCAAGTTCGAAACTCAAGGGAGCGTACTACGCCAGTATTCAACCCTGCATCCAGCGGAAACCTTAGTTTTTAAATGTTTGTATAAGATCCGTGATTGTGACAGAATCTGGCGTTTTAATCTGCTGTCCTTGTTCGCAACAAAGGGGATGATGGAACTCTTGATTTTCCCCTTGTCCATTAAATTCTCAACCCTTTGACTTGTATCGTAAGCTTTCTAAAATCTTCCTCCTACTAACTTCCAATCCGTCTTGATTAAATTAATTAATTTCCCCTAAACTCTTCCAAATCTTATTTTAAATTTGGTAGAATTAGGTATCGAGGACCGATGACAATACAATAATTAAAAAAAAAAAACAGAAAAATTCACGCTTTTGTAGTTAGCAGAACTTAAAAATAGAAAATAAAAACAAAAAAACAGTGCAGTCGGGTAATTAGCAAGCGTCTAAAAAGGCCACTTTGGCAGAATCATTATGAATTGATTGAAAATTAGATGAATTGCGTGTTATGAATTGTACGCAGTTATATTATGAATTGTCAGTTTGTGATCATTTTACGATTTTTTTACATGATTCTGTAGTACCCCTATGTAGTCTGTGTATGATCCTTTTATGATTCTGCCAAAGTGGCCTTAGACTAAAGTGCCAAAGTGTTTTTAGACCCCCAGATTAGGTTAATTGCTCAAAGCCTCAGAACGATTGATTGAGACGCAATATGTTATGTCCTCACGTAGCTTACGTTTATTTCCATAGCTGTTATTTCTCTAGTCTATGGTAAATAAAATATTTAAAAAAAGAACTGGCGCGGGAAAATAAAATTTTGTCAGTGTCAAAATTAAATATTTTATACTTTCGCAAAGTACTTTTTTAGTGTTGGTCTTGGTAGGTACTTTTCATGTTTTAACTTGTTTTATTGTCAATGGCAATGGCTTCGATTGATGTTGAAAAGGATCCAGAGTCTGCGGAAATTACTATTTCATGTCCGATTTGTAATAAACATTTTAATAAAACCGTGATAGAGGAACATGCTAATAAATGTATATTTCTGAATACAACGGCAGAAAGTAAATTAAAACAAAATAAAGTCGACCAACCGAACTTCAAAAGAAGTAGTTCACATTTCAGCAATACTTCTTTACATGAGAAACGAGCACGAAAAAGCACAAGCCCAAGTTCTGCTAAAAACATGGTGAGTACCAGGAGTAAATATATGCAACCCGATCGGTATGTGGTAGGTATAAAATGTTCAAGAAATGTATTTTTCCGCAGAAACCACAATTGCCCGAAACTAGCACAAAAACCAAAATAAAGGAAATCAAAAGTATACCTCTGGCTGAACGCATGAGACCCTTACATTTGGAAGACATTGTTGGGCAGACACAAGCATTTGGTCCTGGGTCGATGTTAAGGTCATCAATAGAACGGAAAATAATACCCAACATGATTCTTTGGGGTCCACCTGGTTGTGGGAAGGTATTTTTGAACTTGTTACCTACATTTATAGCATTTTGCCAACTATGTCAGATTTAGTCTTAGTCAAACCCGATGCAGCCGGAGAAAGATTGGCAAGTAATACAAATAGTTTTTCAAATCATGACAGAGCAGCACAGAAATCTCCTATGTGTAAACAATGAATGATATCCTAAAATTTATTTCAGACATCATTGGCTAATGTAATAGCTAATATTTGTAAAGAACAAAATAACATGAGATTTGTGAAGTTATCAGCTACAATGGCTGGAATAAATGATGTAAAGGAAGTGGTCAAAGTTGCCAAAAATGAAGCCCAGTTTAAAAGGCAGACCGTACTGTTCATGGATGAAATTCATAGGTAGGCACTAAACAAAATATTTTAGATTGTCTATGATGCTGAATTGCTGATGCACTTCTAATTCTATAGGGTCAACTTATGATGGTACCAATTATTTAAGCCAAATTCCTGTTTTTAAACTAAGCACTTGAAAATGATTAAAAGTTTGTAAGTACTTAGTTTCACTCTTTATTTTTAATTCTTTTTACCTATTGTGATATAGTAATTTTATTATTTATAATCATAGAGACTCAATTTGATTGTAGTAACTTGTAATTTTAGGTTCAACAAACTGCAGCAGGACACATTTTTACCTCATGTTGAAAATGGTACAATCATTCTAGTTGGTGCTACTACTGAAAATCCTTCATTCAGTTTAAATAATGCACTGCTGAGCCGATGTCGGGTGGTTGTTATGGATAAATTAAGGGCAGATGATATATTAATAATTTTAGAGCACGCTCTTAAAAAGAGTGGAAAGGCAATAGTCGGAAACCTCACAGGAGACTCTGAAGACTCATCTGAAAGTGATCTTCCGGAGTAAGTTCTGTAAATATTTACATATTTTCTATTTTAATTTGATGCTGAATTATTAAGAAATGACAAATGATATGGTCTATGGTACCTACAACAATTTACATTCTGCTGTGTACTGTGTAACAGTAGTACACAACTGGACGTAAATTGTTTTGGATTGGATATTTTGTCCCTTGCCTCTCATCAGCCATTATTATAATGTTCACTTCCTTTCTACCTAGCTCTATCTTTCATACAAACAATCCAAATCAATAATCATGTTTTAATAAACACAACATCTTTTTGTTTAAGATGCATTGTAGAAGAAGCATCACTGCAGTGGCTTGCAGAAGTGTGTGATGGAGATGCACGGGTTGCGCTTGGAGCCCTGGAACTGGCACTTGCAGCAAGAGCTCCTGGGACTGCTCTGCTGAACACAGGGCCAGCAATAATTACACTTGAAGATATTAAAGATGGTATAAAGGTGTGCCACATTATTTTTTAACAGCTTCTTTGTAGGGTCTCATACCAGAATTATAAAATATAAACTCTTAAGGTAGGACGTTCTGTCCATCACAGCTTGTCATTTCAGAAACTAGTAATGCTAGAGACTTGACATAATAAATTAATAGCTGTTGAAATAATACATGCTCATGTAACAAGTAAAATAATTAAAAAAATCTTTTTACCATCCAGGGGCCGAAAATTGGGGTTTAAAATCATATCAAGAGGGCAATCAAAATTATTTTTCACTTGTTTATAGTTTTTTTTTTAAATTATGATGTACAACGCCCTGTTAATACCACCCTTACCGTTAGCTCCGAAGTTTGCATAGCGAACGAAGTAAATCTAGATGATGGAGGTTTAAGTAAATATTACAGGAATACTAAAACAAGGTCTCTATCTTGCAAAGTTTTTGTACAAATCAACAAACTAACTTAGTAGATACAATTAAAAAAATATAATTTATCTGTTATAATGGGAAAATATTTTACCTACTGTATTCTTATTTCACGAAGCGACGCGCGCCTTACTTGTGGTTACAAAGTGTACAAAAACACGCACTGAATGTGTGTGTTAGCGCAAGAGCTCTCGGTACCGTTCGCGCCAAACGCGAAATCAGAAGTGTGTGTATGTGTGTGTTATGTATTGGCGTTACTCGTCTTCATTCACAGCGTGTTTGTACACTTGGTTACCACAAGTAAAGCGCGCGTCGCTTCGTGAAATAAAAATACTGTGAGTACTAGTGATGTTCCGGATATCCGCGCGAGGAAAAAGAGCCGTATCCCTATCCGTTACATTTTTGACAGATCTTTTACCTTATTAATAATTCCAAATTGCACTACTAAATTTCACAATCACAAACGATATCTATGCTGCCCAGTGTCACACTAAACTATAAACAAAAGAAAGACCCGCGCAACGCAAGTCGAAACGTGTTCTGTCACGCAAAGCATCAAGTGGCGTCAACTATCGTTTCAAGGTCACGCGCACCAACACCGATTGAGTAAGAACGTATCCGCGGATCTTAACGCTAATTATCCGGATCCGTATCTGCGGATCTACATTTTTATGATCCGGCTCGACATCACTTGTAAGTACCAAGGTACGGAACCCTCGGTGCTCAAGTCCGCATGCTGTTTACCGGTTTTTTAAACTAAGTTGAGTAAGTTTCCTATTACAGAGATCACACATGATTTATGATCGAAAAGGTGAGGAGCATTATAATACTGTGTCGGCGATCCACAAGTCAATTCGAGCTAGCGATGACAACGCCGCTCTGTACTGGACCACGCGAGCTTTGCATGGTGGCGAGGATCCTTTGTACATTGCACGACGCCTGGTGCGGGCAGCTTGTGAAGATATAGGTAACTCACATTTTTGTATGGCCATGGTAATATAAAATTTGTTGCGTTTTTGTCCATGGGCCCAACAATGTTTGCATAAATAGGTAGTTACCTTATAATCAGCATCTACCTAGCCTTTTCCCAACTATGTTGGGGTCAGCTTCCAGTCAAACCGGATGCAGCTGAATACCAGGTAGTTACCTTATATAAACTTAAAAGAGGAAGATACGTCCCGCTCTAACTTCGCTATCAATAAACCTGGACTGGGTGCAACAACTACATGCAACGAAACTCACGTCATCTGTGATTACAGTTGCATACTTAGATTTACCGATAGACGAGGACTGAGATAGGACCTGACACAGTCGTGCGAGCGCAATCGCGCTAGTCGCCGAATGTTGTACGTATCGCGCGTGATATGTAATCCCGTGTTTATTATTTTTCTTTTTGTGCAATTATAATACTTATTAGATACTTACACAGAAGGCATTTTGCAGCGTATTTATATATATATAAAAAATATTGTGCTGTATCGATTTGCGCTGTTTAGACCATGGTCCGCGTGTGAGCGAGTACACTGCGTCCATTGGACTTAGTTTAGTAGGAGCACGCGCTTTCATCAAGTAACGTATCTTCCCCATTTAAGTTTATCTAAAGGTCGTTTTAATTTCGGCGTCCACAGCCGTTCGAAGTCAAGCATCAAACCTGTAATATGAATACTGCGCCTGTATATCACCCTAGATACAAATATAGTTTCATTATCCTTCTTTTTCCGTAGACTGACGACGAAGAAGAATTATACTAGTAATAATTTTATTCGTGCATTTTTCGTGTATACTATACAGGTTTAGCGGACCAGACTGCCATCGTTGAAGCTGTTGCATGTTTACAAGGTTGTCAGCATATTGGAATGCCGGAATGCGACGTTTTGCTTGCACAATGTGCTGTTAGACTTGCAAGAGCACCAAAAAGCAGAGAAGTATACTGTGCGATGAAACGATGTCGAAGATCGCTGGTGGAAGCAAAGGGCCCTTTGCCATCTGTTCCACTTCATTTACGTAATGCTCCTACGAAGCTTATGAAGCAACTAGGTAAGAAATGTTGTAAAAATGTAACAAGTACTAAGATGAGCCAAGGGGAAACAAACTCCACTCGCTTCGGTACTTTTCCGAAGAGAAAATTAAAGTGGCAGACTTACGCTCGGTATCTCGAACGAAAAACACCGAAACGTCAAATTAAAACTCAAGTCAAATGAAGTGATTAGATGTTAATAATTCATGCAACCAATCCCAGCAATTGAATAATTTTTGTGTTGATGATCGTTCAGATCTATGAGTGTCAGGACCGGGTGGGCGTATTGCTCAGAAACGGACGAAATATATCTCAAAAGTTACTACCCACCATTCTGACGTCAGATTGGCGGGTATATTTTTGTGTAGCAAAGATTACTGAGAAATTAGATAGGTATAAACACATTTAGTACTTACATAATTTGTACCTCTAAATATTCCAACGTAGGTTTTTAATGAGGTTAGTCAATTAATATCTTTGTATTTTTATATCTAACTAGCTATTGCCAGCGACTTCGCCCGCGTGGAGTTCGGAATTTATACCACGGGAACGTGCGTACGCACGGCTCCACATCAAGCTATACATTTCCAGGTTACACTGATCTCGCACTGTACGGAAATCCGATACAATGTGAGATCAGCTTATACTGGTAATGTATATCTTGATGTGTAGCCGTGTGTACTACCGGGATAAAAAGTATCATTTTCAGCCTTTTAATGTTCCCACTGCTGGGACACAGGCCTCCTGTGAGAGGGAGTGGGCCATAATCCACCACGCGGGTCCAGTACGGGTTGTTGATTGTCTTTGAATTCTTGGTACTAGGACATGCCGGTTTCCTCATGATGTTTTCCTTCACCGTTTTGAGAGCTGTGGTGATGAATGTGTTCATCCAGGTTATTAACTATCTGTGTGCCAAATTTGATTCAAATCCGTTAAGCCGTTTTTGCGTGATTGAGTAACAAACGTCTAAATATCCAAACATACAAACTTGTACATTTTTAATAATATAGTAGGATTTCTCATTAATCTTTGCACAAATACAGAATTATTTTTTAGTCACCGTCCAAATTTTTCAGGGTGATAGTACCCGTGAAATTGAACAACTTTCTCCAAGGAAC
Organism: Antitype chi; assembly: GCA_947359405.1. Lineage (NCBI taxonomy): Eukaryota > Metazoa > Arthropoda > Insecta > Lepidoptera > Noctuidae > Antitype > Antitype chi. The sequence goes on along the minus strand of OX375813.1, from coordinate 7,354,319 downwards.
ATGGGTCGAAATATGAAAAAAAAAATCCGATTTTTTTTTTCATATTTCGACCCATGTTCCTTGGAGAAAGTTGTTCAATTTCACGGGTACTATCACCCTGAAAAATTTGGACGGTGACTAAAAAATCAGCCTGTATAATACCCCGTCAACCGGATGTCAGAATGGCACGTGTATGAAACTATTGCAATAGCTTGCGGTCCCACGAGGTACTAGTTATCAAGTGTTACAGTACAATTAGGTACTAATTTCTAACATGTTTCGTTAGTTTCTGAGCACTCACTCACTCTATTTGACTGCTGGACGTTTATGAAAACTGTACAATCAAAACACTATTAGTACTTGTGACTATTTATTGACGAACGAAACGACATATCTTATAAACATACATACATTAACATACAAATAAATAAAATGTGAGTGTCTGTTTGTAATATCAAAATAACAGCTTTTTATTTGCTTATGAAAGTATATACTTAAACATGGGAGACTTGTAATTTGACGTATTCCTTCCAGGACTTTAAAGTGTGACTTAATATTCCGCTCAACTGAACATGATTGAATTGATATGATAAACAATGTCATGACCTCAGTTTTGATAGGTAAAAGAAAATGCATGTTTTGTTTTTTGATAAAGCTTCTTATACCTGAACTAGGAATTTAACACGACCTTTTATAAAAAGCATCCTGTATTTTACTGAGCGATAAGATGTTGCTGATAAGGATCAAATACTGCAAAGGAACTATTAAATAAAATCAAAGGAAGTGCCAATTTTTGCATTTTTATGTTTTATAAGTTACGAAAATTGCCATTTCCTTTGATTTGTCACATTATATTGTTCACAGAATTTGATCTATACCAGCTACAATATTCATTAGTGCATTATCAGGGTGCTGTTTTACACCTGTGCCTAACGTGTACGTTTCGACGGCGAGGCCACGGCGATATATTTTTTTTTAAACTTTGCCATGATTTTGTCAAAATAACCGTACTACAGCTCATATAGACCTAGGATCTTTTTACGTGTTTTTGAAAGTTTTGACAAACTCAAATCCAGGTTTTACAAAAAAATTCAAACCTCTGCGATGCTTTTTCAGCGAGATATTGGCGATAATGTATTTTTCATCGCTTCAATGGCGCGGGGCCATTGGGTTATAGACTTACAATTCCTAAAATATAAACCTAGGATTTTTTCTATATTTCTGTTATTTACCTAAATTTCAGGCCTCTGCAACGCTTAGTTTTAAAAATCTCCGTGGCCACGCGGTTCTCCGCGTTTCAATGGGGCGGCCACGTTCAAACCCCTATAAATTTTAAACTATAACTTTGACAAATTTATGGTTTCGGGAATCAACTTTAACAAAATCATGGCATACTTTAAAAAATATATATCGCCATGGCCGCGCCATCGAAAACGCACACCTGCCTAACCCTTCGGGGCACCGTGAAGTTGTAAGACACCACAATATGAAAAAAACACTATTTTTTTTATAAAAATGCCCTGTATGGTATAGGTACACTACGTTCATAGTTTTGATCACACCAGCCATGCATTCTTACATACTATTGCTGACGAACAGCTATGACTAAAATAATAATTGTAACAGTAGATTGTAAACATATGGGATTCCAAATTAAGTCACCTAACCATAGATATTTATTTTTATTATATCCATAGATAACAGAAGAGACTTAAACTAAATGTGTTTCTGTGTACGTTCCAACGAAATATCACATCAACAAAATGACAAAAAAAGCACAAAATATATCAACTGTACGGTATTGATCTTGGGATTGCACAGCAATCGCTGAATCGTTAAGGTATTTTGCTTTGATTTAGCCATTGCCGTTGTCAGAAACAGGATCGATTGGCATCAAAAATCAAGTTTTTGTGTAAATCTACCATTTTCTTACTGACTGTATATATTTTATTTAAATCTGTGAATGCATATCAAAAACATGCCTGCCAATGCATATCAAAAAGTTACCTGCCCTTATAGTTCCATCTCAAAGATCCATCCTGTATATGTCATGCTCATGATTGACTGCTAACTCTCCATAAATATATAGCGTGGTGATAATCATTTAAAAGGTTAAATCTGTAAATATCTGCAATACTCTAACCTTTTGGGCTCGTCTTTTCACAATTTGCGGTAAACAATAAAAGAATACGAACATGTAAATTAATAGACCGATAATTTAGGGAATATCTATGTAACAATTTCAACAAAATGTATCTGGTAGTATTCGTGTGATGCTGAGGAACATCATACATTCAGAAAAACAGACAAATTCTTAAATAGATATTTGCGATATAAGAATCGTTCTCAAACCTCGTAAAGTAGGTACTAGATTTTTTTTTAAGACTATGTAGTTTTAACTCCGCGACGATTTTATCAGTTTATAATTAATCTTAAAAATCGACCAGAACCCCCCCCCCCCCCACTAGTATAGCTAATTTAATAAACAATACTACTGTTTTTCAGGTTATGGAAGTGGTTATAATATGTCACATAAAGACCAGTCTGGACTAAGCTACATGCCTGAAGGAATGGAGGATAATGATTTCTTCCATGATGATGATGATTAGGTTTAAGTGAATCAAATGTTTATTAAATAAAATCCTTGAATAACTAGTGTCAATTTTTATTTATTTGGAATAATCTCATTACACAATTGTTTGACGTGGTAAAAATTTACTATATACAAGACGCACACATAAATGTATGTAATATTACAAATTTACCTAGAGCATTGTACCTTTCGTAAGATGAACTGGCGCTTGCCACGATTACCGATCCTAATTTTATAAAAATAAAATAACATTATTTCTTACTTTACAACATTTGCTACTGCACACATTGTGCACAATTTATATTATATTTGTTGCGGCTTTATTCTTTCAGGTTCTCAAATTTGTTAATGAATACTTCTAAGAATAATCTAGTAATCATTAATGAATTGTAGGTTGCATTAAGTAAGTGGCCCTTCACTGTTTAAAATGTAAACAAAGGAGCTTCATTTTATATACAAATCACTTGAACTGTTAAAACTGCATACACCATATTCTTCAATAGGTGCTGGATACCATTAAATAAGCCACTATATATAATAAAATAGAAAATAACGTTCAAAGGAAATCACTTTCTCTTTCTAAATTTTGATACAATTGTATGAATAGTAGATTGTTGTTAGAGGCTGTAACAGATTTTTTAAAGAAAAATCTACCTTTAACATCAAAAAGTTCGCAAATCTATACAAGAAACTCTTAAATTCCTTTTTAACACTAGTCTTAGCCTACAACTAATTAAGCTAAAGAGAACATTGTAACTAAATTAATAAAATAAATTAGAATCAGACTTCTAATTTGGATCCTAATCTTGGGAGGAACACTATTCCGTTTGGGTCCAAATGTTTTATCATATCAATACTAAATCACTGAATAAAATTTTTACGTCAGAAATCCATAAAATAAATTCCATGTAAACAACATGTAGGAAGTGGAACGTTTTCAGATTTAACGAAAGTAATAAAAATAGTAATAGCTAATGCTAATATTGACCTTAGAAGATATATTCCGGACCGGCCATATCAATCGCCCAACGGAATTTATCACGTTGAGTTTTGTTGTAGATTTTTTCAATAGGTACACCATGTTTTTTGCACCTGCAAAGACAAAATTAACGAAATTGCATGATTAAGGTAAGAATTTATAATAATATGTGGGAAAAGGCTAGGCAGATGTCCAACTTTACCAAATTGTTCTGCACTTACCAAGCTACTGAGATACGTGGATCAAGATAATTCAGTTTAGAAGTCCCAAGCGAAATTGTTTTATTTTCGTCGCGATCGGTCTCCTGGAGTTCCAGTTTTTTCAGTTGATCTCTCAGACGTTCTAGCGCTTTCTTTTTCTTATCACAAGCAAGCTTCTCTTTCACAGAACCTCGTTTGGCCGCCTTTGTTGATTCTCGCAAGTCTTCTTCTGCTTCATCAACTTGATCACGTTTAGCTTGGATTTTTTCCTTCAAAGCTTCCATAGATTTCGAATGACCTGAAAAGGATGGTTTTGGGATAAGATTTTTTGGAAGATGTTACATAGTAAATTAAGAACTTTCGCGAAAGAGTCAATTAAATTACCTTTGGGGACAGCACGTTGATGGTTACAAAGGACAGCAACTGCACGGTTTGCACGGTTGTAAGCCAATATTTTCTCTGGTATTGATGCATCAGCATCAGTAAGCTCATCTAATTGTCTTTGCAGTGTGATAGATGCATTGTATGTGCGGAAAACCTTTGCTGTTAGCCCAGGCATTAAATCTTTTAAGTGTTCATTTAGAGTTTGTGTATTAAGTCGGTCAAAGAGATCATCGCTATCTTTTTTATTCTCCATGAATAACTCGAGATTCTTGAATACACGTTTTTCGACTGGCACTTCATTGTAGTATCTGATAGAATCTTTACCAAGAAAATCAAATACAACCACGTATTCTTTACCATCTTTTTCTTTATGCAAAGCAATGTGTTCAACACGCAATGAGCAACAACCTACTGTGTCTGCTTGATCATCATCCTTTTCATTACCTGCTCTCAATGCTAGTTTATCAATAAAGTACAGAGCAACCGCACGTTGACGAACACGCATTTCTTTAGCCTTCCAATCATTTTTATAGTTTTCTCTGATTACATCAATACACTTGTGAAGTTTTCTGGCAGTTTCATACTTTTGCCAATCTTTCTCACCTTTTAATTTAGAACTAGGATTTAACATTACATACTTAGCCTGCCCTTGGACATTTTCTGTCCATGAAGCTAACCAAGTAACCGTATTGTCATGGCGAACTTCTTTCCATTTACGTCCTTGCGGTGGTTTAGGTATTTTACTATCTTTAGAGCAGTTAATAAGCACATCCTCAGGCATTACACGTCTTTTCAACATTCCCATTTTCGGGTGTTCACCACGCCCTCTGAATAAACCTGGGGGTTCTATTCTAAAGTTCCCTATTTTCTCTTTATGGCCATCTATGGTGCAGAAACCATACTCTTTTTGAATTTCCTCATTCTTGGCTTTAAGTGATGCTTTTTCCTCTTTTGTTCGATTCCTGTTCTTTTCTGAAACGCTTAAGAAATAAGCTTGCATTTCTTTAAAATTACATTTAGAGAGATCCTTTATTTGTTTTGTTTCCTCATGTGTCATTACTTTGCGCCAGTCAGTAAAAAAATTCGTGTTAAATGTGGATTTGGTTGTATAATCATGATCTAACATTCGAGCGTAGAATCCCGCCACTTCTTCAGCGTCCTGAGAAAGTCTCATCTCTTTACCATCATAAAAGAATCTAACATTTTCAGGCAAAGGTTCATAATCTGGCGCAAATACAGGTCCTTTGTGCTCCAAAAATTTCCATTTAGTTCCATCATCCTTCTTTTCTTCCTCCCACCTTAAGAAAGAAATTTAATGATAATATCCAGCATTTTAACTAAAATATAATTTACATGAATATACTACCTGCATGTGTAGGTTAAGAAGTAGTAAGAATCTTAATAATAAAAAAAACCTACACACACTTCTGCCTGCGATAACGCACTTTCCTCACAATAATTATAGGTTTTACCCTAAAAACCGAATTTACTTCAAAAAATTTTATTGACACATTTCTAAAGAACATCTTCAAGTAACATAACCTCAAAACAGTAATGTCTCACTGTTATAGGAAAGCGCCATCTATTTTTTTCCTATGTAACTAAGGCGATAAGGTTAGTGTGCTATTTTAGCATTATGGTGTTTATTGACCTTATTTCTGAATTAAACTTACCACTTCCAAACTTCTTGGTCATCATCTTGTTTCTTCTTACGTTTATTTGGACTGGGGCCATCATTTGACTCATGCTTAACTTTGCTTGGTTTTGTTATTGCTGGCTTTGATTTCTTCTTTTTTGGCTTTTCGTCTTCTTCTTCATCCATATCATCGTCGTAAACAGGTTCTGAATTAATATTATTACTGTGGTTATATCCAAGACATCATTTTGAAGATGACAAGTATAAAAAAATGAATGAATTACAAACCTTTTTTGATTTTCTTTTTAGACTTCTTACGCTGAAGTAATGGAATGTCTTCTTCACTCTCACTAGGCGCACGTCGTTTTTTACCAATAGGCTCCGACTGTTTAAGAGAAGAAGAAGATAAATTTGGTGCCAGTAGTCAACTGCTTATGTCCAGCAGTGGACTGCAATAAGCCGAGTTGATGGATTGAGTCAATAACTTTAGGACTTCAATGGTAAGAATCAAATATTTACCGATGGTGAATCTTCATCGCTTTCATCAGGTGGCAGTTCTGACAATGGCTCATCCTTAAACTGTGATAAAGAATAATCACATGATGAAGCTGTTGTGTTGAGTCCTCCAAAATCATTGCTTTCATCATTCATTTCTCGCTTGACATCCACTTGATGTATCTATTTTAATAATTCAATAAAGAAATGTTTTAATAAACTGAACTTTGAAAAAAAAAAAACTTAAATATTTTTTTATTCTTTTAAAGTAATTACCTGCATGGGCTCATCTTTGATGAGAGAATCTTGATAACCTGGTTCAGATTTGATTTTTTTATGTTTTTCACTACTGCTTTTCTCTTTGCTTTTACTGGAGCTATAGAAAATTAATGTATTGTAATTTGGTCAGTAAATATACATAATGTAGATCCTTTAGGCATACATATTGTAGTTACTTAAGTCAATAACTAGTATTTTATATTTTGCTCCAAAAGCTCTAACCTCTCTATTAAAAACAATTGTTCTACATTTGCAAATTTAAGCTATGATTTTTAACACAATTGTTATTCTCTACATAGAAGTAATGGTTTTTTTGTTTGCAGGTATGTAAATGAAGCTTAACCTCTTGGGAATCATACTACATCAAGACATACAGAATCTAAATTTATGATTAAATATTAACTTGAGCAAATTTCTAGAGCAACTCATTGCTATCTGAACACTAACCAGAAGAACTTAAACTCCAATGGTTGCATTTGCGGAAGAGATGTATCAATTTTGCCAATGATGCATAAAAAATATTGAAGACACCTAGCAATTTTGACATAGTTGACATATAAAATGTCATGCCAATTTTTTAATCATTGGATTTGAACTTATTTTAGATAACCTTATAATGAAATTGAAAAAAATAAAAACAGGTTCCTGTTAGAAAATCCATGTAGTATGAGAAACAGAAATTATGCATTAAATAAATACATTAGTTGCAACCAACCTCTGTTTATCTTTAGAGCTTGAATGTTTGTCTTTATCACTGCGATGTTTGTCACTTCTGTGGCGATCTTTTTCACGTTCTTTATCCTTTTCCTTCGACTTGTGATCTTTGGATGAACTCTTATGATCTCGGTCTTTATCCTTAGACGTCGACGACGATGATTTTTTATCATTACTGCTGCTCTTGTGTTTGTCCCTTTCACGGTCACTCCTTTCCTTGTCCCTCTGCTTGTCTCTTTCGCTGCGGTGCTTGTCCTTGTCGCGATCTTTATCCTTGCTGCTGGGCTCTCGATCACCGCGCTCTTTATCTTTTTCGCTGCGGTCTTTGTCTTTACTGGAGGACTTGTGTGAGCTGCTGTGATTTTTACTAGATGAGTGCTTGTCTTTATCGCTATAAATTAAACACTTAAATAACACATTCCATCAGATCAATAATGCAAAAGGCATGTTAGCACAGAACCTTCTGGAAAAACTAACCTGCTGTGTTTGGACGAGCTCTTGTGGTTCCGATCTTTGTCTCGGTGCTTGTCCTTACTTGAACTTGATGACTTGTGGCTGGATTTGTGCTTGTCGGAGCTACTGTATCCATTGTGAACACCGTTCACGTGTTCATTTTTATTACCATTTACCTTTCCCTGAGAACAATTTACGACATTTTAACATTACCAAAATAATTGACATTAAATTGTCATCAATGTAGTCAAATATTGAAAGCGCTATGAAACACTATATTTGTGTCGATTTTATTTCCTAAACTTTCCAAACCGACGCTTAGCTTCGATTTGTTCGAACACTGTAGTTGACGCCATATTGGGACTTAGAAAATTTTCGCTTCGTGGAGATTTGTGTTCGCCAGTAAACAGCACATTTCAGATTATCGTATGCCATAAATGTAATAATATCAGATAGAAATTGAATATACGAATCTATTTAATCACTTACTGATTCACAATCATTGTCGCTAGCGGGATTTTCGACACTCATTTTGCCTACGTATTACCGACCGACGTTAGTACAAAAAGTACGATGTACGATTACATGAGGCCGGTCAAGCGAACGTAAAATTCTAAGTGCTGAGAAGTGACGAATGCGCATGCGCCGTTCCTCCCAAGATTGTTGATAGGTTCAGGTGAATCGGTTCAACGTGCCTAATTGGACGTTGTTCAGACTACTTTGTAGTGTTGCAGCGTTCAAAGCAGAATAAAAAAAAAACCACAATATTTTCATCATAGTCAACTACTGTGAGGCTGGAACTTTGTGACGAAACACAAAGCGTTGTTCAGATAGAGGCGGCAGCGGGCAGCACAAATGTGGTCGATAATATGTGTGGACGTTTAAATTTTTAGGTTTTTTCGCGGCTTGATACGCGTACAGGTTAGAAATTATCCCACGAGACACAAACAAGTGTAAAAAGTAACAGATACTTTCGCATTTATTTATGGATAGTGTAATTTTGATACAAAAATATTTATTCGATGGGATAAAACCGCCATTTGCTCACTTCAGATGTCGCTACTATCACTGTCCAAGAATTTGACAGCTAGCTGTCACTATCGTTAGGAGTATAGGAGTGTGTTTTTATTTGTGGTCACTACTCACTATCCATAAATTTTTGTAAACAAGCCACTTCTCTTACGTTTAATTAATTAATATGTCCCATTGCGTACTTGTTGACGTTGACAACAAAAATACGGGGACCCATGTATTTGCCAAAGATGATAGAAGACGAAAACTGGAGAAAGTTCTCCGGAAAAAAATTGGTATTCCGAAATTTCGTCGAGACTGTGCTTTTTAATGAAACCTGAAGACTTTTATCGGAGAAATGCATATTCCGCTGATGATCCTAAGAAAATAACTGAAGTCTGTTTTCTTATTAGGCAGTTGTAGTGTGATATTAAGTAAGGTCAAGGTGGCGAAGTTCGGCATAGTGTATAGCAAGCTTGATTTGAAAAACACCCTATGGCTGTTTTTTTTACTTAATTGGTATATTATTGTACCATGCTTATTTGTATGTTTTGAATATTATTGATGACTAAAGAATTTTACAAACCTCACTGTAACTGTTGTCAACACGAAAATAAGCATGTACAGACGCCACCACATCAAGCTATCCTAATCTATCAAATTTCTCTTTGATAGATTTTCATCTTAAAATATAAGCATGGTTCATGTTAAATTGGGTAAAGACAGCTTGGGGTAACTTGATGTGCTGAAGTATGTACATATTTTTTAAAGTTAGTAAGTAGACGGACTTTTCCGAGAACTTAGGACAACTCCGTCATAAACATAAATTGTTTGTAATCTGATAGATATTTGCAGCATCCACATTCAGTTAATATTCGAAAATAAAAGTTTATGAAATACATGCTTTTAAGTGCCATGATTTATGGTAGCAATCACAATCTATGGCGGTAAAATCATGAAGTGGGGTAATTCCGGTATATTTGCAAGGGCAGGGAAACTGTCAACGTATTGATCAGTAAAATTATATTTGAATATTCTGACTAGGGTATAGTAGGTAAGCATGTTTGTTGTTTTCATCTAAAATGCAATGTGAAATTTGATATGTTTTGGTATTTAGACGACACAAACTAGATAGAAATAGAAAAATATTTATTGTCCAGGTAATACAGTAAGCAACAAGTTGAGACGACATATGAGTAGCTTTATTATTACCTACAGCTAGTTATTTATATTATTTGCCAGATCCAGGTTGTGTTTAAACCATAGAAAAACGAAATGGACCTACCATTTCGTTTTTCTAACAAATAAACATACTTGGTTATATTTGCACTTTTTGAACACAAAGCTTAAAATGAACAGAAAGGTACAGACGCCAGCACATCAAGCTACCCCAATCTGTCAAGTTTCTTTGATAGACTTTCAACTTTATTACAATAAAATAAGGTTCATGTCCAATTGGGAAAATTTGACAGTTTGGGATAGCTTGACCTGCTGGCGTCTGTACAATAAAACCACACAAAATAATTCATTTGAATAAAAAAACCATATGAAACAGTTTAGTGCACAGTTGTAATTTTTTACACACGTTGCTTTGAATTTGTGTATAAAGTGTGTGAAAACAGAATTTGGAATAAATATACCGTTCAGAAGATATACACGTCAAAGTAAAATAAGGTTATTAGGTCCAAGTGCTTAAAATAGGAAGTCTAGAGCCTATCTTATAACGTTTATTTGTATCTTGTAGGGGTCTACAATGTCTTGCCAAGTTTCATTTATGTGCTCTTTGTAATTAATGAGCAATGGCATAATTTACTACGACTGGACCACTATATTGTATGACATCAGAATGTAGGAATTTTTGTGTGCGTAGTCCCAGCGGAAAAGTGTCGAATTTCGTAATTTCAGTTTAGCAGATATTTAGTGTATGACATCGTGTAATTGTGTATGGTAAATAAAAATTTGTGCATCCAACCATTGAGGAGCTATTCAACAAAAACTGTTTCCGCTGGGACTACGTCATCCCAGCGGCACTTTTTTTAAAAAATGGACGTACTAGAAAAAAAAATCATTCAATAATTAGTGTGTAACGAGAGGTAAATGTGTATGTTTAAATGAAATTTGTGTGTCAATAGACTGCGGAGATAATCAAGTTGCCGCTGCGCTGACGTTTGGCTATTTGATAAAAACCATATAAAACAGTTTAGTGTACAGTTGTAATTTTTTACTCACGTTGCTTTGAATTTGTGTATAAAGTGTGTGAAAAAAGAATTTGGAAAAAATATACCGTTCAGAAGATATACACGTAAAAGTAAAATAAGGTTATTAGGTCCAAGTACTTAAAATAGGAAGTCTAGAGCCTAACTTATAACGTTTATTTGTTTCTTGTAAGGGTCTACAATGTCTTGCCAAGTTTCATTTATGTGCTCTTTGTAATTAATGAGCAATGGCATAAATTATACGACTGGACCACTATATTGTATGACATCCGATTGTAGGATTTTTTTTATGGAAAAGAAGAATAAAAAATATGCAGATATTTAGTGTATTAATGCAACTATCCGCACGTAAAATTTCAGCTCGTTATACTAAATAATTAAAGAGATATCATAAAAATACCAGAACGACCGCAATACGTGGAGAAACCGACCAAGTTTGAGATGTTACGAAAAACCGGCCGTGCAGTAAATAGAGCTAACGTTCTAAATTTTCCAGTGTTGCACCATTATTGAATTGGTACAGGTGGGCACACAATTCTTGTACAAGTAACTAATAACTTTCGTGATTAAACTAGTTAGTCACTTGTTTTTTTCTGTTTTATATGGTTTTCATCAAATAGCCAAACGTCAGCGTAGCGGCAACTTGATTATCTCCGCAGTCTATTGAAACACACAAATTTCATTTAAACATACACATTTACCTCTCGTTACGCACTAATTATTGAATGAATTTTTTTTCGTGTACGTCCATTTTAAAAAAAAAGTGCCGCTGGGTTGACGTAGTCCCAGCGGAATCAGTTTTTGTTGAATAGCTCCTCAATGGTTGGATGCACAAATTTTTATTTACCATACACAATTACACGACGTCATACACTAAATATCTGCTAAACTGAAATTACGAAATTCGACACTTTTCCGCTGGGACTACGCACACGATTTTGAATGATGACAGCATTTTATGAATTACAGACTGTTCATTTGCTTATTCCTGTTTCCTGTTCAGTTGCAGGCTTAGCATGACGCTTTCTATTTCTACTCTACCGTAGAATAGAAATCGCTTGTCTACATTTCTCAGTACAAAACTGCCAATTGTCTACACAGAAACGTCATTTTTGTCTACTCTTCCGTCGACAAAACGCTTCTTTACGGTTCTCAAGCCTGCAGGCCCAGTATTCTTCTCTTGTTACTTCTTATGAGGGCTATTACAAATTGAAGTATTTAGATAAATTTAACGGCGCGTGGTAGCTGATCGTGCGTGCGTGTATAGTGAAGTATGCTACTCAGATATGCTAACCATTATGATTCGGACGCCCAGGAACAATCCGTCGGCGTGGACTTATAGCTAAAGCCCGCGCGTCCCGTGGTATTATTATTATTACTGATTCATAGCGTTGCATTCAAAAATTGTTTAAAAATATTATTTTACTTTTAAATAGACAGTTTATTTTTTTCAAGCAAGTTGACTTAGTAACCTTAGTTATTAAATACTTTTTGTTTGAATTTCGATTAAACATACATAAAAAATATGATTTCAGATGAAAAATTATCATTAATTCTCTGTTTTACGGAATTATTTTTGGGTTAATATTGTATGAAACATAAAAAAATGATTTGAGCATTCCAAATAACAAGCTACAGTCCTACCACAGACATTTTTATAAATTACTAAACTTTTTTATGTTCCATGTAACAGAGCATCAAAAGATGCCCGAAAGTAACATTTTACGAAACATCCTTTGCAGACATGGTTTTTACTGACTTATGTAAACAAATTGAAAAATCTGTTTAGAGCGCTCCCTAGACAAATAATGAAATTTTCCCAGACATATTTTTATTTTTTGCCTATATCTACCCCATAATCACTCATTAAATCTCGAGTGAAACGCTCAAATTCAAGAAAAAATGTGAAGTTCTATTTTTTTTAATGATCAAACCCATTTTTAAGTTCTGCACTGTACCTATACTGTTATTGGGTATATTATAGTTACAGTATAGATTATTCCTGGTTCTTGTGTATTTTATACACCTATTCAACATATGTGTTGTAGGACTCCTATAATATCAACTGACACTAAAAAATATGAGTATACATAGAAACTGCTCTCTTTACCATAAATAAATACATCATTTTATTAGAAAACAAAACATATTTTGTTGCAGAATTTATACTGGAATAAACTGGTAGAAGCATAACAGCATTTGACTATGCTTTTTATGCAGATTTATTAAAGAACACCAATAGCATATACATTCAACATTGGCTTCAGATGCTTGTTTTCCTGGACTATTAAAAAAAAAAACATATTGTTAAAAAACTCATTTCAAATCATTTGCATTTAGTACTAGCACAAAATTATTATAAATTATAGAAAAAGTCATTCAATATAGTTCATGAAATGAGATGTCTCTGTCCATCCCAGCCCTGAGGTTGATGCTTGAAATGACATCTATAAACCAATATAGATGTAATTTTAAGCTACATAGTGTTTTCCTTTCATAGTGGATTTACATTTGCATAGTAAGGGTTGTTCTGTATGCATAGATTACCAAGTTTCCTTTCTACTTGTCCTTTTCCATTTCATTTTTATTAAGAACTTATACCACAGATTACAATGGAAAATATTCAATTATGTAACTAATTTTTGTTTGTAGATTGACTTTCTTCTTTTGGTTTTGAATACACAGGCTTCCCATTTGAATCCCAGGTGCTTTTCAGTTTTCTAAAGGCAAAAGCCATGTATACAGCTAAAAAGAGGGAAAATAATATTAGCATTATCATGACAAAGTTAATTTAATCAATTTACTTTAATAAATGAATACTCACTGGCAACTTCCCATTCACATGAACTCATTGTGCCAACTCTATCCCGGTCAGTCTTGTTATCCTTGCTCTCCCAGAACTGTTTAGCATGTTCATACTCTCCCTCATCAGCAATAAGTTCTTTCCCCGGAGGTGGAGGATAACTTTCAAAGCACACAATTCTTTGCAATAGTTGTCTATACTTTTCTGAGTGATCTTTGAAGTAGTCTGCAAATCTTGCTTTGTATACTAATTCCAAACCAAAGTCAGAAGCAAGTTTAGTAAATAATTTAAAATTCACTAAAAATTCAGGGCAATCTACAACTCCCTCAAGATGAAAATCATACTTTCCACCAAAGAGTGGATAGCCTTTCTCAACATCAAACAGTAATTTAATGTTATAAATTCTATTGCCAAATGAGGCATCAGGTGATTTTTGTGCACGTGACACAATTTCATTTGCATCAGGAATAGTTCCAAAAAAATAGCCACCTGGTTTTAAACACTCTGATATGTTTGTAAGCATTCTCTTTGCCTGAGGTAAGCTTTCAAAGCTATAATGCAAGCCAAATTGGCAGCTTACAATGTCGAAATTGATAGAGGGGTCTCTATATTTATCTCTCAGTGTGTCTTTAGAGCAATCGGCTGCAATGAATTCAGCAGAAAAAACTCTACCACCCCGTGAACGAGAACGAAGTTCTTCATATCTTGTCTGACACTGCTGCACTGATACCTCAGCAATATCAGCAAAAACAACATGTTCTACTCTGGCCTTTTGCCATTTACTTAAATCACCACCTTTTCCACAACATATATCCAGTATTCTCAAGGATCTACCATAATCCTTTTCTCGAATTTTGTCCGTGTACTCTTGTATTAGTACACTTTTGACCCAATTATTAAAGTTTCTGAGGTAATATATGGGCGAATTAAATCTTTCCTTCAAGCCTTTCTCTTCTAAGTGGTTATAGTGTGCTGCCACCACAGAACTGTGTTCTTCTGTATTAGCTTTCTTTTTTGGGGGATCATCAGCATGTCTTTTTCTTTCCACATTTTTAGTCTGCTCTTCGTTAATTTTAGGATCACCATTCTTTTCTTCTGAATTATGGGAAGTACACGACATGTTCAGTGATTTATTGGATACTTTTCAATGTTATATGATCATTACTTTTTAAATAGCGTGATTTACTTTAATCTTATATTAGATGAGTCGTAAACTCGTAAAAAATGCGAATTTTCCAATCCAAATAAAAAATACACGGATTGAATTGACGCAAATCACGAACTCACCACAGAGCTTAAAATATTTTCTGAGTTGACTTATCAGTGTTGCCAACTCCAAAAGTTCAAATTATAGAGTTCCGACCTGAAAATTATCGTACTCCGGGCAAAATTATCGTACAAAAGCAAAATCACAAAAAACCCTAATGAATTAATTTCATTTGATAACAAACGACAAGATTAGAGTCAAAGGAGGAGTATGTCCCAAGTTTCACCAGCAGATCGAACCGTAACCGTGTTTTGTCGTAGTGTTTTTTTTATGTTTTTCACCGTAAAATTAAATAAAGTAATAACATCGCTTAAGTTTTTCACCTATAAGCCATTTGTTTGGTTTTGTTTACAGCTATGTGCTTATTGCAGATGGAAACATAAGAATATTTTCAGAATTGTGCGCTAATCAATGTAAGGGAAAGAGTTGGAGAGAGACATTTATTTGTTGACGCTGTCATTCTTCACATTTGCCATTTAGATTTTGTTGATTTTTTTTGCGACTCTCCACAGCACAAAATTATCGTACATTAGACATTCATTATCGCACATCGTACCATCGGCCAAATTATCGTACGCCCCCATAATTATCGTACGGGTTGGCAACACTGTGACTTATTGACAATGACGCACTGACGGCATTTTTTATTACAGTTTACTGAGATCTGGAACCCAGCCTTTTAAGGTCAAGCACAAGGATGACCCGCGAAATTCTTTTTTTTGAAAACGGTTAGTATAATCACAAAATACAGAGAGTACAGAAGTCAATCACATCTATATGTACTTCACTTTTCATACCTACGCTCGGCAGTCGCGCTTTATCTCGCCGAGCCGTTCTATCTTACCTCGTATTGCACTTCATACATTTTAGCGTTGCTTAAATATTTATAATGAGGAAGATGAGCGTATTTTTTAGCATATAGACGGACTACAATAAATACCTATAAAAATTGTCAAAATATTACAAGGCCACAAAGTCATGTTCGCTTACCTACAACTAACTATATATATATTTTGTTTATACCTTCAGCAAAAAATGCAAATAAAAATGTTTATATACCAAAATCCATGCCCACACATAGACTTTTACAAAAATAGCGACAAATCGACTGTCGAAATCTGTATTTATGGTTTTGGATATCACCAGCGAGTCGGCGACTAGTCCCTGTGTGTGTAATATAGGCATACAGGGTTGATTTTTGAGACGGTTTTTTTTAAAAGGTTGCAGCGAGCAGGAAAACTTTCATAATAGTCTGTCCTTAACTTTTAGAATAGATACCTCTATTTGCTAACTGTTATTGGAGTGATATGGAGGCTTATGGACTAGTAGAACAATTTCCATAAAGTTTTCAGAGAAATTGTCCTACAAGAGACGCCTCGCGCCAGTTTGCGGGAGTTTTTATTAGGTGGTATTCTTGAAATCGGGCGTTATGGAATTGTAACGAGCTTGCGGTTCATGACAATTAAAAACTGCCAATATAAATTACCAAAAATGACACTTTAACAACCTAATAACAACTTCAAACACACTAATTACAAAACACAATTGCACTCTAAGTCGCACTTGAAGATCGCTTTCGATGTTCTCCCCTGTATCGCTTGTTCAATACTCCCCGGGTCTCTCTTTTTGTTTTGTCGGGCATCTCGCTTTTGGCCTGGAGAGGCTGTGGCTGCCTAACCGGGCTTTCCTGGGGCTGCCTGTTAGAGCAATTTACCAACTAGGTTCTAGAGTTTCTCTGAGAGATTTTTTAAAAGATGTTGGGATTCTCACGGTGGCATCGCAATTCATCTTCGCCAACATCTTATACATTAGGCAAAATATACACTTGTACACTAAAAACAGTGATATTCATAATATTAATACTAGAAATAAGGACAAACTACGTGTTCCCTTTCACCGGCTACATAAGGTTCATAACTCATTTGTAGGTCTGGGTATAACCTTCTATAATAAGCTACCCTCTTCCTTGCTAGATTTGCATTTTAGTGCGTTTAAAGCTAAAGTAAAATCCACCCTTTGTTCAAAGGCATACTATTCCATTAACGACTACTTAAATGATAAGAATTGTTGGTCGCTGTGATTAACTCAAGACAATGTTTGTGTTCTTTCACCAGAATTTAGCTTACCCACTGACAGGTTATATCATTATGTTATTTCATATGAAAAAAAAAAAAAAAAAAAAAAGCAATTATATAATTGCTTTTTTTTTTATCTGACTGTATAATTCAGGTTTTCCTTTTTTTTATCATTTATTTATGACTTAATCTACTCATTACAATGTTTTTTTTTTTTTTTAATGAGTAGTATTGCAATATGTAGTTAGCTAGCGACCTCGACAATTCATGATTATTCTTGCCAGTGCAACCGGCAGCAAGTTCGTCATGCTCCCTTAGATGTCACTGCTTGCGGTAGCGTCGGGGGTCGGGTTGCCTCCTTCCCTCAAATATGGCGAGGGGGGTAATGGCTGATCTTTGCGTTATGCTCGTGAACGGGTGCTGCTCGTGGTGACTGGTCGTCTTGCTGACCATGGTTTTGTTATTGTTAATTGTATTAAGTTTTTATTAATTTTAGTCCAGAGGTCCTAGTTTAACTTTTGTTACTTTAAGTTACTTATAGCTATATTTGCATAATGCAGAATTGCATATGTAAGCGGGCATGCCCTTTATGCCTAGAGGCTTTTATTTAGATTGGAAGTTCTGTTTACGTTTTATTTTAATTTTCTATTATTTTTAGTTTTCAATTTTTGATGGTATATTGGCGTGTGCTAGCTGACATATGGCAAATTTTATGTTTTTTTTTTTTGTGTTTCGTAATTTTTATTACCTATTATTGTATAGAAACAAGTTCTTCTAACTTAACAGACAGCTGTGCTGCTGGGGAGTTTGTTCCGCTACTTCTTCTTCCCAGCTAAAGCACTAGGAAGTGGTGAAGGGCGGGCGTTTTTGGGGGGACTGTCTTATGTAATTTTATTTTGACGTTCAAAAAGTGCTGACTCTCAGCCTAGTTTGAATAAATGACTTTTGATTTTGATTTTGATTTTGCCATTAAGAAAGACTTAACGCCTTCAGCCAGGGCTTAAAGACTACTTAAATTACTAGGCGACTGCACGCTGAGGGCAACCCCTGCGAGATACGGGCCTCGGCTCAGGGCGTCACTGGTAGGGGGACAGCAAGTGGGGAGAGGCTGGATCAAAATATTGGCATTATTAATATTAGACGGGGAATTTAACTCTACTGGCTCAGCTGCGGCGCGGGCTGGCGCTTCAACGAGCAAGGGACGGTCGGGGGTCTGGACGTTATGCGTCGTTACTCGGGGTCTTCGCGGGGAACGAGGACCTCGGCGGCGAGGTCACAATGACGGTTGTGTGCGGTGTGTGCGAACTGTATTGGTGGCCCTATTCCTTTCCTGGAGGAGATTAATGGAGTCTTCTGGGTCGGAGAGGACATGTCTCGGCCGTCGGACAGAGTCCCCGGGTCGCGATCCGTTCCGGCCTTTTATAGGGCCCTCGGGTAGTTCCAGAACCTTCTACTGCAGAAGCATCAAGAATGTTCGAATACATATCGGCCCCGACTGAACAGATGTCGATAGTTCTGGAAATTTCTAGAATTGAAATTTCTAGAAAGATCGTGACTCTAGTAATTCTGCTACTCGATACTAGATGGCGCGAGTGGTAATTAATGTTACCATCACAGAACATATATCCCTGACGGGGGTTTACCATCCACCTGATATTAATTGTGGCGCGCAACAGAACTTAAAATTACATAATCAAGTAAGTAGTAGTACTCATTTTCAACGCGAGAGCTCGCGAACTTCTTTCCTCCAGCGAGTGTTTTCTAATATTCAATTAGAGGTAACTGGATCACTAGGATCTCTCTGTTTGTTTGGATAATTAGGTTATCTAGGATTTCTTTCATACTATTGGCTTATTAAGGAAGGTAAATAATGCTGCTACGAATTTCTAAAAAATTGTGTGATGAAACATGCGTTTAACCTGACTTCATGAACGGCCAATGTGCGCCGGCAAGTTTATTTTCAGGGGAGTGCATCATCAGCTTCACGAAGCGAGCTTGAACTCTTGCACTTCACTTCGGTTATGTAAGATTATCATTATTTGTCCATACATACAAAAAGTACCTAACTTTATCGATTTATGCAGAAAAACTTAACAATTAAAATAATGTAGGATGCAAGAGCGAGCAAAGGGAGCTAGAGAATTTTTGCATGTCGCGTCGTCGCCTCGAATGGGATAGGTTTTATTTTATTCATGCGTACAGAAAGAGGACGAACTGTGACGAATTTTTTTTAAACCGTCTTCCGAAAAAAAATACACTACAAAGTGAAAAAATAACTTTAATTTCGGAAGTCGGTGACTTTGGATATGTATTTTAATTTTTTGTCACCGCCTTCCGAAATTAAAGTTATTTTTCACTTTGTAGTGTTTTTCGGGAAGTCGGTTGCTTTTTTTTGGAAATAGTTTTAATTTGTCACTTTTTTGTTATACTACCTACCCCACACCAATTCGAAATTTCATTATCTTTGGGATCAAAACAATGCATATTTATGCGGTAGCTGCAAGTCGCGGTTGATTTTCTGTAATTTTTTTAAGAGTTCCGTTGTGTGTCTGCGAAACGCATCATCAGATCTACATATATGAAAATTAAAAGGAACCATTTCGGTATAAACCCCTTGCGCACAAAAAAGAATTTTGCAAATCCGTCTAGAAATGCAGGAGTTATGCCCGGGCATACATAAAAAAAGAAAGTTGTACCTTCCTTCATCAACTCAGCGTCATGAGATGATGATGACCATACGCAAATATCTCATTAGCTTTAGAAAATATATGAAAAACTTTGTTAATACCTATAACATTTGAGGGTTGCCCTCGATTTCCAAGGTATTCCATCATCAGATCCTGACTTGGTGCCAATGGGACTACCTCAGGAGTACCTATACTCTTTTAAAAGGTTGCAGCGAGCAGGAAAACTTTCATAATAGTCTGTCCTTAACTTTTAGAATAGATACCTCTATTTGCTAACTGTTATTGGAGTGATATGGAGGCTTATGGACTAGTAGAACAATTTCCATAAAGTTTTCAGAGAAATTGTCCTACAAGAGACGCCTCGCGCCAGTTTGCGGGAGTTTTTATTAGGTGGTATTCTTGAAATCGGGCGTTATGGAATTGTAACGAGCTTGCGGTTCATGACAATTAAAAACTGCCAATATAAATTACCAAAAATGACACTTTAACAACCTAATAACAACTTCAAACACACTAATTACAAAACACAATTGCACTCTAAGTCGCACTTGAAGATCGCTTTCGATGTTCTCCCCTGTATCGCTTGTTCAATACTCCCCGGGTCTCTCTTTTTGTTTTGTCGGGCATCTCGCTTTTGGCCTGGAGAGGCTGTGGCTGCCTAACCGGGCTTTCCTGGGGCTGCCTGTTAGAGCAATTTACCAACTAGGTTCTAGAGTTTCTCTGAGAGATTTTTTAAAAGATGTTGGGATTCTCACGGTGGCATCGCAATTCATCTTCGCCAACATCTTATACATTAGGCAAAATATACACTTGTACACTAAAAACAGTGATATTCATAATATTAATACTAGAAATAAGGACAAACTACGTGTTCCCTTTCACCGGCTACATAAGGTTCATAACTCATTTGTAGGTCTGGGTATAACCTTCTATAATAAGCTACCCTCTTCCTTGCTAGATTTGCATTTTAGTGCGTTTAAAGCTAAAGTAAAATCCACCCTTTGTTCAAAGGCATACTATTCCATTAACGACTACTTAAATGATAAGAATTGTTGGTCGCTGTGATTAACTCAAGACAATGTTTGTGTTCTTTCACCAGAATTTAGCTTACCCACTGACAGGTTATATCATTATGTTATTTCATATGAAAAAAAAAAAAAAAAAAAAAAAGCAATTATATAATTGCTTTTTTTTTTATCTGACTGTATAATTCAGGTTTTCCTTTTTTTTATCATTTATTTATGACTTAATCTACTCATTACAATGTTTTTTTTTTTTTTTAATGAGTAGTATTGCAATATGTAGTTAGCTAGCGACCTCGACAATTCATGATTATTCTTGCCAGTGCAACCGGCAGCAAGTTCGTCATGCTCCCTTAGATGTCACTGCTTGCGGTAGCGTCGGGGGTCGGGTTGCCTCCTTCCCTCAAATATGGCGAGGGGGGTAATGGCTGATCTTTGCGTTATGCTCGTGAACGGGTGCTGCTCGTGGTGACTGGTCGTCTTGCTGACCATGGTTTTGTTATTGTTAATTGTATTAAGTTTTTATTAATTTTAGTCCAGAGGTCCTAGTTTAACTTTTGTTACTTTAAGTTACTTATAGCTATATTTGCATAATGCAGAATTGCATATGTAAGCGGGCATGCCCTTTATGCCTAGAGGCTTTTATTTAGATTGGAAGTTCTGTTTACGTTTTATTTTAATTTTCTATTATTTTTAGTTTTCAATTTTTGATGGTATATTGGCGTGTGCTAGCTGACATATGGCAAATTTTATGTTTTTTTTTTTTGTGTTTCGTAATTTTTATTACCTATTATTGTATAGAAACAAGTTCTTCTAACTTAACAGACAGCTGTGCTGCTGGGGAGTTTGTTCCGCTACTTCTTCTTCCCAGCTAAAGCACTAGGAAGTGGTGAAGGGCGGGCGTTTTTGGGGGGACTGTCTTATGTAATTTTATTTTGACGTTCAAAAAGTGCTGACTCTCAGCCTAGTTTGAATAAATGACTTTTGATTTTGATTTTGATTTTGCCATTAAGAAAGACTTAACGCCTTCAGCCAGGGCTTAAAGACTACTTAAATTACTAGGCGACTGCACGCTGAGGGCAACCCCTGCGAGATACGGGCCTCGGCTCAGGGCGTCACTGGTAGGGGGACAGCAAGTGGGGAGAGGCTGGATCAAAATATTGGCATTATTAATATTAGACGGGGAATTTAACTCTACTGGCTCAGCTGCGGCGCGGGCTGGCGCTTCAACGAGCAAGGGACGGTCGGGGGTCTGGACGTTATGCGTCGTTACTCGGGGTCTTCGCGGGGAACGAGGACCTCGGCGGCGAGGTCACAATGACGGTTGTGTGCGGTGTGTGCGAACTGTATTGGTGGCCCTATTCCTTTCCTGGAGGAGATTAATGGAGTCTTCTGGGTCGGAGAGGACATGTCTCGGCCGTCGGACAGAGTCCCCGGGTCGCGATCCGTTCCGGCCTTTTATAGGGCCCTCGGGTAGTTCCAGAACCTTCTACTGCAGAAGCATCAAGAATGTTCGAATACATATCGGCCCCGACTGAACAGATGTCGATAGTTCTGGAAATTTCTAGAATTGAAATTTCTAGAAAGATCGTGACTCTAGTAATTCTGCTACTCGATACTAGATGGCGCGAGTGGTAATTAATGTTACCATCACAGAACATATATCCCTGACGGGGGTTTACCATCCACCTGATATTAATTGTGGCGCGCAACAGAACTTAAAATTACATAATCAAGTAAGTAGTAGTACTCATTTTCAACGCGAGAGCTCGCGAACTTCTTTCCTCCAGCGAGTGTTTTCTAATATTCAATTAGAGGTAACTGGATCACTAGGATCTCTCTGTTTGTTTGGATAATTAGGTTATCTAGGATTTCTTTCATACTATTGGCTTATTAAGGAAGGTAAATAATGCTGCTACGAATTTCTAAAAAATTGTGTGATGAAACATGCGTTTAACCTGACTTCATGAACGGCCAATGTGCGCCGGCAAGTTTATTTTCAGGGGAGTGCATCATCAGCTTCACGAAGCGAGCTTGAACTCTTGCACTTCACTTCGGTTATGTAAGATTATCATTATTTGTCCATACATACAAAAAGTACCTAACTTTATCGATTTATGCAGAAAAACTTAACAATTAAAATAATGTAGGATGCAAGAGCGAGCAAAGGGAGCTAGAGAATTTTTGCATGTCGCGTCGTCGCCTCGAATGGGATAGGTTTTATTTTATTCATGCGTACAGAAAGAGGACGAACTGTGACGAATTTTTTTTAAACCGTCTTCCGAAAAAAAATACACTACAAAGTGAAAAAATAACTTTAATTTCGGAAGTCGGTGACTTTGGATATGTATTTTAATTTTTTGTCACCGCCTTCCGAAATTAAAGTTATTTTTCACTTTGTAGTGTTTTTCGGGAAGTCGGTTGCTTTTTTTTGGAAATAGTTTTAATTTGTCACTTTTTTGTTATACTACCTACCCCACACCAATTCGAAATTTCATTATCTTTGGGATCAAAACAATGCATATTTATGCGGTAGCTGCAAGTCGCGGTTGATTTTCTGTAATTTTTTTAAGAGTTCCGTTGTGTGTCTGCGAAACGCATCATCAGATCTACATATATGAAAATTAAAAGGAACCATTTCGGTATAAACCCCTTGCGCACAAAAAAGAATTTTGCAAATCCGTCTAGAAATGCAGGAGTTATGCCCGGGCATACATAAAAAAAGAAAGTTGTACCTTCCTTCATCAACTCAGCGTCATGAGATGATGATGACCATACGCAAATATCTCATTAGCTTTAGAAAATATATGAAAAACTTTGTTAATACCTATAACATTTGAGGGTTGCCCTCGATTTCCAAGGTATTCCATCATCAGATCCTGACTTGGTGCCAATGGGACTACCTCAGGAGTACCTATACTCTTTTAAATAAAACAATAGTTTTGAGAATCGGTCCACAAATGGAGCAGAAATCGGTGAATATACATAAAAAAAAATACATACAGTCGAACATAGAACCTCCTCCTTTTTTGAAGTCCGTTAACAAGAAGCTCCAGAATTAACATGGAGTAGGATGCAAGAGCCAACGAAGCATTCTCGATAGTGTGAACTCTCGGGTCGATTAGATTTTCGGAAATAGGAGTTCGGTACTACTTTGTTGACTAGGTAATGCACAAAAGCTTTGCAGCTTTGCAGTTGCTAAAGTCTGGTTTTCAAAGAGAAACCAGACTTTAGCAACTGTTTAGATGTTCGATAACTTTTTATGAATAAGACCGTTAGAATATAGGATTGAACATTTGTAGATCTCGCCTCGAATAGGTTAAGTTCTCTATAAATTATTCTATTAAGCATTTTCGGATATTTTTTAGTTCTGAATTTAAGTTAAGTTTAAGTTCTTGACCTAAGTATAAGTATTTCTTTTTGAAGCTAGGGAGATGCAAGTGAACCCTCAGCACAAACCTCTTGGCTAAATGTAACAGCCGCCCGGGTCGATCGAAGGTTAAGCTACACTTGCCGAGGCAATATATGCGCCCTCACGGCCGTAGTCGCCGCGGGAGACGCTCTGGGCGTCGGGAATCCCAGGCTGATTCCCGGCCACCGTAGGCACGGGCTTGCGGACGGCGAGTAATGGGTAGCTCGCTGTCCGGTAAGGACCAAGCCCGGAGCGACGGCGCGTTGTGCTCCACGCGCGCCTCAAAAAGATGTCAGCACCAACTGGGGGGGTCCGCAAGGGCTGATGCCTGCCAGAGATGAGAGTTGTTCGAAAGAGATACCGCGGCCCCTGGCACACAGGCAACTGACTGAGGGAACACGGGTGGGTTTTAGTCAGTAAAAGTCTGACACGCCCTCCTGCTCCGCCCAGAGCGGGAGAAGTTATTTGATTATTTCACATCCAAAAAAAAAAGGTAAACTTGCCGCGGTCGGTTCGTGGATGGGTGACTATCTAGTACATATCGAGACCCCTGCGTGCCTCGGACAGCACGTTCACACAGCCGACCCCACAGTTGGGAAAAGAAAAAAAAGTGATGAACGATCGAGGTAGGTAGGTAGACATCACCGCTACCTATAAACTATCATGAATTGCAATATTAGGTATAAGTAAGTACCTGCGTACTTATCTAGGTTATTTTTTTTTTATGATCTCGGATTGTAACAGAGGGAGCAGCCCCATTACCTTTTACTGATAAAGTCTCTGTGATCTGATCACAGTGCAGCTACATAATTTTGTTAGCTTTTGTTTCAATAATGAATACGGAGACCGGCATCAATACGATACAAAACGCATACGTATTGGAATTAGTTAAATGATTGTGGTGAACACCTACATTAAACATGAAAACGGCTATGCATGCAGGCGATAGTGAGACATCAGACAGGGCAGGTCCGGAGGAGCCAGCCCGAGGGGAGGCGCGCGCGGCGGCGGGGGCGCGGGGGCGCTATGCCGTTACGTGGTGCGCGCGCGACGGCAGCGGTGCCACGACGCGGACGTGCTTCACTCAGTTCGTGCGCGAAAGTCGTTACCTGCGTCACACGATAGCACTTGCCCACACGCGAACACTATTTCTACAGCACGCTAAAGCGAAACGAATCAATTTATCAGCCAAGAGTATCATTGTTTGAATTTTAGTGATCGAGTGCACAGGACCTACAGGCACCTAATGTGCTGTTACAACCTTGTGAAGTAGTGAGAAAGCGCGTGACGTCAGAGACACCGGCCACCGCGATCATATGTTGGACGCGGATGCAGTGATGGAATGTGGCGTGTTGTTATGGTGACGTGCGATGGTGCAGTGTCTTGGATTACCTGGATTCTAACCACAACGCCGCCACAGCGCGGTTCCTCCACGGGAACCATGCGTAGAAAAAGATGAGCCAGGATGCTGAGAGCTTGGTAATATCATTTTTGTAGTTCCACATAACACTACTAACACAGGTACTGGGTGCCAAGATTCATCGAGCCTCTTCTACAAAAGCGAATAGCGTGATGAGTGTCTCACGAATACTCACGACTACTGACAAGTGCTATTAGATCACTATTGAGAAAACTGCAGAGGCGACTTCAGTTTGGCTATTTATAATGATGATATTATAGACAGTAAACGTTGCTTAATACGTGTGCACCTATTTACTTGAACTGGCGACATTCAAGGTTGGCTACATACATTATGCTTAGTTATGGGATTATTAGTTATTGTACCTACCTAAATGCGATATTTGCTAGAACTGCTGTTACAGATAATGAATTAGATAGATGTTTTCCTGTCAGAAACAAAAATAGTATGGGTGTGTAGTATGTGAACCTTCACAACAGGAAAATTTTAATCCATACCCGTACAAACATTACCCAGTAGAAAAAAAAAGAGGTCCTCTTTCAATCACTATCGTTTGAACAATTTGTGGTTAAATCTTAGCTGTCTGCATTGCCGATAGTTCGATACGCTCTTAATTGGAAATATTATTTGGTTGGGCGATGATTCAGTGCGTCGTGGGTGCTATTTTTCGCCCACATAGCCCTTTACACCCGAAAAAAAAAAGTTGCAAATATCAAAAATAAAGTTAATGGAGGGGATTTTTCGGAGTCTAGGGAAGCTAGGAAAAATGTAAAAAAAAATCCTGAATTTTCAGTTGCCCTGAAAAGGTGCCCTCACGATCGTGACACTTAGGTTTAATCTATAAGTCTCACAATAGTGAGTGTTATCTTTTTTTTTTTTTCTACTTAATAAAAACAACAAAATTAGTACTAATCATTATTTATTTATTTGAATAAGCTCTTCATTAATCAGTCTTTATGATTTAACAAAAAATAAACCTTCTTTTAACTAATTTTCTAAAAAAAAACAATAAATTTCTCAAAATAAACTGAGTCAACCTCTGACTAACTTAAAATAACAAAAATACAATTATTTTTAACTTTTAGGAACAAAAACGAGATCACAAATTATTCAAAAATAATTGAAGAAAGAAAGAATAGCAAAAACTAACATAATTTGAAAAAACATAACTAGATAGGTTTGAGATGATAAGATTGGAAACAGTTTTGGTTTCGAGAAAGACACAGGTAAACACTACACTTGGAACATTTAATCTTAGATCGGCTATGGCATCCCTCCATCATGCAAGACCTTGGTGCCTTTATGTCATCAAACACAGCCAGGTGATCATAGCCATCATATCTTTTGCCCTGTGATGGGCGTATTGGCCTGTATTGCCTATTGATAGGAGGTGGCTCGTTTTCAGAATCGACGCCTACGTCGTCGCGGCGGTCTAGTTCTGGAAAATTGGTTAAAGCGTCAGCAACACTAAAACGAAAGTCCAGTAGTGTCAGAGTGTCCTTTCTTGAATAATCGTTTGCCACGCAATCATTTTTGTATAATCGCCAAGAATTAACCAACGCCAAATCCAAAAAGTGAATAATGACTTTCAAAGGCCATTTTTTTGTCTTAATGAAGGTACGATAATACTCCATTTGCTGGTCGAGAATGTCAACGCCCCCCATGTGTTGATTATACAGTTGAATAATTTTAGGAGCCGGTACATCAATGTAGCCTCTCTGCTTCTTATCCCACCGTTTGACAGTAGTACCAGACGAAGATCCTGTACAGTTAGATGCCATGATCACGGACTTGTTGTCCTTCCATTTGACGATGACAGTCGAATCCCTGGTGTAATGCTGAGTTTCGCCGCGTACCATAGCTGAATCTTGTTTGAATTTGCAAGCGGCTCGGTCTGGGATACGATTAAACATGATTGTGCCAGTGCTGTGTATATTTTTCCGGTTCATTTCTTCCACTAAAGGAACCGTTGTGAAAAAACGATCATGATACACACAACTTCCTGGAGGGACACTTCTGGTCAAATGGAGTATAACAGAAGGTCCCAGACCCAAAGATGTATCAGCAAACATTGTATTAGCCCCTCTGTAAATTTCAAAATCTAGCATCAGACCTTCGCTAGTAGTAAGAACAAAATTTTTCAAACCTTCTGGTCGTGGTTTATTTTTGACCACTTGGCGCAAAGAACATCGGCCACTGAAAGGTATCATCTGCTCATCTATGGAATAATAAGATGGAACTCTTTCCAGTTTGTGGCAGGTATCCTGAACCCGTTTGATTATCGGTTGCACCTTCCAAAGTGGATTGTTAGTCTCAGTTTCAGTCGGCTGGTCGTGATCAACTACATGAAGCGCATTGCGTAAAGTAATAAATCGGTCGCGAACTATCTTGTCGGCAATAAGTCCAATCCTCATATTAGCTCGCCAGTACATCGGCATTCGTGGGTATGGAAGGCATCCCATGAGAATATGCACACCAAACACTTTAGCTATTTCCGCTTTTGTAGTTTTTAGTTGTTGGCCAGTCTTACGCATGTAATATAAGTTTGTACTCCGAGCAGTCTCTTCATAGAAACCTTCATCAAAATAATCATGAAGATATTCGGATGGTGTACGAACTGGGTTTTTTGGTAAAGTCGCAGTATAGTTATGTGGCTTATCGGTAAAAGGAATATTCTTCCAAGTGCCTCCATGATCACGTTGCTGCAGATTTCGCCGACTCGCCGTAGTACGAGAACGTACTCTGCGTGATTGCATTCGCTGCGAACTAGTGCCACGAGACCGCCCTCTGCTTTCAATTTGCCGTGAGGTAGTACTAAGAGAGCATCCCCTACTTGGGGTCATTACCTGACTTAGAGGTTCAGGTTCCATTTCATCGCCTGACCCTTCAGAATTGTCGTCCTCGCCTACAAGGTCAGCGAGTACACGCGACTCGGTTTCAAAGTCTTCTTCCTCGTTAAATTCTTCAATATCTGACTCGGTTCCATCGCCAAGGAGTTCCAAGATACGGTCATTAGATACAGGAACCACTAAAATAAAAAAAAACAAACAATTCCTTAGCCAAATTACCAGCTTTTATGCAATAAAAAAAAAACTACATTAAAATCAATTTATAGGGTTACAACCGAGGGGCCACGATCGTGCTACTTGAAGTTAAGTCGCAATTTTTTTCTAACTTACAAAACAAAATAGTAAAAATAGTTTGCATTTCATTTGATTAATGTTTAAATAGTAAAATAAAGCAAAAACAATACTCAAAATATAACAATAAACAATAAAACACAATACTTACACGTGCCGCCGGTTGGATCAAAAAACGCAGCCATCTTATACCTACGATTGAGACAAACTAACAACACATTACACGACTCGGGCGCTACTACGCGCGAGTACACATCTCTCACGATCGATCGACGTCGGTTGCGTTCGCAAAAATGAATCCGCGCGGCCTTGAGATTTTTTTAAAGTTACCCGCACTATCGTGTACCGTCGGGTGTAAAGGGATAGGTGTAGAGATCAACATTTAAAACCCATATCTAAGTCTCCACTTATCGGAAAGGTTATTGACTTTTTTTGCTGTCCATGGCAAGATTTGTTGGCTGCAACTCAGAAGATTCAGTTATAAAATATCATCAAATTATAGGGTAGGTCTTTAGGTACCTGTGTATATTGCCCGTCATCACCATCGCAGCCTGTCTCAGCCTTGGCTAGGTGTGTAGCCCACACACTTATAGCCAAGGCTGACCTTGAATAGCATCAATTGATGGTCTTGCATTTGATAAAACATGAACATGAAGTCATACTTACATTCTCAATTGCATAAAAGTACGGCACAGATGTTGATTGCGATATTTGTTTGGTTATTCTAGCAATAACGCAAAATGTTGAAAGTGTTCGTGGGACTGGTGGCAGTGGCTTGCTACACGCGCGCTTGCTCCAGTTTCTGCACCATTGTTAACTTTCAGATTTCCTTCTGTTCTATGATAAATTGTGTGGAAGGTGAAACGAGAAATTGACATCGACATCCGCTATCTTAGGTATAAAAAATGACCATAGATTCGCTTTTGGTCAGTATCACAACCAATTGGAGTAAAGGTACGATGCGATGGACAATAATGTTATAGGTACGCTTAATTTGAAGCAACCTGCACCCTAATTGCGTAACTCACGATTCATCATAATTTGTTTCGTTTTGAAACCGATGGCTAAACCATTGCTTCATATGTTCGAAAAACGTGTCTGCCCAACAACGTAAATAACGCAGTGAATATTGTTGAACTATCAAAATGAAACCGATTATGATTAATCGCGTGTTACGCAATTAGGGTGCTGTTCAGTTGCCTGATTTGAAGGATGCCGTTAACGCTATCGGGAAGCAAATACTCACACGGTAAAGATTTCACTGTCAGTACGCAAATATGTATGTATATATTATGGTATGTCCACCTGCACCGATGGAGCATCGCTGTTTGTCCAGTCGACGCCTATGGAAAGGGTTTGGAGGATTGTCTCCAAATGTTTCAATTTCGGCGCACAGTTTCCGAAATGCATTATTTAAAACACCGACAGACTTGCAACTCTGCGGCGATGTTAAAGAATCCGAAGTTTCGCCACCAATGCATTCCTGTTAATCAGCATCTATTAGAAAGTATTTCTTAAAAGCAGTGTGAGATGGATCAAGTGCCACTAAGGTAGGTACTTACTAATAAGTTATCTTGTCTGAGTGACATTGGTAGCAAAGTTATTTGGTTCATCTTTGGCTTCCATAACTTGGCTTTAACTCTAATTCTCCATTGTATTGGGTATAAGTATGCATTCTTCGCCATGATTAGTTCTCCCTTAAGAAAATGCTAATCTAAACTTTAAGATAAGTTTGTTGAAGTAACCAATCAGACTTTACGAGTCCTATTTTTAAGTGAAATCAATCATGAAATACTACCTACCTGACGTAATCTCACTATCCGTTAATAGGTACCCATGAATGTTAAAGCTAACAAGTTATTTGTAGACATTTAAAGTGTTGATAAAGTTTGGAGTTAAAATATCTCCCATTTAACATTTTTATGCTAATATGATAAGATAGTTGTTTTATAATTTGGATAGTTGACGTCCGCGTCTGTGCGCGAGCATTTCGACAATCGCATTTTTCTGTAGAAAGTGAAACGGCCGGAGCCCGGACCTTCGACTAACACTTTCACGTTACATTGCGTTCCATAGAACTTTAAGTAACAGCCCGCGTTATTATCAGCATTTTTTTTGTGAAACACAAATCACCTAAAAGAAACTGTGCTATTTACTCATGTTATATACCTATACATTTTTTGGAACATACTATAGTATGTGTACCTACTAACTTATTTTTTTTTTATAATTTATAAAAAAGTATTAACATAATAGGTACCTATATTCTGTTACTGTTTAAGTCTCTACTCAGTGTACTCGTCATTAATGTAACGACGACGTTATAAACAATAAGTCAATGGAAAAGTATGCAACTAAACAAAGTTGTTTAGTATCGCGCGTTGAGATCTTTTACACACCAAGCTAGGATTATGTAATGGTTCGTCTATTCTACAGCGATAACTATCTAACTAATACGTATCGTCAGGAATTTCAAACAGATTACGATCATTATTCATGATATCAGATAGAGATCATTCATATAGAAACGACTTTTCAATGACTGCCAATTTTTTTTGCTATTTTTTCACATTGTTAATAAGTACAACCGGGCCATTTTAAGCATTATTTTAAGCCGTGTTCTCACCAAACGTATTTTTATGGTTTCCGTCCACAATAGGCCGCCAGTTGACAGACTTTGAGAAACCAAATATGAATGTTTGCTGTGGTGTATTTTTCTCAAAATATGAATATTTCAGCGAAATATTCGATCCGATTCGATTTTGATTGACAAAACGGAGCATAGGTACTGTTGTTGTGGTTCGAGTGGCTTCATAATTTTATCCGCCTAATCCGCTTTTTAGGGTTCAGTAGCGAAATGGAAAAATCGGAATTAATCAATCTTAAATTATTTACAAAATTTAGTTGAGTTTTCATATTTTAGTTCAGAACCTGCAGGTTGTTGCAGGTTTAAAACCTGCCTGTTTGGTAGCCCAGACGTACTTCTTCTCTTAAACAGCAAGCAATATCAGCCTTAGCCTATAATGTTCCCACTGGTAGGAATTCATGCTTCAGTGCGTTTTGGTTGATGATACCATGTCTTCGAATTTTTGGTTCTAGGACATACATGTTCACAATGTCTTTTTACACCGTTTTGATACTAGGCATGCGCCTTGGATCGAACCCGCGACCTAAACCTCGTAAACTAGGGCCGGTACCACTGGGTTAAAAATGCTGTACCCCGGACCAATTTTTATCCTAAAATCCTAAATACTACATGATTATCATACTTTCAATCTAGCTAAAATGACTTACAATACGATAATGCGAGTATTCAAGAAACAATATAGTACTATAGACAAATAATGTGCCTTCTAGGCTATAACAACACATATTTTTGTGATTGTGTAATATCTCGGTAAATCTCAGCACAATAGTCAATAGCTATTGTTCAATATGCATTAAAAATTAATATAAATATTTCATCAGTATGATTATAGGAGGTGCAGTGTTACACGGAGTTGTCGGTTTTGTAAAATTTCGCTGATGCACCAAACTCGTAAGCAGTTTTGAACAAAATCGCTGAGGCAGTTTATGTAAAAAAATAATCCCAGATTTTGAAAATGCGCACCAATGATTACCGAATATATCCAGCGGCCATAGTGTAGTAGGACCAGACAGACAAATTATTTAATTAGAGCATATAAAAGAAATAGCACAACACTCAGAAGCTCAAATGCATTATGGCATATAAAAAGAATAAAGAAAAAACTTTTTTCAAAAATAAACAAACAACCGACTTCCAAAAAAACACTACAAAGTGAAAAATTACTTTAATTTCGGAAGTCGGCGACTTTAGATATGTATTGTATGAAGACGGTTGTTTTTTTTTTCACTTTTTAGCATATCATTTCCTTTATTCCATTAAATACATATAAATTACATTTTTAAATATTAGAATATAAAATATATCAAAACATTTAAAAATATAAAAAATAGTAGCCCACCGGTATTGGGAACAGGGTCCAAGCTACCGGTGGTCAGGGCTGCTGAGAGAGGAACCTCCTTACTATACGCGCCGTGTCCAGTAGTACTGCTCTCTGGATCAAGCCCTTGATCCAGCTGCCTAACGAGAGCCTTCTGAGGTGTTGGTCGAGGCTCTTGGCTATAATACCATTGGCCGTAACGACTAGGCACAATGACTGCTGTATCCACATCCCACATGTCGACAACCTCGCGTGCCAGGTCAAGATACTTGATCTGCTTATCTTTTTCGGTTTTCACGAGGTTCTCGTTATGTGGGACTGCTATATCAATAATCATTGTGCGACGCTCTAATCGATCTATCACCAATATATCCGGCTTATTGGCAACAATAGTCCGGTCAGTGATGATGGATCGATCCCAATACAATGTGATAGTGCCATTTTCGAGAACTGGGTCGGGCACATACCTATAGTACGGTACTTCCGAGTCCACAAGACTGTATTTCAGAGCAAGTTGCTGATGGATAATCCTGGCTACAAGGTTGTGCCTATGCAAGTAGGTAGTCTCCGTTAGCCAGACGAGAACAGCCAGAAATAATGTGTCGGATTGATTCCCCCGGACGGTGGCATGCCCGACAGATGTCAACCGTGCCATCCTTCACAATATATTTCAGGTAGTTGTTCGTCATCATAACTTCGTCCATAATTGCAAAGACAAAACCTTCGGTTTCTCCAAAGAGATCACCGAATCGTAACCAGGATACGGACGCTAAGAAGTCTACATTGGGTTCATGCAGGACCCGGTAAAAGCGCCCGTGAAGCTCTTTGCTCTGCCATACCTCCCTGCGGTCATTAGTATCTAATACTTTAGGTTTGCGCCAGTTCTCGTTAGCCAAGGACAGCGGGGTGAGGCCCTTGTCCACTGAGACCACATCTCGATACATCCCCACGTCGGCTTCTAGTTATTTTATATATATATTATTATTATATTATTGATAGCAGCAGTCGTGGTCGATTTGCTGTCATTTTTTGAAGAGTTCTGTTGCCTGTCTCCGAAACTCATCATCAGATCGGTATAAAATTTATATGGGACCATTTCGGAATAATTTCTGAAACCCTTTCGAACAAAAAAATTATCTACAAATCCGTTTATGTATGACGGAGTTATGCCCGAACATACATAAAAAAAAATATATATACACACATCAAAAAAAGTTTTTGTGATCACTAGGATATTTATTTTTTATAGAACTATATCAAGAAAAAATCTTTGTTGTGTGTTTTCTATAAACAGAAATATCCTGTTTGAAATAAAAAAATAATAGTATGTTTTATATGTTATGAAAAAAATTTTTAGTAATTAATCATAATGTAATTGTAACAGAAATTTGATAGAAAGAAAAATACTGTTTAACCAAACTATATTAAATTATAATTTTAATAAGAAAATGCTATTATAAACAAACGAATATTTAAACGACTATTTAACTGTTAAGGCCCATAGTATCCTCGTCTCCCGTTTGTATGCTAAAGCACGACTGCCGCCCGCGCCCGCGCAGGGCACCTCTGAGCCTTTATCTCAAAATGGGGATATTCCTTTGATTAATTTACAATTAAGCTTCGGCGATTCTGTGGTACCTCTAACTATCTATTTTTCAGTGTATTTTTTTTCCAAATAACGAAGCCGTTTAGTAGTAGTATGGAATAGAAGCCAAAACTTCGGGCAAAATGATCTATATGAATCTATAGCAAAATCATATATTTTACAAATCTTCAAGACAAGCCGTTAATGAGCAGTAGGGTTCATAAAGTGACCGTGTTACGCTACCAAATGGGACGTAGGCCCCTAAACAACAATTTATTAATAAAAGGTATATATGTATATTCAATATAATATAACTTCTCCCTTGGTTCGAACACATGCGATGATCCTCCTGCGCATGCTGAGAATCAAGAGGGCGAATTATCATCGACCAGTACATATTGGTGCCCATGGTTTACTCGGCATGGTCTGACAATTACATCAATAGCAACTGCTCTATACATGTCTGCTGTCATGAAGCCTCGATACGGGATCAAAGGCGTTCTAGCTCCAATCATAATACCACCCCAAAAGGACACCGATTTCCCGCCTTGCTAAACTGTTCCAGTAGCAGTTCTTTGTCTTTCACGGTCTCCTGGTCTTCTCCAGACACGGACACGTCGGCTATCTGGATGAGTACTGGTTGGCAATTCGTCAACGAAGAGATAGTTTTACCAAATGTTTTCTTCTTCATTTTGCCGAAGCCTAGCCCAGTGCAATCTCCGTCGTTGTTGTTGCCGGGCCTTCAGAGGAGCTTGCCAAGACCTCCGTGCTCGTAATCCAGCCTGGTGCCAGCAATTCCAAATGGTCTGAGTGCCAACTTCAAGCCCAGAGGCGGCCCAAATTTCTGCTATTATTTAAGTAGCGTTGATTGTTGGGTCACGGGCTGCCAGCAATCTAATATAGCGCTTATGGGCAGCAGTTAAAACAGTTGGGTGACCACTGCGGGGTTGGTCAGCAAAATTACCCATCCCGTGGTACCTCTGCAACGTGGACACGACACACTATTTCTCTCGTGGTGTATCCTTCTTCCCTCAAAGTTACTATTCTTGCTCATAAAACTTCTGACAATCCTCTGGGCATTTTTTCAATCACAACTTTCCGCGAAAAAGAATTTAAAATTCGTTAATATTTAAAAATCAGATTTCTGAATGAGCGTAAGCTAGGACTGAAAGCGTTTTTATATGGTAAAACAAATGAACTATTTTATTGTTTTATATTCTAAATCTATTTTTTTTATCTACCGTAACATAAAAGATTTCGATTTTTCAAAGTGATCGCAAACTTTTTTTGATGTGTATATAAACACTAGTATCCGCCCGCGGCTTCGCCCGCGTGGAAATCGGAAATTACCCGGCGGGAACGTACTACCGGGATAAAAAGTATCCTATGTGTTAATCTAGGTAATAATCTATCTGTGTGCCAAATTTCATCCAAATCCGTTCTGCCGTTTTTACGTGAAAGAGTAACAAACATCCATCCAACCATCCATCCATCCATACTTGCAAACTTTCGCGTTTATAATATTAGTAGGATAAAGTAGGATGTCGAATTGATAACCTCCTTCTTTTTGAAGTCGGTTAAAAATACACGATGCCAAAGATCAAACAAAAAAAAACATATTTTAAAGAAATAAAGTGACATACCTACTGCTGCACTGTGTTGATGCAGGCAGAGCGTTTAGGGAGTCTATCTCCCCAACAAGCCCGTGACGACGGTGGTCCGGTTCTGAGCAGAACCTGCAGTCGAAGACTGAAGGCCGAAGATTTTGGCCACCTCTAACTTAATATCTGCCCTGCCAATGTCAGCGAGGCAGAGAATAAATACGCGAGCGACTAGAGTAGTAGGAGAAACATCGTGTGCTTTTAGTCGGTTAGTTTCACAAGACAAGTATAACATGGAACCTCCACTAGGGCAGAGGACATCCATAGGGATTTTATGGGATTTTCACACGAGAAAAGGAACTGCCAGGGTAATGAGCGCCTCTGGCAAGATTTTAATTTTGCGGGTTCTCAACCCCCAACACTTATTTTTGAGAAGAGTATCGACACAATAACTTTAAAAGTGTAATTTTACTTATGTATTCATTTATGAATTAAAATTGTTCTGATTGTGCAGAAAGGGAATATAAAGAACATAATACGAGTTGATTTATGCATTATAAAATATCTTAAAGTTTACTCTTCTGGCTTTTCCTGGGGTCAATTTCTCAGTAATAGGGTCTACATCAATATTTTTTGCAATGTCATACTCAATCGATAGCATGGCGAGATTGCTCAAACGTTCTTGACCGATCTGCCAGGGTACTAGCAGGATTACGATAATAACCATTGTGTGATAAGAGCGAGCAAAGCAAGCTCGAAAATCTTAGACCCCACCTAGGATAGGTTGGGTTTTGTTCTTGTTTTATCTTTTTCTTATTAAGTAGGTAGTTACTTTGTCCATTTTTGCGCATCTGTAATGTATCTGTAGTCCACAATAATTGCGCCTTTTTTCAGATAAGTTAGATTTTCGTTTGATAATTCAACTTGAAAAATAATAATTTAACGATTCCAAAGATAAGATAAGACATTTATTTGTAGAAACATGAGTATACCAAGGCATGCAGGTTGTTCATAAACAAAAAAGTACCGACATGTTCGGCCTTTGTGGCATACAAATATACCTACCTATAGGTAAGAATAGTTATTTGTTATGCAAGGCTGCAAAGTTGTTTTTTGGCGCGAGTACTTGTATTGAAAGCTGAGCAAGCGAAGGATTCTAGGATTGAACCATGAGCGAAGCGAGTAGTTCAAATATAATATATCCTGAGCGGAGTGAGGCTTTCAAAGGTACAAGACGCAGAATACCTTCACTACAGCGAGGAAAATGCTAGGTGCAAGAAAAACAGCCTAAATAATATATTAAATTAGTGTACTTAGTTCAATGAAGTATAATAGCATTACATTGTAGTCTTCGAAAACGTTTTCACGCCTTCAGAATGTCTCCATGTATTAAACAAATTGTACGTTTTTATGTACTTTTCGTGTGATTTTTCCAGAAGATAACTCAATTCGGCATTATGCACCTACCTACCGCTTGCACTAAATCTGCAGGTTTTAAATTTATATCTTCATCGCTGCTGGACTCGCTCATATTTTATGATTTCTTACGATTTTATCAAATAAAAAAAACCAAAATTATGGAAAGCGAATTGAATAGAGACGAAATTTTTTAAATTTTCTTTTTTTTCATGCAGTCGTCCTGCTGGCCGGTGCGATTATTCTAAAAATGTGGTTGGCGCACTGACATGGAATAAGTATTAATACATTTTCAGTGGACTGGCTGCATAGAAAATTATTGAATAGAAAGGTTCGAATTTCAAAAACTCTTTCTACGCTAGCGGGTAAAATGCACTTTTGCACGCAGATTTTGAATGACAAACAGAATCTTTCCGAGGTTGTGAGGTGAAAAAAATATTGTTAAATTTTCACACAAACTAAACATTTAAACAATAAATTGTAGATTTTAATGAAATTGTCCTATAATCTAATTATAAATTGTCAAAATTATAAAATGCAAGTAAATATTTGTTAAATTCGTAATATTACATAATTTTAGCCACTAGGGCCGTGGGGTCCGAGTGCTCATCGAGTATTTCGAGACATCGCCAAGCGGTTGGTCGAATCTTCACGTGACCAAAGGGCTGGCCAATTCTTAGCTCAAAGAATCAGCATTGCCATCCAACGTGGCAACGCTGCCAGCCTTTTGGGCACTTTTCCCACTGACAGCGATGCGGACGAATTCTTTGATGCCCAGTGAGCTTTTCCCTTTTTACTTTATATACTTGTTCCTAATTCTAATGTTATATTAAAATAATAAAATAATTTTAGCCGCTTATTTAGTATGGGTGCGCTTAGTTCCCTCCATCCCTTTTTTCTATTTGGGTGGGAAATAATCAAATAACTTCTCCCGCTCTGGGTGGAGCAGGAGGGCGTGTCAGACTTTCACTGACTAAAGCCCACCCGTGATCCCACAGTTGCCTGTGTGCCAGGGGCCGCGGTATCTCTTTCGAACAACCCCCACCCCTGACAGACCTGTATCACTTAGGAAGGTTATTAAATAATAAAGACGCCATGCAAAATACACTTTTCCGCATTAATGCTGTTTTGGAACCATTTGAGCAAAGCGTTAGCGTTATCGCGTCTGGCGTGACTGCTTTACCTGCCATGCGTGGAAATAATTGCCGATTACATTTTACAAACATGACAACTTCGAATATCTAAAGAGACGGTAACGTCAGTATGTTATAATTAATGAAATAAGGTTTACAACTGTCAGTCGAATCTAATTTAAACATCGTCCTAATACACCGTTTTTGGGCTTTGAAAGGCATATCCTTGTCAGTCGAATTGTCCCAAAAGATAATTCCATACCTTAGGTGCGATCTGTTAGCAATGCGTCAGTATTAAGCACAGGAACTAATTTGTGTAGGGTATAAGAAGAGTTACAAATTTTTTTGCTTAAAATTTCAACGTGTTCTTTCCAATTGAACTTTTTGTCAATAGTTACTCCGAGGAATTTAGCAGTGTAGCGGACGGTGGGGCACGACCAGCACCCGCACTCGCCCTGGGAGGTTTCCCACTGTTTTTGACGCGTGTTTCCTACTTACTGAACCTAGTGGTTCCGCTGGCGACACACGTCACCACGCACCCTTGAATGCGTCGGGTAGGTACTGCTACCCAAAAGGACCTCGGGACAA
Source organism: Antitype chi (assembly GCA_947359405.1). NCBI lineage: Eukaryota > Metazoa > Arthropoda > Insecta > Lepidoptera > Noctuidae > Antitype > Antitype chi. The sequence goes on along the minus strand of OX375813.1, from coordinate 7,315,266 downwards.
CGGAGACTTCTTCAGAGGCAGAAATAAAACAATTCTTGAATTATTATAGTCTTGTCGCAGCTCAGCCACCGAAGAGGCAACAACAAGGAAGAAAAACAAGTCGAAATCTGTATCGCATTCAATTATTATGGTACTGTCGTCAGTAAAAAGGGTCACAGGTTGATCAACATATTTCGGTAGGTCATTTTTATACAATATGAATAGTGGAGGGCCCAACACATTGCATTGAGCAACTCCATATTTAATTTCAAGTTCATGTGATTAGAATATTTCTTCACGTTTAGTTTTTGTATTTATTGTGGATATTTCTGAGAGTTGCTTTCCTAGATTGCGATTTTTTTTCTCATCCTAAAGCAAAACCGCAGCAATTTGTTCCAAATATTGTTTGATACAAAACCGTTTTAGGTTTAAGAAAAATTATAACTAAAATTACCTACACACCTACTAGATGTGAATTATTTGCTGGTATATCTACCTGTTATAGTGCAGAAATCATTAAAAAATAAAAATTGCCGTCGAATATTTCAGGAATATTATCCATATGATTTAATGACGTAGCTCTTTGCGACGTCATGATTGTGCCGTGTCGGAAAACCCGAGAGAATCCTGCACATGCGTGGTTTCCTTGTCGCGTCAGTCCTCGGTGTATGGTGTAGTGCGATAGAACTCGTTGCCGGCTCAGACGACGCGCGCCCCGCGTCGAGTGCGGAAGGCCATTACTTGTCAACGTTCTATGCCTTTATTTTACATTCAGTGACACCGAACACTTCCGAAAAATCTCGATTCAATTCTTTTAGTGAATTGTCTCTAAGTGAACCCATAAGTTTTAAAGTCATCAGTTTGTTTATTTCTCTTGTGTTTTGAAGATTTAAGTGATTGTGAACAATGTGATAACATTTTTGTTTTTTTTTTATACGTGTTTTGAGTTCAAGTGTAATTTGCATGGTAATTAGTTGCTATACCAATTAGTCTGTTATCGGGTATGTAGTTAATGCCAAGAGTTAAGAGGCCCTGGTTTATCGTAATAAATTTCATCCTGTAGGGGATGTTTTGTGTCAACTGTAAACTTGTTTCATCGGCTGAGAGTTTCGTACAAACTAGGCACTTACCTATATACATGACATATTAATACTCAATGTCACCATGCCTCCCGAGAAGGTACAAAGATGTTCATTAGTCTGGGTGTGACTAACAATGATTCTTACGTGTACCCATAATCAGGTTCTGCGCTATAATCTTTGTTATGACAAGTTACTAAGGTTGATGACACTTTTTGCGCGTATTTTAAGTATTAATGTATTCGTTAGTTACTATGTACTTATATAAAGTACCATTCTGTAGTTATAATTCATACATATTCAGCTAGAAGACTAGGCTTGAAACACTGTTTCATAATTTGTAGAAAAAATATTTATTAGTAGGGTACCTACTTACTTCCGAAAGGGCCAAAACGGAATTGATTTCGACAGCTGTCATAAGCGCTTGCTTTAATCAAAAATAAATTGATGGTATCGACTACAAAAATATCCTCAATGTCTCAGGCCCGAAACACCAAGAACTTAAAACCCAAGTTGTCAAACTTACGAACTGCTCCGTCGTGTACCTTATTTTAAATGCAAATGTTGTTACTATTGAATAAGTTGCTACATACATAATGTTATGTAATTATTTTCTATCAAGAAAAAACTTATCTAATCATATCTAAATAATCAAGTTAACGAATGCAACGCAGACAGCCGCTGGTAATAAGACCGCCTTTGTACAGTCTTTTTTTTCTTGACTTTTGCATTTATTTTTAATAAATAAATAATAAAATATTCAAGTGAAAGACTAAACACATTAAAGTATGAGCATAAACAAAGTGTTTCGGAGTTTTGTTTAACGTAACTCTGCCATTTACTGATAATAAGCTAGCCTACTGCCTTGATAATGAGCATGACGGTATGACCTATGAACACAAAGCCATAAGACGCACACGCAAAAAGTCGCGATTCATATGAGCAGATGAATAAATTAGTAAGGGACCTATGGAAGCCAGGTAGAATTTCAAAAACCTTTTTGGTTCTTTGTATGCTGTGCACCTGACGACCGGTGTCGGCCACCTGTCGTTTCCACTGGAATTCGGTACTCTTGCCGTATTCACAAGCATTAAGGGCGAAATTTCGGGGCATTAAATAAATATGGAAGCGCACCTGGCGAAGGCACAGCTTGTGCTCAGTGGTTGTTTAAAAAGTTATATACTTAAATCATGCTTTAATGTTGGATACTTAATTTTTAAAGAATTAGTTACTATGCATTTTGATTAAAAGTAGGTACTCGTCATGCCAACAAATTGACGAGACAAATCAACACAAACAAATACTTTCATCAATTTGGTCTGAAATGACCAACCTCTTCAGTAAACTGTATTAATTCGTATCTATTAGTTAAGTCTGCTTTATCGTTTATAAACATAATTATCATTAGAAAATGTAATTCACAAGCTAAGCCGCAATTAATGCTAGTTTACGAGCGATGTATCTCAAAATACACTCACGCTGACTCAGTAAGGAGTTCTCTAGAATTCCTCAGAAAACGTTCCACCGCGGACCACTAGTTCTGTTGCAATTTATTGCGTTTTTATGCATGTTGAAATCACTGTTTAGGTTAAAGGGAAAGCTAATCTTTTAGTAGTAGTACTAGTACGTACTTACTTAGGATAGTCATCGCATTATACAGACTATTGAATCGAAGATAGGAATTTTTAATGCTCAAGATTCAGTCCTTGGAGGTACTAAACAAGTACTAAACCTGACGATATTTTTAAACATGCCAAAGTACCAGTGTTGTTATTGTGCAACATGTGAAATCCATAGTAAAAAGATGTTAATGTACCTAGTTCTCGTCGGCGACCGCTCCCTTCCTCAATTATCCAATTTCCTCGTCAGATATCGACCTACTCTACAGACATGTATTTCTACGGCTAAGCTACTCAACTTGCAATGCCGTGGTTGTTTTGCAATAAAAAATAAAATTCAACATGTGCTAGAGAGTCGTAAGCCGTAAGTGCAGCGGTATACAACGTTTTCGCACCTTTTGCAATCATGACTGAAATGATTGGGAAATAAAAAGTATAGTAAATGTATAAAATTGAGCTCAAAATAGGCAATCATATCGGTCAGTTGGCTATATAACTGTAACTTCTTATTACTTTTTCATGGTTTTTTGAAATATATTTCTTGTAAATCGAAGCAACTACACTATGATTTTAAAGCTAGACTCAAATGATAGCTGCGATCGACCTTTTTTTGCCAACATGACAGTTAGGCGATAGAATAGAGTAGCCGATAGTTCAACGTTGAAATTATTTTGTTCCTATTGTATCCCAACTAAAGCGGTTGCAGAGTGCCTACGCGTTCACGCAAGGCCTACGCAGGGTCTAATCTGGGCTTACACAATGTTTACGCGATTTTTAAAGCTTAGATAAACAGTTATCTAAATGTGATCCCTGTAAATGTGTTTTTATATTCGCACAGGCGAATATAAAAACACATTTACAGGGATGCCGTAATAAATTAATGTACCCACGATAATCCTCTGAAATGAAAGTCATATGACCTAAAATATAAAATTTCTATCTATGGTACGTCGTTTCTGGGAAATTGAATGGTTCCTGTGGAAAATCGATAATCAAAGCGTCGCGGGATTTACGACGTATAAGTGAGGATTTTGTTTTTCTCCGAATTGGAAAGTAGTGTTTTCAGAAAAGCTCAATATTATTTTAAACTGGGTTCTGGGATTCTGAGATTTAGGACTACATAGTTGGCTTTTTTAGTAGGGTTCGTTTTTGCAGTTGCACACCATGCAAACAAATCATATCACAACGCGAAGAATGTTTTATATCTTTGAACCAATATATAAATGTAAAGTAGGTTAGGTACTGTTATCAGTCTTTATACAAGTCAATCGATTGTCACTAGTTATTATGAAATACTCGTAAATCACAATTTTGTTAAATCTGGTATTAAAATAAATTATTTCATGACAATTCTTAAAAATAACTCTATCTGTATGTAACCTTTTCACGTCTAAACCACTGAACGAATTTCGATAAAATTTGTTAAGGAGATAGGCTACGTTTTGTCCCGATAGCACGTTCCGGTGAGAAAATTGTCGATATCCACGCGGGTGAAGCCATGGGCGAGGCTAGTTGAGTATAAGTAAACAAATAGTAATACGTAACAGTGAATACAAATGTCGGTCACACCATGTCACCGGTGGATGGCTGCGCGGGCGTGACAAAGAGGATGTCCTATATCTGTCTCCGACCGTTCATGTCGCACCGTTCCGTAAAAATCCTACAATAACAGCTAATTTATATCGTTTAATCGGCTGTACTCAGCTTTGTTTAGCTTTCAGAGAACATGAATCATTCCAACGTACAAAGAACTGATACACAACATTATTGCAGAGTTTTATTTATCTTTTTGTTACTTTACGTCTTGTATGTAACGAGTACAATTTGTTTATCCCCCGCTTGAAAATGGATTTAATGTGTTTAGTGTTAATCATTCAATAAAAATATAAAATGACACATGTTTGTGGTTCTGGTTACATTACAAGTCGTATCCGGCAGAATGCGTTTAGTTTATTTATCAAATGATAAATAGCTTGTTGCTTACGCGACCGTATCTTCCGACCTAGACCTTGATGCTTCGTCTCGTTCATCTAATCTAGAACAGTCACAATCAATTTATTTTTAGCTCCAGAATGTAATTGTTGGGTGCGACAGTTTTCATTTGTCTTTTTAAACATTGATGACTACAGTTGACATGTTAGGTATCTTGGCATTAATTACATAACCGTTTAGTTGAATGGGTTTTAATGGATAAATTCTGAGTTTTCTATAGCATTATCTCTTTGTTCTATAGCATTATCGCAAACTGGCGGGTGTAGTGTGAAGGAGTCGCGATGAGTGATATCGTAGATGACGATAGTATTTCGGTGGAGCAAGTGGAGGTCGGTTGAGATGCTGGTGCGAGGGTGCGTGGGGGGCGAGCTACGGCACTCGCTGGCTGAGCGCACCAAGGCGCTGGCGGCGCAGTGCCACGCGCTGCGCTCACCAGCTCGCGCTGAGCGAAGCTGCGAGCGCCGCCGGAACAGGCACCGAAAGTCACAAACGCGGTGGTATGTCAAAGTAAGTTTGGTTCAAGAACTTAAATCTGGGACTTCAATTTTGTTTGGGAATCCAAATCATCGATTCCGTCATGCTTAGTCAGGATTATGCATCAGGGCCTCGTGACATGTTAAACACATTCGTTGAAGAATTGAAGAAATATTGCTATGATATTACTGAAAACAGAAGAAAGTAACTGAAAATACTGAATGTATATATGTAGAGATTTTAATTGCAGACTTGAGTTTAGTGTAATGTATTGCTTAATAATAATTTATTTATGAAATACAAATTACGAGTTTCGTTGAGTTTAGGAGATGTGTGGATAAAGTTGGGTAAAGGTATTTGATCGAAAAACAAAATGTAAAATGAATTGTGCACCGCAGGAGTCAAATTCTGAGAACACGAGTCACGCCTTCTAAATCAGCTTCATCTACACTTTTCGTTTTATTGATAAGTCACAACGATAATACCTCAGGATGTAGGTATTACACACCGGATATTGATGTTTGTAACAAATCATCTCGATGGATGAATCAATGTTTTCTATTATATTTACATGACAAAATGACGATCTTCGGCCGTTCGTTGACTCATTCATTGTCCACCATACCTAAATATGTAAATACATACACTACATTATTGGAAAAAAACGAATACGTTTAAGGCATTTAATACCATGGAAATTATTTAAATTCTCTGGGCAATAGAACAGTAACATACCTAGTAGAAGAAAGAAAAGGTCACGGATTGCCTTTGTTTGTGACAACAAGCAAAGTCAATCTGAGATCTTTTCATTCTTCTTTTGCCTTTTTGTTCTCAGCCAAAGTTTTCCTATAGCTGAGGTTCTATTCCTCATCACTTCTTCAGTTTTTCAGTACCAATTGTAACCAGTTATTTCTAGCTATTATCTATAATTTAAAAGTGTTTGTGAACTAACGAATTAAAGAAGATGATGAAATATTATGCACGTAAACAGGAGTCTGGGGTTAATGTGATTATGTGATATTATTTTGTAGATGTGATGGGCAAGGTTGCAAAATATTGAAAGATTTGTCAATTTACACATAACTGTGAATGAATCATACACACTCAATTTACGATTCAATATAGATACACGTTAAATACATACATACATCTACATATATCTATGTATTTAACGTGTATCTACATAGTCCTCTTCGTCTACACGAAGTTGGTAAAATCGTATAGATAACCCGTCCTTGTAACATTTTGTAAATGAAAAGCTGAAAATTTATTAATACGTTATTATGACTTTTCGCCTAGATTCGATGACCTAATAAGCCGGTTTGATGTAGTAGAACGCGTAGATGAATGACTTTTGACTTGATTTACTAAACATGTAAGTATTGATTTTGTATGCGCTATGTTCTGACGTCATTGGTATTTAGATTCTTGATTCATGCTGTTACGAATCTGAACGCTTTTCAGTAAATACTTACTTCCTTGGGAAGTCGGTCGAAAACTGGTGATTACGGATCGTTTTTTAAGTATTTTTTTTTTGTGTTAATTTCGTTCTGCGTCATAATTATTTTGCAGTTAGCATTCGTGTTAACTACCATAGAATGCAATAGCAATGTGTTTAAAAGTTTAGTTAATTTTGCAACCATTGTCAGTGAATCGTCTTATCGGGTACGTCTGCAGGCTTCGTTAGCAATGCAGGTCAAGGCTTGAGTTATGTGAGCGTCAGTGACGGCGCACGCACATAGGAATGCACGCGGGTTGTGCTCGAGAATGCGGCAGGCTGCTATGCGGGCCCTGGATACAAGTCGTCAGTTATTTGGTAAATGTTTACTACCTACCTGAAAAGCTGTTCCTAAAAATCGTATCCATATTATGGCATTTTTCCAGTAACTTATGCATATTGATGGCATTTTCTTGGTAGCAGCGTCCTATCGCCGCTCTGTGTTATAAACAATACTGAATTAGAATTGTTTAATTCTTTATGTCTCAAACTCTTTAACTCAAATAAAAACTTTTATCCAAAAAAAAAACAACCGACTTCCAAAAATAACCTTTAATTCGGAATTCGATGGCAAAATCTGAAATGCAGATCCAAAGACACCGACTTTCAAATTTAAAGTTATTTTTCGCTTTATACTGTTTTTTTTTTTGTAAAAAGTTTTATTTTTCACTATTTAGCTAAGTATTTTTTAGTTAAAACACCATTAAAAAAATACATATTATCGAAGCTAACGCAAAAAACACCGAAGCAAAGTTAGTAAAATTTATATGGGACCATGCCTGAAGCATATCCTATCCACTAAAAAAATAATTTTTGAAATTTATTTACAATTGCCGAAGACATCGCGAAACATACATAAAAAACACATAGATTGGGAAACCCGTCCTTTTTGAAGTCGGTAAATGAGCTAAGGCAACCTTGCAATAAACCCTGGGCTAAACACTGGGCTGTAGATGTACCTAGTTAATATTTTTTATCGTTAAGTCAAAGTCTACTAATTATTAAAATTCAGGTTATGTTTAGTTGTCGCTGTGTTTATATGCATAGTCTAAGGCTAAGGCCTAAGAACAGTTGAAAATGCTATTTATTTGGGTACTATTACAGAGGCATTACATCTACCTGGTCGTATGGGGGCTATAATCTGTTATTATAAAAGGAGAATTGGGCGTGGGGTGAAATAGGTCACGGGGTGGGCTTTGGGCTCACAAATGAAGCGACTTGGAGAACGTCCTTGAAATAAGAGCTGTTTTATTACTTTGTGACCCGAAACATTTGAATAATAGATAAGTGGTCTTATTTTGCTGTATGAATAATTTTGGGCACAGTTGAGTAGGTACGCGTAGGTTCCTAAACTCAAATATTATTGCATACGGCCCTATAAAGGTGCAACAACTAAAATTGCTCCATCCTGGCCAATTTTCGTCAACTATGACGTCACGACTACATCCAACAATTTAGGGCAATGGCAACATGTAGCAACCTGTTGCCAGAGATACGGCCACACAATACCATGCAATATGGAGCAACTTAAAAAACTAGGCGGTTCCTCTCGCAAAAACAAGACGTAGTTATACGTACAGACGCCAGCACATCGAGCTACCCCAATCTGTCAAATTTCTTTGATAGATTTTCAACTTTATTGCATAAGCGTAAGGTTCATGTTCAATTGGGAAAATTTGACAGTTTGGGGTAGCTTGATGTGCTGGCTTCTGTACAAACGAGACAGAAAGAAAATTAACTAAAAATTTCCAAACCGATTGGATATTCGGCAACTCATGAAATATATGGAGCAATCAGAAGCAATATTCCCGAAACATATCCGCAATTTATTGTTGTTGCTCCAGATTGCTCCACTTAATTGATCCAGATTGATCCTTTAGTGTTGCCGAGCAATAATTGCTCAAAAAATTGCCCGTGTAAGAGCACCTTTAGTTTAGTGTGGTGATAATTGCCGGTACAAGAGCGTATATGTGACCGACTTGTTTGTAGCACACGTACATTAGCCGTGAGTTCGTATGAATCATAACTTCGTAAGTGACGAATCCTTGTGGACGTAGGTACAGAGGTGATCGAATTATAATAGGTACACACAGTACCAAGTCATTCTACGGCTTCGTAGAATTTTGTGGTAAATAGGATAATAACTACAAAAACAGAGACAGAGTTTTTATTACTATAAAAACTCCATACGTAATATTGCCTTTCTTTGAATCATCATAATGGTTTCCGCAGACCGGCGCGATGTGGCTGCCCGATGCGACTTTAATAGATCCTTGACACTCCTGCCGATCTATTCTGAAAAAAACTCACCGTGTAAACAATAGAGGAAGTGAGTTTAAAGTGAGCTGCACCTGGCACTATTGCCAATCCCTTGGATCAGCCGATGTATTCTGTAAAAATCTCACCGTGAGAACTGAGGTGAAGTGACCGTGGAATTAGCTGTCAATCCATCGGATACTAATTAATACTAATGACAGCTCACTTTAAGCTCACTTCACCAAAGTTATCACGGTGAGATTTTACAGAATAGCATTGCAGGTGGAATGACAAGTCACTTCAAGCTCACTTCACCTAAGTTATGTGAGATTTCTACAAATTAGACCATACGCTTAGGATTAACACTACAACAAGGGGCGAAGGGTGGGCGTTTTTTGGGGACTGTCTTATGTAATTTTGACGTTCAAAAAGTGCTGACTCTCAGTCTAGTTTGAATAAATAACTTTTGATTTTTGATTTTAACACCACCTAAATCACAGTAATATTTTACAGAATAGCACGGCTGGTGGAATGACAGCTCACTTCACTTAAGTTTTCACGGTGGGATTTTGATAGAATAGGATCGTCTGTATTTCTGCTTCAGTAGAATATTAGTAGTAATTATTTCTATAAAATCCGAAACACTAGTTAGATAAGCAAAAAATCTGTAACTGACCGAACACATCAATGTCAATTAGCAAATAAATTGACTCAAATATTGACCGTACATTTCTATTACGCGATTCTGATTACAAAGAAATGAAATGGCCTGCATATAACATATTCATCGACATTTTCCCGAATGCTTAACATGTTTACTATGTTCCTCTATCTAAAACTCATTAGCAAATAATGGGTTTATTTGGATTATATCAGCTTTTTAATAAATCCTACATAATGTTCTGATAGATAATCTACTCCTTGCTAATATACATGTATGGAACAGGATGCCGAGTATTGCCAGTGTTATATCTTGCCGTAGTAGTGAGAGTCAACAAAATAGGTCAGCATGGTGCTTCATGCATGTAGGAAGCTTCAGTTCTAACTAACAGCCACCTGGCCTCTAATTGCGTGCTATTTTTACTTTTACAGGTTACAAAATAATTATGGCCATTCTTGTTTGTTACCAGATACCATATAGCGGTGATAATTTTAAAATCCGAGCTTGATCTTTACGAGAACTATAGAAGTGAACTTGAGTTTTGTGATCTCTGACTGACTTTCGGTGATCTTCTTCTCAGTTATCCACGTTACAGTATGAAAAAGAAACAGTCGATCCTATGTGAATTTCTGCTAGTTGTTAAGTTAATTAGTCGGATGCTAATCACTGTATTGCATTGCTAAAGTAAGTAGTGGGTCACCCAGTGTCTGAGGTGGCCTGGGGTCGTTGTCACCGTGACTATTCGGTCCGATGCTCGATACGTATCGATTGCAAAAGTGCCGACGAACTTAGGCTTGCTTATTTTTATGACGACGAGTACTTTGCACTATAGATATTTTCATGAACTTAACTGGCAGGTGTGATAATTTTACACTGAAGTGAAGTGTACTATGTATTTGTATTCTGATTGTGATGGACGCAGGAATGTTTAATGCTCACGCGGCCGGCCGGTATGAATACCATTCATACTTCATACACGACCGAGGTTACATAATATTCATTACTTTTAAGACAACTGAGTAGGTATGTACTTGCCTTGTTTTCGGGATTCAATTATATGAACATCTTTTATGGCATTTGAATAAAATTGTCATAAACATAGAGAGAGTCTGTTCAAAGTACCTGCTTAAAATGTTTCTTCTAAGATTTCACAATCAAAGTAGTGGCTTCTTGCTGCTTAGTATGTAAACTGTGGTGTTTACGCCGAGACGAGCGTGGAAAGTAAGAAAATGTGTGCAGTGTTGTTTTTCAAATAAGGAATGGTGCGAGTACTCGCCTTTATGAGCTGCCTCTCTAAAGCCGTGGCGTACGGTGCAAAAGGAATGACCGACATTTCTTAACATCGCTGCATCGGTGTCAGCTTTTGCTTGCAGAATGCAGAGGGATGTTTGCGGCATTCAAATGAATAGTCATGTAACGTCGGATACTCGGTGCCAAGTTCGAAAGCTAAGTGCGATGTAGTTATAGAGTATTAGTAGTTTGCATAAGGTTGCCAACGATGGCACTGTCTTGCCCAATAGTTGGTGGGTGTTCGTTCCGGGTAGCATCAGTCGCGGCCAGGGCGCGCCGCCGGCCAAGCGCGTCCGTCACGCCACACGCCTGTCCCGCGTCGCACAATGCCCTCCGACTTCACCGCTGTCCTTTGTTTAACAACAGTTTTCTAATAACCATCGACCACTTTTTGCCTGAAGACACGGTTCAATGTTTTAAGCTTGAATAAGTAGAACATTGCCTACAAGCTATTTCTATTTCCTAGGCTTATGGATAATCGATTCATTATACGTATTCTATAATTATAAAGTTCGTAGGACCTTAGTCGTATGTGTATTTTCCAACGTTAGTAAAGAAAAAGGAATAAAGAAAAGTCATAGGAAAAGTCAAAGTTAATCAAGGCAAAGAGCCGAGAGAGTCGTTATGTATGGCTTTGAATCAGAGTGAGTGCACTCTTTGGGTTTATTGAAAGGTGGCAAGAGGGCGTGAACGTGTCAAAGTGTCAACCGTCTGCGTGGGAGAGCAGTACAAAGAACCTCTTGAATAAGTAAATGGATTAGTAGCATAATGGCCTTTCGATCTTTACGATCATAAATACGATCGTCTCATTAACCTTTCAGGATTTATAATAACGATCAACTTTTGTAGTAACACTCATGGTGTTCAATTAGTGTCCACAATGGCGCATAAATGTGTAAAAATATCTCCGTGCGGGTATATAGTGACGTACGTGTGTGCATGGGGGTTGCAGACGTTTCTTCATTGTACATTTACAGGCGCTAGGCGATGGTGTGGGACTTGTGGGACAGTGGGAGTGCGTCACTCGGGAAAGTCGCTCGCCCGTCTCGTCTGCTGCCCGCTCCAACTGCCGTTCTATTTCAGGCTCCGACGCTATTACCATCCCAGCCTCTTCACGTTTTATTGCGTTCACATAACAACCTGCGTCATAAACGTAGGGAGGTACAAATATCTTCAGCTTGTTAGTACTTTCTCGAGGTCAATAGTCTTATCAAACTGATACAGGTGATGCGGAATGCCAATGACAGCCAGATAAAATGACAATACCTTTGTCATTCTCAGAATTATTGATTTTGTTCGTTTGTTTCAAGAAATTATATTTTTCATAGCACCGCTACGAAATTTTTTTTTGTACAGATTTGTGGCGTTTTTTTTTAAGCTGGAACGACCAGTTAAAAAGAAAATAAAAACAACAATACCTCATACGTACCTACGTATAAGGTATTATTGCAACCGATTATAGAGGCAGACAAAATGAAAAGGTTTAAAGTTTGCCTTGAGTTGTTATTTATTTCAAAAGTTAATTATGAACCTAATTAAAAACAATGTCTGGCTGTCAATCACGGTCCTATCCGCCTCGCACAATTTACTTGAAATATACTTGCGAGGCCTGTTTTATTAACAGAAGAGAAAATTCCAATATTCGTTTTGATAAGGCCAATTATTTCAATAGGACGGCGCAGACTGACTGTTGGCGGGTAGTAATAGAGCTCGCATGGTGCTAGGGCCTAGGGGTACACGGGGTGGCAAGGAAGTCACCCGACTATGATCATCTGCTATATTTAGAATGCTTCGCTGTAAATTGCATGCCCGATCGATATTAGCACTTACTGCTAACTTTCTAACAACTCTACTACAGGTTAAACTAGAATAAAATCGACTTTTACCCCGCGACCTATATTCCTAAGTACGATTCACAATATACGTCATTGTGTAGATACATTGAATGCCGATTATTCATTACGATGACTATGCAGTAAAAGAACTACCTTGACATCCCGCAATGTATAGCGTGCTAGTTCTTCACTGTAATTTGAACTTTGCAATTATACTTTTACCTTGAATACTAATTTCGATGAACTCCGTCTTACAATTCCGTTTTGACAGGTATAACTTTGTTAAACCAAAAGATTTATTTTATTTCTAGGGTTTCGTTGGTCTAAATCTGTCTAAAGTAGTAATAACAATTGGATTGAACGGACGTAAATCGGTTTGAGTCCGTAATTCTTCGTCGTATCCTTAAAAGGTTTTATTAGAAGGGTCCATTCGGTCCAATGTTTAGTCAGGAGAGTGTTTTCAAGCGATTGCGCATTTGTGAAGGGTGCTATATATGGTTAAATGTGTGGGACGGCAATCTACGATATCAATTGAGTATTGTTGCTTGTCTCATTGATCGCTGGAACGTTCTACGAAGAATTGATCAATACGTGCCCGTTTGTCATTTGTTTTCTATACAACTAATACCAATATAAAGATCCCACTGGCTGCATATTTGTGATACAGTAGACCGACAGAATCAGTGCAATCAATATCATGTTTACCTATAATTTGGCCATCACCGAATTTCAACAAAGAGTTTCTTTACTTATATCATGGAGACTCAATTTAATTTATTACGACAGGACTCAAAAGAGTTTATGGTTGAAAGGATAGCATCTTGGAAAATTGTTTATTCAGGAGATAACTATCAAAGTGGTTGTACGTAGTACGAAGTTGTTACATTAGAAAAGAAAGGTCAGGCGAGGTCAGCCGGCGCCGACTGGGCTGCTGGCGCGGTGTCAACTCTCGAAAACCGCACTATTTGTATATCATGTAACAATGTTTTGGAATTACATTTCAGTCATAACCTGCTTATTATCCTTTTCTGCACTAGGGCTCAGCTTTATAGTTAAGTTATCTTTCATTTTGGAGTTAAATAAGTGCGTACTCTAAAATGATGGTTGCTAGCCGGTGTAGCTGGCTCAGCTCAAGTGGAGTTTATCGAACCTTCGCGTGTTTGGGAAACTCTGGGCCTCGTAGGACTCATTTGAGGAAAGTACCTTTCCTTAGAGCTGAAGTAAGAAACCTAAGGCACTGTAACTTTCAAATATTGATATTGGTCTAGATACTTATACATTAGCTACCGAGCATACTCGACTTACACAGCTTGCAAAAACTGATGTGTGTACGTACATATATAACATGATGTGTAGTTAGTTAGGTGTTCATTTCAATTTTCAATTGATCGCAACGACTTCGTAGTTGAGCAGGCAAGTTATTAATCGCTTGATTGGGTGCGCGCGAGCATATCGCTTCACGACTCACGAGTCACGACTCATTTCGACCAATACTTGCGATAAAACTTATTTACTTTTCCTAAACTACGCTTATGTTTGCTTGGACACAGTTTAAAAGAAATGTTATCGATAGGTAAATGTTGATTTTAGAATTAGGTTTGGCGGCATCAAACTAGTTGTGTTTGCTTAGCGGTACACGATTCAAAGATTGTTTGTAGTTGATAGTTTAGGTATTTAATGTTATGATGCTGGGACAGTATTTTCTTCATTGTTTTTTCTTACATAATCAGCCTATAGTGTTTCCACTGTTGAGACACAGGCCTCCTCTCTGTAAGACGGAGTGGGTCGTAATCCACCACGCGGGCCCAGTACGGACATGCCGGTTTCCCCACGATGTTTTCCTTGACCGTTTTGAGACCAGTGCTGATGACATAATTTACACAAAGTAAAGGGCCTGTCTGGGTTCGAACCTACGATCTACTAGAACTCTGTAAGTCGCGGCTGTTACCACTGAGTCACCACTGCTCTGCTCTTTTTCCTTAAAAATGTGCAAATCGTTAGTACTTACTTTTAAAAAGGACATTCGATTCTTGAACTGTTGATCTTTGTGTTTTTCTGGCCATATATATTATTTCTGGATCTAATTGAGGTATGGCATCGTTTGACCGTTTATTATAAATGATCGAATTACTGCAACAATAAGATATTTAAGTGCCGTAGTAGATGCGTTCTCTTTATGTCGACTGAAAGTCAAAGACAATGTTATTTAAGCAACATAATACTAGCTAGGTACACACGGATACACATCAAGCTATACATTTCCATTTTACTCTGATCTCGCACTGTCCGGAAATCCTATACAGTGCGAGATCAGCTTATACTGGAAATGTATACCTTGATGTGTAGCCGTGTGTACGTATGAAAATGCTATGCTAAGTATCCTTGATTGCTAGGGTTCTGTACCCAAAGGGTGCCACTAGGATTACTAAATCTCTGCTGTTCACCCGCCTCTCCGTCCGCCCGTCCGTCTGTCTGGCGGACAGCGGGCTTATATCTCATGAACCGTAACAGGTAGACAGTTGAAATATACACAGAGTACTAACAAAAATAAAATAAAGTAATTTAAAGGAACAAGCATAGTGTTTTTTAGACGTTTTTTTGCCTTGTGGTGGAACCTTAGTGTCGGTCTGTTTTATTCTAAATGTCTGCTTATAAAGGCTCCCGCAGACAGGCGTACGCGTCTATAGTAAAACAATTTATATGAAAACTTTATGGAAAGTGTTCTATTAGAATCGTGTCGCATAGTCGCGTCGTGCCTGTTGTGACTGTCTTACTTATCCTGAAAGGTACCAGTTGAGTGCCATAATGTGATAAAGTTATGGATCTATACCTATTCATCGACTCGTCATGTCGTACATTTCGAGAGAGTAAGAAATTGCGTTATGCTACTACTTCAGCATAGTGAAGTTAGTAAAGACAGAAACTTTAGTGTGAATTTAATGCAATGTCGGTATACGTTAAGGGGAAGTGTACAATCAGCAATTTTCGTAAACATTAACGCTTACCTGTACGCGGTGTACTTTATTGCTGAAGAACCCGCAAGCAAAGGTTAAGCCTGTAATAATTGAACCTGACAGGACACTGACTACTGAGGTATTTGTGTTCTTTGCAGTCTGTCCGCAATGTGTACAGGAATATTTCATAAGCAATTAGATACTGAAAGTTATTTGTGGGTAAACCTATTGAATGTGCGGGTACTTGTTTGCGCTAATAGGATTCTAATAACAAGCGGTCATGATGCGTAGGTATATTTAGGTAAGCTTGTTTGATTCGACTTACACATAATAATATGTATGTGGAGGCACGTGTTGTCGTGTTGTGAAGCTAACACCTGGGTACAGGGGCGGCGGGCCGGCGCGGGCGCGTCATTGACGTGCTCTATCGGAGTTTTTCACGCGATCTCTCCACGAAGAGAGCAGTCGTCGTGCGCCCGCGCTGCAGCGCCAGCGCTTCTGTATTACCTACATTACATATTTTGCAAACTTTTTATTATTATTTCTATATAATCGATTGTGGTTGTTACGTGTGTCGTACAGTTATGCAATTCATTTTCAAAATCCAGTAGAAGTCATAGGTAACAAACTCAATATTAAATGTGTGAAAGTTTTTGCTAGATTGTGTTAGTTATGCGACGTCCATGTAATATGCAAATTCACGATTTCATAATATCAACGTAGTAAATTGTGACGTTAATTACACAGTTTATTAGAGTGTAACGCAGCACTTAATAGTAGAAAACTTGTTGGTATCGAGGGAGAGTTTGTTTCGGATCATTTATCGAGTGCCAGTGATTAAGAGGTGACAGTGGAGCCTAATTGCGTGAATCGATTAAAAGTTGCGTAGTGTCGGCTCTGGAGCCGGATGCCGCCGAGGTGGACAAGTGTGCCGCTGTCCGCGTCCGCTGCGATTTCTCCCGCGTCACGCACGTCCGCGCTGCTCGCATACTCGCGCGCCTCTCGCCGCTGATTGATCCAATTACTGAATTACTGGATTTGCATGTGGATGTATCGTAGCGGCGCGGTGTGCAGTCGGTAGTGAAAGTGAGCGTGATGCGGGAGGCGCTCAGCTGAGGTGACGTCGCGTGACGTCGCCGACATGGGCCATGTGGAGGATCTGCGGCGTCAGTAAGGCCGAGCCCGCGCTGTTCGCTCGTAACCTAGACGATGATTATGTAAGCTGTCGTGTTACAAACAACACATACCTACAATCAACGACACTATTATGACATGTTTCTTATCTTTACAGCTAAACACGTTGTTGTAATGTACCTAATAACTATGACTAAACTAGTCTTGAAGCTGTAAGTATGTACTCACGCGCATACGTTTAATAGGTGTCATATGCATTTGACGTGATAAACAAATAATGTCTTCTACCTCAAAATATTCGGTTCTAAAGAACTCTATGCATTCATCACTTGCTTCATTATATACCTTCGCAGAAGCAGACAACATAAGTGGAATTAGTTATTTTTCGAACTTAAACCATCAGGATGAAGTATGCTGAAAAGAACTATGTTTTACGTTGCGAATGTTATGAGTACCTAAATGTTGGTGTTGAACTATTATGTTGACCTATTGGTGGTGTGTTCCAGCAGCCGACATGGCGGTTGTGGGGCGAGGAGCGCGTCGACGGCGCCATCTACACCGTCTACCTCAAGAAAGTTCGCTACCACCGACCGACACGGAGTGCTTCTAATAGTGTG
The DNA here is from genome assembly GCA_947359405.1 of Antitype chi. Taxonomy (NCBI): domain Eukaryota; kingdom Metazoa; phylum Arthropoda; class Insecta; order Lepidoptera; family Noctuidae; genus Antitype; species Antitype chi. The sequence goes on along the minus strand of OX375813.1, from coordinate 7,297,878 downwards.
AGTGTTAACACATGTTACTAATTATGTTTACCTCAGTATGGTATCAGCACAGTAGAAACCTTCCTGAAATACTCCTTATTTTTATATTATTATTATTATTAAGTACCAACGAAATCAGTCATGGAAGTGCCCTATATTCGATAGCTAGTTTCTACCAGCAAGCCAAATTGATCTTGGCTCTCATTTCACATTTATGTTTTTGATAGTTTCTATTTCACGAGAAAACCGCTTTACAATTATGCGCAGTCTGATACCTACAAGGTATGTCATTAAACAAATCCATTGCATTTCTTCTGTATCACTCAAGGTACGTCCTAGGTGTGAATAAGTATTTAATCAGAAATGTTTTAAATATTAATTAGGATTGCATGTTACAATGAACATTTGCACAATATACGTAGGTAATTAAATTAAGACAATGTAATTGTGTAATTATAATTAAATATGCTTATTTCATACTCACTACCGTGACTTGCTGACCTATGAGGAATCACTTATGACGGCACTAGCTTACAGCATACGTAAGTTTGAGTTAGCAAATAGCACAATATTTTTATACTTATCAATAAATCCTGGGGAAGACTTGGGTGCCCAGATCAGCACTTTCATTGTGTAACACACTAATCAGAATCTGAATAATTTTGAAGGATATTGTTAATCCATTGCTTCATAAGAGCAGCGGCAGCGGTGGCTAAGTGCTTACAGCCGCGACATACGAATTGTATGGAGTTGTTCGAGCCAAGACAGGCACTTTACTTTTTGTAAATATACACATATCCATTACTCTCATAACGGTGGAGGAAAACGTCGTGAATAAACCGGAATGTCCTAGAACCAAAACTTCAAAGACATGTGACATCTACCAACCCAAACTGGGCCCGCGTGGTGGATTACGGCGCACTCCCTCTCACCAAGAGGAGGCCTGTGTCCCAGCAGTGGGAATATTGTAGACTGATTAGATTGCGTCATGCGTTGAAAAAAAAAATCTGCTCAACAACGTTTAATAATGCAATGTATGTTGTTGAACTGTCAAAATTAAAGCCATTGCTACTGTTAGTGCGTTACACAATGACCTCTCAGGAAAGCATGGCACAAATGAGACGAGGCCTATATGTAGCAATGGGTGAATGGAACAAGGCTGCCGATGATGATGATGAATCAATACATCGATCATGTTAAAACGCTGCTAAATACATTGGTAGATAAATAAAATCTTCCAAAACATTCTTTCATGGTCCAACTTTTAGTTTTCATTGCGTGAAATATAGATCTAGATTTATAAACTATTTTCTATTTGATTAAGTCCCTAGTACTTGTTGACAGGTCTACACTGTCCTCCCTTGCTATGAATTAACACTGTAATTTGAAAACATTGTTAAAGCCAATTATGTTTAAAGAGAAGCCGTGAAGCTTCTTGCCAGCTCTTCTCCATAGAAAAAGGCCGATTGGAACTGTCCACCTAGCTTCTGACGTTTCATACGTGCCCGTATTGTAGGTTTACGTGATTTAGTTTATTTTTGATACATTAAGCAATTTACTATAATAATACTGCAATGCTTTCTTAAGGTGGGCTAGATTAATCGAACATAGAACCAGAACAAGAACAAGAGCATTTTTTTTGTTGATATTATTGACATTTTAGTAGAGAGAGATCAACGAAGGAAGACCCCCCCTATCTACACAAAAATAATTGGTCTGAATCGACTCGTTTGGTCTGAATCGACCGACCGAGATGGTAAACTATAAACGTTGTCGATAAACTACTTAATTCTATTTAATCACTCAGCACCCTAATTGCGTATCTCACGATTCATCATAATTTGTTTCGTTTTGAAACAGATGGCTAAACCATTGCTTCATATGTTCGAAAAATGTGTCTGCTCAACAACGTAAATAACGCAATGAATATTGTTGAACTGTCAAAATGAAACCGATTATGATTAATCGCGTGTTACGCAATTAGGGTGCTGGTTTATTACTCAATTTCGTAGGTTTTGATTACACTAGTTTAATTCAGTGGGTAATGATTACTAAATACTATTATTGTGAGCTAATAGATAGGGAATATACGAGTACTACTCAGTAGTTTCAGATTTTACGTTATAGTCGCTAGTTCAACCGAGCACTGTCATATTCATATTGTTTTTATGTCACACATTTGTGATAATATTACCTAGTTCAGTATTTTTTCTATTGTGTTCGTTTGTGCAGTACGTTATAGTACCGATTTACGGTATGCGATAACATTTTGTTGAGTACAAAGTGGCTATAAAACATCGCGGATCAGCCACAATCTGACAGAGCTATGTTCATGTTTATATTTACTGTACATACTGTTAACTTCCCGGATGACCGACAATGGTGTACAAGGTTGTACATGACAATTACTGAATGTAATTTTGGCGTGTACCATACAATTTTAATTCTTTATTGCCGTGTATCTTTTAATTAGTCCGCTCTGTAATGTATGGTTTATCACGATCCGCAGTTATACAGAGCGGTATGGCGACGATTAAAATGCACGAGCACGATTAAAACGCATGAGGCGCACAAACTTTAGGAAAGTAGGTACATTTACGTTTGTTGGTATGTTCCAAGTCGGTAGGTACTTGGGATTTTGAAGGTCTTGCCTTGCAACCACTACTACTCGTATAGTCATATCAATGCGAAAACTATCAACAAGAAAATCTTTGTCATACTCAATAGTTAATTTGCATTCCACAATGTCTAGTTACTAGTTAGGTGTTAACTTAAAATTATATGTGTTCATTATGGACCCTGTCGGGCACAGCAGAATAGTACGAGAGAGGAAACTGAAAAAAAAATACTGTCGAATTGAGAACCTCCTCCTTTTTTGAAGTCGGTTTAAAATAAAGTCTTGATCAAAATAAATCAATGTCCACACGGTCGTAAAAATACTTAGCTCACATTTCTGAAGTAAATCTAAAGTTGTCATATTATTATTATTTTTATATATTTTTATAGTAGTGCATAGTTATCTGCACTAATACAAAGATATATTAACAGTTAAATAGTCGTTTAAATATTCGTTTGTTTATAATAGCATTTTCTTATTAAAATGATAATTTAATATAATATCATGAAGTTCTGTTATTTGTTATTTTGGTTGGTTCGGTTGGAGGAAAATGTTTTTGTTTTCGAATTCAAGCAAATCGGCGATGTCAGCTGAGTATACCTACTCAGCTGACATCGCCGATTTGCTTGAATTTTTTTTTTTAAATTCCATTATTCATTCATCTTTTAATTTCACTGTAACTAAATAAACTTGCCTGTCTACGTCTTTAAAATAATGTGTCATCATTTGACATGTTGAATGACATCAGCAATAAGTACGTATTTTCCTACAGATTTTTCGAGTTAAGGGTATTATTATGTAGTCATTAGGTTACATGTGACTTTGGAAGGCCCTGAACTATGATAAACGGACTTTCTTGAAAACGCTCAAAAAGGTGGTTTTTAAACAAGTTTTAAACTCTTTAACGGTAAATAATTTTGAAAGCAAAAAAATATATGATATTTTCAAGTCTTTTTTACATAAAGTCATGGAACTTAAAACATAATTAAACATTATTTAATGCATCAAAAAAATCATCAAAGTCACCTCTAAATTATCTTTAAAACCAGTTTATCCCTTCAATAATAATTATTATTATAATTAAAAATATACCATAAAATTCCAAATGCCAAACTGCATTGAGTATTTAATATCTAATTTTATACGATTTTATTTGAATTTTATACGACAATGCTTGCTCATATTCGAATTTATTACAACAGATTTGAACCCGTATCGTATTGCACTAAGAACTATTATCGCTCATAACGACAATATCTAAAGTTACCAGGGGCTTAATACAAAATATTGCTAATATTAAATATTGGCAATTGTAATAGAGAATACATAGTCTTAATACAGTCTTACCAAAGGATATCGTATTACCTAGTAGCTAGGTTGCGGAGGTCAGATAGGCAGTCGCTCCATGTAAAATACTGGTGTTCAGCTGCATCCGGTTAGACTGGAAGCCGACCCCAATATAGTTGGCAAAAGGCTGGGTAGAGGATGATGTTTTAGAGAATACTTATACAATAATAGCTGTTCAATCTGTTTCAGACCTCTTAAACATATACTAATAAAAAATGTCCACACCGGCTACACATCAAGCTATACACTTCCAGTTTACACTGACCTCGAACTGTACGGAAATCCTACACAATGCGAGATCAGCTTATACTGGAAATGTATAGCTTGATGTGTAGCCGGGTGTACCTACATTCCATGAAAAAATCACATCGATTTGTTCCTTAAAATTTTTGCTTTGCAATATAAATATTGATTTTCAGTACTGCGAGGCCACGCTATTTCAATGTCGTTAGATAGCAATCAAACGGTGCAGGTACACTCGAAGACATATCAAGTTACACATTTCTAGTTTCAGCTGATCTCGCTTTGTATTGGCTTTTCGTACAATGAGAAGTCAGCCTACTGGAACCGTATTGCTTGATATGTCGTCGTGCGTACTGTGAGGGTGTGAAGTTCTCGTGTGCCGGGATCGGACAATGAAACATTCTGATGCGTGTATTCATAGAGATGTCAGCACCAACTGGTGGGGTCCGCAAGGGCCGATGCCTGCCAGGGGTGTCTAGAATGAGAAGCTGAATTCATGGTTACAGTTTGCGCACTGAATAAAAACTTTTCCTGTATATAGATTCGTAAGCTAATTTTATCCGTGGTAACTACTTCCAAATGGGAGTGTCTACTATGCAAAGCTATGAGGTATTGCTTCATTATTAGATAGTAAAGATACAAGAGTTTTAATGTTAACCAATAACGGTCCGTTAATTATAGAAATCGGCCATAGGCAATTTCTTCCGAAAGAAAAAGCCTATGCTAAATCATTTGAAGGCTAATTCTAAATCTTCTTTACAGTTCGAATGTGATTATAAGCTATTTTATAGCCAGTCTTTACAACGTAAGGTCGTCTTTTGTATACAACCTCTACAGTACACAGCTGATGACAAAGACACAGGCATGCAGTGTAAATATCATGAATCATTTACATCGTTGCCATTCGTTGCATATGCTCCTGCTCACAATCCCAAGAGGTCGTCGTATGCTTGCGAATTATTATAAAATTATTTATAATCTTTACTTGAGATACGAATTAATGCGTTTACACGAAAAATATGAATAAAACAATGGTTGAATGACTGAACGACAAAATGTTTCCCTTTCATTATAATTATTCCATTCTTAATTTTGTTTACGAAAATACTTGTGGGAAAAAATACTTCATTGACTTACCTAAGTAAAAGTATTGTCGAAAATCTCTTTGATTTAAGGTACGGTGAAATCTTTTTTAAGTAGGTACCAAATTAAAGCATAGATATATCAGTGGCGTCGTAATTTATGAATGAGAACGCTGGATACCTATTAATTCAATATACATTATTATCCTCAGTACAAAACATGTTTAAAGACAATATACACATTATTCGGATACAATGAGTGATACACAAGAGTATTATAGTTGTGTGAGATGTGGGAACCCGCAGTCATTAGTAACTTTAGTTTTGTTCGCTGATCTCACAATGGCTTGACGAGTAAATTGCATAAAATTACATATGTACATGTTATATACTTACTTGATACAGTGTAGTATTATGTCTGAAGCAGCTTTTGTTCTGTGTTCAAGTAGCGTTCTTAACTATTCAGTAGGGTTCTCGCAAAAGGCTCTCACCGCTCCGTTTAAACATGAATCACGAATGAATCAAATGAATCAAAACCCCAACCTAGAATTCATTCTAGGTTGGGGTTTTGTTGTAGTTAGTTTAAAAATTTATTTTACGTAGGTACGGATTACTTGGCCTCTTTTTTATAGTGTAGGTACACCAGTTCATGGAATTAAATTTTTAAGGAAATGACCATGTTTCCTTTGTACCTAGATATTTAAATTACTTATTTACTAAATAGCAGGGTTGAGATGGGTTAAATCACTTGATTTAAACCGGTCAATTAAATGATAATCACAATAAAAATTAAGTGGGTAAAAAAAATCTGTAGATTTAAAATAGGTAATTGTTTTGTGCGTAGCAACGAAAAGAGAAACTCATTGCATTCCAATGAAAAAAAAATATAATTAGAATAAATTAAAAGTCTGACTTAAATAAAATAAAACCTCGATTTTAATCCATATTAAGAAACCCGACTTTTTGTTTAAGTCATGATTTTTACCATTCCTGCTAAATAGCTAACTGACACAGACCCTCTTTACAATGGGTTTAACTCTGTCCAGACGATCTAATCACAAAATTGAAAATTTGTCAAAAGCCAAATGATTCAGAAAACTCCATTACAAGTTTAGTCTGTCAACAAGTCAGATCAAAGTAGCTTACCTTCAATATTTTAATGGCATAATGCAAGATGGAATGAACATAATAATAGGTTATTTATTTACCGTAATTTCTTAATTAATTGTTGTTCTAAGTGTATCGTGGGAGCCCTGTGAATGACGCAGGAGGGCCGCATAAGAATACTTTCCTCACTTAGGTATTTGACTAAGTAGGGGACTAATTTTCCTCATTTATGTTATAAAACCACAACAAATCACAATTGCGTCCTTTGGACTTCCAAACGATCTTGTTACTCATCGGGACATTACTATGACGGCGATGTATGTTTTTCACAAAAACATCTCATATTTAGGCATTCTATAATAGATACATTCACGCCTCAAAGCACGTAGTCAGAAACCATGACATAGATATTTTTTTAAATTTATAAACAACTAAGTCTACTATGTATGATTCAAAAGTAAACTTGATTACTTACCTATTATTAATTTGTATGTATGGTTCCAAGGAGTGAAAAGGTCACCCATTTCTTCGCGTTAGTTAAAAGTGTGGAAAAACTCAAAAGGCTTGTGGAAAACGAGTACTGATATCCTTCCACTACCAACTTCCATTCATTGCCACATCATTCGTAACAGATTTTTATCAGGCTGAAGAGAAAAAGCAGTTTTTGTGGCCCGTAGTTGGGTCGGTGAGGTGATAATACTAATGTAATTAAAATCATGTTGTTTTCAGGAGTCAGATGACGAAATCTCTCATCTGGAATGGGAGACGGTGCGCGTGCGCTTTGTGAAGGCGGGCACCGTCGAGCGATTGGTAGAGGCGCTCGCCACCGACGATGGCGAACTCGAGTCCACATACGTCAACGTGTTCCTAGCTACATATCGGTGAGTTATAGAATGATTATTGTTTTTTTACGCCGGCTAAAGACAATGACGGCTTCGAGGCTAATTAGGATGTGCCAGACGAATCAAGAAGTACAGTCTCTACAGAAATTCGAATTAATATCATATTTCCGATTTATCATCGGTCATTTCTCGTGTTCGCCAGAAGATTGATTTGCGTCAACAGAAAAACAGCCCTTTGATCTAGTTCTTTTTTACTTAAATAGTTGTGGTTAACATTTTTAGTTCGTTCGCGGAGTGCAGCCGAGTGCTCGACCTCCTCCTGCGACGATATGAAGCATTGGCTGCGGAGGATGTGCATCCAACAGCAGTCGACACGTCGCTGCAACACCGAAAGTGAGTCCTAGGCCCTTTTTCCACGGCACGGTTTCTCTACGGTACGGCGTAGAAACCGCGCAGTAGAAAAGGCGTGTGTGTCAATAAGCTTCCATAGTGATCCATACAATACGGACGACCGTGCCTACAGCACACGGCGAATAAACCGTAGTTTTTCAAGGCAAAAAAGCGTGTGTGCACTAATGCTGGGGCCACACTACGGTCCACGTCAATGCCCAACATCGCGATAAACAACGCGGTAAAGATTCCGATAATTAAAGCGATAAACTCAGTGGCTACACTTGACCGCCACCCGAGTTATCGTCTAACGTCAAATGGCAATGTGAATGTCGTTGTAAAATTATCGCGATATATTGTGGCTACACCTACGGTTAACGTCCAACATCGCGATAATAAACGGCGTTTCTCGTTGGTGTGGCCCCGGCATAAGGGCTTTACGGTCAAATATCTGAGTACAGAAACCGCTTCTTTTGTTTTGAAACTGATATTCGGGTCACATTCGGGTTCCAAAGACATCACGTCGCCGTCATAAATACGCATTCTGTTTATCTAAACAAAGTAATTTATCGCAATGAATGAAAAAATTGGTGGGAACTGGGAAACGACATTTAATTTCGGCGTCAACATTCGCTGTTTACTGTGGTATGCGATGTAACGCACGTACAAAAAACATTGTGCATATGGGAGCATACAACGGGATAATGATCGTAGTTAAGTAATAAACATTTACAATTTGTTTTCGTAAAAAACGTCGAAAACTTGGGTATTTGAACTTCAATATCTCCGTAATCAGAATATGGTATCTACGTACCAAGTATGGACTAGTACAAAAGAAATATCACTATGACGGGAACACGGAGTAATGAAAGAAGAACAGGAAGAACAAGTGACTGACAGCTTTGTTAAGCGTTGTACACCCGATAAGTTATGAAATGCAAATACAATAATTAAACTAAATTTTTTTCAAGTATAAGAACTTCGCAGGTTCACTATCATGTGCTAAATATGCTGTAACATCAAATGTTTCAGGACTCTGGTTGCGTGTCTACACGTGTGGCTGGACACGTACCCGGAAGACTTCCGCCAGTCCCCCCATCACCCCGCACTGCAACAGCTACTCGCCTTCACACAGGTTCATCTACCTGGGACGGAACTACACACGAAGGTATGCTTTGTAAGCTCTTGTAATACTTAACTTGAACAATACGAGTAGAACATATTGGTTGATAAATTTAATTATTTTGTATTTTGTCCGATCTTGGGTGTGATTTTTGCAGGTATTACAGAAGTTAGCTGTGTTCAGTGCAGAGCGCAATGGCGGGTGCGGCGTGGGCGGGCTGTGCCTGGCGGCCGGCATGCGCGTGCCGGCGCACCACACCAGTGCCTACCGCCTGCCGCACGTGCCGCACCGGCACTTCGCCGAGCAGCTCACGCGCATGGACATGGAGCTGTTCAAGAAGCTCGTGCCGCACCAGTGCCTCGGCGCCGTCTGGTCCCGCCGGGACAAGGACCGCAACCACGACGCGGCTACCGTACTAGCAACCGTTAACCAATTCAACGCTGTATCGTTTCGAGTCATTTCGACGGTCCTGGTTGAGCCGAACCTGAGGCCACTCGAGCGCGCTGAAATCTTATCGGCCTGGCTCGATATTGCCCGGGAATTGAGAGTGCTTAAAAACTTTTCGTCATTAAAAGCGATCATCTCTGGACTACAGAGCAATCCTGTTTATAGACTGAGAAAGACGTGGGCGATATTAGCCAAAGAAAAAGCTGAATTATTCGATGAACTCGCGCGTATTTTTAGTGAAGACAATAATAGGTGGGCTCAGCGAGAGCTACTGATGCGCGAGGGTACCGCGAAGTTTGCAGACACAGTGGGTGAAAATGATCGTCAGCTACAAAAACTATTACACGAACGGGGTTCCCCTGGGGTCAGTCACGGGACCATCCCTTACCTTGGAACTTTTTTAACCGATCTCACTATGATCGATACCGCCATTCCGGACACGGTAGCTGATGGCTTAATTAATTTCGATAAACGACGCAAAGAATTCGAAGTTCTCGCGCAGATTAAGCTATTGCAGGGAGCTGCCAACGCCTACCACTTGCCTCAGGACTCGATGTTTGATAGGTGGTTCGACTCGGTCATCGTGCTGGATGACCGAGAGTCGTACCAGCTGTCTTGCCAGATCGAACCGCCGACAAATCCTCCCAAAGAGAGGCGTCCAAAGAAAATAAACGATTCAAATAGCCACGGACACAGAAAGAACGACTCAATCGCCAGCACCAGTTCGAGTAACAGCTCGCAGTTCTATTGCGAGACGGACGGTACGGCGACAGCGTGGAAGAGAGACAGTCTAGAAAGGCGGGTGTCGCCGACGCGTCTGTCGCACGGTTCATCATCGTCGTCGCTGCCTTCGCTGGACGTCTCTCTGTCGAGCGCCAACAGCGGTCAGAAGCTCGCCAACGGCAAGGCGGGCGGCGCCAGCCCGGCGGCCCCGGGCGTGCGGACGGGCCCGGACTTCTACATCATCCGCGTGACGTACGAGTCAGACTGCGCGGAGACCGAGGGCGTGGTGCTGTACAAGTCCATCATGCTGTGCAACAACGAGCGCACGCCGCAGGTCATCCGCAACGCGATGCTCAAGCTCAACCTTGACGGTGATCCCGATGCATACACGTTGGCGCAAGTTCTCCCCGAGAAAGGTAAACCTTATAAATCACCCGTCGAAAATGAAGTTTTATGTTTACAATTTTACTTAAACCCTTTGTAATTCAAAATAACTTATTGTGCTTGAACGGGCGTACTGTGGCGAGTGCATTTATGAGTATTGTTTTTTTGTAAAGAATAGATGCTATTGTATGACAGTTGTGACCGTCCACTTTATGCACTAAAAATGAGATCGTGGTATTTTGACGGTACGGTTGCCGCAGTGGTTCAGCGATTGACCACCATTGGCGCTGCGTGTCGCGGGTTCGATTCCCGCCCGGAACAAATATTTGTAAGACCTACAGGTAGTTCGGGTCTGGCTGTTTGTGTATGTGATTTTAAATGTTTGTAAACGCACCCACAGTACAGGAGAAATTCTTAGTGTGGGGCAACGTTTTTAAAATTTATTTGCTCAGACGTACACACCACCATTTAAATCTCGTATATTAAAATTTTGGTTTATTACCGTTACAATAAATAATGATATTGTTACAGAAATGCTGCTCCCTGCTAACGCGAACGTATACTATGCAGTGAATACTGCTTACAACCTGAACTTTATACTGCGCCCGCGGAAGACGCAGCAGCTAGAACCAGTGGTGAACGGAAAACCTCGCGGCAAGCGCCCTTGACTGTGTGCGACACAGTGATGATTCGATAGACAGTTGTGCTTATAGGACTCCTACAGGTATTTATACAATGGTGAGCGACGACAGTCCGGTGCTAAAGCGGACTCCTACACAAGGGGAATAAAATAGATTTCAAGAATTTCGCATTTATTGTTTACATATACACGAATTTCCTACGTTTTCGATACGTCTACGAAGTGAGTTTTTGTTGAATTTGAAAATCTCTGCTTCATAATTTGTCAATTTCAGCTTGGTTTTTCTACCAAAGTCCCACGCATAATCTTATCACATATCACTTCGAAGCTACACCTAGCCTTGTATTTGGAAGTTCCTTTGATCATTTAGCGACTACCTAACATTAATGCGGTCTGACGCGTTACTTACAACTTACCTACTGTGTTCCCATGTATTCCTAACGTGCATTTCACGGTGTCTAAGATGTAATATTTGTATTGTATACTCATGTAAATAACTTAATGTAATGCCACCTCTAGCATAGTAATGTGAATTTAACTGTTTATGTATATGTGGATTGTTGTTTGTATATAATGTTTTGTAAATAAGAATCTCATGAATTAATATTGTAGTATAATACTGAGCCAAAGGCAACATACGTCTAATAGCAAGGTGCTGTACCACTTTTGTATAACGTTTTAGAAGCTTTAATATGAACATGTTTTATAAATTGACTTTCGTATTGTATTTCATACTTATAGAGTGTATGTGTTATAAAGTAAAGAAGGGTAAAAAACGGGATCAAAGTGATTTAAAAGATGTTCACTGCCGCCAGTCGTTATAAGTCATGTTTTTGATAAATATACACTTAATGATGGCAATATAATTTTCAGATTGGGATCCATTTGAAATATTACAGCACCCTAACTGCGTAACACACTATCAATCACAATCTGAATCAATTTAAAGGTTATTGCTAATCCATTTCTTCTTAATAATTTGATCGAAAAATTGGTCTGCTCATCAATGGAAACTACGCAATGAATGTTGTTGAAGTGTCAAAAAGAAAGCCATTAGCACTGTTAGTGTGTTAAGCAATCACTCAGCAGATTTTTATTTTTCTTAAGACTTTTAATTAGATTTTATTTATTTGATATAACGATTTATAGTACTTAACTGTTTTATCCCTGAAATATTTCACCTTGAAGTGGTCTTCTAGTTTCAGTAGAAGTAAATGTCGCTTTAGATATGTGTTCATTGTTCCAAATGGCATCAAATTAAATGCCATTTTGTAAAAATAATAATTTTATGTCAAATCCACTATTAGCACACAAGTAAGTTTATGTGTAGATCATAAGCTCTACGTACTTACAGCCATACTTACATCAAATGTACCGATAGTCACGAGTATCGTTTAATTAAACACAATATAACATTATCTATCTATTATACGCCGTGGTATTAAATACTAATTCTTTTGACGTGACCATACGCATACGATAAACATAAGATTCACGGTGTGCCTAATATAAATTATTATTTAAAAAGTATCGTTTATAATGTATATAACTCATATATCATACTCTGCATTATATTGTAACTGTATTTATGTTACCTACCCTATGTATTAAGCTCTGAATGACATTCGTAATACTTTTTTTTGTAAATATCTGTATCTAATAAAATGTAATTTTGTAGTTTTCCACCAGTGTCGCTGTATATGTTTATATTCGTATAATAAAAGTTAACGAAACCTTTTATGAATAGTTTTAATTAACGTGTCCTGTTTAGTGCAAACTAGTGTGGAGCGTTAAAGAGTTAACGCTCCACACAAACACACACCACAAAGAGTTGTAGGTATTCAAAGATTTCGCCTTTAGTAAAGCTGCAGCCCAGAAATATCAGCTATAATAGATATAGATCAGTATATAATAAAGTTGAAGTTAGTCGCCGATGGGATGGCGTGCGTGAAGTACCTATGAGGTATTGATCGTTCGTATATCAGTCCTAGTGGTGCCACCTATGAGGGGTGTTCAAAAATTCGTCCAGACAAGAGTTTGTGGAATATAGCGCTTTGCTACGACTCTGAGGTTTCACCCAGTTTTTAATACCAGGATGTTCTGCTAGATAACGCCTTCATATTCTCTTGGAACTTTGACCTCGTTACAAATGGCCACATAGACGATACTGAGGAAATATTGCCACAATGTTCACGCTTGGCAAATATTGTCAGCGTAGAAAAGTAGGCTGCTGGCCAACCCTCTATTTTCTCAATCGAATTGGATGGACATATTACTTTCTGGTACTTATATTATTAATATTGATATTTACAGAAAAAATCTTCATCACTGTTCTAGACTGAAATTACTAAAAGCAAGCGTTTAGCATGTGGGTTTGAATAAGTAGTAAATGCTGTCAGGTCACGGCGAGCACTTAAAGTTATGCTATTAGAGAGACAACCGCTAGTTCGAAGGAACCCAGGTCTATGTAGGAGAGGATTTGGGCATGGTGGTGGTGGCGCACCTGCGTGCCGCCACCGGTTGACAGCGGCTCGGCTGAAAATTTCATGGCCAGCGTATCGAGCGGACACGCGCGCTCCGGCCGCGCAGTCGCGCCGCGCCGCCCGCCCGAGCGCCTCGCACGCTGCTCCCCGACACTTGCTCTGTGACAACCTTGCCGTGCCGACCCCGGCTCACAACAACAACACGCGCGACCTCCACACTACCGTCTTTACACGAGCGTCGATTCCTCTAGTGCCGGGTGTGCAGTGGTCGTGCCACGTGACCAGCTCCCGGGCCCCGTGGCCCGCTATGTGAAAAACAAAGCCTTTGTGACAGAGCCGGCCAGCGGCATGTGGTGTGCCAGAGTTACGCACAAAATGAAATAATAAGGTGAGCTAAACCAGCGTTATTTTGACTTAAATCCTTATTCGATGAAGCCAGTTCATCTCTTGCTTTCGTGACTGACAGCTTATTGGTGAATAAAAATATGTAACAATTTGTATCTTAATTTTTTGACGTAACTTTCTTTCAAAGCCTAAAGTAGCCCAAAAGTATTCATTAGGTCAAATATGTACTTTACGTACGTGTATGTACCATATGGCATGATCAAGGTCAGAGTTAATTTATGTCATAATACATTTGTCCAGGTTATTGCCATAGGACGTACCTTCAAATTGATACTACTGAGCTAGTTGTGTGGTGGGAGCGGCCGAAGTCCGTTCGTAAAGCGAAGCTCTACGACTGCCGCAATCTGATTATGGCACACCCACTAAGCTACAAGATATTTATTCAACGATATTTTAGTAATAACCTACATATTAAGGGCTGACATACAGGAAATATTTCTATGACCTTCTATGACTTTAGTTGACTATTCTTAGTAAACATGTGTTTTCGTAGCACTTTCGTAGCAGCTCGTAGCAGTGTTTTGTTTATTAAGTTAGTTTGATTCTGGAATTCACCATAGAAACTATTTATTTATATTTCGGAGGTTTTCCATAATTCTTATTCTTTCTTCTTCTTATTCTTATTTCTGGATTTTATTATAATTGTTTCATTACGTTTTTATGTTATGAAGACATCTGCAGATACAAAAAAGGTTTGGATGTTTATAAATAGGAGGGCAATAGGTCAACTTCCCTACACTTTTGAATCCGAAATGTCGTCAACCTAATTTGAGGTAAATCATGAATATTAGTTTATAATAAGCTTATTATTTTATCAGCATTAGATATAGTTTGGCGTGCCGCAGGCTCGCGTGTCGGGGGTGCGGCGTGCACGCAAGTCGCTCAAAACGATGCAGTAACTCAGCCCCCTCACGTTTTACTTTCATCGATCCTGGTAATCAGGGTTTGGGTATGGAATAGGACTGCTAATTAAAAATAACGGTTCTTTTATTGTTTCGTCTGGTTCCCAAAGAGAAAAGGTCCACCATATCCATAGTGTCATGAAAGGGGACATATAGATAGAGAAGGAGATGGACAGCAAGGTCTTCTTGCAGAATCAGCCTTCATTAGCCAGAAACAGACCTCCTCTTTCTGCGAAGGAGTGGGCCATAATCCCACCACGGGGGCCAGTGCTGGTAGGCGGATGCCACATGTCTTCGAATTTTTGGTTCTTGGGCATGCCGGTTACTTCACGAGGTTTTCTTTCACCGTTTTGAGGGCACTGGTAATGAAATTAAATACTCAAAGTAAATTGCCTATCTGGTTTTGAACTCATGACTTACAAATCGTAAGTCGGTGCTGATAGGCACCACTGGGCCACCACAGGTCCAATATCTTCTTGCGTCTGCTTATTTGTAAAACTGCGATCAAGTATCATCGCCATGCCTAACATGGGAACAGTTCATTACTCATGAACTATTCCCATGCTAGACCAAAGTCAAAGTCAAAGCATTTATTTCAAATAGGCACTTAAAAGGCACTTTTGAACGTCGTAATGTAAATACATTAAAATAGAATTGATTCTAGTCGCCCCTTCCAAAATGTAGTTTCGTATGGAGAAGAATGGGCAAGAAACTCCACCGTTACTCTTTTAAAATGTTTCAAGGGCAATATTTACATTCATTATATGGTTATGTGTGAAAACGATGCACCCAGAATAAAATTACCATACCAAAATAGGTAAACAGAATCAAATTGAAGCAATACAGATAAATTAATTCTGTGATAGATACATGGTGTTCACACATTTACAAACATTGTAAAAGTAAGTATAGGTACGATTTTCCTACAATATTACCATGTTTGACTATCCAGTGTAATGCTTACTGATAGGTCCGTGTTTAGCAGGAGTTGGTCAAACGTACCAACCCCACTGGGCACTAGTGGTGCATTACGGCCTAATCCCTCTCATCGAGAGGAAGCTTGTGTTCTAGCAGTGGGAAAATTACACGCTGATTATGATGGCTTAAAAAAAATAATTAACATCCTGCATCAAATCATCATAACGAAACTTTAAGCAGCAAGTTATCAGCCAATTATACAATTATCTCATTCACGCAGACTGTAATTATGCTATTTGGAGCGCCGAGCACCTTACAATGTGCTATTTACTTGCGGATCCAAGTTTACGCGGACCAAGTAAGTAGATTAACAGAATCTTTGAAACTTGTGTAATTTACTTGCGAGTTCCTGTTCTCTGAATTATGAAATATTCTTGTAGTTGGGCAATTTTGTGTTACCTACTTGGGCTCGTGCGCATACCGAACATTGTTAGCAAACACTTGAAATTGTTGTTAAGCTTTTGATCAATTTAAAAGGATCATCATCATTTCAGCCGAAAGACGTCCACTGCTGGACATAGGCCTCCCCCAAAAGGGGGGTTTTGCCATAATCGCCACGCTTGGCAGGTGGGTTGGCGATCGCAGTATGGTGGTAAAATGCATAGAGAATGCTGCTGCTCATTCTCTAGTAAGTCCGTTAGTCGCCTTCTACGACACCCACGGGAAGAAATGGGATGGTGCTATTCTTTTACGTCCGGCACCACTCGGAATTTAAAAGGATAGGTGCAATTACCTAATATCTATTCAACTGCAGCAGCCTCTTTCTTTTTTTTATTATATCCTATCTTTTGCCAGTAGCTTCGCCCGCATGTACGTCGGAAAGTATCCCGCGGGAACGTACTACCAGGATAAACAGTATCCTATGTACTTTGTTTATTTGTGTGTTTGTTTAGGTTATAAACTATCTGTGTGATTTTCTTCCAAATCCATTCAGCCGTTTTTGCGTGATTGGGTAACAAACTTCCATCATAGCTACAGACTTTCACATTTATAATATAGGATGTTTAGGGCAGAATCTCTCCAGCTTATCTTCGGTTTTCTACAGTTCAAAGCTGACTGAAACTAGATAAATATTCGTGTGTTTTTATGGTGATACACTGATCGTCAAGGGTAAAACACGGATTTAAATCGAAAAATGGTGATAGCACTAAGATAGGATATTGTAAGTCAGCTGGGTATTGTGCCTACTCTCTATGTGAAGCAATCTTAGAGTCGTATCTTACGACACCCCCGGGATGTTCGTTGTCGAGCGTAGGTATAGCATTATTTATTTGGGTACAGCAAAGAACATTTTATTCAGTTCCTTTATTTACATAATATGAGGTTGTACTTGTACGAATTCAAAAAATAAATAAATTGCTTCTGTCATTTATCTCAAAACGGCGAAAAACCTGTCATAGAACCAAAAATTCGAAGACAAGTGACACACCGCGCTGGGCCCGCGTGGTGGATTACGGCCCTCTCACTCCCTCTTACCAAGAGGAGGCCTGTGTTCCAGCAGTGGGAACATTAAAGGCTGATAAGTTTTTTTCTAATATTACTGTTGATTGACGATACGAGAATATACAGATAAAAAGTACCTATCTGTATAAAATACCTATACACATACGTCAATTTGTTTTTATTCCGATACGAAGATCTTACTATCACCAACATTCTCTATATTAGGTAGTACCTACCTACGTGAAGGTAACGGGGTCACACCTTTTATTAGTGAAGAAATAGCGTGGAAATGAGATTGCAAGAGTAAGAATTTTGCAATTGTACCCTCGGTAATAACAGACCGAATGCTCATCGCTTACGACCGTGCATACATACGAAATGCATTCTCCGAGACGATTCCAACGAGTTTCACCGGAGGTGGGCTATAATACTCTATAATTTTCTTACATTCTCAGAACACTGGAAAACTTCGGAAGGAAATGCAGAGATAGTAGTAGAGGAACTTGCAAATAATAATGGTGCTTTAATTTCTTGTTTCCTTTCAAATCACTGCACCTCCTTATACCTAATAAGTCATCATCTCCCTATGTTTTTCCTAACTATTTTGGGGTCGGCTTTCAGTCTAGCGAAATCTCAGTATTTTCCATGGAGTGATTGGGTAATAAGTTACCCCTCTGGTAAGATTTTTTGTCAGACTTTCGGGCTTCAGATGACCCGGAACGACTGTCAAAGATTCACGAATGAAAGCCCGGCGCAACGGCTTATCATGTTTCGTTTTGCGGTATCAAACTCAGAGGCCATGGTCTCTTTTAAAGTCAAACATTATATTAGTAGGATTTTATGTGAGTAAAACAATGCAGGGCCATGTCTGGAAGGGCCTTGGGAAGAAAGAACTGATTGCAGCTTAGAGCCGACCTATTATGTTCAAACAGACAGCATGCATGCCTCAGTCATCGTGTAGTTAAACCCTGTTTTGAGCTCTACGGCCCGACACAAGACGCTACCAGATCTGCTGGACATTTGTGTTGGCCATAAACAAAATCCTCAAAACCGCCAGACAGTTAAAAAGTCATGTATTGAATCTAGCCTGCACGGTACTCACATTGACAGTCAATTAATAATAATAATTTATTTAATAAAAAACGTATCATAAAGTCGGTTTTATCTTAGCAGCAGTAGCGTTTAGTCATCACGGGCAAGCAGTCTGTTGTCGGGCAACTTAACATCACACTTATCAAGTTGCGATGCTGACCATACACATGTATATCCAAATCATTTTTGGAAACTATAGTGCTTCGTTACGAAAATGTTATGAATTTTGTTCAAACTAAAACTCAAAGCATTTATTTCAAATAAACCAATTGCAAGCACTTTTAAATTGTCAAGGTCGGTGAGTTAGAAAGATGAAGCTAGTTGCCCATTCCAAAACGTAGGTACCTATGGAGAAGAATGGGCAAGAAACTCCATGGACACTCTTTTAAAATCATGATATTGTTACCAAAAGTTGGTTACATCATTATGTTGAAATTGTCAATGTGAGAACGATGTAAAAAGACTTGCACATTAAAAGCGTCCGTAATTAAAACAAAAATAAAATAACAATTCAAAAATTAAAATAAGCCATGGGAGCTAAGAGATGACCAATCCCTACTGGCGGCGCCCGTTCACGAACATGACGTATGGATCAGCACCATTCAGCTCAACCATTTTGAAGGGAACTAAATTATCCAACACACACACTACCACCAGCGATACATTTGAGTGAGCATGACATACTCACAGCTGCCAGGGCACATTCAAGGCAATGAAAGACGTAGGTGTAAATGTTAGCTTTATAGTAGGAACATAGTGCTCACACATATGCTATGCAATTATACAATACTAAAAGTTTGAATTTATACAATGCAAAGATATCTATCTAGCTTTTGCAGTCTTCAGCAGCTCCAACAATGTTTACAAATGCTATTCAATTTAGTTTAAGGTACCGTGTGGAGCAGGACAAGCAGCATTTAGCCAAGCATTTTTGTCAGCGATGTAATCCCCCAACTTAAAATAAGCATGCATAGTGTGCGTTTACAAGATTTAAATTTCTTTTCATTCAGTTGGAGTATGTGGGGAGGTATTTTATTGTAACATTTTAAACAGTACCCCATGAAGAATGAGTCTACTTTAGCCAGTCTGAAGCCTGGTTGAACTAATTGGTCCTTATTTCTAATCCCAATTGTCATTCTTTTACCTCTTTTACTGAAAAGATTTAGATTTTTCCTGACGTATATGATGTTCTCATAGATATATTGACAAGGTACTGTCATGATATTAATAACAATGTTCAAAGTATTTAAAGTTTACTCTAAAGTGACATTTTTATATGCTATTAGAGTAAGCTTCAAAGGCATGCAAAGTTTGCATAGTAATTCTGCCATCTTGAATAATGTGAAAAGAAAATATTTCTTTCAACATTGTTGATGTTTGCATTCTTATATTTATTTTCTTTAGCCTTTTGTCGACTGCTACGGGTTATTCTAAGATTTGTTTTATGTAAAGTAGTTTGTCGGAGAACTGTTGTTTAGGTACATTATAAAAGACCCTTCTTTTGCTATGTATAGGTACCTATTCTTTTAGAACAATTAATAAATAAAGTAGTGCCTCACAAACCAAACCATCATCTTCTAGGAATTGATACATTTCGTTTGCAAACAGTCATATTATAATTTATGATCACTAAAGAATGAATAACAATAAAACAGCAAAAAGAAGGAGTTTTAAATGGTTTTGATTACATTGAGTAGGTGCTCAGCAAAATATTACAATACCTACCTATATTGTGCTTCCTCATTTCGGTGTCCTAACATGTTACAGTATCTGCAAATAAAGACCTAACTACATACCTAGTCAAATATTTAATACCGTTTTATCAAGTAATAAGAGTACCAGTATAATAATTATGTAGGTAAACATACATACTTTACGTGTCAAGAAGCTCCTCCTAACTTGCGGCAGATACGGGCTCATATAAATTGCTTTATACCTACGTTTTCATTAACGATACTGCACCCACAAGCCCACAACGATACCTACTTCACCAGAAAATGAGAAAACGCTTTCAGTTTTACTACGTTTTTACACAGAAATACGGCAGCAGTAAAATATTGTGCGGATTTATTTAATTTCATCATCGTAACTCTGTGAGCCACGTTAATTAAACAGGCATATAAATTATCCTCTGTTTTGACTCACAGCTACGTGGGTGAAATCCCGGGTATGAGCCTGAACGTTTCAATTAAGTGTTGTTTATTAAATTAAATGTGATTAAAAATAATGAAGTTAGATACGCTCAACTCAGAATATTGGCAGGTCAATGCTTCGGTAATGAAATGTAATGTTTATTTATGTAAGTAAGATCTTTTAAGACACTTTTAATCGTCAATATTTTGTTGGTCAATATTTGAAAACTAGATGGCGCCGGCATTTTCTAGCCGACTGATCCCTGAGAAGAAATGCCGATACAAAGTCAGAGGTCATGGTCTCTGTTAAAGTCTAAAAATTATATGTTTAGGATATTATGTGAGTCTCACAATGCAGGGCCATGTCTGAAAGGGGCTTTTAAAGAAAGACCCATTGCAGCTTTAAGCTGACCTGGCCAAAGAGACGGTGCCATGCATTAGTCATCGTGTAGCTCACACGTGTGTCACAAAATGCTACCAGATCTGCAGGATATTTGCGTAGGACATATCATAATACTTAAAACCGTCAGACAGTTATAAAGTCATGTGTTCAATCTAGCCTGCATGGTAGATACTCACATTCACAGTCAGTTTTCTCTTTAGATGTCATTAAAAGTATTGTATACTTGCTGACCCGTGCCCAGTTCATTGGGCGGTAAAGATTTTTATTTATTATGAAATTATGAGTGTGGTTCTGGTAGGGGAGCCCAAGCGGGGATTTCGGGATTTACTCGAGCGCGGCAGAATAACATAAGGGGGCAACCTTGCACCTTGTGAAGTACTCCCACCATACGTAAGCCCTTTATTTATATAGGGTCGAACGTCTAGGGCAGCCGATCAGATTAGTTAAAATAATCGATCGTTAGAAAAACTTGAGCGCGTCAGATTAAGGTAAGTTAATTACATACAGAAAAGTGTGCATTTCAATAATCTGACAATTTGAGCGAGACATAAGGAAATGGAAGAGTCACAAAGCTGCAAAAAAAAACCTCACCTGGACAATCTCGAGCGCGGTTATTTTTTTTTTGAATGAATCACGGAAATAACATAATCTGCCGATTTGCACAATCCGAAGTAGCTAAAATCATTAATAATGTGTGGTGCATGCAGTCGCTGAGAACTATGTATTACCCACTTCGCGCCACTCTGCCCTTCTCACTTTTTCTCTATCTCTCACACCGTCCCCATAGTACACGGAGTAATGAAAAAAGCGGAGATGACGCAAAGCAGTTAGGCCGAGCGCCTTCAGTAAGGCCATGACGTCACAATGGGCGGAGTTCAAAACCTTTGTGTTGAGTGAATTGTCATCGCGTTAAGGTCTGTTGGATTTGATAATTTTAATTGTTTTAATAATGAAGTGCGCTGTTTTTAGATGCGAAAATTGATCAGGATTAAAACTGAAACATATTGATGGCTTAACATTTCACGTGTAAATCCCAAAAAATTATATTTTCACTTTAAATCACATTTTCTCGTTTGATGGCCAGATTGTTTCTAGTATTTATGTTATGAACGTCGCTGTGTTTAGAATACAGATTAATTTTCCTTTTTACATAAATCAGTTTCTCAAATTAAGGGCCTACGTCCCGTTTGGTAGCGTAACACGGTCACTTTATGAACCGTACTGCTCATTAACGGCTTGTCTTGAAGATTTGAAAAATATATGATTTTGCTATAGATTAATATAGATAATTTCGCCCGAAGTACTTTTTTTGTATGGTTAATACTTTTGCTGTAAAAAATATTATCCAACACGCAATATTTTGGCTTCTATTCCAAACTCCTACTAAACGGCTTTGTTATTTGGAAAAAAAATACACTGAAAAATAGATAGTTAGAGGTACCACAGAATCGCCGAAGCTTAATTGTAAATTAATCAAAGGAATATCCCCATTTTGAGATAAAGGCTCAGAGGTGCCCTGCGCGGGCGCGGGGGGCAGTCGTGCTTTAGCATACAAACGGGAGATGAGGATACTATGGGCCTTAAGTATTATATGCATATTAAGATGCACCTGTAATTATGTTTATTTCTTAATGATATCTCAGTGAATCTTTGAAGTTTTTTGTTTTAAAGAAGTAAATTATTAAATATATCTTATAAATAAATAGCATTTAATAATTATCCTATGAATTTGACAAGGACCAGCTAGACTACAGGCCCATGTTCAAAAATGGATGGGTCATATGAACCACCAGATGACGTATATAGTACGATATAAGACCATGCAATAATAAGATTCAGCACTATGCCGTCACTTGTAAGGTGTCCAACTGAGTGCTGGTGAAAATTCAAAAGTGCAGGTAGGAGTGAGTAGATTTTGTTTACTTATTTTTGTACGGCATTTTTACCATCGTTAGATTTATGAAAAATAATAAGAAAACACGCAGTGCCGTAAAAAAAATGGTGCGCCACCAAGTAGGGATTTTTTTTTGATTTTCTGGCATTTTCCAGGGTACATTCGGTCACTTTACGCTGTACGGCATTAGTTTCATGCTGTTTCAATACAGCTTTTAATCTATTATTCCGCAACCCCGTACAAAAATCGTGCGACAAAGAGAAAAATCAAGGGTTGCAACCCCCTTTCTTTCCGTGCTCCAGGGGGTGATTTGAAACAACATAAAATTAATTTATTTTGAAAGTATTTTATGCATAGATAATATTTTTTTACATGCCGTACATTTTCGTTGGTCCAAAGGTTTGTAGGGGGAAAAAAAACTCAAGGAAAAATCCATAGAACGAAATGTAAGACAATTCCATATAACGAAATGTAAAGTGAAATTTATGACGATATTTTTTTATACGGCATTTAGATAGTTTATTTGTACTTAATGCAATAATTTATAAAAAGTTAATGCCGTACAAATCTGAAAGTTCATATAATATATGATCATATATAATATGTTCATATATAATCACGTGAAAAACATTGACGTTTGTGCTGTGTACAGAGACTTGGGCGAGAAGCTCTGTTCTTCGTTGGCTGCATTCCATGCTTTTACGGGTGCGACTTCAATCCCGCATTTTATAGGAAGGGTAAAAACAGACCATTAAAAGTATTGGAGAAATCTAGGAAGTTCCAGGACGCATTTATTCAAATAGGCCATAGTGCGTTTGTTACAGATCCACTACTCATGGAACAAATTTTCAATGTTCTGCAAGAATATGTATGCGTTTTATACAATGTAAAAGCAAGAAAAACTGTCAACGAAGCAAGGTGTATCATATTCGATAGGATTTATACACCGAAAAGCTGTAATGAAGCTTTCAGAAAGAAAGCTATGAAATTGGAAGCAACGTCGTTTCCCCCTTGTTTCCGGGAGTTAAAACAACATATGAAGAGAAGTACCTACATAGCACAGATTTGGTGTAATGCCTACAAACAAATACCGTCGACCTTGTTACCAATAAGATATGGATGAATGTTCAATGACGGTTGGTACGATTTCGACTGGTTCCACGGCGAGGAATGCCCCCAAAAAGTCAGTGACATAACGGAACCGGATGAGGAATCAGGCGAAGAAATTGATGACGTCATAGGTGAATAAATATATCTTTACATCTTCAATCTGTACGTAAGACTTTAATTTTGACAAAAACTTATTCATGTTTCAGAAAATGATAGAGAAGATAATTCGGACGTCAATGAAGACGTTGACTCCGATAACAACTCAGCGGCTGATTCCGATACTGATTAATTTAAATAAAAACCTTATTTTGTATTATCATCTTTAAATATATCGAATTTATCAAAAAAATAGTTGTTTCATTTTCATCAGCCTAAAAGATATGGACTGCATTAAAATGTACGGCATCATTTTTTCCTAATTCATTTATCTTAATACTATTTAAAACAAGGGGAGAATGAAGAAAATTGCTATATTTTATTAATCTATGAATATTTAAACTTTTGCAATAGTTTAAAAAATTACAGTTTTTGTATTTCTCTATAATTTTTTTTTGAACAGTTTCTTTTGAACGGCAATACTATATAACAGTTGTATTTTACAATATCATGTTTAAAAAAAAGTTGCCGTACAGAGTTAAATGATTTTACAGCTTTATGAATCAAGTATACCATGAAATTAAGATAATTATTAATGTACATTCAAATGAACAATAATTATTTGATGGCATTTTTTTTAATAGTACTTTTGAGTGCTAGGTAATGTTTTGGAACTAAAGCCGTACTTTTTCAAATCACCCCCCGGAGCACGGAAAGAAAGGGGGTTGCAACCCTTGATTTTTCTCTTTGTCGCACGATTTTTGTACGGGGTTGCGGAATAATAGATTAAAAGCTGTATTGAAACAGCATGAAACTAATGCCGTACAGCGTAAAGTGACCGAATGTACCCTGGAAAATGCCAGAAAATCAAAAAAAAATCCCTACTTGGTGGCGCACCATTTTTTTTACGGCACTGCGTGTTTTCTTATTATTTTTCATAAATCTAACGATGGTAAAAATGCCGTACAAAAATAAGTGAACAAAATCTACTCACTCCTACCTGCACTTTTGAATTTTCACCAGCACTCAGTTGGACACCTTACAAGTGACGGCATAGTGCTGAATCTTATTATTGCATGGTCTTATATCGTACTATATACGTCATCTGGTGGTTCATATGACCCATCCATTTTTGAACATGGGCCTGTAGTCTAAGCGTTATATGCAAGAACTTTCATAATGCTTTAGCTTAAGTTAAGATACCAGTCAATTCAATTAACTAATATGTATCTCTACTTATCTACAGAAAGCAAAAAAAGGTTTGGAAAACAAAAAATAAACCTTTTATTTAGGCCAAGGAAGGCTCAAATAATTTCGTTTCATTTCATTTGGCGTGTCTTTTCTGGCAAAGAATAAGGCTCCCGTGGGTATCGTTAAAGGTGACTAAGGGATAATGGTGAGACGATGGGTAGCAGCTTTCCCCTAAACACTAATAACAATATATTGCGCGCACAATGTTTGTCAAGCGTGCTGATTATGGCAATATTCACTGCGACGACGACCGTTCGTTCTTACGGTCTATTAGGAAACCTTGTTCAGCAGTAAATGTTACCGAATTGTTATGATTTAGCCACATGAAATTTCTGTACATACATACATTCATACATACATAAACTCACGCCTTTTCCCCTTTATTTCTGTACTTATGTTCATGAGTACCTATTGTTGCTTATATTTATGATTCAAAATAATGCCGTATAAAATGGAACTTTGCTAATGGCTATGGCGGATATGGCGTCTGTTTATTTTGTAAGAAACAGTTTTATTTCACGGTAGCTGCACACACAAAAATCATCAAATAACTTCTCCCGCTCTGCGTGGAGCAGGAGGGCGTGTCAGACTTTTACTGACTAAAATCCACCCGTGTTCCTTCAGTTGCCTGTGTGCCAGGGGCCACGGTATCTCTTTCGAACAACACGCACCCCTAGCAGGCATCGGCCCTTGCGGACCCCACCAGTTGATGCTGACATCTCTTTGAGGCGCGCGTGGAACTCAACGCGTCGTCGACCAACGCTCGGTCCTAACCAGACAGCGAGCTACCCATTACTCGACAATCGCCATCCGCAAGCCCGCGCCTACGGTGGCCGGGAATCAGCCTGGGATTTCCGACGCCCAGGGCGTCTCCTGCGGCGACTAGGGCCGTGAGGGCGCATATATTGCCTCTCCCACACGTGCGCCGCCTCCCTCTTCGCAAACATTACTGCTTCGCAGAAGGAGGCTAGCCATGCACTCTTGCTCCGTACCATGGCCTAGGACCAGGACCGGGCTCGAGAGATCGCCGCCGCCGATCGCCTCCACAAGGACACGGCGGTGCTCCGCCCAAGCCGGGCATAGCTCCACCGTGTCCTCAGGGCGATCTATGCCGTGGAAACAACCGGGTGTTTCCTCCCGCTTTATGCGAAACAGGAACCTCCCGAAACACCCGTGTCCTGTGAGGACCTGCGTCAGGCGGAAGGCGAGGACGCCGTGGCGCCTCTCAATCCACTCCTCAAAAAGGGGACTTACCGCTGCAAACGTGGCGTGCCCAAAGTTGATTTAAGGTAATGTTTACAATCTAGAGTTGACATAACATTTCTATACAGCATATTAAAATGTTACATGTTATTTTAGAAACTAGATCTGAATCTAGTTTTTATTGTCACAAGTTCTACGATTCCAGATGTAGGTAAGAAAACTTCTAAAAAGTCTCAGAAATCAAATTAACTAACATAGCCTTCGGCTTTTCTTAAAAATATAGATGCAGGTAGAGTAGTTCGGGATTAGGTACTATTCATTTGGGCTATTTGATCAACGGAAAGACTTCTTATTTCGACAATTTGCTTGTCAGGGTTTCTAATGGATATTCGAGCCATATAAACTTTTAGTATGCCCATAAACTATGGGAATACTAAATGAAAAACAATAAAAGCAATGCTGTAATTGTTTAATCGGGACTAAATTAGATTTCTAGTGTCGTTTCTTATGCCATAAACTCTCTAGACAGGCTTATTTGACTTTTTTATGCGATTTGTGTTCGAGTAGTAAAAATTTACTGGCCATTACCCTCAGGCTCCTTTACGATGCCCGTGGAATGTGCACCCGTTGTAAACCGGGAGACACCCGTCTGCTGAGCGAGCCAAAGAGGATTTTCATGTTTGCTCAAGGGCTGTCCACCTCCATATACTTACCACTACATAGGCTTTATTACTTAAAATACATACTGCCTATCTGTTATAAGTATGAATGTATAAAAAAGGCAAAAGGAGTATGTAAGGATCGTATCAGGTCGCGTTCTGTAGTTTTTGCCTACCCCCATGGGAAAAACGCGTGAGTTTATGTATTTATGAATATATTAAACTGGCTCCAATTATAATTTCTGCTGACCATGATTTTGTTATTCTTACTAATAATTACCTACCTGTTTGTTTATTTTACGTCGATGGTCCTAGGTTATCATTTGTGGCCTCGAGTTGTAACTCGGGTAGTAACAGCTATGTGAACATAATCCATCATTGCATATGTAAGCTATCACGCCCTTTATACCAGGAGGCTTTTATTTTGTTATTATGCTTTATTTTCTTTCGTACGTACTAAGTATATTTTTAAATATTTTTACAAAAATCATTATAAAAAACATTTAAAAATATAAAAAATAGTGGCACATCGGCATCAGGAGCAGGGTACACGATGCCGGTGGTCAGGGCTCTAGAGAAAGGAACCTCCTGACTATGCGTGCCGTGTCTAGGAGTACTGCTTTCTGAATCAGCCTTTGATCCAGCCGCGTAATGAGAGCCTCCTGAGGTGTTGGTCGAGGCTTTTCGCTATTAGGCCATTTACTGTAACGATTATCAGTACAATTATTGCTGAGTCCACGTCCCAAATGTCGACAACCTCGTGAGCTAAATCAAGATACTTGATTTTCTTATCTTGCTCAGCTTTCACGAGATTCTCGCCATGAGGGAGGGACAGCGATATCAACAATCATTGCGCGACGTTCTCGTCGATCTATCACCACAATATCAAGCTTATTGGCTACAATAGTCCTATCAGTGATGATAGATCGATCTCAGTACAATGTGGCGTGACCATTCTCGAGAACTGGGTCGGGCACATACCTGTAGTATGGTACTTCAGACTCCACAAGGTTGTACTGCAAAGCAAGTTGCTGGTGGATAATCCTAGCTACTAGATTGTGTCTGTGCAAATACTCGCCGTTAGCAAGACGAGAACAACCGGAAACGATATGTCGGATTGATTCACCGGGACGGTGGCATGCCCGACAGATGTCAACCGTACCATCCTTGACAATGTATTTCCGATAGTTGTTCGTCATGATAACTTCATCCATAATCGCACAGACAAAACCTTTGGTTTCCCCGAAGAGGTCGCCGAAACGCAGCCAGGAAACAGACGCCAAAAAGTCTATATCAGACCCATGAAGAGCCCGGAAAAATCGTCCGTGAAGCTCTTTGCCTTGCCATACTTCCTTACGATCGTTAGTATCCAGTACTGCAGGTTTGCGCCAGTTCTCTTTCGCCAAGGAGAGCGGGGTGAGCCCCTTGTCCTTATGCTTTATTATTATTATATTTTTTTTTTTATTCTTTGTGCTCGAGTTAAGTTTTCATTTTATTTGTTTGTATATTGGCATGGCTGGCTGGCATATGTATGAATAATTATTTAATTAATGTTCTGTGTCTCGTAATGTTTATTACTTTGTCTATGTATGTATAGAATCAAGTCTATCCGACTAAACAGACAGCTGTGCTGCTGGGGAGTTTGTTGCGCCACTTCTTCTTCCCAGCTAAAGCACTAAGAAGTGGTGAAGGGTGGGCATTTTTGGAGGAGTGTCTTATGTATTTTGACGTTCGAAAAGAGCTGATAATCAGCCTAATTTGAATGAATGACTTTTGATTTTGATTTAAACAAGGCCATTTAAATAAAAGCTTGTAAAATAAGCTACGTACAATTCGGAAAAAATTAAAATTGAATCGAATCGTGAAAGCGGAAATGGGAAAAGTTTGGTTGTTATTATGAGAATGCTATCATAATAAAAGGTGGCCGCGCAGTGATCGATGAGCTAAACTTCAAACAGGATATACCTATTAATACTGCATATAACAGTTACTTAGGTAAACAAAATCATGAGCGATTTTGCATTTACTAAAATATTTAAGTTTACACCCAAGCAATAAAAACATAACTTTAAACGGAATTATTTAAAGGTCTTTTGACACGCGATCTCGTTTCGTATTCAGGTTCACGTCGGTTCTAAATTGTATGTATTATATGTAAAATTAACCTTTCCTTGGGTCTTCAAGTAATTGTATACTTAAAATTTGAAATGTACCTTTGTATACTTATACTCACGTTAGTTTTTACATTTTATGACTAAGTATACCCGTATATGACCTAATTGCATTACTTACAGCTAATTACTTATTTACATAGTCTCATTATGATCCTTATGTTTTCGTTTTGAATTAATTGGCACGAATAAAAACAGACACCGAAGC
This sequence comes from Antitype chi, assembly GCA_947359405.1. Classification (NCBI taxonomy): domain Eukaryota; kingdom Metazoa; phylum Arthropoda; class Insecta; order Lepidoptera; family Noctuidae; genus Antitype; species Antitype chi. The sequence goes on along the minus strand of OX375813.1, from coordinate 7,268,524 downwards.
ATAAAAGAGTAAATTCGATTGATTTAACTGATTAATTTGATTTGACAAAGACTTAACTGAAAAAAGTAACATCTTTTCACTGTACATTATTTTCCCACAAATGCCGCCAAAACCCTGCCAAGTGTTCCTGACACGACACGACATATTACGAACTACCACTTAATTATATTCGAAGAATTTCTTTGTCCCTGAACGATCTCATCGATTTTACGTGAACCTGCAGCTAAGTATAGAAGATAGAAGGTTTTTGGCATTCCTCAGTGTTCCTATGTGCCAGTAAGTGAATTCAGCGCGTAGATGGAATATTTGATTGTGAAAGGAATACCAATGAGTTTCTTCGTAGAAGATCATGTAAGTTCAATTGGAAATAAAAGTTCCATTTTCGATTACTAAGTTGTAAATGAGCGTTGTGTGTAAGCGGTATCGTACGATGCTATCGCAAGAGAATACGATATCGAAAATATACTATACTTATGTTAGAATGCTTTTGAATTTATAAATGTATTAATTTAGCATACATGGAAAAATGTACATTTTAACTAAGGTCACCGTGGAATAAATAATGTTGAATGATGGAATGAACTGTAACCGTTCAGATGTCTGCCAGGGGTGCGGATCTGCCAGGGGTGCGGGTTGTTCGAAAGAGATACCGTGGCCTCTGGTACACAGGAAACTGAGGGAACATGGCTGGGTTTTAGTCAGTAAAGGTCTGACACGCACTCCTGCTCTACCCAGAGCGGGAGAAGTTATTTGATGATTTCCCAACCTCAAAAAAAACCTTTCAGATATAATTTAAGTATGAAACAGAATTTAAAGCTTTGGTATACAAAGTCACTTCTAGTCTGACAATGAGTATCGTTAAACCTGTAACGCGCATTTAATTGAATAAACAATAGCTTTTCAGTGGAGGGGTCGAGCTCGTAAATCGCGGGAAACACGCTTATTTGAACGAAAGCCTTTGTGCCTTCCATAAACTAACAATAACCTACATTCAGTTTGCATCGAAAATCATTGGAATACCTTTTGTGACGCTGTCAGCGGCTCACGATACTTTGAAGTAGCGCAATATTGACGGTTCAATCAATAATTTAGGCAGTTTCAGTCCCAACTGAAATATGTTTGGCGAAAATTCATAATTATCCATGTAGGTAATATTTGTGTTCTTTTATCAGTCGAAGGTCACGCAATAATTTCGCGGTGGGATTTTTACGCGCACTGGATCTTCAGAGCACTGCTTAGCGCCGAGACTTGAAAATCGTACAGCGTGTTTTTTCGGCGTATTGAGATGCACTCTGTTGTTTTCTGAATGCTTGGTTCAACACTGAGAGTTAATATTCCAGTGCGTGATAAAATCCCGGCGCGATATCTTTACGTCCGTGTGTATTTCTTAAAGGAAAAATCGGCTGAAAATTTTCAATCTACTGTATTGGTCGTGTCTATGGATTGTGTATGTGTAGTGTAGGTTGTGGTAGTGGTGTGTGTGCAATAACACAGGGATTTCGAAATTATCTAATATCCTGTGCTAAATGATTTAATAATATATAGTTGCGGTGGGAACACTTGCAGTGTGCCAGGTGTCAGTGTGTGTATTTCAACAGTTACAAATACCTATGTGAGCTGAACGCTCTCTTGACGATTTTATTAGGTGACGGAGAGCGTTTAGCGCCCGCAGACAATACCTGCGCGCCCGCTTAAAGGAAACTCTCGCTCAACTTCACTCTGCTGTTTGCTGTCAGTTTCCGCCCACTCTCGTTCCAGTTCTCATTGAGAGGTTGTTTTTCACTCTTTAACTTTAAACTAAATTGAAGGACCCAGTTGTTTGCGTAGCACTCGGGAGCTGTTCACACAATGATGGGTCGTTACGTTCTGTTCTTAATGCCACTTCATTTATGGGAACATTGCAAAAATACTGCAGGGGGACTGCTTGCTTAGCATGCAATACAGCGCTTTGTTAAGTCTAGCAGCACTTAAAAGAACAAATTATGTGACAGACGGTAAAATTATTTCAGAAAAACGTAGGAATGAATTCTTTAGTATTTTATGAATTTTGTTCGTAGTCAAAACTTCCTTTTAAAATAATGAGATGCCGATGCCGTAGAGAGCTATTTTCATTTTAATGTCAGAATTTTGCAGGCGTGCCGTGCTGAGTCCGTTGGCTGTGTCACGTCCTACGTCCGTGGAACGGAATTGTTCGATTATTTTCGACTGTTTCATCGGCTCGAAGCAAATTACTCCATTTGTATGCTAACGGACTTTCCGATTCGGATGTGAATATGGGTAAAAGAGTATTTATTGCTACCGGCTTTTTGTTTTTTTATTCGCGAAACGGCATACCCTTTTCGTGCAGTCATTACTGTCACAGTTCGTAATTTGTTCCGGAATATGTTTGACAGAAATGTTAAAATAAAATGCAGAATAGGTACACATTACACGGTGTAGTTAGATATACGTTTCTTCTTTCTTTCTTAGTTTGTAGCACCATTGAAGTGCTGTGGTGTGAGGTTCTAAGTACTTAGTCCAGGCCAGCATTATTTGAGTAGTGCAAACCCTGTGTGTTCTTATCTTAATTGATTACTAAATCAAAAGTATCAGCCACTGTTAAGAATTGCTGTAATGGCATGGCACTAAACTGGATGTTTACAACGTTAATATTTCCTCTTAGCTACAAAAAACAACCATTCCGAATAGGTACGGTACAAAATTTACAGTAAGAGTTTGCTAATAAATACGTCAAAGTTATAATTTCTCCCCAGTTAGCTGTAATAACTTGCGCGAAACTCGGAATCTGCACATTCAGCAGTCCTATTTACGTTCTGGAACTACTATTACTTCTCTATCTAATATGTAGATGAAAGTAGCTGGAATCTAAAGAAAATTATGTAAAAACCTTGGAAGTATAAATAACCAAAGACTATCCGTATAAAAGGCTTCTCAGCCGGTCACAAGGCTGGATCTACTTCTTATGAAAAATGATGCCATCGACAACAAGAGATAAACAGAGGGAAGATATTTTTAGAATAAATAAGGTATTATATTGAATATCACGATGTGATCATTGAAGACTGGGTTCTATTTTGAATTGTTTTGTGTAAATTGTACTCTATCATCATTTCGTTTCGAGTAATAATTACTTATTTTACAACTAGCTTTTGCCAGCGGCTTCACCCGCGTGGTGGTTTTTTTTTTCGTTTTTTTTTTCCTGGTAGTACCTGATTAGCATCCAGCACCCTAATTGCGTAACTCACGATTAATCATAATTTGTTTCGTTTTGAAAAGATGGCTAAACCATTGCTTCATATGTTCGAAAAATGTGTCTGCTCAACAACGTAAATAACGCAATGTATATTGTTGAACTGTCAAAATGAAACCGATTATGATTAATCGCGTGTTACGCAATTAGGGTGCAGGTTATTAACTATCTGTGTGACTCATCCAAAACCGTTCGTTTTGCGTGATTAAGAAACATCTAAACATACAAACTTACACATTTAAGGAGGTATAGTAGGATTTTAATGCTGAAAATAAGTAGATATACAGTTTCTTCGCGACTAGATAGTTTCTTGACATTGTGGAAATGCTGAATACTTAACAGTTGATTTGAATATTTTTCTAGAGTTCATAGTCCTTTACGAAGTTCGTGTTTTCATCAGCTTTATTGTGATTGGTGGAATTGCATGAAAAGGGTCGCGCCTTCCCTCAAATAATAACATGCTTTGTGGAAATATCAGACACGCTAGCGGAAGATCACGCGGCGATTAGCCACATAACAATGGTTCCATGTTAAAGTTTACCGGCTTTTAGAGACCACTGTTCTGATTTATTTCGCTTGGCTCGGATTTTGTAGAGCTTTATCGACCGCTTATTGGCCCTTATTCCACTATCGGCTTACGTATGTTTATTTCTGTATTTCTTTTTTTTATAAATTTGTATCAAATGATTACATTACCGGTGAGTTATTTCTTTGTCAGATCGAAGGACGCTTTGTTCTTCAAGGACTCGTTTTCCTTTTGCCTTTCCAAGATTTGCTTCATGACTGAGTTATTTGTGTAACATTAAAAGTAAATTCTTTTTCGAAGCATTCTTGATCTAATTGAATGGTTCTTTTGATGTGTTGAGTTTCGGCCAGTTATCGGCCAGGTGGAAAATATTCACAGATTGTGCTTTGAACCGGATAATTTCTATAGACGCCGCTGGGCCGTAAATTATAGGCTCCTGTATAATTAACCCTCAATATTAACCTGCTTTCTTTTATTTAAGAATCAAAGGAATTAGTGAATAGCATCTACGCGAATTAGGTATGACAAATAGTTTAGGTTTGAGGCAATAAATAGTCAATATCTTCTTCAGACAGTGTATAGGCATGCAATATTATGACAGAACCAATCAGGAAGTAAGCCGCCCGTGAGCCAGTATTCGTAGTAAATCCGGTAGCCCAACTTCGTCCGTGTCCCATTGACCTAGATCCGCGCCCTTGAACCCCGACCCCCCCGGCTCTCCGCTCCGACACCCGCAGGCTCCCGTGACGTCATAAATGCCCTCCGCAAGCATTGTCTTTTAAGTATATTGTTTTGTTCTAAAAAAAGATAGCTCCACTGTATGTCAACAAAGCTATTAAGTAATTTCTTGGCATTACACATAAAGAAACAAAGTGCTACGTCACCATCATCTGCTTGTTGTTGGAATAGGATACTATTGATTTTAAGCTTGTGTTTTAGTAGGTCACCGTTACAGGGATGATACATTGCAGCAGCTGATGTGGGATAGAATTTATAAGATACATGAATGTAGATCTACGTGAACAAATTATTCTTACTACCATATCAAACAATCTAAACACCCAAATCTCGACCAAATCATGAAGTGTTTAGAGGCTTATCTAGCAAAAAAACGAGTTGCGTTCCCAACATTCTTCTTTTTGTCCAATGGTGAACCTTTGGAGATATTGGCCCAAGTAACACATAATACTTGTCATATTTTCATGGCGGATGTAGTATAAATTTTGTTGGATGGACTGTTGTATGTAGAAGACAAAGACAAGACTTGATTGTCAAAGATGTGAAAGACCAGACAGGTTCCGGACGTTGTAGTTTTGCCAAAGACCTTAACACCAGGCTGTTGAAGAACAAATGAGCTAAAGAAAAGATGCATAAGAACAAAAAAGGCACATACATAAATGTAAAAATTCGCAATTTTTCCATTCGTGTGAAATTATATTTTCAGAATGTTGCAGTACGTTTCTGCAGTGGTAAGGAATGCTTGTTTATGCCTAGTAAACATGTTCAACAATGCCAATCAACGAATAAAGTTAAAGCCAAGTAAATTGCATGTTTGATGTTTGCACTTCAACGAATGACTGCAATTTATTGAATGCAGGTTCACGCTTTACAGCAGTGTTAAGTGCCTTGCCTGCCTACGTATTTATTGCAGTTTTCTATAATTTCTTAAATAATTACAATAAATATTAATCTTAGAAGGGGTGTGTGACTATGCAATATTAGCCGCACGGGTCGATCGAGCGGTTAGTCCGTGGACAAGAAAGAAAGATAAAGAAAGAAAGCATGCTAAGCTGTTGGTACATGCTGTAATTCCTAGATCTTTGACATTCGTTACGAGTCGTCAGCAGCCCAATTTTCAGACAACCAGTCTTACCTAGGGGTATCATATTATATCCAGTAACTGGATTGTGGAGGGCAGACAGGCAGTCGTTTCATGTAAAATACTGGTTTGAAGCTAGCTGCTTTCGGTTAGACTGGAAGCCGACCCCAACATATTTGGGAAAAGGCTAGATACAAGGATTGAATAAAGATTAGTCTTACTTATTATAGATAGGAGGGATAGAAAATTAGGTTTGCTGTACAAGAATTCCTTTATTTCGCTGCCGTTGTAAAAGTAACTGAGGACTGAGCGACTATCTATGATATTGATAGGTCTGAATCACCATCATTCAAAATATCTTTGAAAGCTTTCAAAGACGGATCCTTGAAATAAATTAACGATACGTAGATGATAATAAGTGTGTCCTCAGCCAGAAAGTGCCTGAGCCTTGGTTTTTTTAATTAAGATTTTGTATGTTCAGTTTTTTATTCTTGTATCAATATGAAATGCGAATTTAGTTTAAGCTTCAATGTTATACTGTTTTTTGCTGTTCCTTGTCGGTGGCTGTGTTGTGCTATTTACACTATTTTTTTCCAATCTGTTTTTAGAAGTGAAGACTTTTAATTGGCTGTCAGTCTCACATACTATTTTTTAATCTGTTTTCATTAGCTGTACTGTAAGTCATCCATATTTAATAAATAAATAAATAATTTATGATACCAAGACGCGTACCCTTTTGTTACAAATGTAACGTCTCTGAAAACAACTTACGCAAATTCAACCGCTCTTTTATTGGCTATAACCGGTCCATTAGGAAATGGCTTTTATAATGTTTTGTCAGGTAAAAATGGAACAATGGATGAAAAATATATTGTCATATGAATGCCGATTATCCATTCGATGTTTTTGCGGGTACTATAAATCTGTATAGTTAACAACAGAATAATTTAGTGGCAAATACCGGCTAGTGGCTCAGTTCAGTTCACTGGCGCCTCGTGGCGCTTGTAGGCAAATTTTCCATTCGGCTGTCTGTGGTTCCAGCTTGTTTTCCGAGTCAGTGGCTCGCTCAAATCTATTGCTGTGAAGACATTTACGTTATAAAACGTATGAAAAGTGTGTATGTATGAGCAGGTAATATAGCGCAAAGGTTTAGTATATAATCTGTGGCTATGTTTTGTGCGTACGGTACCGTGCTAGGATAGCTTACTTACTGGTGTTTAGTTGGGTTTTCTCAAGTGACTATAGCTAGTCGCTAAAAAATAATAATATTATAGTGAAGGACTTCAAATGGTCCATAACAACCAAAACAATCAGTACTCAAAAAGTTACTTAGTTATTCACACTACAAGAACAACGTATTTTCGGTTAACTGTTATTGGGGTGCTTTCAGTGGGTTCCATTTTTACAGTTATTTCGTAAACATTTGGCGTTCATTTCTGTGTTCGGCGATAAGACTGGAAATTCCCTCGTTACGTACCAAACGTCTTCTAAAATTCAATTAGTGAACTGATTTGCATCTTATTGACTTTAAACAGTAGGTATATAATAAGACTTAGGTGGGTTCCAAACTGTAACAAGTGTTGTGGTAGATGTACTATAGGGACGGGACACCTCTACCTAAACTCGCGGGTAGACATAGTACCATAATTTTATTGGCTTATAAGTAAATAACTGAAAACAAAAACCAAACGTTTAACGCGTGTTCTTGTAATAAAGTTTCTGCCATAAGTTCCCCGAGAGAGCTACTTATTGTCATAACCACATGCTTGGCACGGCTCGGGTCGTTCATTGCAGTATGGTGTTATTATTTTACATCTGGACACTGCGCTCTGTCCCTTCGGTACAATCCTTTAGTTGTCCTGTACGACTCTCAAGGGTACCTGTGGGCTTGTAACTAGGATAAGCAGTAAAATAATATAATATAACTGAACTTAAGTGCAAGACTGTGAGCCTAAGATCTATACGTTACTTAGCTAGTGCTTATAATTAGAAATATTCCTGTCTCAATCTTGCATTTGTAGTTTGACAGTTGTACGACGGTGACAAAAATTACACTTAGCCAAAGTAGGTATGTATACTATGTAACGTTTATAGGTAGGTACCGTCAACTTTGTCTTTTACATTGACACACTTTTACTAAAAGTTCATCAATATAAGAGTAAAAGTACAAGTAAAACAGTATCCAAAGTAGGGACTCATCAAAAGAAAAAAATATTAAAAGTCCTTAAGAGTTTCTTTTTATACATATTATTTTATCTTGAAGATAAAAGTTTCTGGCATAATATTCTTTGCCTTTTTCCGGCAAAGTTTCAGGATGTCTCTCGTAAGGCTTCAAGAGATATATAATCATTAAGATGGATGGATAAGGTCTACTTCAGAAAAGTAAACATTATATATTCTAGGCTTATATAAAAACTTTTTCCAAAAAAAAACAACCGACTTCCAAAAAAACACTACAAAGTGAAAAATAACTTTAATTTCGGAAGTCGGTGTCTTTGGAGCTGTATTTGACTTTTTTGTCACCGCCTTCCGAAATTAAAGTTATTTTTCACTTTGTAGTGTTTTTTGGAAGTCGGTTGTTTTTTTTTTGGAAAAAGTTTTTATTTTTCACTTTTTAGTGGTTCACATGTGCTTACCCCTTCAGAGCATACCGGCGTGATGTTATGTTATGAACTGGTGTAAGCAATAGACAGAGATGAGATTTCAGCAATCCCAGTGCATTTGCTATCATTTATTGAGGAGTTCCATTGCCTATCTCCAAAGTTCTTCATCAAATCTTCACCAAATTGAAATGAGACCACGACGAGAAAGTACTCTTCCAAAAAATACCTAAATCGCTTTGTGTGCCTATAAAATTTTAAGAGTTCTCTCTATTTCTCCAGGATCCCATCATCAGATCCTGACTTGATGAGCATGGGACCACCTGGGAAGTATAACCTTTCAAACAAAAAAAAAACAAAACCCAAATCGGTCCAGCCATCTTCGAGTAATCGGGGAACATACATAAAAAAAAAAAGGTTCTGACGAATTGAAAACCTCCTCCTTTTTGAAGTCGGTTAAAAATTAGGAGTAACTGAAGTTTTTGCTCTCATTTGGCCTTATTCTATTGCTTACATGTATAAAGCTTTATCTTGTTAACTTAACTTATAGAGTAGGTACCTAAAACAATGGTTGTGTATAAGTAGTGAATTTATATAACCTACCTGTAGCTAAACTTACCCAAGTGAGTCAACAAAATTCTGCATGTTAGTAAGTTCTCGTGCCAAAACGCTGAAAAAGTAAAAAGGTTTTTATAAATAAGGTGATTTCTTATTCTCAGCTCAAAAAAAAAACCTATTGTATTCTGTATTTGTTTAGTAGTTGAATTATAGTCTTATTTCACTGTAGTAGGCAAATTGTAAGAAATCTGTGAGGCTACTTTCGGGCTAGCGACTGCAGAATTGAATTTATAAGTAAGTAAGAGCAGACAGTGCCTAACTCCCAAAGGAGCGGGTGAACTTCGTTCTTAAAAAAGTGAATTTTACGGTAGGACTTTCGGCAGGGCTAAAAGGTTTTTTATTAAGTTACGGCGCATAGGCGCAATTAGGGTGCGATGCTCAGCACTTTTGTTTACGAGGTTGTACGATATGTGTGGGTTTTATAGATGAACAAATATGTGTGTGGGTTTTGCGAGTACATGTACACCTATCGTGCGTTATGTTTATAAAATATACTGACGTGTTTTTTTTTAATATTGTGATTTTTTTCTATGATTATCGACATATAGCGCTCGCCATTGACGGTGATGGCCTGGCCCACCTCGTTCTCAAAGAAATATGGACCGATGACGCCGCTAGCCCAAAATTCACACCAAACAGTGACTTTTTTGGGATGCATTGCACGCTCTTGGATGTCATGTGGATTGGTATCGTCCCAAATTTGTCAATTTTGTTTGTTGACATACCCATTCACCCAGAAACCGGCCTCAGCACTAAATATGAATTTTTGATGAACTTAAGGGTCAGTTTCCAGCTGCTCCAGAGCCCATTCAACGAACACATGTCATTGTCTATGGTCCTTTAGTTTCTGGGTCAATTGAATTTTGTACGGGTACAGGCCCAAGTCACGATACAAAATTCGAGTCCCAGTTATGGTCTGCGAAAGGCCGAGTTCTTGTGAACGACGCGAAATCGACTGCCTCGAATTCTCCTTTCACGGATAGCGGCGATGTTTTCAGCAGATATTGCGTTTCTTCGACGTACGGGTGTTGGTTTGTTTACTGAACCGGTGAACTCAAATTTATCCATCACACTACGAATAGTCTTCAAGTATGGCCGCTATCAACTGTCAAAGATCGGAAGCCCAATTGGAAGACTCTATAAAAAGAAAGCCACCACAGTTTTCTAAAAAAAGATTGAGAGTGCATTAAGGAATTTTAACTTCAGACTGCATAACTCATTTTAACAAAAGTTTCTAGTTTGCACATTATAACAAAGCTGACTTTTCTGCAATGGTAGAAAAACCATTCGTCTTTAGGTACCTACAAAGAATATGCAAATTCTTATCAATAGTTCTTCGGAAAAGCTAATAAAGTATAATGAATTCTGTTGTATAGGTATCTTGAAATGTTCCACCGGCAGTAAAAATGTATGAGACATGAAGTGGCACGACGTAAAAGTGATATAAAGTTGTAGGATGCGAGTCAGTTGGCGGTCGCGCGGGTTTGGCCCCGAGCCAAGGCCTCATTCGTCCATCCTTGGAACTTGCCGAGATAAATTATCAGAAACAAATTGCATCCGTTTGGCCAATTTCTTTCAATAATATTTAAGACTAAGTAGTTTTATTGTTGTCAACTGTTGCATTGATTTGTGAACGTTTTTAACTTCGGATGAGGACTAAACTGGACAGAATTTTGTTATTGGTGTGGTAAAGGTAGTAGTAATTATTTGTTTTATTCCGAGATACCTATATTTATTTAATATAAAATAAAAAAAGTACGACCAAAAATAATAGCTATATATAAAATAAACAAAGTACGATCAAAGACAATCACTCGTAGCACTTCGTAGCTCTCGTAGCAGTCGTAGCACCCTCTACGAACAAAATAAGTTCTTGTTTAAGTTCACTACAAGTTCAATGGGGTTTTGAACTCACAACCTCTGTATAGGCAGTCAAAGCCTTAGCCGTAGCCTCGACTATTCGTAACTCGGCTATTTATGGGTCATTCTTAGTTTCCTCAAGGTTCTTTTTTATAATGTAGTAGATACACCATGATAAAGGCTAAAGGTCACACATAGGGGAAGCTAGTTTATTTTCTATTTAACTTATAGAGAACTCAATAGACAATACTGAAACACTCCACCAATAGATTTATTTAGTAGGTATGGTCAAAAGTATCGTCCATTTTATCGTACCGTGAATTTTATATTATTCAATTAGATACCTATGTATGTATCACGTGTCTGCAGTGCTGACGTTATGCAACGTACAAGCGTTTGGTGACCGGTTCATCAACTGACGGCGTCATGTCATCTGTGTCTGTGCCACTGCAATGTATTCCATATTGGTCAACAAGAGAGTGTTTTTTGGAAACAAAAAAAAAACAACCGACTTCCAAAAAACACTACAAAGTGAAAAATAACTTTAATTTCGGAAGTCGGTGTCTTTGGAGCTGTATTTTAATTTTTTGTCACCGCCTTCCGAAATTAAAGTTATTTTTCACTTTGTAGTGTTTTTTGGAAGTCGGTTGTTTTTTTTTTGGAAAAAGTTTTTATTTTTCACTTTTTAGTGGTTCACATGTGCTTACCCCTTCACAGCATACCGGCGTGATGTTATGTTATGAATGGTGTAAGCAATAGACAGACATGAGATTTCAGCAAACCCAGTCCATTTGCTATCATTTATTGAGGAGTTCCGTTGCCTATCTCCAAAGTTCTTCATCAGATCTTCACCAAATTGAAATGAGACCACTACGAGAAAGTACTCTTCCAAAAAATACCTAAATCGCTTCATGTGCCTATAAAATTTGAAGAGTTCTCTCTTTTTCTCCAGGATCCCATCATCAGATCCTGACTTGATGATCATGGGACCACCTGGAAAGTATACCCTTTCAAACAAAAAAAACAAAATCCAAATCGGTCCAGCCATCTTCGAGTAATCGGGGAACATACATAAAAAAAAAAAAAAAGGTTCCGACGAATTGATAACCTCCTCCTTTTTGAAGTCGGTTAAAAAAGAAGTTATTCGACGGCAGGAAAATTACAATTTATTTTATGAACAACTTAACTAACGATACTTCATAACCAACAACATGATTCTATTATGATACCCAATTCTCTACATCGTTGTTTTTAACGGCATACAGAATCTGTTAGTATAGATAGATATAACCGGAAATACTTACCTAAATATCAGAATGTTCATGACAAACACAAAGAATATGTAGAATTTTAGTTGTATTTATTCATTTCTTGTTTACCAACCCGAAAGTCGTTTATAATTCAGCTGATAGGTACAATTGAAAATGGGCCAAAGTGGGCAATTGTAAGTATAAGCCGTGTGAGTTGCCAATTCTTAGGTGGAAGTATTAAATTTTGTGAAAAATATAGAAGGTTCCATTTTAGTTAAACTTTTTCAGTAAATTACGAATTCAGTAATAGTCAAACTACACTCAAATACACACAGCCAAAACAGCCAAAACTGGCTTGGCTTGGCTGTTTACAGTCAAAATAATTTATTTTAATAATTTATTTTTCATGAAAATATTTGGGACTGGCCAGTGTTTTTATTTTATTAATTAAATGAAACCTTTTTATTCTCTTAGGTTGCTTATATTTTTGCAATATTATTGTGAACAGTTGATCTTAGCTACCGTCACCCATACGAAGATTTACTTTACGTATATTTAGCAGCCTTTCGGCTGTGAAATGGCAGAGTACATTGTGCGGGGAACAATAAAAAAACCCTACATTTTCCTAATTAGCTCCGCAAGCTCACGACCAGAATTTTTATTGTCTTTTACTACACCTACGGTAGGAATAAAATATATTACCGAGAATCATGCAACGGTAGACTAGTTTGATATTCAATAACTATATAAATGAGGAGTCACATCTTTTGCTATAATTAGCATAATGCTGCGTATAAGCACCTATAAAAATATATGTGTACCATAGCTTACCTAACAAATGATCTTTCCGAAGTATACCTTCTTTGTTATCGTAAAATTGACTCCGTCGAGGAACCACGATAATGAATGCATGATGTTGGTTTTGCTGAATATAGTAGTAAGGTGGTCAGACAGACCTTCATTAATCTGCGCCCGAGTGACCATCACATTTATTAGACTCGCTAAGGCCACTCAACTGTATTTAGTAAACCAGCTAGCCAGTTTCGTATTCCGCAAACGCTTAGGCTCAGGTGTATGGAACATCAACGTTTCGCCAGTTATGTAAGTACGGTCCTAGGGCGAAATCCAAGCTGCTTAATCTATATCCATCCCTACAAATAAATAAAATTGAAATTATGATATGGTTTTAAATAGGTAATAACTTTTTACTAAACGCATGTGAAAGTATATCTGGTGTTTTATAACAAAAACACATTTTTTTTGTATGTCTGTTTGTTCTGGCTAATCTCCGAAACAGCTGGACCGCTTTTGACAGGATTTTCGATGGCATATAGCTGATGTTATAAGGAGTAACACAGGTTAGGCTTTTTGTTCCGGGGGCACATTTTCGGCAAGTAATTTTCGACGTCCACGTCTGCGAGCCGCGGGCAGTGGCTAATTCCTAATAGAAAGACTTGCCATGCTTAACAGTCACGCATGCGATCACTAGACCAGTTCGAAAATACTAGTTTCTGCCCACGACTGTGTCCACGTGTAAGTCAACAATACCATAAAATATATTCTATGGCACTCGTCAATAGTGTAGCTTTATAACTGTCAAAGAATATTTGAAATCGGATTAATAGAGTCGGAGATTACCTCCTACATCCAAAACATTACATCTTTATAATATTAGTGTAGATATTATTACATCACGCCTGTTTTCCGAAAGGTTTAGGCAGAGGGTGTACAGCTACTGTACACACCCACATTTTACCACTTATATTTGAGTTTCAAGTAATAGGGGGCGAAACTATATGGGTTAAACTTTAATTAAAGGTTATAAATTACAGTGTAAGCGGTTTCTCGCGTTACATGCAATTTGGAGGGTATTTGCCTAGATTTGGTATATAACAGGCGTATAAACAAGCGTGCGTTGAAAGGGCCGAGGTGACCGGAAGTGGACCGCCACGCCACCGGACATCGCGCCCAATGGCCGGACGCTTATTTTGTACTTAAGCCCTCATTACGGACTTTGTGATAATACCCGACTTAGATGTACTGTAGGTACTTGATTGTTGGTCTCATGACAGAAGTCTGATAAAGTAGTCATTGTTTCACTGTTGCTTTTATCTGTATGACGTATGGTATTATTCACATTCATGAGTGTGTTGGTTACTACCTACGTAGGTATACTGTACCTACGATATCCTTGTAATGCCGGTATCTCACGGCCCGTTACATGGCAAGCTGCGTCGCGCTGCCAGGGCGACCGGCTGTAGGAATCGTCGCATCCGATGAGGCCTGCGGCGGCTTGACGAGGCCTATACGGGCGCGTATTGCTTTTTGCGTGGGAATTAATACTCGGCACGGGCCGCGACAGGCCTCGAGAGTCGTACCAACGCTTGGCGTGGCCATTCAGGAAAGCGAAATTAATCAGAAATCATTTCAGACATCGTGGTTAAGAAACATTTATTAGGTAGTCTATGACAGTGAAAATTATACATAAGTGTATTATGGCTTTTTACATAATGGTCTGTCGTATAATAAGAGCAATTATCTCGAACGACCGTTCATTATAGCGGTCTAGGATAAGATGAAGCAAAGGCCGCTGAATATATTATTACATTTAATACTAGCTTTTGCCCGCGAGTTCGTCCGCAAGAAATATCTTGTTTTAACATAACAAACACAACCATTTGAAACGGTCACCTGTCCTTACATAAAATATATTCTATTACATTCGGCAATACTGTAGCTTCTCATTAGTGAAAGAATTTTGCACATGCATACTCACAAATTTTACCTCTCTAGAATTAATCATCATCATCATCATCTAAGAAAGAAAGAAAGAGAAAGCCTAGCCTCTACCTAGCCTTTTCCCAACTATATTGGAGTCAGCTCCCAGTCTAACCGGATGCAGCTGAATACCAGTACATGGAGCGACTGCCTATCTGACCTCCACAATCTAGTTACTAGGTGACACGACACCCCTTTGTAAGACTCGTTGTCAGACTTTCGGACTTCTGACGACCCTTAACGATTGTCACGAATGACACGAATGTACAATACAAACACTTATACTTCATAAAACCAAATGGTAACCTACTCCTTGAACTCACAGTAATAAAACACGACAACAGACCATGTCTCCTTCTCAAAGGGTTGTACCGCAATCGCTTTCAATTAAAAAGTGCCGCCGCAACTCATTATGGTGTGGCAAACTTTAAGAGCTACGTAAAGCTTTATGTTTCGCTCTCTTGATGGCTGAAGAAAGCGTCCTGAAAATGAGAAACTAATGGACTGGTACTGCCATGAGGTGGTATAGAAAAACACTACAAAGTGAAAAATAACTTTAATTTAGAAGTCGGTGTTTTTGGTTTTGTATTTTTTTTTTGCCAGGGACTTCCGTTTAATCATTTTTATCACTTTATAGTCTTTTTTTATGTTCTTTTTCTTTTCTTAGTTGTGATCCCTACCCCACAAAAATTCGTTTACCTTCACATAACAGTGAACCATCATCAACATACACTTAGTGGAAAAAAAAGATATGGGTAAATTTAGATTTTCGCGAAAACTTGTGAGTACCAAAATGTACCTTAATTTACAACTGGTTTATTTTCTGGAATTTTTCCTTTATCTGTGCTGTAAGCCCTTGCTTTTTGCCTTTCGTGATTCTAGTTCAACGGGAACTACCATATAAGTTTTCGACCCAAAACCAATAGGGAACTTCCGGTTGTCCTAGAATTGTCAATTTTGGTTAAAAGCAAGCAATCTTATAGCACAAGTAAAGTAAAAATTCCGAAAAATTAAAAAAGTCGGAAGTTAAGGTAAATTTAGGTACTTAAAAGTTTTTATCGTGTTGACTCAGGACCTTGATTTTTATACACCTAATAGAGACTATAGACCTCAGTATCTGGTATAAATTTCAACATGCTAGGTCCACCCGTTCCTGAGAAAATCGGTAGTGACATATGGACAGACAGACGGACAGTGATCTTATAAGGGTTCCTTTTTTACTTTTTGAAATACGGAACCCTAAGAATACGTAATTATTGAAGCTAAGTAAAAACCACTAATCAAAACCTGACCAATTGAGAACACTCTATAAATATACACTTTAAAACGAAAAAATAATGTTTGAAATCGTTTTATAAATGACGGAGTTCTGCAGGCTTAGCACGAGCACCGATTTATCGACGGAAGAATAGACATGACTATTAACTAAATGATGTACAGTAGGAGAAGATAGCTATGTTTTTCTATTAATTATCACAGCTGTGATGCGTTCTAAATGAATCATGATTTTATAGATAATCGTACATACCTACTTTGTGGCCGTCGAGTAGAAAGCTGTGTGATTTTGACAATTAGGGAAGAAATATTCTTCTGAAATAGTGTACATTTAAAAGGACCTAGACAAAGATCGTTAGAAACGAAAGACAAAATTAAAGATTGTAGAAGGACATCTATACGGTGCGATGTCAAAAATGGGGAAACGAAATGTCACTTTGTATTGAAAAAGCACTGTATATTCTTCGTAGAAATAGAAAGCGTCATGCTAAACCTGCTGAGGTAACAAAAACAAAAAAAGAATCAAATAATAAAGTTTATTTGGACAGTTCGTGAAACACAAAATACTAATAAAAAAGGGAAAATAATGTTTTAGAAACAATAGTGCAAATGTGCCTCACGGCTGCGCCAAATACCTACAACCGAATTGAGGACCCCTCCTTTTTAGAAGTCGGTTAAAAAGATGCCTACTGTCCCAAGATTCGCACATAACTGCCTAAGTACCTATAGGTATATCCTCAAAAAGAAAGTACCTATAAAGCTTCTTTGATTCCCGCTCACGTTAAAAAAGGCGTCAAAAGAAATCCCTCGTGAGTGAACTTTATTCAGTTAAGAAATTTTGTGTCTCTAAAATGGAAAACTACCTACTCTTTGGCAACGGTTTGTAAATAATTGAAAACAATGAATGAACCAGTGTCCATGAAAAATGTATGTCGTGGTTCACGATCGAAGCTCGAGTCGGTGGTCCCATAAATTGAACCGCGCCCAGGTGTTACGCTTACTACTTCCTTCGCTAAATTGCCTAGAACGGCGGCACTGCAAATTATGCTCCCTACTTCCACTTTTTTCCAAATCTAGCAACTCTTTTAATATCTAGTGTATTCTGTCCCCAAAGTGAGCAGTAATAATTTATAACGTAGCACTACGAGCTTGGAATATTTCTTGTTTGTTTTTGATGAGATTTTTTTAAATACACTTTATTGTTTCATTTCACAAAACTAAGAAGCAAACCGTCGTCGATATGACATTTGTATGATTTCCATTTTTTTAAATGTCATTTTGTTAAAATAAGAAAAGCCCCTCCGTAGCAAATACCGTGGATATTTAACTGAATAAAATGTAACTTCACCAATGAAACTGATTGTTATGGAATATTGACACTGATAGCTCTTGAACGCGGTTTAGATTGGCTGATCGCGCTCCGTTTCATGAGTGATTTTCAGCCAAGTTGTCGTAAGGAAAGCTTTAAAAATATTAATGTCAAGGTATGCCTAGAGCGACATACGTCATTTTTTGTCTTTGTTGTTCCAGAAAGCATCGTGACCCCCGGCATGAGGTCGGGGGAGGCGGGCGAGGGCTCGGAGCTGGCCGAATTCGGCGCGCGCTGGCCCCCGCCCTACAACCAGGGCTACGGCTGGACACGCTCCGCCACGCCGCAGCACCCGCCCGCGCATCACCTCGCCCGGCACTCCAGGAGCCACCAGGTACGTAACACTATCGTGACATTTTACAACTAATATATTATACTAAGAAAGAAAAAGGACTCGGCCGTATCTATATACTAATAATAAAGCTGAAGAGTATATTTGTTCGTTTCAATGCGCTAATCTCTATTTCTACTAGTCGGATTAGAAAAATCTTTTTTGTATTAATTCTAGAGAAAGGTAATGGATAATGATTTAACAATGCGAAAACGAAGTAAAACCGCGGAATCGGGACGTACTCGAAGTCGCGATTTCTTGAAAACGTTCAAAAAGGTGGTATTTTAAACCAGTGTATCTCTTTAACCGTTAATAATTTTGAAAGCAAAAAATCCTTATCCTTACTAATATTATAAACGCGAAAGTTGTTACTCTTTAACGCAAAAACGGCTGAACGGATTTGGATAAAATTTGGCACAGATAAATTATAACCTAGATTAACACATAGGATACTTTTTATCCCGGTAGTACGTTCCCCCGGGATAATTTCCGACCTAGATCCTCAGAATTCTATCGAAAAGGCATAAATGAACTTCCGTTTAGATGGCAGCAATGTATAGATAATGAGGGTAAATATTTTGAATAAATAAATCCTTATCCTTCCTTACTAATATTATAAACGCGAATGTTTGTAAGTATGGATGGATGGATGGATGGATGGATGGATGTTTGTAACTCTTTCTCACAAAAACGGCTTTGCGGATTTGGATAAATTTTGGCACACAGATAGATTATAACCTGAATTATCACATAGGATACTTTTATCCCGGTAGTACGTTCCCGTGGGATAATTTCCGACCTCCACGCGGGCGAAGCCGCGGGCGGAGTCTAGTATATGATATTTTCAAGTATTTTTTGCATTCAGTGATGGAACTCAAAACATAATTAAACATCTTTAATGCATCAAAAAAATCATCAAAGTCACCGCTTAATTATCTTTAAAAGCCATTTAGACCTTCAGTAACACTTATAATTAAAAATATACCATAAAATTCCAAATGCCAAACTGCATTCAGTGATGAATTTATTTAAGATTGAATAGTTAATATCTAATTTTATTTAAATTTTTACGATATAGGTACGCTTGCTTATTATTACAACAGATTTTAACCCGTATCGGATTGCAATAAGAACTATTATCGCACATAACGACACTATTTAAAGTTACCATGGCCTTAACTAGATTCTGCTAGCTGCCTGCTATATAGGCATAGTGAATGGACTGTGCGTTCCCTATTCAGGTGTGCAGTGAATTCAGACCGAAAACTACGAGAAAGATAAAGTG
Organism: Antitype chi; assembly: GCA_947359405.1. Lineage (NCBI taxonomy): Eukaryota > Metazoa > Arthropoda > Insecta > Lepidoptera > Noctuidae > Antitype > Antitype chi. Next base: position 7,249,563 of record OX375813.1, on the reverse strand, counting down.
ATTTTGCGGCCAGTAGTTGTCTCTTTGCAGAAAAGAGATAGGTATTGGTCGGTCAGTTGCTTTGTCTCTTTCTAGAGACTGGTAAATTTTGTGAGGCTCACGTTCAGTCCATTCTTTATGTCTATGAATATACCTAACTGACAATATTTGTCAAAACTTGGCAAGAAAGACCTATTTTGGTGTTGTATAACAAAGCCGAAAATGCGTAAAAGAAACTTGTGAAATTGTCGTAATTGTCGCCTGTAACCTATCGGTTGTTAACAAATAACGTGGTGTAAAAGGTTTTTATTCCATGTGATCTGTATCTTCTATTACTTCCACGGCTGAACGGAACACTTTCCAACCAACTTCACCCAAAACCGACCGAAAATCAATAGCCTTTTCAAATGACGACATTTTCTCAAAAGTACCTATGCAGTTACAAAAAAAAAGATAATAATAAAAACAGATTGATTTCGAACTAGCAAGAACGTGTTTGATCCCAAGACATTTTTGATGTGTGGACCAACTACAGTGTCCCAATTTCTCTTCATAATATAGAATTCTTTACCCCAAAGATTGATGGTTCGATTTGCGATACTTTGCCATAATATTATGTAGCTACTGCAAATGGACGTGTACCACGTAGATTCAGAAAAAAATCTAAACGGGTCACTGTGTGTCGGTCGCAAACGTTTGCTCTATTGCACTGCTTTTATCCGAAACTTCTCAATATTGGGGTACACAGTGTTTTCATTTTATCTGCAACGCAAGAAATGTAAAACGAACGTTCCATTAAAGTTTTTAATAATCGTTTCAAAAGGTTTTGTAAAAATTTTACCACTACGATTTCTATCACTTCCGTGCTTGACTCAAAAGATAATCTTGAATTTCTACGATTGTTTTTAACGTAATAAGGTCGGGTAAAAAGGCTTTTTCGTGTTTTATAGGTAAGTTGTAGTAAAATCTCTTTGGCTCTACTGTTTGTGTCTGGCTGGTTTTGATACCATTAATTAAATGACATTGTAAAAAAAGAAAAATTTAAAGCAAAAACAATTTCCCGCCAATTTCAATTGTTTTTCAGTCCACCAAAATGAGTGAAATAACTAACGGCGAAATTCGATACATTTTGTAGTTTTATTACAAAAAAGGAAAATACGCGAGACGAGCCGCGAAAAAAATTTGTAACATTTATGGATTAAGGCAGTTAGTAAGAGTAGTAAACTTGATTCAAGCGTTATCAGTCCGGGAATTTGTATGGCAATGATGCAGTTTGTTCGGTTGCCCTGTTACGGATAAAAACGATGCCATGTCTGAAAAACTGGAGCATATTTAGTAGTTACGACATAGCTGAAGAGTTAGGCGTTGCCCATAAAATGGTTTTGACCCTTTTGAAAAAGTCTGGGTATACAAGTGTCTGGAAGTGTTAATGAATCCATCATATAGCCCCGACCATGCACCCTCAGATTTTCACCTGTTTCGGTCTATTCAGAAAAAATAGTGATAGGTACATCAAGAGAGGATTGTCAACTACTTGTCGAAATTTTTTGATCAGAAGTTCCTTATTTTCTACAGCAATTAGATTATGTCACACACACCTACAAAATGGTACATAATATATTACTTAAAATCAAATGTAGACAAAGTATAAAAAAATGTCTTGATATGGTATATTAAATACGAAAAAGTTTTTTCCCAATTCAAACTCTTATGCAGTTCCAACGGGGCCATTTTTTTACTGGTGAACTTTTGCCCAACTTTACTTTCTGAGGCTGACTCTTTTCTCCTTGCTACCTACCATTTAAATACTACTTTAACATGGAGTCCAGCGTTAAAATGGGTACCAATAATTGCAACAACGACTCAACTTTCAAACTGCATAGTTACAGTAAAAAGTTAAAAGTACAATGTCTGAAAGAATTTAATTTGAGCAATTTGTTGGAATTTTCAATTGCATGCCTGGTTACGTAGTTGACTTTTTCAAATATAATAAAATATTTGAATACATGTTATATGTAAAGTTCTTGGTTGCTTTGCATTTTGTTAAACTGCGATCTATCGAGTTCGAACGGTCGATATTTCTTCTTTACGTCGATGGTATTGTTAAATTATGTTGGCCGAATTTTTCGCCGAGTTCGATATTAATCGCCTCAAAGCATAATCGATGATCGATCCATAAGCGTAATCCGGCTGCCTTAAATGACAGTGGATCGATTTGATCGGTTAATGTTATCGATTGACCGCAATCTGGTTGCACTTTTAGGTACATGTCTTATGTATTTGCCTGAAAGATGATCAAAACCGCCAGTCTATCTAGTCTTGGTTCTGTTGTAAGTAGTCAGTGTTTTCAGGACAATCGACACACAAGCTACGAGGCAGAAGACGCACGGGGGAGGGCGCGGGGCGGGGTGTACTACTCGCCGCCTGGCACCTCGTACACCATCGTGGAGCGCCCGGCCTCCTCGCATGGCCACCACACTTCCTACTCGCACCACTACGCTGGCAAGCTGTCCCGGGCGCCCTACCTCGGCTCCACTACCATTGCGAATAGTGCAGGTGATACTTATGTTATGGTTTAGAAGCCTTTGTGAGACCCACCGTTGCCATTTTTGTGGAGGGTTCAGGTGGAAACAGAACTTGTAAAATACCTAGCAGTAAACTGTATTATCTTTGGTGTAGCCGGAGCAACGAGCTTGAGGAACAGCACGAACCACCTGAGCGCGAACGGCAAGAAGCGGCCGATCTCGCCGGAGCAGGTGCTGCGGCTGTTTGGGCAAGGTGGGGCGGCCGCGCTGGGCAAGGCACTGCCCCCCTCGCACCCCCCTGCGCCGCTGCCCGCCCCCCTGCCTGCGCGCAGGCACTCGCCCGCCAGCAGCCCCAGCAGCACTACGCATCATGTAAGTGCTCTTAATGCAAGGCTAATTGTATTATTTAGATGCTACCACGACTCCAAGACCTAAATGGAGCACTACTAAATTAATCTGCTACAGCGCCAGAATTCAGGTTAATTCCGAGAATATTCGTGATTAATTAGAGTTCAATCGTTGTATAATTCTCGCCCGAATTATTCATAACTTGCACCTGTCAGATGTAAGCAATTAGCACAGTTAGTTAGTATTAAGTACAAAAACTAAGGTTAACGCTATAGTTACACTACAATACACTGAATCTATCATTAATTTCTCATATTCTTAGTAAAGGAACCTTGAAATTCAACAGCTGTTGAAATAGCGGTGCAGCAATTATTGAATCAATACTAGTATCGTCAAGGATGTCAGTGGGTGAATTAAAGTTCCAAAAATAGTTAGATATGAGGCACGTCGGGGGCAGGGGGTGTCACGTGTGTAAATTATTCCAGGGTGAGGCCGCGCGCGCCAGTCGATACCACTACTTTATTCATGACCACAGCAGCGACCGTTTAGGTGACGACAGTATGGACATGACACACAGATATGAATGGGTTTTGCTATCCGCATATGTACATAGGATGCTTGTCTAAATATTTGAAGTTCTATTTCTATGTAGGTTTGACCAAAAAAAAAAAACTTTCAATCACAATCTGAATCGTTTTGAAAGATATTGCTATAACAGCTGAGCTGGGAATGTATGGGTTGATGTGTAGTCGTGCGTACAGTTCACCTCCTAGTGAATTTAAAGTTTTATATATTAATGGTAATCTGTGAACACCGCTGTGGGCTACGTTATTATTTAAGTAACTTGTGGTTTCTTTTTGTAATATTCCATTAAAAAACATTGCTTCATATCTTCAAAATGTGTCTGCTCAACAAATTAAATAACGCAGTTAAAGTTGTTGAACAGTCAAAATGAAAGCTATTGCTACTGATAGTGTTTTACACTATTGCACAGCTGCTCAGAATGTCTGAAAATAACCTAAGTGGACAATGAAAAAATATTGGTATCGGTAGGTGTGGGAGTGTCCATACAAAGCTTATGGTGTCATGGTCACCGGCGGGCCGGCTGTCATCGTGACGTTCAGTCGCTGCCAGGAGACAACCCCGACAGCCCAGCTTACACTGTATTTAGCCGTTATTTATTGAAAAGTAAAACACAACAAATCTTGATTTTACGCGAACTTTTCCGAAGTTTATCGTAAAATCGTTAGGGCGGTGTCGTGCCATTTGACCCAATTACTCTGTTCTTTTTTCCAAGGCGGGAACGATAAATATTTCAATTTGTGAACGACGGACGACTCGCCGACGAGGGCGAAGGTCTCATTTCCTCGTAACTGATGTGGTTAGTCGGGAGCCATCAAATTTAATAACAGTAAATAGATAGAAACGGGTAAACGTAAATTGTGTTATCTTTCAGCCGTATAAAATTTAAAGACATTTGCTTATAAGTTATCTATTGACGTTATCCTCGGTTATTTAAATGTTGTAATTTCTGGAACATTAAGAAAGCTGAAAAATGAGTTATTAAATAGTCTCTAAACAGTGCGTGATGTGTCTCAGTGTAAGTTGGTTTAGTGACAACATATTCTTAACCGACGTTCCAAATTGGATTCCACCGAGAATAATGAGGTAATTTAGAATTTCATACAATTCTACCAAACTTTGTTTGCAACGACTTTGATATACATACCTACTACGATAACATTCACTAGACGTTAGAAATTACTTTGTTCGAACGTACAAACATGAGTGCAGTAATGGCTGTTTTTGAACTTTCGGTTTTAATCAATTAAAGTGTACTTAGGGGCTATTAACATCGCAAACTGAAAGCGAGCAGTTAATCACTGTTGGTAAGTGTAAGGTATCTTCAGTAAAGTTGTATGAGCGGCGGCTACTCGGCGTATTCCCCGCTGAGCGAGTGAGCGATTACAGCCGGGATACACTTGTTGATGTAAATCTGCATATATGCACGGTTATTACAGCAAATTTTATGATAGAAATATTGTTGAAAAAGATTTTTGATATTTTTTTAAAGTCAAATAGAAAATCTTTTTGCAACTATATTTCGATCATAAAATTTGTTGTAATAACCGTGCATACATGCAGATTTACATCAACAAGTGTAATCGCTCAAAATATCAGAAATAAACCCATAGCTGAAGAAGCGACCTAATGCATTCCACGAGGCTTTCATGAAGAGTAACGATTGTATTATACTTCTGCAAATATATGAAAAAAATCCTATCCCAAAATGCGTTTGTCAAAAATACTTCAAAATAATTGCTTTGTAGCACAACAAAAGCGTCAAGCAAAAAAGCGCAAGTTGCTCCATCTCAGTCAAGACTTTGGCAATTTATGTTCTGTAATTGACACTTAAATAGGCGTTGCATAAAATATGCATGAACATTGTACAATCCAAGCGAAAGCATAGTTTTCAAGTAAATCTCGGGCGAGATCGGATGAAAGTATTCGCGGCTGGGATCGCTTGCAGCGGCCCGGGCGGCGGGCGAGCGTGGGGTGGCGCCCAGCGCAAGAGGGCGGCCAGCAAATACAACTTCTTTGATATGTTAAACGTTCGCCTCGAGAAACATTGTTTACGCAAAAGAGGGGCGCGGGTTTTATTGCTTATGAACGCCGCGCGAGTACAATATTGAGGGAAACAATTGTTTGAGCAGCCACTCGCGTTTCTAGAAATCATTTCCTTTCGCTATATTTGGATCAAACTTCCCTTTTGTATTGCATCTTATTGAAGTATAAAGGATTAGAATTTCATTACCAGCAAGCACGCAGAGGGTAGGTATGTGTTTGTGTTATTATTTTGGAAAACGTCGCCGAGCATGCCAGGTCACGCTGTAATGTAAAGGAAACACGTCACTTAGTGAAAAATTTATAAATGCGGAAGGTGACTGTACCTAACCCAATAAAGCTTGCTACCTACATACATGTATTTTTGAAAGCCTCCGAGCGTGTAGCAAATATAAGGTTTATGCCTCGTGGAATTTTTTTAAAATAACTCGTACATTTGAACATGAACTCTTTCCGAAGCAGTGGTTACCCGATTAACCTGAAGTTGAATTTCAATAATGAAGTTATTTGTTTTATCGACAGGGAAAAATCTACCTTAATTTTCCCCGTCGATTGTCATTTTATTTATTCTGTTATTTTATTATAGGGTAAAAGGTACGGCACTTGATTGATTTCTCTTTAAATCTGATGTTGTTTACATTCGGTCACCCCGACAAGACCATTATAATTTTATGAGCTATTTGAAATCGAGTCTCTAAACCACCTAAAAAGTTTACAGGACAAACAATAAGGAGCACAACGATATTTCAACTAGCATAATTTGACAAGCTTCTGTTGAACAACAAAGGGGACGCGCCATTCATTTTTTAGACAAACACCATTTTGTTTAAGGAGCTAACCGGCACATCGCTCACTTCTTTCATTGCCAAAATATAGACAGAGCTTTAAACGTGAGAAAAATTAAGCGAGTTCAAAGCCCAAAATAATAGACATTTATGAGTTGTTTGTTCTAAAGTATAGCGGCAAAAGAAGCATTTTTATTATGAGTATAAATAACGTTGATGAATTTTACTTAAAATAATTTAGCAGCGTCAGAGTTCAAAGAGACTGTAGCGAGTAACATTAGCTACAATCTCTACATATTCCTACATTCGCCACTCCGTGTTTTAAAACATAGCTCTTACAATTTCATCGTGCATATAATAGGGATAATCTTTTCATGCACGTTGCCTTTTTATGAAGAGATTGCATAAACAAATGTACATAAGTCTGGCTTTAACTTCGGTTTTTCAAACATTTCAAACCTAAGCGTAGTCATGATTCCAGCGTCAAAATTCTAGGGCAACCAAAGTCTAACTGGCGTTGTATTGATCCTGCTCTTAAAATACCTATGCGTACCTACTCTAAGCTATTCCGCAGCGCATTAGCCGCGCTCTTCAGCCACTAATACTGTACCTAAGCTTATATTTACAATGCGATCGATACATTCTTTTATCTTTTCGCTTCGAAAAACTTACTTTACTATTTCTTGTTTTAGAACCGACAAACGTCCACTTTGTTGAAATTATTAATGCTTTATTTTCTCTAATAACTGTTTTTTTTGTTGGTAGGCAATATACCGTGGGGGTGAGCGGGAGAGGCCGTATTCGTCGGGCGGGGCGCCGCCGCCGCCGGCGGAGCCTGCTACGCGCACCGTCACCATGAGCCGGGACCCCGCCGACTCGCATGGCTTTGGCATCTGTGTCAAAGGCGGGAAGGAGGCAGGTGGGAACCTTCCTTGTATATACTAACCTCTTAGTGTAGATACTAGATACCCTTGTCACACAGACAGCGAACGTGTGACGGAACGTTTCTAAATTGCTAGACACACCACGTGAACAGGAAAACGATGCCGAAGTGTGCTCTCTATGCTACTCCGCCTGAAACTGTCAGTGTTCTACGACTGACAGTACCTAATCTAGTTTTGCGGGTGGAGAAGTAGAAAATAACTACTTTATAGTTAGTTAACACAAAACCTTGCTAAAATTATAGTCATATGTTTTATTTGTCTTTGAATTCAGTCAAAGAAAGGCCAAATCCTATCATGACCACAATAACTTTTCCTTTGTTACCTAAAGAAGCATTCACCACCCCACCACGTCTACGTTCGCTGTCTGTTCATTTATTTAAAACATAAACATACATCATAGAACACGTGGAATCATCTAATATCGTTTCGCCAGCTCCATGTTGTATCAACTCATTGTAGAGCTTTTTTACTACTGAACCGGCGCCCTAGACAATTCTAGATGCATAGTCTAGAAATACTTTTAATAATTTTCCTAAAAACACCACTATTATCTCGCAGTCAATAGCTAAAGTTATTAGGTACGCATTACCATTAACCGAGAGCCGTAAGCTACACAGCAAACGAGGCTGTACTATCGATTATGAGCAATACCTATAGCGTGGGAGGCACGCAAATAGCGCCGAGAGCGGTCAGTAGGTACCTAAACAATGACCCGATGCTATTTGTGATACACGCTTTACGTGTTCTATTTGTATCATAACAATTTTCTTCATTGGCAACCCTTTGTGTGTCGAATACAAATCGTGTGTACTATCGTGATGAATAGGAGTCTTTGCTCTGTAATTAATTACTCGTTTAGTACATAATATGGGATTCAGACTTCATAAGCACTTGCGCCGAGGTTTATAATTAATGTTTAGTGACTAGGTTTCCTAATTATACTAGGTATACTATATAAGTAGATACTTGTATATAAATGATGTTATTTTTAGCGAAAGAGAAACTTGTTTTGAAACTGGCCAATCAGTAGTCTAAATACGATTTAACTTAGTTTGTAGGCGTGTGCAAGCCCTACCTTTTATAAAGCTTTAAATGAAAATAAAATATTCTGTTCTGTTCAGCCGGATAGGCGGTCGGTTGTGGCAACTTTAAAAGATAATCCCGCTCGAGTGAACCCAGCAGACGGCACGGCGCGGTGGGTTATTTAAATTGCATAAAATCTCTTACGAGAAAGTACGCCTATTATCCATGAGCCACACAGGAAAATACGTTGCAATACACAAAGCCACAGAATACAATACGTTGACGGGAAAAAATAAAATACATTTTTTCTTCACTGTTTGTGACGTACAAAAAATAAACTTTAGGGTAGACAAGAGATTATTATTCGTTTTATACTAGGTACTCAGATTAAAATGTACGGATCAAAGGTCTACTTCGGAAGCACGTGAATGGAGGAGCGGCATAAGGTGTGCCTAAGATTGCGTACATCTTCGAATAAAAATTCTAAAGTAAGTCTGCTAAGTAAAGTTTAATATTTAGCCACAAAGACAAGATAAGATCCTCCTCGGTTTATATTGCATAAAGCCTCCATTGTGAAGGTTACATTGTGACCACGTTTTCAAATTATGCGAGTTTCATAACTGAATTTGTTAAGGCTTAATATGCTGTAAAAATTTGGCCACACAGAACCTACTGATTATTGAGGTGCATTCATGCATTGTATGATTACTTAATTAAGACAAAAGCATTGTTTGGAAAAGCTATGTTTTCTGGGTCTTATTATATAGCGAAGTGTACATGAAAAAAAAAAAAAAATATTATGTCAAATTATGATTACTTTTTTCAGTAGCCATAATAATACATATCACGGTAAGCGAGAAGATGTGGAAAAATCCAACGTCTGTCAATGGATGTTTTGGCGCCAAAATTGAAGAACGGACTTCAAACTGCTTTTATTATTTTTCTAATTTTAGTTCGCATTTTGTTACGTTGGCTAGTTGTACTGTAGGTGTATAAATTTTAGTTAATTTAATAATATTTAGGCGTAGGTGTGTACATATCGAGAGTGGAGGAGGGCTCGGTGGCGGAGCGAGCGGGCCTTCGCCCTGGGGACTCCATTCTGCAAGTCAATGGCACTCCGTTCTCCGGGATCTCTCACGAAGATGCTCTTAAGGTAAGATATTCTAGCTCGTAAGATGGCCCTGATATTCTCGTAGAATATTTATGTAGGGAACGTAATGGAAGAAACTGAGTCTGAGTAATGTCATATGTACCTACGTAAGGATACTATATTCTATTTGGTTTGAAAAGTATTAATCTCAATTCTGTAGGTTACTTTTATTTTACAATTTCTATTCCCTGACATTTCATGCATTATTCCTCTGTAATTAAGGTCGTTAAGCTTGACAGTTTAGATAAATAAATCAGCCTCCAAAATCCTCTATCTGGCGCTCGTCCATTTTGTAAACCTTTGGAAGTCAAACACCTCGAAAGCTCGGAATTTTGATTTACCTAATGATATTGGCGGGATGTTGATATCTGTGAATTACACGGTGATAATATATATGAGGAGGGTTCTATTCAGACCTGTTGCTGTCGTAGTCGCTGGCAGCCTATCCTGACGGTAAGCCAAATGACCTCAAGTGACGCGCGCCAAATGCCTTCACTACCTAACAATTTCGCTGTTATAATATTTTAACTTCAGCGTACCTGCCAAAACCCAGAAGAAATTCTGTTTTATTTTATGATTCACTTTCAGGACACTTGTAGTCATTAAAACAGTCATTGTGACACTAGTTTGTCTAATTTGCACTCATTTATAACCTTTGGAAGAGATGAAATTTTAAACGTCATCATTTTCTTGTCCGTCATCATCATCATCTTCGCGTTATCCCGCTTGCATCCTTTCGGAGCCCGGGGTCCGCTTTCCTACTTTTGACCCTCCATTTTCTTGTCCTTATCCCATACTTCTCTTGTAGTCGTCAACTTGGTAGTCACCTCATTTCTTATTCCATCCATTCGGGTAACACCACACATCGCTTTTATCGCTCTCATCCGAGCTATATGCAATTGTTTTTCATTCATTCACTTGAAATTATAAAGTACCCAAAGAGTTATGGCTAAATAACTCTAAAAGTTACATTAAGCTGAGGGAAAAATAATTATAACTGTAAATACAAAGGCTGGAAAACTCAAGTGACGTTATTAGCACTAAAGAAAATGTCGTAATTGCAGACGAGCTCGTCGGCTCACACTCGGTAGCACCACTTAACGGATGATAATCATGTGATTTATATGGCAGGCTGGCTAGGAAGCTAACATTATGCATATTTCATGTACTAATGGTGTTGAGCGTTAAGAGCTTTTTAACATCTTTATCTTCTAAAGCTTAGCTGTTATTTTTAATCAAAGACTTTGAGATAATGTTTTACAACTTTGCAGTGCAATTTAAAGAGTTTGTGACTGCAAGGTTCATAGCATAGCAGCATTTCTGAGAAAGGGATGTCTCCCGCGAGATATACTATCGTAGGTTGTATATTATCCAACTGTCACAGCCAACTTGGGGCGGACGTGTTTAATATCGACTTTGCAGTGTGTGACATCGGGAAATTGAGACCGTATTTCCATCTAAAGTTGCTATTCGGAGTGAAAAGTTTTGCAAGATCTAATCAATTTAAAGTCCCATGTTACCGATTTAAATCAAAGTCAATTTATATTTTTGTGTAGGGTGTGGTAATTAATCACGTAAGTTGTTTTATATTTGCTAATAGCTGTATACAGGTTGAAATTGAAAACATGCGACAAACCGTAATGGGAGATTGTACTCATCATTATGAACAACTTATACTGAGGGACCAAAGATGCAATCGCGAAAAAAAAAAAACATCTGTTCCCTAAATTAATGTTCGCATAACTCGTCAAAATGTAGGGAACAGCTGTTTTTTTTTTGCGATTGCATCTTTGGTCCCTCAGTAAAAGTTGTTCATAATGATGAGTACAATCTCCCATTTCGGTTTGTCGCATGTTTTCAATTTCAACCTGTAGAGGTATGAGGAACAGGGTGTAAAGTTTACTCATACTCTATGGAAAAGGGAGGATCCACCGACCAGACGGGTGTTGTGTCTGGTGGGCAACTGCCCGACGGTTGATGGCGGGATGTTGTATAGATACTAGTCGCGCTGCTTGCGCGATGCAGGATTTGTGTGACGTCAAGTTATTGATACGTAGTTCGCATGTGGCGGTGTAGATGCCGCCACAGCTGATCTGAAAGAAGTTTTCCTGTCCAAACAATAATTTGTACAAACATCCGAAAGAAAAAATCTTTTAAATTTTTTCCCGAAATTTCCAATTTCCCGGGTAACTTTTTAAAATATTCTTTCACTAAAAACCATATTAGTCAATAGTTAGAATAGTTAGTCAACATTTAAAAAATCAAACAAATCTGTCAATCAAGTGATGCGCTTATAGTGTGGCCATTAGTGCTGTGCACTCCCTGAGGTATGCGCGGCGAGGTGGGAGGCGAAGAAAAAAGTGCATGAGTTCACATGAGATCGATACATGTCGGACAGATCTTACGATATCAGTTTGCATTTCTAAGGCAAGACTTGTGGCGGGACGATAGTCGGAGGCTATCTATCTGTAATATATTATACTTACTTAGTTGATTAAAATGTAACCTAAATATACTCATATTTTATTAAAAATATGCGGGTGATAAATAAGAACTAAACTTATAATTTAAAGCAGGACTTGTTTTATTGAACATTTTTTATATTTACAAACAATTATATATTCTAACGAAAGTTATTCTGACATAGATTCTGATTCAACTTCATCTTCGATTTCGTCATCATCTTCATCTTCCACTTCGCCACCGGAACTTGAATCAGAGTCTTGCAAATTTATTATGAATGAATCGATAACATTATCGAACCTACCATCGCGACTCCAGTAATCATTTTCATTTTTCTGGACATGATCGTCGCATCTCTGCCATTTTTCCGCCGTGAATTCCGAAAACAATTTATCCAATAAGATTATCTTTTCGTCTAGAGAAGAATTAATATAGTTTTGGGCTATGTTGTTTTTAATATCAGCCCAGACCAACTCTATTGGATTTAAATCTGGATGATACGGAGATAAACGCAGAACAGTGTGTCCACTGGCTTTCAGGAGTTCGTCAATTCTATACACGGGTTCTTTTTGTGTATTTTTGATAAGAAGTAGCAGTTGAGCCTTTGTCATGGTTCCAGTAAATTCTACATTATGGCGTAGCAACCAGTTCTGCATTTCACTTTTGAGGCTTGATATGGTTGGTTTCTTCTCAATCTGAACGCTGTGGTAAGACGCGTTGTCCATTACAACCACAGAATTCGGCAGCAATTTATCTTTTAACTTTTCATCTACCCACTTATAAAAAGTAGGTCCGCTCATATCTCCATGATAGTCACCGGTTCTAGCATCTGATTTGAATATGGTCAATGCATCATCCACTAAGCCATTTCGACACCCAGCGTGGAGAATTACCAATCGCCGTCCTTTCCCAATATCAGCGTGAATTCCGGGTTCTGACGATGATTGCCAACATTTGCTGGCATGGTGACTGGCGTTGATGTATGTTTCATCAAGAAAATATATGTTGCGGTTTTGCGTTCTGTAATTTCTGATTTGTGTAAGATATTTTTTCCGTCACACTGTAATATTAGGCTGCTCAATAAGGAGATGTCTCTTTGATTTGCATTTTTTGAAACGGTAGCCCATTTTGTGTAAAAGCTGTCTTAAATATTCCCGTCCACAATTCACTTACGGACACTTGGTAAAATTTTTTCAACTTCGTAAAACTGATGAATTTTTCTTCTGATTACTCCAAGGTCAAAATCATCCACAACGTGTTTTTGCTTTAGAACTTTTGGTTTTTTTGGCGATTGAAATTTTAATTGGCTTGAATTTTCAATTGATAAATAACCCGCAGAAAGTGATTTCTATTTGATTTCGGGGTACAGCAAAAGAACCGTGCATAATGTGAATTATGCACGGTTCTTTTGCTGTACCCCGTAGCCTCCGCAACGATTTTGGCAATATTCACATCATTTTAAAATTCAAAGCTTTCTTTGTCTGCTTTTCTTTTCTTAAAATATTCAGCCACCTTAAAAATGACAGTCTTCATATCACGAGATAATGCACGACCCATCTTTGAATATTTATCCCATGTGCGTCTGACATAGACAGTCCGATACAGATAACACTACCTGCCGCCACGAGCGTTGACGGCGCACTGACAGAGCGCAGCAACCGATTCTCCCCGCCGTCTCGCCGCGCGCATACCTCAGGGAGTGCACAGCACTAATGGTCACACTATAGTAACGAACAGCATTTCATTTTTATTTATGTAGATAGGAACGCGGTTCTGATTTTGGACTTTCCAAATTGTTCCGAATGATATGAGGGAAAATAATGTAAAATGCATTTCAACGGCCTCACCGAGCTGCCGACTACTAATTGCCCAATTGGGAGTAGATAACACGAAACACAAACAAGAATTTTAAAACCGTTCGAATAACATAATTATTATGCTACTTGTCACATTGGGATCGTAAAAACTGCAATGACATGAAATAAAATAAAATTTTAAAAGATTGCAAGCATTTTTTTATGTTCGTTATTTAAAGAGTTAACAAGCAAATAAAAACATGAAAATTCGTTTTATTGAAATCAAAACCTTTGGTTTCATCCAATAGAAAAACTAACATCGTAATGTGGAGTTTAAATTATATTGAACGTAAAATTTTCACAATATTCTAGTTTTATTCAAGTACATTATTTATATTTTACTTTAACCTGAATATTCGACATGCAAACGGCATTACTGTGGGTTTGGAAATGACAGGCGGACACGACAGGGAGACGTTTTCTATTTCCGTGCTAATGCCGACCGCAGGCACCTACGCAACAAATAATACAGATTTAGGTATTAAGGAATACCTAAACAGATATTTTATTGCTGCGAAACTCTGCTTCGTGTATGAAAACCCATAATTCTTTGGTTTTATTGCTTGACCAACATATCGAAAGTACTTTTATGACTTCAGCTGTGCTGAATTATATAGGATTCGATGTGTTTTCTGTTATTATGACATTTTTTTGTGAGATCTAAAGATTTCAAATATTTTTCAGTATTTTGAAAATATCAAATCATAATACGTACGTAGGTAAAATTTTCCTTCAGAAGAAGAAATAAATATTTGCTCGTCAGTGTATCGTGACTGAAAGCGTTTAAAGCTAACAAGAATCGCAAGGCACTTTTACGTTTGAAATCTTTTTACCGGTAGGCTAATGACAGCTGGCACTCCTTAAGCATTTGAAAGGCGTGTTTGATTATTTTTACACGCTTTATATTAGCTTCACTTGTAAGTTTGTTTGTGTTTGTTTGTTTGTAACCGACTCCTTTGGACGCTATTTTGGTCCACTTTAAACGGTCAGATTTCTTTGAAACTTTGTAAACTTATCGAAGACCGATGACAATTCAATAATGAAAAAAAAAATTGAGAAAAATTTTGCTTGACATTAACTGATTATAAAAATACCTCAAAAAGCACCCCACGCTTTTTAATTGAATTAAATTATTTTCTCCTTTTTTAGTTTGGTTTTTAAAGCGTGTTTTTTAGTTTTTTTAAACTATTATTTATTTTCTATTTTTTAGTTCTGCTAACTACAAAAACGTTTTTTTGTTTTTTTTCCTTTTTTTTCATTTTTCTCAATTTTTTTTTGTTTTTATGGTACCTACTCGTATTTACAGGCTATAATATAATTACGATTTTGCCATGAACTTTAGAATACTTGATTGGACGATTATTCTCGCTCTCGCTCGCTTCTATAAGCGGACCATGGTGGATGAAATATGCCTGAAATGTATCAGAATGAACACTGTTTTAATTACCCGACTGCGCCAGAAGGAGGGTTATCGTTTTCGAGTATATGTATGTATAAACAAGGTGTAACGGAATGGACGCAAGACCTGAAAGTAGTTTGTTCCTAATTGACTTCTGAATCGATTTCAGTAACTTTTAATATACTTAAGTTTTTTTTTAATTATGTATTTTGCCATACCTACCACTGATTGAGCCAAAAAAAATCAATCTTATTTCAGAAAATATAAGACTCAATTTTAAATGCATAAAGTAATGCTTGGGTTGACATGATTTTCTTAGTAATATCAATTAGCTTTAAAAAAAATAGTCATAGTATTATGTTTTTAACTCAATACTCTAATTGGGGTGTATGAGGTCTTGCGTTAATTATGTTACTCGTTGTATACGAGTATGTATGTATATTTCTTTGGCACGCTATGTAGCCTAAACGGCTTGATTGATTTCAGCTTGAGAGATGCCGTTAGATTCGTCTTAATTGTGAGAGTGACACTGGGTATATCAAAATTGAAATAAAATGGCCGATTTATGGCGCCATATTGCGTCTTCAAATTTTTTTTTCTCAAAACCTAATGATATCAAAATAAAGGGTTTCATAAATAGGTCTCATTAACGTCAAAAATAACTAAATAAGTAAAAACTGTGAAATCAAAAAAATATTTACAAAATCAAAAAAACCCGACTGCCAGGCAATAAAGGTCTTTATTGTTTTTAAGAAGATGCGTCCGACTGCACGAGATTGCTTATAGTACCTATTCAGTCTAATATGGATGATGGATGATGGAAACAAGAAACTTGTTTTAAAAGGATGACTATCCTTTTAAAACAAGTTTCTTGTTTCCATCTTTTTAAATTAAAGTTCACTTTTTAGGCAGTCGGGTTGTTTTAATTTTTTTATTCTCAGAATTACATAACATAACATCACGCCTGAATTGCGCGAAGGGTTAGGCAGATGTACTTTTAGAACACCCACATTTTGCCAGTTATGTATAAGTCCCATATTCAACTTTATATACAAATTGCCTGCGTATGAAGTTCGATAACTAAACAGTATTGACTTATACATTTCTAAGAGAAGCGAGGTGAAAGTTCCTAAGTCTACACCAAGTTTTGTTTTCTTTTCGGGAAAGTTTGTTTTCCTTTTGTTTTGTCGAAGGTACAAGTCAGTATTAGACTTGGAATGATATTGGCTATGGCAGTTATATTTCAGTTGCTCGCAAGTTTTTATGGCGCTCATTTAGTAAGTACCAATCTTCTATTCTCATTATTTATGTAAGTACCTATGTGTTTGTATCGAAAACCTTGAAAGAATGTTACACTATTTGTGTTATTTTTCAATACTTGGAAAAACAGTAGGTATAGACAATGTTAGTCCTTTACCTACGAAATAAAATATAAAAAATAAGGTAGGTAAGTATGTTGCAAATATATTTTTACTGTAGCGGTGAGGTAGTTTAGTGGGTGGGTCAGGTAAGCGGTACTATTTTTGCAGACGTTGTTGGAATTTTCCTTCCGCACTTGACGATATCGCTTGATTTACGATGTCGCTTCCTGACATTTACTGAGACCTTTTTGTAAAACACGACTTTAGTTGTTCCGCTACAAAGACTGTGTTATATTATTAACTTTTATCTTTAGAACTCTTCCGTTTGTGTAATACACCTGCACACATTTTAAACTTGCAACAGAAACTTTGTAAGTACGTACGAGCTGTTAATCAAGTAGAAAAGCATAATCTGAAAAAAAAATGTTCTCGCTCAGATCTAATTTCGTAAATGGTTATACATATTACGTAAAAGCATGTGGCAGATAGACAAATGTACCTATATGTTAGATACGGTGGGCAGTAGCGCCGCGCCGGCTGGCCGCGTGTCGCCGGGCTGTCCCGAGCCCCGACCGTCCCCTTGCCCATCAGCTGACGTGATTTTATCACACACAAATAAAAGTAGTCGCGTAGATAGTCGTTTCTTTCCTTTTATAAAATAAATTCCCCTCAAACTAGATATTTACCTACTTTGTAACTTAAAATGTATGTAGAAATGGAGCCAAGTTATTTTAGTGCCTTCACGGATAACTTTTGTCGTAAAATGATCTGAGCATGGTCTGTCTTTCAATTATTTCGTTTGCTACTAACTCATGGATTAGCATTTCATTGGTTCTCGAAAAAATAAATGAAAATGCAGAGCACACAGTTGTTTCTACCTTCATTTATGTACCTATATAGGCACCGTCGTCGATTCCAGGAATACAGCCTATTTCCCAAAATATTCCGTGTCGATTTGTTTCGAGTCCCTTCATTTCTGCAGCCCCTTTGTCTTCCCTTTAAGGTACCCTTGATATAGTTCCGCCATTTTTGCTCGGCCGAGCGTCCAAAACTCCAAATCCAACCCTTCATAAGCAAGAACAAGAGGTACGGAAAGTGACTTCCGAACTATATATACATATGTTTTGTAGATTTCTACTTACTAGCTTTTCGTTGAGTCGCTGATTTCATATCGCACCTTTCTGAATGTGATTCTACATTCTATTTCATTTCACTGAATTTATAATAAAGAGCTTTTAATATCCCTGGCAATGTCAGCACAGGTAAATTAATTTGGTTTAAATACAAATGACTTACTGGCCCAATTTCAGAAAATGAACACGAATATGTTTCTAATGTGTGTGCTATTACGATTTACGTCACATTAAGTTAGTTTTACGAGAATTGGATAGCATAAATACATTTATGTGAAACATAAACTTTTATGCAGCAGAAAATAAAATTCTCTTCTGGAATACCTATGAGCATGAAGGAAAACCCAATATGTTTTGATATTGAATTTTATTTTGGTTACGGATGCCCGATACATGAATTGTGTCTTTAAATCATAGAAAAATGGGGACGGTTATTGAAAACAGAGTCATGTTATCTAGATGAAACTACTTTACTTGATCTACTGATGCTACCTGATGAACTTTAGGTTTAAGAAACGTAAACATCGCAACTATAGCTACCTATTTTCTTAGATGTTGAAGTCATGTCGTCAGCTGACAATGACGGTGCGGACGGCGGGCGCGCTGGTGGGCCGCGCGTCGTGCTCCTGGATGGACCGCTACGGCCGGCCCGCCTCGCCACCGCCGCAGCGTTCCTCGCGATCCAACAGTAAAGACCGCTCCGTGCGGAGGGTGAGTAAACTAAACAGCAGCTACTTTTGTTGAACGACTGCCAATACTAACGTTCTACCACCTTGTATAGCATGCAATATATTTTAACACCCCATTCGTCTATGTCGCATGGCGAGCTACGGCCTACGCAAACGTCATTTATGCCAAAAGTACTTTACCAATGATGACGACAGTTACTTATAAACACGTAAATTAATTTATGACATCATAAATTTTTATGGTCAATTCCGTTACTCGTAAATATTTTATGACATTGCATATTGGGGTTAGAGGTCGGAACGCTTTGTGGTATGCTAATAGCAGTCAACTAACCACAAAATTCTGTCATTAGCGGTTGTAATGACGTCGGGCCGGAGCGCGCATCGATCTCTGTGACATCACCGCGCGATGAGCCCGATCATAATAAAGTACATTTTAGTGAATGAAGCCATTCTTAAGCCGTTGTGAGCACAGATTACGTGTTTATGGGCCCTTATGTATTATAATCACGTAACGTGCCAAGCTTTCCCTAATAGCAATTTCCGTAATGTTCTTTTCGGAATGCCATGAATTTTCGTATGCGTACAACGCATTTTCATTTTATGTAGCGAAGCTCTTAATGTACCGTAATAAATAGCTAATCTTATGAATTTGTGTGCAGGTTGACCTTTGTATAGAGCCGGGACAGTCATTAGGACTAATGATAAGAGGAGGGCTGGAATACAACCTCGGCATCTATATCACAGGGGTCGACAAGGATTCTGTAGCAGATAGAGCAGGACTTATGGTAATTATGCTTTGAAGTTCAACTTACTTGATAAGTTCACCCGTTCGGGCAACTAATGACGCTTGAAACACAATATTGGAAATTCTAATAAAGTGATGGCTTTTCCAGTAGGTACCTATTGGATTTGAAAAATTATAGAAGACTTTACTACTCAGAGAAAGAATTACATCAGATAAAATTACGCCTTTATTGTTTTTCGTTAGGTGCAGTATGTGGCCGAACTGTTATTTATACCAGAGATCGGATATTCGGATGCATATTTACCTAAAGATGATTTTTAGCTATGAAAGTATGGAAGCGGCTTTATAAATTATTTGTAATATTTATTAAAAACCCCGGGATTCTTGGATTGCATAACTATTCAGATGTGTATTAATTTAAAATTAATGTTTAACCCGATACAAATATGTATATGTGCTGGAGGAGGGGTGGTTTGTATTAATTAAAAAAAAAACAAATTACTCACCTAAATTAAGATTTTTTCGATACAAAAGCGCATTCCATGTTAGCCAACATCTCAACCTTAGGTGAATATGCATCGGAATATCCGATCTCTGGTTTATTATTATCTCTTTTTTTTTTCTGACCTTTGTCAAGTGTCCTTTTTATTTATCACGTAAAAAGTATAAAAACAATTTGGACAGTGTAGTTATCGGTTTTTTACCTTGTTATTGGATACTTTCCAGACAGAAATGTATTTTCAAATAAATGAGAACTTAATTTCAATCAAATCACCTAAAACAATTTCCGCGCGGTGTAAAAGCAATGCGGAGTAAGTTTACTGTGAATATAAATCTCAATTTAGTGCGCTTAGTTTGCTGCAATTCGTTGTAAATTAACGCGACACCCAACTCTGGGAAACTTGCGGAGGCGGCTGGCAAGAGGCCTTCGAGACGGAATTGCATCGAAGTTTGTGCCGAGGGCGCTTCATAGTCGGCTAAATTACTGGTTTGTTTCCCATTAAACTTGCAGCGCTATGGAAATGACATTTTGCATAGCTGCTATTAAATGGAGTCCTAGTTTTGGCAGCAGTGTATTCAGCAATTATTCTACGAGTTGGTTAACTTTAAAACAATGTTGCTGTTTACGGAATTGAACAAATCGCCTTTTCGCATTAAAAGTGTACAATTTCCAAAAATATTCAAAATGGGGTTAATATGCGGAAACGTTTGGTATCACCAGTATTTCTCTTTAAAACGCTCTCCTGTAAAATTAGTAAGTTTTGAGTTTATACAGTTTTAATGCGAGAAGACGAAATATTATTATATTTTCGTGTCGCGGGTAACAGTGCGAGGTGTGTTGGCAATTTATAGCGTTTGAGCTTGATTCTGCCCCTCCCACATTTTCTGCACGCTACCTAGCTACATCCGAACCTCGTAACTTACATTTAAAACTTCTACCACTAACAATTTTCCAAGAATTTTAATCAAACAACTTCACTTGATAACTGTAGGTCGAGCACACCTATTGGTGGCGAAGAGTGATTTTATGAGAGAGGTAAGCTGGAGCAAAAAAAAAGCTTACCTAGGCCGGGCGTGGTGCACACAGTCCTAAGTCCAGTTACTTAAAATCTGTGACTGACTTCCTGGCCTCAGTCTTATAGGCAAATGTGTCTTCTATACGTGCCAGCAGCCAGCACTGATAGATTAAAACAGTGTCTTGCAAGTATAATAAAATTGTTTTTGAAAAAAGCCGTTTGCAGTGTAGGTAATGACGATAAGTATGTATGTGTTTGTCTTCTAGACAAAACTACATAACTACAAAACTACTGACTAATTTTACTTAAAATACTACTTATACTCTAACACCTACGACCTTCATATTAATACTAATTGGTAGGAAACCAATTAGTAAGGTATCGATTTAAATATGAAAGGAGGGAATTTTGGTTGAAACAATTTATAATTTGTGAATACTTTTGTAAAAGATAAGCTTAGTCATCAGCATCCCTAACTGTTCTCATTTGTCTGTCAGGTCGGAGACCAGATCATGGAGGTAAACAATCAATCGTTCATCGACGTGACGCACGACGAGGCTGTCGCCCAGCTCAAGTACCACAAACGAATGTCTTTGGTTGTCAAGGACGTCGGGAAGGTTCCACACGCATGCACCGCGTACGGAGAACGGGACGCGACACCCAGGTAACAATAGTATTCATATTCTAATCATATTATACTGATCACGAAGTTCAAGTTTCACGAATGACATCGTATTTTGACCGACTTCCAGAAAGGAATAAAAAAAAAAAAAAAAAAAATAGAGTTCTCAACTCGGTTGTATTAAAAAAAATAATCTCAGAACTCCGTCATTTATAAACCGATTCGAAAATTCTTCTTTCGTTTGAAAGGGTGTACTTACCGAGACCACGGACGGTCTCTTAATAATTTGGTGGAGTACGAAATTGTGTTTTTTTGTTTAAAATTTAAGCTAAGTCAAAAACACACACAAGTGGAAAAATACCTACGTATTATTTAAGCCTTAAATAATACGTATTTTTCCACTTGTGAGATGATGTTATACTAATTTCCTGTTACTCTTAATTATTTAGCAGTGGGGGGTAAGTACCACAACTAAAACGTGAAAAATAAAAAGTTTTTTGTCAGGTGTATCGGAGACATATCTTGACCGCAAATTAGCAAACGCTGTCTCAGCGCGGGAGCGCCAGATGACCCCTCAATAACCTAAAGAAATCGCTGATCCAAATTATACCCCAGTAAACGGCCCTTAATCAGTACTGGACTTCGTACAGTGCCTAAATCTTTTCTGGATAGCTATATCTGCATAGTTTCCACTAATGTTAATTAAAATGTTTCCCATTCGAGTAGAAAAACACAGCCATTCCGTTCGCGTGAAATAATTTTCATTTAACTTTGTTTCTGGAACAATGTAGTCTCTCTATAATATTATCTACTTAAATGAAATTACATGACTTGTAAATAGGTTGAAAAACTAATCAAATATATGGAATCTGACGGCGTTCTCGAAACCATTATACATTTTTTTGTTACGACCACGAAAGGGGAACACCTGTCAGCCCAAGGCTCATAGATTAATCGAATGATGCATTCGATTTCCTTTTCGGCTTCGATAGTCAGTTTGTTAGAGTCGGGCATTTCGAGTAACCTAATAATCTCGGTAATGTATTTTAATTCACGGGAAATGGTAGCAGATTTTCAATTGAACTTTTAACATAAACTGTCGTATTTTGGCTTAGGGATCTTTACAAAGCGAATGGGTCGCACGAAGTTAATTTATTTCATTCATATCCATATTTTTTTTTCATATTTTTCGGATTTCTAAAAAAAAAACAGCGTGACCATACATTTTTACCGCGTAGGTATTGTACTTTTCTATAAAACAGCTGATTTTTTTTCGTATAACCGACGAAAAATTTCTGCGCGGCCGGATCTAGAATTATATGCTAAATTCATGGTTAAAGTTTGCGCACTGAATAAAAACTTTTCCTGTATAATTAAAAGTGACGATTCGCCCGATTCGGGAGAATTAATTCGTGCGAATCGACTCATAGCCATTTTAGGTCTGTGTAAATCTGTAATCAAATATAATAGTAAAACGAAAAAAAGTAAGTTTATTTGTGTTCAGACACATGAATACAGATACCAGGGGGCCGATTCTACTAATTTGCAACGTTACACGTTAAATTGTGTTTCCACAACAGTTCGATTTCGATCGCCGTTCGATAGTTACATAAAAAGTCATTCTACTGTTTTATAAGCAAAATGGAAACTAAACTTAAAACGAATTGCAACTGAACTGTAGCGGGAACACAGCGGGTAACCCGCGTTACCAACATGCCAAAATAATATGTTTTATTAATACCACAAAGAAAAAAGTTGAATCTAAAAATGTTACTAAACACGAATATGTGGCACTAAAAGTATTTTCTATAATTAAAAGACATAATGATCATAATTTTATCATTAACTTTGTCCTATAGTAAACGTCACGCTCATGTTCGATTTTGTTAGTAGAATAGGTTTTGACATTGTTTCAATCGATCGTTGCCGTAACTAAAACGTAACCGCAGCTGTGTCGCAGCTGGACCGTTGTTCATTTTAGTAGAATGCGAAAACGCTTAAAAGTGGTGATTCGGTTGCGGTTCTATTGCGTTTTTTTAACAAATTTGTTAGTAGAATCGGCCCCCTGAGCATTATACACGGGAAGTTCCCACGAATACGACTTTGTGTAACTTTATTCAACCGGATTCTCTCGCTCGTTATCACACGACGACCTAGACTCCATTCACGGCCCTTATTCATAATGAGAAACCGCGAATAACGCAGTCTCATTATCATCTGAATATGCAGGTGGTTAAAATGGGGATGATTTTAATTTAGTGTAGTATCATACTGGTTCTAACATTATAAAAAATCCTTGACAATTAGGTATTAACACACGGTTTTTTTTGAGGCTGGGAAATCATCAAATAAGTTCTCCTGCTCTGTCAGACTTTTACTGACTAAAACCCACCCGTGTTCCCTCAGTTGCCTTGTGTGCCAGGGGCCACGGTATCTCATTCGAACAACCCGCACCCCTGGCAGGCATTGGCCCCCTTGCGGACCCCATCAGTTGATGCTGACATCTCTTTGAGACGCGCGTGGAACACAACGCGCCATCGACCCCGGGCTTGGTCCATACCGGACAATGAACTACCCATTACCCGCCGTCCACAAGTCCGCGCCTACGGTGGCCGGGAATCAGCCTAGGATTCCCGACACCCAGGGCGTCTCCTGCGGCGACTAAGGCCGTGAGCGCGCATATACTGCCTAATTAACACACGGTTACGTAAATCATTTGGTAGTTTTCGATACGATTCAGTTTATCTTAGATCTTTAGCCTTGATTGAATTTAACTCAGAAATTAATGCAATAAAGGGAAAACGAAATTATGTGGTAGTGATAAATAAGAAAATTTAGGTCCGTCACTAGGTGGACCCACAACCTGATAACGTTCATGAGAATCGACTGGACACTTAGGGCACAGGCCGGCCCTGTCCCCTTCGTATCCAGCGGCTGAAAGGTTGAAGAGTTATTTGGGGAGGCCCAAATAACTCTACAACGTCCGGTCGTTGGGGTTATACTTGCGGAAGACCTATAGTGGAAGGGTTTCAGCTGAATTATGATGAATATTATGTGCTTTAGAATAAGCGGTTGGGGCAAGCGACGGGGCGCGGCGTCGACGGCGGTGGAGCAGAAGGCGCGCTCGCTGCTGCCGCAGTGCGACCTGCCCGCCATCGCGTACTACATGGAGGAGTATGCGGCGAGGAGACTCACGCCCGACTCCTTCCTCACCGTCGTCAGGGACCTTCTCGATACACCGCAGAAGGTACGTCCTTATTTATGTGTACATACATATTATGTTAGCCTGTGTCCAGATGAAAGGAGGATCAGAAAAGGAAAGATGCCCCGTGTTATAGTATGCAGGATCATGCGACACACGACGGTAGATTTAAGTCCTACCTACGACTTGGACTGTAGCATAAACATGTAAATATTTTTTAATAATCCACAAAACATTTCGTTGCTAGGGGTTTAGAATCCTGTGCTGATTCTTGGTAACTCATTACATTTCTAGACTGTAAACTTCTTTTTCCTCTCATCGTGTCGATGGCAATCTAGATTATGTCAGACCAGAACTCAACTGCGACCGTAAACTAATGTCTACCCTACCCATATACAAACTTGTGCCATTGCAAGAATCGATCCCGATCCGTCTAGTGTAGGCGGTGCGGTGGCTCTGCCATCCGCGGCATTTAGGTCACATCACACAAATTTGCCACATGAGAGCTTATACAGAT
This sequence comes from Antitype chi, assembly GCA_947359405.1. Taxonomy (NCBI): domain Eukaryota; kingdom Metazoa; phylum Arthropoda; class Insecta; order Lepidoptera; family Noctuidae; genus Antitype; species Antitype chi. Next base: position 7,224,677 of record OX375813.1, on the reverse strand, counting down.
AATTAGGTAATAGGCAACGTTCCATAGTGGGTCTGGATTGAGAGTGCTATGAAGAAATAATACCATTGATCGCTTATATAGTAGTAGTTTGATCATAAATTTGAAAAGGCTTGTTACAGTTGTTACTATTCCAATGGCGTGAGGTTTTCCCGTTAATACGAATAAATGTAACACAAAAAACTTACACACCAAATAATACCATCTAAGGAACCTCATACAAGTGTAATATATGTTAACCGATTTCGGATACTTTCAAAGACTTCTTTCCACTTTTACCAAATTCCAGATTGTGCTCTATCGACCCTATTATCTTGGCCCCTTTGATCCCTATTTTGGGACATTCCGCACTAATAGTTACCTACATCTACTAATCGTGTTTGTGTGTGTAGGTCGGCTTTTCTCGTGTTAGCAATAGGGAAAACTGTAGGCTGTAACTGTGGGCTTCTAGAGATAATGTTTCGGATTACAAGTATTACAACTGGCTAATTTATGTGCAAACATTGCTTAGCTGCTGAACTTCAGCAGTCTAAGTATTTTGTCTAGTGCCTTCAATTGATTAAGGGATCGTTTTTCGTTAAGTAAGTTATGTATTTTCTTTAGCCACGGCTAGAACATTTTACTTTCCATGAAAACTTATTCGATTTTATCGCGTTAGTTCAGGTTCCTCGCTTGCGCCAGCTCTACGTGAATGTAGTTTTTATTGATAAATAGAAAACCAATTTATTTCGATTCCAATCTCCCGATAGCAGATAGGACCATAGGGTTCAAAAATAGGCCACTTAGTTGATTAAGAACGTCTACTGAATAAATATGATTGGATCAATGTTACATTTATTTAACTATTTTCGAATGAAAAACACATTCTTGTGGTTTACCTTAAATACACATGCTTTAAAATGAATACTTTTCAACTACATAAATACACTATCACTATCTAGCCTATTTTCAGAAATTTTACAGATATTATGTTTTTAGATCACATGATTTTAGATCATAATATATACTCATAGTACGGGTATTCGTTTCAGAGTAGGCACGTAGGCACGTCTTTAATTTGACGTCTCGTACTGCATTATTCAATACACCCCGAATTTTGTTCACAGAGTCATCTCTTTCTATCGCATTTTCCTGTCTCTCTGCGGGTTTTTTCATTTTATTCATAGGATTAAAGTAATTAGTGGGATGTGATGAAGTGCACGTGTAGACGCTATATCAATACATTATCATCAATCATACGCGGTAATGTCGTGTGCAGACACGCTCGTCACACTACCAAACAGTAATTTATCTTTTGGAGCAGCCAACGTGCACGATCCCTGTTTACGTTCAATTAACGATGTGTGCATAATGAGTAGGTAATTTAACGTTATTTTTGTCAAACATATTATGATATGTTTACATGTGCAATTAAAGTATTTCATTAAATTGAACTTCGGCTTCAAGGATCTACTTAAAATGTATGCATGATGCGGTTAAATTATTCCGTATAGCAGCAAATGTTCCATATAAGAGCGTATCTTTTGTTTCCCTATGTACCTGTTTAACCTACATTCCGCTCGTAACCTCGACAATTTCGGTCCAGTGCTAGTTTTGTAGTGTTATTTCTTTATAGAAATAATAAATGAGTGTTTTGTTTGCAGTACACACTTCTGACGGAGATACGAGAGTTCATGGTGCCGGAGGATAGGGCGAGGTTCGACGAGCTAGTTTATAGGAGAGGGGAGGAGCCCGGCGATCATCACATTAAGGTAAATAACGTTTTAATAATTTATAATAAACACAAACAATCTTAGCTTAAAGTTTAAGTGCAATTTATTACAACACCCACACCACGTAGATTGTTTACATCCGATGAACGGATGTATTTTGTTAACGTTTACATTTTCGCCCCCGGAATTTTTAAAAGCGCAGTTTTTAAATGCTCATCAAGCATTCTTGTGGTGTGGATTAGTTAAAAGATGTAAACCAGCGCTTTGATCTCCTGAAAAGTATCTACCTATAGGTACTTAGTTGATATGGATATGACTCTTGTATCACTAAACTAAAAACACATCTGCACACAGAGTACCCACCTACCACAAACACAACTAAAGAAGCTTTGCTGATTGTAGAGAAAAATGTTCATGTAAATACAAAGTAATTCGCAACGTTTTCACAATTAATCTCTTCTTCAGCGAATAATAAAGGTAACAGACGTATTTTCTCTGAGTTTATTAGGCAGGCTTTCGTCTTACAATGTTGTAATCTGTGCTCCACCTGCAGTACCTAATTAGGATTCCGCCCTCTTTGCAAGATTGCTTGAACTAACTTAATTCAAACGATGTTTTTCTGTCGCTACAAGATAACTAAGTTAGTTTAATAAATAATGCTCTTCGTTAACTTAATAAACGAATGAAACTGGTTGTGATTACTTCAGTTTAAGAGAAGACTCGACTGTTGTTTAGTAATTATGTAGTCCCTACATACATATGGTACATGCACAAGATAGTACATCCTCCTCACTAGAGTACTTAAAATTACACAGCTGCTCTGCAAAAAATGCGCAAATACATAACATGGATGAATGCATAAATTTTCATACATAGAACACACGAAAGTATGTACATTTCAGTGCAAAATCATTTGCACAAAACTTAGTTGATGCGTACGATTTGTCGGTAGCGGGGTCCCGAGCGACACATGCTACCCTCCTCGACGATGCATGAGTTGCACGACCCGGTAAGTGCACACGCTTTACTTATTCACTTGACTGTACACAAGGACGTACACAGCTGCTCCAAAGAATAGTTCCATCTTCTATCAATAATACAAAAGATCTCAGCATTAATTAAAATGAAATAATTATAAAGATTAAGGATCGCCGAGTACGCCCCTGTTTCTGCATGTTCCATCGATGTCATAGTTTGATTGCTTTCTATAGTAGATTGAGCTTGTTTATAAATGGTTCATAAATGTATTATTTTAATAACACGTAGGCATCATGAAACATCAATGATACACCCAAAAGGTCAGGCCTGACAAATTAATTTAAGACTCCCATTGTGGCAAACTTAATGTAACCCATGTTACGCGTACTTTTCGTAAATCTGATTATCTCAGTTCATGGACTTTATAGAGTACTTTAGAGTTCAAAGTCCCTAATCAACTAAAAGTTGGTAACTCTTCCACGTGAGTAAAGTTACGTGAGAAGTGGTTGAAAGTGTTGGGGATTTCGGGTCAGGTTGCGGGTTATTGTTATAGGAGGGACCGGCGGAGGCACCTCTCGTAGCCGACCATCGCTCGCCCTCCGAGGACTCCGGCCTGGGCCTGCCACCGCATGACCATGCTTACAGGTGACCTCATTATATGACTGACCACACTTACATTAACATAGTTCGAGCTCTTTACACTAGGATTTAATACAAAGTAGCGGTCTTCATGAAAAGCGTAAAGATATGAAAACGATATGTCATTCAAGTGAGGCCGTGCGAGATCAGAGAGCCGCAAACGCGAGAGACCGCACCTCTCTAATGAGCGAGGCGTAAATCCCTCATCGCCGGCGGGGCCTCTTATAAAGGCGCTTAAATGCTAAAGTACCATTAAAGTGCGAAAGCAAAGGCTGAGTCCTCGTCGAGCGTTCGCTTTCGTCCGCTCTTTTACATCTCACAGCGAAAATAACCCACAGTTTTCCACTAGCCCTTGTCAGCGCTCACTCTTGCGAACCGAGCATCTCATTGGCTGCTCGCCAAACACTTCCACTTTTATTCAGTATTGGAATCGATTGTTTTATGACGGCATAAACGTTCCCATTTATTGTCACCGGCGGTTTAGTGCCATTGTCCTGCATCCGTAAGTAAGGGTTGCTTTAAATTTACTGCCCGTAAAATCGATGCGAAAGCGACGTTTAAACTTTTATTGAAGATCAATTTTGTCAAATTGTTTCAACATAACTAATTCAGATTTATTATTGTCGCAATCCTTATATTCACTAAGAAAAGTTGTTTAACGGTTTTTTGCATGGTGTTATTATGATAATAATGAGAAGATCAAACAATGTACCTATGTCTTATAACAAAAAAGGCTCCAATAATTTATTACCTAGTTACACCTGCACAAGTGTAACTAAACTTGATGTTACACTATTCAGAACAATGTGAAATTCGCGAATAACATACCTACTATGAATAAATACTTAAACAGTCTGTTTACTATAAAAACAGTTAACAGACATTATTTTTTATTGTGAGGCTGTAAAAAAATGAAAATCTATTAATGAGTAGGAAACAACCTTGACCGATTAAAACACAAACATTTAAATTAGGACTCGGACTCGCCAGTGCGTCCCTGTGAGATTTTTGCTCGTTCAAATCGGTTGATGGTTGAGTTTGTGTGTTCCGTATGGTGTTATGTGTGAACTAGTTGGTGTAGCTCTGTGTTGGCGTTGTGTGACGTGGTGTTGTCTGGGGCAGGAGCGGGCGCGCGTGGCGGCCCAGCGACGCGGCGGCCCCTGACGACGAACTGGAGCCCCCGCACGAGGTGATTTTGCCAGAATTACCTTCTACACTTATCTTGTCGACCACATTCACTTCTCTGCGCCTTGTCTATAGCAGTGTCCTGGGTGTCACTCGCGTTCTCATCACTGACCATCCACACTTACTATAGATATTTCCTACTGATCTTTACCAAAAGCTGTTCTAGCTCATGCTCAGGTTCTACTTAAGCTTAATCTTAAAACTATAGTCATAATAAATTGAACACTGAACAATTACGGAAGCAGGTGATGCTGCATCGCTTTCATTGCATCTGTTCTTTTCATAGCAAAAATAAAAATATTTTTTGCGTTACTTTGGAATTTGCTAATTAATTGAGTAGCTTAGCTGGAGTGGCACCTCGGCACTACCACTTTATAACTATGTATCTCACATTTTCTTGCATGAGTCGATAACGGCTGAGTAGATCTAAAACAGCTCACAATTATGGCCGTTATTTCCTGTATATTGCATCCCATGGGTAAATCTGGCAAAATTCGGTTACCTATTTATTTTACACCTCGCAAAGAGGTCTATGGGGAACATTGGCAATTTAACTATGCGAAAATACCTATTCGGCAATAGCGGCCAATAACAGTGTTTTCTTTTGACTCTATTAGTATAGAGTAGATTCAAGTAGTATTCTTCTCTTGGAAAATGTTTTCATTTGTCTGCCAATGTGTGTGCGATGCTTAAGTAACTTATAATATCACAGTTAGGGCGATCAACATTAAATAAATGTCACACGTATTTCATGAAAGAAAATAGTTTATATGTTACTAATTCGTTAAATCTCGTATGAAATCTAGATGACTAATGTAATTTCAAACATTATGACGTAATTGATAACACAGTTATATAGGTCGTTTGTTTAGAATACTGTTTTAGCTCCGAGTAACATCGGCTCGTTGGTCTAGGGGTATGATTCTCGCTTCGGGTGCGAGAGGTCCCGGGTTCAAATCCCGGACGAGCCCAAACTGATGTCTTTTTGCTACAACGTTATTTATTTTGTAGATTTTTATTTAAGCATCGTCGTCTATTAATTCATTTAAAAATAATTATATCGAAAAACATAAGTACGCATAAAGATAAAATTAGGACACAACATGATTTCATAAAACCATGTTGTTTTCTACGTATCTAGGACGTTTGGTGGTATTTCCCAATACCTATATCTTTTTAATTCAATCTAATTCTAAAAGTGTTTAATTACGCAATTATTAAATTTGTACTTTTTAAATTACCAAATAAAGAAAAATAAATCCATACTCTCGCGACGCGAAGTGCATGGTACCGATAGTACATATTTACTATTAAAGGTGTTTTGTTTTTAATAATATACATTTTTTAGGATAGACGTACAGCCAACAAAATAATTTGGTAGATAGTTACAAAGTTCCTGCCATCCGCAACCAATATCAATTTTTATTATTGTCATATTTTTTTGACTGTAGACACCCGTTTCATTCTTTTTTGACTGTAGACACTCGTTTAATTTTTAGATTTTTTTAATAAAAATGTTCCTGCTCTAATGAAGTTATCAAAACGCGTTGCTATACGTCACATCTCACTTACCTTCCGATTTAGCCATTTAAAGTAAGTAATAAAATAAATAACCAAATTTATTTGGTACTTGCTTTTGCCCGTGGCATCACCCGCGTGGATGTTGGATACTATCAGACGGGAATGTACTACCGGGATTATAAAAAACACTGTGTTAAACCAGGTTATAGACTATCTATTTGCCTTTTATACAAATCCGTTCAGCCGGTTTTGCGCCAATTCGAAACATACATCCAGACAAACACAAAAATTCTACTACTACTAAACTATATTTTCGGCATCAAACTCGTACGCACGCCTCGTATCAATTACGTTTTTCAAAAATGTTCTTGTCTTTGATAATTAATTTAATTTGATAAGAGTCTTTGTTACTATTTTATAATACATATATGCAGGGTAATTTTTAACCAGTGCGCTAACTGTGACCATAAATTCAGCATATCTTTCTAGACCCGTCGCGTAGAAATTTTTCGTCGGTTATACAAAAAAAAAAATCTGCTGTTTCATAGAAAAGTGACTATATATTTCTACGCCTGCGGGTCTAGAATCATATGCTAAATACATGGTTATAGTTTGCGCACTGGTATTTTTTTTATCCTATAAGTACAGGAAGTTGTGGCTCCGTGCCAAAAAAGGTACCAAAAGAATCCAATGGATGTGACACCTTTGTCCGTCCGTCTACCTGTTTAAAATAAAAGGTACAACCCTTAAATAACCACGCCATTTTAAAAGGTTCCGAATTTTTGCTAAAGCTATTTTTAGTGAGGTACGGTCTGTCCGAATGGCAGAAACGGAAACGTTACAGCTACGTGATGTCTGTCGGTCGGTGTTTCAGATTGTCTGGTTGTAATTTTGTCAGTAGGTCACAGCGCTGAAGTTTTCGTATGAAAAGAGTGTAGACCGTATCTAGTTCTTTATAGTTTATGTCTAAATACAGCACCCTAATTACGTAACATGCGATTAATCATAATCGGTTTCATTTTGACAGTTCCACAATATTCATTGCGTTATTTACGTTGTTGAGCAGGCACATGTTTCTAACATATGAAGCAATGGTTTAGCCATCTGTTTCAAAACGAAATAGATTATGATTAATCTTGAGTTACGCAATTAGGGAGCAGCACCCTAATTGCGTAACTCACGATTCATCATAATTTGTTTCGTTTTGAAACAGATGGCTAAACCATTGCTCCATATGTTCGAAAAATGTGTCTGCTCAACAACGTAAATAACGCAATGAATATTGTTGAACTGTCAAAATGAAACCGATTATGATTAATCGCGTGTTACGCAATTAGGGTGCAGGTCTATTGAAATCTTAAGTCACATTTCCGATAAACACAAAGATTAACAAACTAACAAGTTTTTGAGGTTAGTTGTTTACCTAAAGAAATATTGCAAGTAATTATTAAATGTATGGCTACTGGGTTTAAGTTTTACTGATTAATTTTCTGTCAAAAATGCAAAATAAACAATGGCACTATAATAGATACGTAATAGGAATACTAAGGGGCCATCCATAAATTACGTCACACAAATGTTATAGTGTTTTACTCCATCCCCCCTCATTGTCACAGGTGGTCATACTTGTGAAACCCTCTACCCCTTGGTGTGACGTCACATATTTTTCAATTTTATATTGGAAGTATGTATTTATAATAAAACAGCAGCTTTTCCATTTTTTTTTAATATTAATTAAAAGTTATCAACAAGTTATAAATAAAGATCGAATAAGAAATATTTTTAAGTTTTTGGTTTACATATAAATTTAGAGTTTTAGTATTTTCGATTTTGACATGTGACGTCACAAAACTTTTGACTCCCCCTGTCCCTTGTCACACAATATCACATTTCGTTGACTCCCTCCCCCCTCTTAACGTATGACGTAATTTATGGATGACCCCTAGGCAGGAAAAAAAACACCTTTTCTCTACCATACTAGGCAGGTTTTACTTATACCTTTTGTATTAAGTTGCTTTTATGCATAAACACACTTGGGCACGCCACGATAGCGGCGGTAAGTCCCCTCTTTGAGAAGTGGCTTGAGAGGCGGCACCGGGTCCTCACCTTCCGCCTGACGCAGGTCCTCACCGGACACGGTTGTTTCGGGAGGTTCCTGTTTCGGATAAGGCGGGAGGAAACGCCTGGGTGGTTCCACTGCGGAGAACGCCCTGAGGACACGGTGGAGCATACGGTGGAGGTCTGCCCGGCTTGGGCGAGGCGGAGCCGCAGTGGAAGCGATCGGCGGCGGCGATCTCTCGCGTCCGGCTCTGGTCCAGGCCATGGTACGGAGCGACAGTGCATGGGTAGCCGTCACCTCCTTCTGCGAAGCAGTAATGCTCACGAAGAGGGAGGCGGCGCACATGAGGGTGAGGCAGTATATGCGCCCTCACGGTCGTAGTCGCCGCGGAAGACGCCCTGGGCGTCGGGAATACCAGGCTGATTCCCGGCCACCGTCGGCGCGGGCTTGCGGACGGCGAGTAAAGGGTAGCTCGCTGTCCGGTAAAGACCAAGCCCGGGTCGACGGCGCGTTGTGTTCCACGCGCCCCTCAAAGAGATGACTGACTGAACTGATGGGGCCCGCAAGGGCCGATGCCTGCCAGGGGTGCGGGTTGTTCGAAAGAGATACCGCGGCCCCTGGCACACAAACAACAGAGGGAACACGGGTGGGTTTTAGTTAGTAAAAGTTTGACACGCCCTCCTGCTCCACCCAGAGCGGAAGAAGTTATTTGATGATTTCCCACCCAAAAAAAAAATGCATAAACACACTCAGACGTGCAATGTTAAAGATTTTACTACTGAGCATTCGCACAATGGGTTAAGTACCCTAAAAGGGACCTGCCGTTACCTGGCTATTATAACATACCTAGTTAAGCGAAATAAAAGATGAAAATTCACCACTTTTACACGTTTATACTAAGACTTAAAATTGATTTCAATGATATTACAATTAAAAAGGCAAAATTAAATCTAACCAACGGTTAAACAACGGGTACACCGGTTGGCAAATTTTTGTTACGTACATGTATGGTTCGTGATAAAAAAAAATCGAATTAATATACCTAATCTTATTAAGATAAACCTAAGTTATCCCGATAGAAACATCTCTGGTAAAAAAAATCTTTGATGGTTTACAATAACAAGTCGATCCTGAAGAACCGTAGTCCCAAAGTATATCACGGCTACTCGATCTCGAAGCGAAGCTCGCCTTGACGGAATCGTAGGTGATACGACAAACATGTGTCTCGGGCCAGAATGGAATTGCTGATCTTGAACTACAATCATCAACTGCAAGACCCAAAAAAACTAAGGGACTTACTAAAGAATGGGCAGCAGCGTTCTCTATGCATTTTACCACCATACTGCGATCGCCAACCCGCCTGCCAAGCGCGGTGATTATGGCAAAACCCCCTTTTGGGGGAGGCCTATGTCCAGCAGTGGACATTTTTCGGCTGAAATGATGATGATGATGACTTTTCTTCCACTAATCAAAAGAATTCCTTGTTAATGTCAAAATATTGAAAATGAATGAAGGATGACAAAAAAAGAAGACGAAAACATATATTATGTTGCAACCGCAAAGGTCGCGTTGGAATAGGTACCTAAATATTTATTTTGCTGACCGTATGTGTATGTATATACCTTCATTCATACATTCATCATCATCATCATCATTTCAGCCAAAAGACGTCCACTGCTGGACATATGCCTCCCCCAAGCTCCGCCACTTCGACCGGTTCTGGGCTTCTGCATTCAGCGGACTCCTGCGGCCCTCACAAGGTCATCGGTCCACCTTGTGGGAGGCCTTCCAACTTTACCTCTTCCGGTGCGCGGTCACCACTCCAGAACTTTTCAGCCCCATCGGCCATCTGTTCTGCGAGCCATGTGCCCTGCCCACTGCCACTTAAGTTTGGCAATTCTTCAGGCTGTGTCGGTTACCTTGGTTCTCCTGCGGATCTCTTCATTCCTGATTTGATCACGCAGGGAAACATTCACTCATACGTTCACGTATTAATAAATCGTCTCTCTATGAGAATACCCTTTTCAGTATTGTTTTCATATCTCTTGGGATGCTAATTGTATGTATGAAATTCAGATAACGTATTGCATTACAATAATATACGGTATGTTCAGAGTGGTTTATTATACGCGCCAAGATTTCGGTTACGATTTGTAGTAGTTTCTTATGACATGTCAATAATATGGTATCGAAAAAGTATTGTATTGTCTTTTTCTTCATATAAATAGATTTCGTTATAGTAAAGACTGCTCGTACCTACAGAAAAAAATAAAACAGAAGTAAGTACTCAATTTGATATCTACTAAAACTGTTTTTTATTAAGAGCAATTAAGGGATAATGCCAAGAGCAAACTTTTTCGCTGAAAAATACGTCTTAAAATCATTGCGGTTTCCATAACCTCATTTAACCTTCGGCGAGGCTAGTATCGATTTAATTAAAAACTGTACTTTTTACCGCACCTTCTCTTGTTAAAATTAATGAGTGCTAAAGGCTAAACACTAAACCATCTAATATTGTGACGTCAGTAAATCGCGGCAAGCGCCATTTTGATACGCCAATCGCCATTGAGCTTAAACCTAGGATAACGAACTTGTCTCTAATCAGTTCTCTTTGGTAAAACTTGTCTATAAAAGACAAAAAAAAAATGGCGATTACAAAGAAATAAATGAGACATGCGAGTGTAAATGAAGCAACGGATTACCGCGGGTCGATTGAGAAATCTAATTATAAGTTATCGCATTAATCAAGAAAGCATTCATTAATAAAAATAGGACATCTTTTATAAATGAAGCTCAATAAGAGCGAGCAGGGAAGGCCTCTTTGTCGGCAATGTGCTTTATCCTCCCCCAGTGTAATTAATTAGCTAATATAAGTAGGTAAATATACATAGAGTAGTTTCTATACGTACTTCCTAAACGAAATTAGTCCAATACAAGCTTCGTTATGTAAGCTTATCTTGTTTGTCAACCTTCAGTCGCAGGTATCATTGTATTTACCTTTTGTGTCCGAAATAGACAAAGATAAATGGACCTGGCTTCTTCATGCACAGCAAAATGTTTATTTTATGTTTACCTAAACGAAAGTTGTTTGGGGTTAGGGTTTTGTGTACGATACATTTGTCAATAAAAACCACCTAACTAATCTTCTAGTAGGGATCTACAAACGAAGGCGCAATCCTTTTTGTTCATTGTAAAACGTTTGAACTTGAGAAATTGTTAATTAAGCTCTTAAATGACATACATTTCGCGGATTCAAAGCGACAGTTATTGACCGCATAGTATTTTACTGAGAGGGTAGAAAATTAAAAATATTTCCGGCGCGTACTTGCCGCGGGTGTGCCGTAAAATGTAAAGTTAACAGGGAGCCTCTTAAGCAAACTGTAGGACGGGCGCGTCCCAAGGGCGGTAAGGGCGGTAAGGGCGGTAATGGCGGCAAGGGTGGCTTCAGGCAGTTGGCTTTATCAGTGCGCGGCGCGCCGGCCGCTCGGCATGACGTCGCGGCGGCGGCGGCGCGTCGCTTTCCGCGACTACGTACCCATGGACGTGCGCGCCATGGCCAAGGTACTCTCTACTTTCTTTCATACACAGTTCGGTAACATTCTCACCCTCTCCGTGATATAACTCTAGACATGTAATGAGATTGCTTTCTATTTTCGGTTCGAAGTTTCAGGGCTAGTTTACAGTTTCGTTCTTAGTTTTAAGGTTTTGTTATTTAAGCAGTTCGAAGCGTTTGAAATATGTAAAGAATATTTAATGCTTGTTCAGTATCAAAAAACAAATTCATAATATGTTTGTTCATTTATGTGTGATTCATTATGTGTAGACTAGGTGCCCGCTCTTTAATGGAAATTTCGTGTACCTACATGCAATGTAATTATAAGTTAGCAGGAAGGTAATGGACGTTAATATCTAATTAGAGAGCCCGTTAAAACAGTCATTAATATTCAATTAGTATTTGTGTGTATACAGTTTTACTTTTGAATGAGCGAATGTTAAGCGCCTGAATTTTTTAATCTGCAACAGTAACCCAACGTACATTTTAAACTTACGTCGCAATAACATCTACTTGAATCTTTCATTAACCGTTTTGTTTCTTTAGACAATAACTATTCTTTAAATAGAGCTTTATAAAGCATTGTTTATGTTTAACACTGCTGCTCAAAGAGGTTCCCTGGTGCTCTTAAAATTAATAATTTAAACATTATGCCTAAATTCCCGTATGGCTCTTAGTTAGAAAGGTGTGAGCAAATTCTACGCAGGCCACGGATTGTCCTGCATAATTGACGAGGTTCTTGTTTACAGCCCTCCCCCTAACCGATACTAGGCGGTGCGGCGGTGAATAAAGAGAACATGCACGTCAATATATTACATTTTTATCAGTACTCTAAAGCTTACAGAGATTCTGATACGTTCGTTTCATATCTACTTCATTTTTTCTAAACAATACAAATAATAAACCTACAAATATACTTCCAACTGATCAATAAGATTAATTAAATTATTTCGCAATTAGCTAACCAGGTCGTTGATGTCTTCTCTTTGGGGACTCATTGTTGCAATACATTCAACCGTTGTCGTACCATTTATGACAGCGTTATCTATAGCGTTTTAATTAATTGAAGCAAATGTCGAGCGACAACTGAAGCACTATGTCACCTACTGTAATAATAAATAATTGAATTCCATTCTATCTTTCGTAGCACGCGTAGCTTTTCGTAGACTCGTAGTCTGAAGGATCTCTTTTTGTAAACGGTCGAAGAAAAACCTGACATTATCTACGATCTGTAGCAGTCAGGTGCTACAATAAAGTCGTCTTTTAAAAGTACCGGATGAGTCAGTGGGCTACGGCTGCTACGAGAACCGGAATGACCTATTTTCCTTTGTTGATACTTAGGATTTACGCGGGAACATGCCGCTGATAAGTTACGTACACACTGCGTATTATGATTTATGAATAGATTTCAATATTTATATTACGACTGTGTAGTTTATTTCATGTATTTGCGCGTGTTTTTCTTAGGAGATAAGAAGGTAGGTAATTAATGCAGGACTTCAAATACAGGAGTATTTAGTCCTGTTTAATTAGGAGACTTAGGTATAGGCTGTTGTAGATATGTATGTAAAATACCTATAGTGAATTCAAAACCAAAATGCACTAGACACAGAACCAATCAGACTAAGTACTTTTATATGAAACCGAAAACACTATAATGTTGTTTACTCAAATCGAACCTGGATTTGGGTCGACTTTATTTCATATTGTAGGGTTCTTTAGCCTTTATACGTTGCGTGACTATTTATTGTAGTTACACATAAAACTATTGCGTTCAATGGCTTTGGCTAAGCGATAATAGCGAACGAGTTCTATTCGATATTTAACACGCAAGTGTCCGACTGTAAGCTCACACCTGCTGTAAGTTTCACTCACAGTTTTAAATTATATAAATTTTACTTTTCAAATATTTAGGAACAGTTGGTATACAAGGATAAGTATCCGTCTAACCAAGTACTAATTTTCCTCCTTCGCGATATAGGTACCGATATTAAGTTGTAAATTTTCAGATAACTGCGTTTATCTGCGTCTACACGGAAGTGACTCCTTTAACAAACAGCCATTAAGTTAAACTCTTGTTACGCAACAGAAATGAAAAGTAAACAATACATTATTACGTTTCGTGGGAATGTTTTACTTATTGTTCTGCATTTTGTTACTGAAAATGAATCCATCCAAACGAATGAGACTGCGCACTGGACTTTAATTTATTATTTATTAATTTTATTGGGCATTTATTTGGGCTAGTACTTTATATCAATGTGAGTATAGTTAAGATAGTTTAGGTAAATATATTTTCTTTGATTTGTATAAAAATAATATTGTGAGCTTAAGTTTTTATTCGCTGAACTACAAGTCAACCATAGAACAAAGCCAGGGGGCCGATTCTACTAACAAATTTGTTAAAAAAACGCAATAGAACCGCAACCGAATCACCACTTTTAAGCGTTTTCGCATTCTACTAAAATGAACAACGGTCCAGCTGCGACACAGCTGCGGTTACGTTTTAGTTACGCCAACGATCGATTGAAACAATGTCAAAACCTATTCTACTAACAAAATCAAACATGAGCGTGACGTTTACTATAGGACAAAGTTAATGATAAAATTATGATCATTATGTCTTTTAATTATAGAAAATACTTTTAGTGCCACATATTCGTGTTTAGTAACATTTTTAGATTCAACTTTTTTCTTTGTGGTATATAAAACATATTATTTTGGCATGTTAGTAACGCGGGTTACCCGCTGTGTTCCCGCTACAGTTCAGTTGCAATTCGTTTTAAGTTTAGTTTCCATTTTGCTTATAAAATAGTAGAATGACTTTTTATGTAACTATCGAACGGCGATCGAAATCGAACTGTTGTGGAAACACAATTTAACGTGTAACGTTGCAAATTAGTAGAATCGGCCCCCAGGCCTGATAAATTACCATAATATGTATTTGCGTTGTGTGACTTTTTGCTATTTTTAGCATAGGTTAGAGCGATAACAATACTTAACAATTTAGCAGTTCCGCGCGGCGTTGACGCTAGTCGAAACTGTGCCAACATGCAAAAATAGCGTGAAAAATCAATTGAATCGTCGAGAGACACTTAGTTGGTCATCCCTCGCCCTGCAGTTTAACCGCGAGTCTATACTGTTTCACATCCCTCTAACGTTACTCCTTACGTCTTTAGAGGTTTTTTATAACGAATAAACAATTTTCTATGTAGGTTGTAGTCTAGACGGAACTTTATCGTGTGCTACATAGAGTTACGTAGTCTGCTTGTATTAGTTTCTTGCGTGTAAAGTGTGATGCATGTTATGATTTGTGACACGGTGATGTCTAGTGATCTGTACTTGTAGTTCTACTGCGTTTCACATTGGTTGGTCTGTGACGTGTAATGTAAGCTTGCATATTGTTCAGCATGTAAGGATATAACTCACGTACATGTGCAGGAGTACGAGGAGGAGGGGCGGCGCTCTCGGCGACACTCGTCCCCGTGCAACTCGCGAGAGGGCAGCACCACCGCGCTACACACGCAACACTACGATGATTCCGTAAGTAATCCATTGATTTTTACTTCGTCCCACAGAAATATAAGTTAGTAAAATTGTGTGCTAAACTTCTGGTAATCCCTAACATTTTTTCTATCCATATTGGGATACACGACCCAAGCTCCTTTAGGACACATGGTTTTTATGTGATTCGATTTCTCAGTTTTTAGGAAAATTCAGCTAAATCGCGACTTGATAACTACGTAGAAAACGACAAAAACAAATTGCGATTCAGAAAATTGGAATGGGTTAAGTTCTACCATCGAAGCATTTATGTTATCACGAACTTTTGAAACTTCGGACGACAATATCCTACAATTTATATTTCTTGTTACTACGATGGAAAATCATTCTGTTTCATGAAATTACAGATCTGTACTATACGTTAAGTATATGCTTTAGGAACTACAATAAATTATACGCTGTGTAACAATAATACAGGGAAAAAATTGCGTTGGTATTTACAACAGATAAACGTTTTGACATTTCATATAAATCATGCTGTTAACATTTATCAGCAACTTCTTATGTAGGTACTACTAACTTTTAAAGATCACATGGGTAAATGCCCATTCTCATTTGCCGCAAGAAAAAGTATAGATCCACGTTCACATCAATGTAGGTATAACTTAAGTTACCCAACAATTTCGTTGAAATTAGCAAAAGCTCTTGTTTATATGTATGTTTGTTGGAATACAGTGGATACCCACCAAAACTCATTTGTAACTGAATAGTTTGGCACCGTGCCAGTCCTCTGACACGGCCATCTTGATCTCACAGGTCCATCTAAAACGTTGTATGAAATATTTCTACGATAGATATACATAGAAAGAAAGAACGCCTAAGCAATATTTTAGGAATATTTCTTTCAGACCAATGTTATTTTTTCTCCCTCATAAATAAATTGTTATGAATCAGCATTGCTTCACTGTGGTACATACATATATAGCTTTACTGATACATAAAACAACAATAAACGATACATCAATATTTATTTATTTATTTTATCTAATACTTATCGAGATTCAATAAACTTATTCTAAAATAATGTCAGTCTAAATAACTATGTCTAATCGTAGCTAACAATATTACTGGTTTCATAGCTAAACGTGATTCAGTAATGCGAGAAGAAGCCATGTTGTTTTTTTGCTTTATGGCAAGTAAAGCAAATTTTAAAATTGTTATTAGTTTTTCGTTAAACAAAAGAACAAATCTATGCAAAATAATACTGACAGCCTTTTTTACATAAGATTAATAATGTATTTCCGATCATTGTAACTTCATAACACAAAATCTTAATTTTATATTGTAACAAGGCACGTCAGACCAGCCATTTCTGTTATAATAGGTACTCGTACCAGGGGCATTTGACATTCAGACATCCACTCACTTTTAAATCTGGCCTTATATCATGACATGGGTACGATTTGTGCTTTAATATTTTATACCATGAAGTGGTCTTGTTGTGTGATTTGAATTGCTGTTTTTTTTTAACATTACCATTTGATTTTATCCCGCTCCTAATGTAGGTACCTAGTACTTAAAAGCCGATAACTTAATTGGATGTTTAACAAAATATTAACACTATAACTAGTAGCTATGACAATAACCCGGACGATTAACACGCATTACACGTGCCCCTAACACTACGTAAATTTAGCAAATCACGTTCATTTGTATCGAACAATGTCCGTCAAAGTGCTTGTGTAATCGCTTAAACGGGTGAGTATGGTGTCATTATGCCATTGGCTAGGGTTAAAGCTAATTTAGACCTAATGCTCTGTTGGGAGGTCATAGTTTCTCTTGCAGTGATCGGCGTAGCTCTTCTGTCGCCTTAGTCAGGTCTTTGTCATGACGACGTTGCTTGCCAAGATCCCCACCACAATCTTCTAGGTAATCCTTCGGCGGTTCTGCGGGATATTTGCTCCCGAATTTCGGCCGCGGGATCCTGACGCGCTTGACATCACCCAGCCAGCTTTCCATTTTCGATACTTGAGGGCTCGCTTCTGAAAGCAATAAGAAATAGTTTTTAAATAAATTATCTAAGCTGAAGATACTTATTATCAGTGTAGTGCTTATTCGATACCTTTATCTAATTAAAGCAACAACAATGTATCACAAAACAATTCATGAACAACGGAACAGTTTAGTAGTTGTGTAGCCTGCTTGATACAAGATCTATTGCACCACCTAGGAAGCTGTTACTAGTCATTAATTGAAACAGATTCAATCATATCTGATCAAGTAAGTACAGGCCCCGCAAAAAGTGGCAACACGCACTACTTTGGCGCAGCACCGTTGGTCAATAGTTGTGTAAGTGACGATGGTCATTGGGGAGTGGTGAAATCCTAAATAAGCGCGGTTTCATCTCGGCGCCAAGCGTGGGTGCCGCCGTCAGGTAGTGTCGAGACATTTATGGTAAGGCAACACAGAACCATTTGGAAATGATTACACAAGTAATCTTAGTTGATCCAAGAGAAAACGGCGCCAGTAATATTAAACAAAAAGAGGAAGGTCGAAATGTACCTTAAGATCCAATGACGTCATCAATCACGATTCTACCTGCTGTTCGTTGTGATTAAGGGCCCCTCGGGGACCAATTATTGGTTCCGGAAGAGGGACCGACTGATATAGAAGCTGACAGCCTATAATGTCTAACTTCTGGCACACAGGCCTCCTCTCTTAGAGAGTCAGTGGGCCGTAATCCGCCAAGAGGGCCCAGTGCAGATTAGTAGATGTCACATGTCTTCTAATTGTTGGTTTCTAGGACAAACCGGTTTCCTCACGATGTTTCCTTCACTATTTTGAGAGCAGTGGTGATGAAATTATTTAAACAAAGTAAAGCACCTACCTGGGATAACCAGAGAGCGGATATTCAGATGCATATTTACGTAAAGATATTTTTTAGCTATGAAAGTATGGAAGCGGCTTTATAAATTATTTGTAATATTTATTAAAAACCCCGGGATTCTTGGATTGCATAACTATTCAGATTTGTATTCATTTAAAATTAATGTTTAACCCGATACAAATATGTGTATGTACTCGAGGGGGGTGGTTTGTAGGTAATATTAGTTAAAACAAAAAATAAACAAATTATTTACCTAAATTAAGACGTTTTCGATACAAAAGCGCATTCCATGTTAGCCAACATCTCAACTTTAGGTGAATATGCATCCGAATATCCGATCTCTGGTTATAACACTTATAACCGACGACCTACAACTCGTATGTTGGGGCCGTTACCACTAGGCCAATAGTAAGTTAGAGATATCAATTAAATATACCTATTATTTGTCACAGCTATTAGACAAGTCACGTTCAATAAGAAATATATCTAATGCAAATTGTATTACATACGAATACAACATTATTCGCAATAAAGCTAAATTAATAGCAAGTTTAGTTTCTCTTAAGTAAACAAGTATCTTTATATACATATTACTATAAGAAGGCGTCGTTAACTGATATAGTTGTATGGTAATCGCATCTAACTCGTGCTCGCTCGCTGGGTAACATAAAAAGTGATTAATAACTAGTGAGTCGTTCCGCGCATCTTAAGCGTAAAGACAAAGATATTTTATTGCACGAATAGCTTTCTCTAGCGAAAGTGTTGCTAAACGCGGTGGCATTATTTCTCTGTGACGCTTTCAAATACAATTTGCTTCGTTATTAATAAGCACTTGATTTATGGGCTCTACGTTGTGGTATTCAAAGATTGCCACATCAAAACAATCTGTGAAACGGGTGGCGAGAACAGATTAAAAGTATTTAATGTTCTTATGATCTTCAATCACTAACATAATTTTAAAATAATTTACAAATATAGGAAGAAAGTTATCGAAAAGTATTTCTATCTTATAGGATATTGAGAACTTCATTTTAGTCTTGTGGAACTTAATATGAGACGGTGTCGTAATACACGTAATATCCGAGAAAGCGGGCCGACAGAATCAAATACATTTACAGGTCCGGTAGTCGGTACAAATCGTGACTCACTGCCACCTACCGTGGCGGAGATCCGACACGACAAGCGGACACCCAAAGGAAGCACTGAGAACAAATTCTCAGAAATTTTTGACTCAGCAATGATAGTGATATCGGAAAAATAAGATAAGATATTGGTGTGCAATAAAGTTAAGAAGACATTGCGTGATTGCGAAAACGATTGATACTGATGTAACAGTTTTGTGCGATTATTTTACAACAATAAAAGCAATAAATTCAATCACCAATTTTATTGGAAAGTAAGTAAGTTTAAGGAATTGAAGCGAAATTTTGTAGAAAATGATTTTTTTTATTTTCTATAACATTTCAAGCAGGGCTTATTTATAAATGTTTCCTGTAAGAAACAAGTCGATATAATCCATAATAAATTGTTTAATTTAAACAAACTGCGTTATTAACAATACAGTACATGATGCGCTTGAGAGGAGCTCAGACTTGCCGGAAGTGGGACGTCGCGTGCGCATTGCCCACGCCTTTTGTCGTTTGTCCGTATTAATTTGTGCATGTAAATAAAGGAAAGTACATCAATAATTAAGCAATATGACTATGTATATCATATCACAGCTGACTTTGTAACTCAACTGCCACATTTTCTAGTCAAACGTTTGTATCACTCATTAGGAAAATATGTCATAATGTCTCCAAGGAATGTTAAGTTAAACCATGGTATAATGGGGAGATAGTGACACTTTTGTGATGCTCTAAATTGCTTTGGTACGTGACATCGTAAGTAACTCATGAGGCCTTTATCTACACTATTATGGTACTTTCTCTTCCGAGTATAGCTGATAGGGTCGGATAACGTTGGATTTCAATACAGTGGAGAATTTAAATTGGCAGCTTTATTAAAGTACCTACTTAAATAATTCTAATTATTACCATGATTACTTATATTATTTCTAAATGACGATTTATAACGTCCTAGGTGCTCTTTAGGCGCAATTGGTACAATTTGCGATATGTCCAATGTTAAAAAAAATGTCCATTCGTTTTCGATATCGATAGGTACCAAACACGTGGGTAAAGTATTACCAACTAATTTAATTTGATCCTGTTTATTTGAATAGCAAAATGTATCAACCTAGAATTAAGAAAAAGTTTTAATTAAAACGATATGATATCTACATAATACTCGTCCAATTATATTAAAAGATACAACTAGTCAATACTTAAATAAGTGATTAACATTTTGAGATTCTCACTTAGTTGAGGCCAGTAGACCAGTAAATCGTAAGGTGCCAACAAGTAGGATACTTTCGCTACAAAAACAAGATTTATTGTATAGTGTCGCACATTTAGGTGAGTGTGTTAGATACGTCTACGGCAATTGTACGTATTGTACTTGTTATGACAATTTGATACCGTTACCTCGGCGATATTAGTGATAATATACCGACGTTCCACTTAGCAATTCCTTTGCGTCGCCGGTCGCCGCGTCTGTGCAAGTGGGCTTTGGTATGTCCGTGTCAATAGCTTGTTTCAATTAGGAATTCCTCTTGCAAGAAAGAATTTTCATTTGAGTTTAATTTATCACAGAGCAGTAGTGGCCTAGTGGCAACGGCCACAACTTGCGAGAAGATCGTTAGTTCGAACCCAAAAAAACGCTATACTTTGTGTAAGTTATTCCATCAAAACCGCTCTCAAAACGGTGAATGAAAATATCGTGAAGAAACCGGCATTTTATAGAACCAAAAATTGGAAGACATGTGACATTCTACCAAACCGCACAGGGCCAGCGCTGGTGGATTACAGCCCACTCTCTCTCACTGAGGGCAGCCTGTCTCCAAAGCAGTGGGAACAATAAAGGGTGATTTTGACAAAATTATATCACAAATCTATAATAGGTTGGCGCACCAATTGACTATTTTTTTCTATTCCTCAGAAACGCCTCGTGCGGAGAATTTGATAATATTATCATTTCTGAATGCATAACTATCTGGATGCATTACGTGCACCGACTAGTTGCATATTGCGTGACATTTACCAAATATAACACAATATCCTTCACTAAAAGAAAATTATATAACCAAAACGCAGCGCCGTCACAATGCTAATAAATTGAAATGAACCAATAAAACAGTTCTTATAGCGGAAGAATTAGGTACATTGTAAACGTTATTTGCATTATGTTGACCAATTAAACGCAGGAAACTGAAAAGATTGAACGTCTAAACAGGAAGAGCAGGGGGTACTTGTATGGTCTGACCCAATATTTCCTGCAATTACCCGCCGTTTCCCGTAAACTCGTCGTGCCACTTTCTGCTTCGTGTTTCTCGAAATATTTTAAGTTGTCGACTTATATTCAAGTGTTTATTTTTACTTCACTTGAGCCAAACAAGTTGTATAAAGATACTGAGCATAAAAGGCTGTTACTTTATTCACTTTAGCATTTTTTTTTTGTTGTAAAAAGTAGATTAACTGGTTTCAAAACTTGCTGCCAGCTACTTCTGAACAGGCGGTTATTACTTCCGATTAATCTTTACAAACAATAAATAAAAAAAAAACTTACAGAAGAATATGAGATGAGTAATGAAAATGTAACTAAAATAGAACCTCTTTCTTCTACTTATGTGCATAGCGTCAATATATATGTCATGCAAGAATTTAATCTTTAAAAAAGTAATCAAAATAAAATACAGTATTTTTTTAACTTATCGTTAACTATATACTCTAGAGTTCTGGATCTAAAGACGATCGTATACATATATCACGCAAAACATAAATGTCTAGGCATGAATGATATATTGGATACTGTCACTCATAAAACTGGACACGAAACTGACGTATTACCTAATGCTGTAATATGAAAAGTTTCACTAAAATATATTTGAATTTATTAGATACTTGCACAAAAATGAAGGAATGGTGATCGTTCACAGTATAAAACATATTTAAGCTGGAAAATGTGTTTTCGAACGAGCGCTTGTGGCTCATGTATCAAATTCACGAAGACAAATTTGCATAAGTATGTTAGTGGTGGAGAAAGGAGGTACCTACTGAAGATCATATGTTTATATGCCGTTCGATGGTTAAATTGTGCAAGGGTTTCAAGACGGCCCCATGGCCCCGTCAGTCGACGAACGTCCGCTTTGTTTGGCTAGCGGGACTGCGACGCTATGCCATCACGACCGCTCTCCCACGCCACCTCGCTAATTGCCAGTTTTGTTTGTCCATACAAACCTGCTCAAGAGCTCACGAACCACAGCGAGCATGCTCATTTGCCTATTCCACCTATTTATTATTTATCCGCTATCGTCTGACTCATTAATTCTGTCCACGGAAATACAATAGCAATGACAAGGTTTGCCCTATTGGATTGTTGTTGGCTGGTTTACACGAGTACTTAGCAGCATTGTGCATTTAAATGAAATGGCACACGTACGTTTTAAAAATGGAACGCGTACAGTTTGAATGCAGACGATGAAAATAATATTTAATTATTTAGGTACGTTTGGGTTATCTAAGTTAACTTGAATATTTTTAATCCGTATCTATCATTATATAGCATATTGTTTTACAAAGGAAATACCTACTATTTCTCGTTTTTTGAACACCATACCAAGTGCTACGTGTATTAAATAACCGAGTTGTAGTGTTGTGTAGTTTCTAGGGCTCGCTGCAATCTCTTCATGTTGGTCGTGCGCTATTGTGACCTGCGGGTCGACATTAATCTCTACCTACACAGCTTTCGCGTACCGTAAACCTAATACATTAGCCCAATCAATGCCTCTCTCCCCATTCGTACACTGCATTAATAATGGGGCTGTGTCGTGGAAAATGTTTCCGTATTGTACTAGAATAATAACGCATTTACGTAAACGACTACACCAGTAATTAGCTAATATAAATCAAGTAAATGAGAGAACGGCTCTTTTTCAAGGGCCGGAAAGGCATCGGTCCGTTGTCGTCCCAACAAACTGTATAAGGAAGGTGTACTGTAACATTAACCCCTTTGCACGGCACGGCTCCGGTTTGTGTTCTCAACAATATTTCTCGTGTAGTGTTATCTCGTGAGCGGCGATACAATAGAAAATAACGACTTGTCTTGATACAGCACGATAACACAAAATTATGTAGTAACATGGTTACTTTATCCTATCACTATCCTATTTCATATATATGTACCTATTACAACTGATCCAAAGTGGCAAGTAGATTACGACATTATACTAATTCAACAACACGATAACAATTGAAATTAAGCAATGTACTTTTATTACCATCGTTAACTTTAAAAGCTAAATCCAATGCATGATTCATATTTTTAAGAGTATTACATTTAGAAACAGAAATGTTTTGCTCAAATGTATCAGCCTTGATATTTTTGATAGTCTAATGCACTTAACCCAATCTCAGTAGTGCTCGCCAGCTATCAGATGCCTATAGCAGTGGTTCTGAATCTCTCCTAGCAAATGGTGTATAGTAATAGCCTACCATTCCATTCCAATCGTAGAAAGCGTGTCATGGAGCTTCGCCGGCTGTGTTGTAGATAGATAAAAAAGTGCATAATTTACGATAACACAATAGCAAAACAGACATCACTTGAAGGCCTTCTGTCGAGCTGTGCTGTCCTTGTTGCATTCAACAAGTCAGTGATGCGTGGCGCCATAAATAATGCAGGAAAAATATATTTTACGAAATACTGAATATTAGCAAACCTTCCATATTAGTTACATTGCCAAATTGGTATCTGCTACTTTATCTTTAACAGTTAAAACAGCAAACATCAATATTTGGTAGGTACACCAAATGCAAAAAGATAGAAAGTGTGTTATCACAGGTAATTTGAGCGTCGAAATCTTAAGGGTTGTGGTTGGGTTAGTTCTTGGTTCCATTGCTTTATAATAATTGCATCGAGTGAGACAAACTTATTATACAATCTACTTTCTCCAACAATTGACTGGTAATCTCAATATCCCATCGAAACCAAAAAGTAAACAAATTAATAAGCATGCAAATATCATGTTTTTGTCAAAGTCGTCAAGCAGGAATTATAAATTACTAACTTTTTTAACATTATAAAGTCAATTTTATCACCTTTACCTTTGGTAAAATTATTATTTCATGAAAATAAGTTGAATGCATTTGTACTACACGGAGTATATGTCAAGGAACTCGAGTCGTGACCTGCTCGGTAACCAAAATTATAATAAACCAAGATAAAAACACAATGAGCATAAAAATGATTCAGTTTTTATTAAAAATATTACTTATGCTATAATTTTTAGAAAAAAACTGAATATGAAGCGGAGTGCACGGCTCATAAATTCATAATATTATACAACAAAGTGAGACAAGGATCATTTTTTCTGTCCATGGCCCGAAAAGAACCGGCCGAATGCAAGCTAAACTTGCTTTGATGAATGTGTTTTGAATAACGAACTAAGTAAAACCACATGACCATACCTACTTATGGTAAATGCTAACACATATTGACTATAGATACTTAAAAGAAAACTTAAAAGCAAGTGCGTAGAAGCCAAACTTATTAGTTATCTAGAATCTTTAAAAAATAAATGTTGACCTACTAAACTGTGTTGCTAATAAAATGTCTTGTCTTAGAACCAGAATTTTAAAATTTTACGAAATAAAATGTAGCCAAGCTACTCGAAAATACATTAAATCTACGATCTTAGCACTGCATACTTGCACACATCATAATGTCTAAAACAAAAGATACACGATCGTATTGTTTTGTTTACACCCTAGTAAACTAACTGCGATGTTGTAAGCGGATCTTTCTCGAGTACTGATGTATAAAACTATATTTGGCACACTGGCCTCCATTTAATATTTAACTTACCTGTCACGGTTATCCTGTTGACAGCAAGATTACACTACCTTCTATTTGTAAACAAATCAGATATTGTGAAGTTAGTTAAACGTGCACATGTGTCGGCGCTTGGAGCGAAACTGACCGCGAGAGCAAAGCGAGCGCCCGGCGCGGCCGCTGTGCGAATCGAGTTCACTCGATACTCAACTGGCTACGCAAGCCTCGCGTTGCTTTGAGGTAGAATTGGTTGTATGCCACAGGCAATGACTATGGCCACCCACGCACACCATTGTTGATTTGTAGTTAATAACATCCCTGTCCCGACAAAATAATCGAACATCATGTAGGAAAGATAGTAAAAATAAATTGTGTTGGTACTAAACCAGTGAAGTCAAATATTTTCTAGATGGATTTATGAATGTAGGGGCATTCGGTGTGAAAGCGAGTGTTACGTAAACAACGTGGTCGTTAAAGTAGATTTTAGTGTAATTAATTATCTAGTGTTGATGACAAAAAGTAAAAATATAGTAGGTATGAGTTGGTATAATTTATGGTCATTTTTAAATTTTAAAAGAAAATGCTTTTTATTGACATCCAACGCGCAATAATTATGAATTGTTTTGGTACGTTTAAAGACGTTTACAGTTGGCGCTTGAGATACTAATCACCAACAGCGTCGTGTCCGTGTCGAGGCATATCTAAAAGATTCATGTTCTTGTGTTAATCAAACACAATGGTTATGAACAAATCGTCTTGCTAGCCGCACCGTTAGTTCCCACGCGGACATCATCCAAAACTGGACAAACCGGAAACAACCGAGCCAACCACCTGCCATTCCCATGTCTCGTGAACATTATTAATTTTTTTACCACTTCAATCACGCCGCCCGATAAAACCTAATTATAGTTAAGATTAACATACATATTCGCCATTGTTGTAATAATTAGAATAAGGCGTAAGTACGCAGCTCAGTGGACTATTAATCTTGTTAAATTTAAAAGTTATTTGTCTAATTTGGATGCTTGAATTATTTACACGCTTAGATGCGCTATGATTCACTGAAACACGCATAATATTATTTTACTCGCTCGTTCTAATTCAGTAATTTTCTGAATTTTACAAGTTGTAAAATTCAGAAAATTTCTGAATTAGAACATCGTTTCAATATGGATTTGGATCAAATTCGGCTAAGTTAGCCGAATTTGATCCAAAACCATATTGAAACGACTGTGCAACGCAAAGGAGGGTAACGTGTTTATCACCCTTTGTATGTGTGTTCCTTTACGGCACTCTAGAGACCAAACGCGTGAGCCGCTTTTGATGATTCTTACATCAATCGATTTTTATAAATTTTGCAATTGTCACTACACACATGACAGTACCTAATCAAAATTCAATGATGGCTACAATTAGACGCTATATTGTGAAAAACAAAAAAAAATATTGACGAAAATAATATGTCAAGTGGGGAATCATTGAGAATATCTTTGAAAATCATTTTGAGGCATATCCCTCAACAAAAAATACCTATATTGCCCCCGACTGCATGAGATCGTTAATATCTAATACTAAAATATATACTTTACTATAGCATTGCTATACAACGTGGTAATACCGCCAGTCTCTTGGGTACATTACCAGTCGACAGCGATGCGGATGAGTTCTTTGACGCTTTGTTTTAGTATGTAATAAAATAGCCAAACTCTAAAAATAAAATTTTCTGACTCTTTAAGCAGTCGGGTTTTTTTTTGTGACGAACTTTTTCACGTGATTTTTCACACATTTCCTGTATTATTCATGTCTATGAAATTAAAACCAATATTTACCACACTGGTCCGATATGATGAACGGTCATACGGTGGGTAAAACACCGAATAAAAAACAAAACAAATCCTTTGAAAATGAATCAGGAGATGTATAACAAAGCGAAGTTAATTAAACATCTTTGTTTGTCGCTCCATTCATTACGCGTTTGTTATGTAAAATGGATTAGCAGTTAAAACGAAAAAATATATAATAAAAACATTAAACAAAAAAGAATCCTATCTGAAATCATAACCGTGGTCGCATGTCGCCGTCAGACCCTTTGTACACACACGTTTTTCTTGCCGTGGAAAACTACGGTTTATTCGACGTGTATAAAATGGAATTAGGCTGGACACAATGACATCTGCCGCATGCCAGACGACCAATGGGCCACACTTACGACAATATCGCCATCGCGATAGGCCCAGACGGAGATGGCGGGATGAGCTGGATTAATTAAACAAGAACTGGTCCTTAGCCGCTTTAAACAGAGAGAAGTGGAAATATGGTAGAGGGACTTTTGCCTTGCAGAGCACCACAAGCGAATTAACACAAATTTAATTAACACAAATCACAGGTTAATAATAATATTTGGCACGATCGTCAGTGTTGTAAGGATCACTATGGAAATTGTTGATGATACGGCGGCACTATGCCACGGCGCCGTCGCCGTATACCATAGAAACTTGTCAGTAAAAAACTGGCAATGTACAAAGGGCCTAAAAAGGTAGACCAGCAAAGCAATTGCGTAATACACCTTCAATCACAATCCGAAGGATTTTGAAACAAATTGCTAATATATTGCTTCACATGTTTGAAAAATTTGCTTGCTCAATTACCTAAATAACGTGTTGTTGAATTGTCAAAATTATGGTATCGCCATTGTGCGTTACCTATCATTCTTTTAATTATGTTGGGCGAAGGCAAAGCGGCGACGGCTATAATTTCAAAAAAATAATTTGTTTAATATGAAATTCGAAGTGCCATTAATTCGTCCAGTGTTTGATTTTTTGTAAAAACGGGTCAGTAGTTTATCTGTACAAGATTACAAATCTATTAAAATAGCCAGTGAGATTCATAAACCTCCTATTATAAAGGATTCTTTGTTTTTAGTGTTCAGGGTTACACTCTACGAATGCATTGCCGAATCTACGAGCTCCAGTTTCTAATTCAATTGTCACGGATTTATTTCTATTGTCCATTGTATCAAATCACTTATTTCTAAACACGATTACGCTTCCAATGAAAGAATTTTCTATGCAGCAGTCCAGTACAATACCTGCATTTGTGACTCATAATGCTGCTATTAGACAACAAACACATATTATGATAAAAACCGGACTGCGTAAAAACTGAACTTTAAAACAACGTGGAAACAAGATAAATTTATTTCAGGATGGTATTAAACTATAAGCAAGCAATCTATGCATGCAGTCGGAGGCAATAAAGAATTTTATTGTTAAATTGATCCAAAATGTTCATTCCAAATGAAAAATGATTAGAGAAACCTAAAGATTTTCAAAGACCTCTTCAATGATACCCCACTTGAAATAGTTCCTCGACTTTCATCTTCTTTCCTTTTCACAATATGGCGTCTGGTTGTCATCTTATTGAATTTTGATTACTATCATGTGTTTAATGACACCCGCAAGATTATGACAAACAGATTGACGTAGGAATCCAAAAAATCAGCCCACGCGTTTGCTCTCTAGAGTGCCACAAAGGAACAAACATACATACATAGGATTATAATAATCACATTACCCTCCTTTGCGTAGCGCAGTCGGGTAAAAAACTGTCATTAAAGCAATTTGTCGTGTTATTTTTAGTAGGTAACAAAAACTTTCTGACTTGGTGGAAACGCGTGGTCATCGGACACCTCTCAACTGACCACACACGTGTTTAACACATACTTATCATATTTCACGCGAAGAAAGTCTGTAATTCAATCAATCGAGGTGTTTACACCGATTAGTGAAGCGTACTCGGCGGTTGGCAAAAGTGAAATTAATGGCGGCTTTGTTCGATACGGTTACAGTATTAGAGCGGGTTTCACTAACAGGGCGTGGCTTTGTCTCCAGAAGCTTTCACGGTTCAACATAGCTTACCAATACCTAGTTGTATGTTGACTTAAGCGTATTACACAAGAGTTAAACCCGTAGTGTATGGCGGCTTATTCCCGCTATATAAATAGAGAACCGACCAAAATAAACTTGTCGTCTGAAATGACGGAAACGAAATCAATAAGAGCAAATAGGTCCTGTTTCTATGTATGTAAGGACAATTTTTTGTTGAAATAGTGGAGACGTGTATCTGAAATTACATTTACTGATTACTTCAATGCGCTATACTGCGATAGCGAAGGCTAGTTATTTCGTTTAGTGAGAGATTTTTGGGGCTGTATTTTTAGTGCTGGTGTTTAGCAAGTGCAAATGTGCGTTAGCTGTATTAAATAAGTGATATATACAGGGAAAATTTTTATCCAGTGCGCAAACTGTAACAATGAATTCAGCATATCATTCTAGAGCCCCCAGCGCAGAAATTTTTCGTCGGTTATACAAAAATAAAATCAGCTGTTGCATACATTTTGACCGCGAAGGTATTGCAGTTTTCTATGAAACAGCTGATTTCTTTTTTGTATAGCCGACGAAAAATGTCTGCGTTAGGGGGTCTAGAATGATATGCTGAATTCATGGTTATAGTTTGCGCACTGGTTAAAAAATTATCTTGTATAACCCGAATCTAATAAAACACTTTTAACATTGTCATCATGCTATCTAGTCTGTCCCCAACTATGAACAGTCCTTTGAAATAATAAAATAAAATGATGATGCCACATTATAGCACACTTCCATGAGAATCCAATTACCATTAGCAATCTCAATAGCATTATTTTGTACAAAAGATGGACGCTACTATTCATTACCCTGATTACAGTTCATTCATCAACGATATTATTAGCTTTCTTAAGATATAATAGATGATTTATAAGCGACCGAGTTTAGTCTCAGAATTTCACTCAACTTTTGCTTAAAGTTAAGTGATAGAGCTTCTCATGCAATTTTACGTTGGTTAATTCAACGGTTTCAGGTCCATTGACAATAATATTTCAATAGAGTTGAAAGTGTACCAACATTGAGATGAAAACAGATGCTATGAAAGGAAACGGTAATACATTTTCTTTTATGTGAAACTTTCATGATTAGTCTGCTAAACGAACTAGTGAAATATATTTCAGTTTGGAATCCAACACAGATTCGGATGTATCACCATTATAAAGTATTTGTGGGAAGCACATGTAACTACGATTTAATTGGCAGTTACTATTCATACTAGAAGATAAAGAGTTGTCCAACGTATAGACCACCACCCCCCATCCCACCACCCCTCTCTATCTCGAAAATCGTTTTCAGTTTCTTTGTGACTCCCACACTAAATTCTTAAGGTCATCACATAACTTGAAGCTTAAAATGCCTATGCATTCCACAACTTTCCTCGACCATTCCTTCATTGTCCAGGCCGCTCGTTTGTGGAATGCATTGCCAGTTGAAATTAAACGCGCGCAGTCGTTTTATGTGTTTAAAAGACTCGTAAAGGATCATTACCTGTCGTTGTGATCTGGTTTTTATACCTAACTGTAATTTTCTATGTAAAGTCATCATTTATTTTCGGACCTTATATATTTAGTATGTATGTAATTATGTATCTATAATATAGGATATCTGTGTATCTATTTTAGTATATTGTATATTTATTATTTGCACCAAATATCTCTCCATTTTGTGTCCAGACTGATCACTGTCCATGCCAAGGTTGCCTGGAAGAGATCGCGGAAAGCGATAAGGCCGCCCATTGTATATTTTGTAGTTTACCTTGTTTTTTGTTATGTATTTTTGTGGTATACAATAAAGTATATATAAATAAATAAATAGAGCTGTGATAGTTTCATCTGGCACACATCCAACGGTATCACCAAGCCTTCACACATTGCCGTTAGTACAATATGTTATCTAATGGCTAAATTAAATTTTGCTGAAATCATAAAGTATCTAACGGATATTGAGATTTGGAACGTAGATAATGGAGAGGTTTCGTTTGTAATTACAATGACTACGCATCGTTATTCGATGAGACGATACCGGGTTATCTCTATAATTTATAAGCTAACGGTGTTTGACGTTTATAATAACACGTTAATAATCCGCTATTGTCACGGAAGTGGTTAACACGTAGCTCGTCTTTCTTGAGTTTATAAATGTCTACACCACATGATGTACTTATACAGCTTGAGTGTGAGAACTCTAAACTTAAGGTAAGAGCAGTCAGATAACACGTATTTATTTAATAACTCACAAAAGAGCCGTAAACGTCACGTCCTAAAAACTTTTAACCCGTAATTTGTGTAGCCACCATTGTAACGGACTTCATACAATTGCTCCGTATGTGTGTTACGTATGATTACGAATTAAGATTGTACGTAAGCGTGCACTTACAATAAAACTACGGGAAAGGTCAACGCGAACTACAAAAGTATTTAAAAAAAATATTCGTCCATGCGTGCAGTCACGACAACTGAAACAAGCGCTAATCATTATACATAATATACAAGGTGAGTATATTATGTGAAGCAAGGCACGCTTTAACGGGGTGGTTTATATCTGATTCTTAATCCAAAAAGAGCAAACTTAGGCAATTCCGTAGGGCAGTCAGAGTAAACTTGATCAGTCTCTTTACCGATATCGGGTAAAGCTAAGAGGTAATTTTGTAATTAGGTTCATGTGTTTTAAAATTTCAGTCAAAACCTTCCACATGTTAATATATATAAACATGTGTATACGCGAATAGGACTTACAAAGCTCAAACGTCAACTCCACTTTCAAAGATAGCTTTTCTCTTCCAATTTATATCTAAAATATTTATTTATGCCAAGGATAACGGCAAATATTTAACTATGTGAAATGGGGTTGTGAAGCCCCGATGATAAAATATAGATAGCAATGGATCGGGTCTTGTATCGGCGGCCGGCGCGCGTCGTACATCGCATCGGAGCGGCGCGTGTCGGACGACATCAGCCGATTTTATCTCATTATTTATAGAAGACGCTAACGAGACGCAGCATGTCGCGCCTGCTTCTAGATACGGCCCCTAGATACACGCTAGATTTGTAACAAACAGTCTCGTTATGACAAACCAAGCGCTTTGTATTTTCTACATGTCCCTAAGATTATTCTTAGATAAACCACCTTAAAATATTCAACAAACTCAAGGCCAATGTTCGGGAAACACGTAGAAACAATCACTATCGGGATCAAAGAAAGTTTCGTCAAACTCCTGTTTTTACAAGATTTCTCGTATCGAACTTACACAAAAACATATATTATTGTAGGTAGAAAGCTAGGTTTAGTGCAAACTTGCAAAGTCATGAATATGACTTTTAAAACTTTTACTTGAATATTACTTTTAAAATGTTTTATATTGATTTTGGTTACTTGGCAAAAAAACTTAAGATTTTACCGTAACATATAATGAGCTATGTGAAAATATCTGTGTACCTTAATGAAACAAAATGATCTTCCAACAAAGATATTACTTAACTTACCTAACAAACAAAAGAAGTAGATATTATTTTCTGAAAAATGATGAATAATGCCAAGTTTTTCTTTGAACAAACGCTGAATTTGTTGACAAATCCAAAACACAGCACAATTGATGGAAAGTTAACGCGACGACGAGGCACACAATAGGACAAAATTGTTACATGACTTGAAAGTTACCAACTCCATTCTAGCGCGGCAGGCACTAGAGGAACAGTGATACAATCTTACCATTTTTGTTTCATGCTATCTAACAAATCTCACACGTAGGATCAGGTACGTATTTTTATTTATATCCAAGACTTGTTAAGATTATTTTTTTATTATGACAGCGTGCGGTGTAAAAGACCCTGTAACAGTCCAAACAAAACAGAGTAAAGGGTTAGTAAGTAATGTTAATTAAGGCTTGGCAAATAATTTCACCTTTACATAATATGTAATGTTTTGTAGATAGCTAGCAATTTGTAGTATTTGCTAATTTTTCTAGCATCTTATACAGTTTTTGATAGAACAACTACTTACTCAATATAGATGTTATGATGTTACCTTACACTTTGTTTGAGTATACAGATTACGTGTTTTGTGAACCTACTTCGTAGCATAATCGCATCGGACTGAATTTTAAATCTATTAAGTAGGATATATCCTATTGAATCCTATAGTATACCTGTCTTCAGCTAGATTTATGCTAGATGCTTAACAGTCACTTGAACATTGAACATGACAAAGAACACAAGCGGGTGCTGTGTGGCAAAACTCAGGGTGTTAGGAGTCACGAGGTAGATGAGTATCGGAGGGAGAACGATCTGGTCCTGAGTGAGTGTGATGTTTCAGTGCGGCTATCTCGAGGGGCTGCGCTCATCACTCGGTGGCTGGACGCAGAAAGTAAAATCATGGTACTGGGGACGACCTCTAGTAAGTGGCCCGGCCTCTCGCCGCCGGAATGACCAGCGAATTGTCCTAGCACATTAACGATTCTTACATTTGCACGAAATTTAAAAAAAAAAACTTGTTTTTTTTTATTGGAAGTTCTTGCTTCGAATTCAAAACGATTGCTTGGTGTTAGTGAATTATTCAATTATTGTATGTTTTCACTTCTCTTATCGTTGCACTTCATTTCGGTGTTAATTTTGTTGGTAAAACATTTTATTTGACCCATGAATTTATTTCGAAGTAGTGACGCACATCTCAGTGATTTAATTTTTCATTCCGGTTATTTCATTAGCCTGTAGAGGTACTCTTGTCTTGAATGGATCGAGCTAAAGTGCTGCATGAAAATTTAGTATAAACTGATGATCATGTCACAAATCCTCAATGTAATAAACTTCAGTACCTAAATAGTGCATTATAAATTAAATTTCTAATTCATTTGTTTTGTATTGAAATCAAGTTTTATTTATTTAAAATTAGAGCATGGTGGCATAAAAGCATATCAGGACAAAAATGCATTCAAAAATATTCATTTGGTTTTCTAGATTTTTTTCATTTCTTGTTGCATTTCCTTTGTTTTCTTATTCAGTTCGTGTCTGCTACAATTCTTGCTGTAACTAAATTCGCCTACTCAGGTAGGTAAACGGGATAAGAACTCTCTCCATAATACATTGTGACACTTGTAAAATATACCCACTTTGAACCACGCCACCGAGTGATCGAAACGCATGAATCCAAGCCTCTAGCACACATCTCACTTACAGCTTCTCAATACATTCGACGTATTATACTCACTGTACATTTTGTAACTGAGAGGCACAAGGTCGTAAATCAAGTCTACCTGTATCTGAACCCGCCGGTCGCCGCCGCCGCGGCTGTAGCACGTCGCTGAGTTACTGCCCTCTGCCGCCCAGCTACACGTCTCCTCAATATTCTTAGAGCACTAACTTGTACTTAGAGGCTGAATTGAATTTGCTATTTATTAGCATAGTAGAGTAACAGTTTTAGTGTGGATGTGTAAAATTAGTTACTAGGACTTAGGAATTGGAGGCATATCAGTAATTTGTATCCGTATTTATGATGTCAATTTAACACACGAGAATCAAAAGTGACTTATTGTCTAGCTAGCAATAAAATGAAAGCAAACATTATGGAAAAGTGGTAACTTTTTATAGGAGTTAGCACACAATTTGTCACGAAGTTTCGACATGAAAGAGGATAGTGGTGCGTTGTTGGAGGAGCGGGGCGGCATCCGGCGGCACCAGTCCATGCAGCGGCTGCAGCACGACGCGCCCGACGACGGACGTGCCGCGCGCGTCGTGTCCGACCACCACGGCAACCTGCACATCACCGTCAAGAAGACCAAGCCCATCCTCGGCATCGCCATCGAGGGGGGCGCCAACACCAAGCACCCACTGCCCAGGATTATCAATATTCATGTAAGTTACTACCACTCGCCATATCCACAACAGCCTGTCACGTTTCATTCAGACATAAGACTGTATTCAGAAGGTGGCATTACTTATGACTGTGCGACCACACAATCGGGTCGGATCAAAAGTTGCATTATGGGCTGGTTATACCAAAGACATTACTTATGCAGTGAGTTGTTGTGTTGACATTTGACATTCGTCTGTTGCTTACGTCATAAAATTATGATTCCAGGAGCATGGAGCTGCTTATGAAGCTGGCGGGTTAGAGGTGGGCCAGTTGATCCTCGCGGTGGATGGACACCGCGTGGAGGGCCTGCAGCACCAAGACGTGGCGCGGTTGATAGCCGAGTCCTTCGCACAGAGGGACAAACCGGTGAGCCATCCATGTATTGTTCACTCAGATAACAATTTAATTAAGATAAATGAGTAACACATCAATAATTAATAGACATTAGTCATACTACAAGGTGTGTAGGAAGAACACAAGTGCAACACAACGAAAGTTAGCCACTAATGAACCAAAATTGACA
The DNA here is from genome assembly GCA_947359405.1 of Antitype chi. Classification (NCBI taxonomy): domain Eukaryota; kingdom Metazoa; phylum Arthropoda; class Insecta; order Lepidoptera; family Noctuidae; genus Antitype; species Antitype chi. The sequence goes on along the minus strand of OX375813.1, from coordinate 7,189,419 downwards.
CAAAAACTAATATTTAGATAATCATGTTTGCCGACGGTAGGTAAATTTCATGTGCTGATTGTATTGTAACAAACAAGTGCAAGTAACATACCGCTGAACGTCCACAGGAGATCGAGTTCCTAGTTGTGGAAGCAAAGAAGTCCAACTTAGAGCCGAAGCCAACCGCGCTGATTTTTTTGGAGGCCTAACATCTACTGTCCCTCCCCGCCAGCGACCCGCCGGCCGCGCAGGGCAGCGCGGCGGCGCGGGTCGCCCTCACCGCGCACACCACGGAATAGCCAACTCCAACCTGCGCTGCCACATGCTCTTCTGAGCGGCAGTGCCGGCGTGACACGCGACGTGACGTGACGTGACCGGCCGCAGGACGAGGGCTGTCCCACTTGGCACAGGGAGGCGATGTAACACGCGCTGACGACGAGCCGTCCGGAGCGACGGAACAACACTACGAACCTTACATGCACCGCCCGACGGGTTTTGGATGAAATCTCTCGAGACCGTAACGCGACCGTCTGACGATGGACGCTACGGGAGTGATGAAATTTTTTAAAAGTTTTCTAGGAGAGTAGCTATTAATCCGATTTTAACAGTAGGCGGCGACTGAATTTTATAAAAAGAATCTCCTACTTTTACCGTTTACGATAAGTTCATCTTAAAAACTAAAATCACATGCAAAATTTTAAAATCACAATTTTTAAAAATTAGAAAGATTGATCAATTCCGCGACTAATTTAATAGAACTAGAGTTGTAAAAAGATGACGATAACATAGATCTTTCGAATTTCATTTTGAATCGTGCTAAAATTCAATGGATCGGCAACGGTGCTACGAGAAGATATCATGTTTCAAGTAAAGTATCGTCCTCGAGTTCAGAGTCATGTCCCCATCAGTAGTTGTCACTAGTGTTCGCGTAGAGTGCTTCCGGTCGGCACATCGCAAGGATCGCAAGTTCGGCCCCAGCGCGGCCTGGTCGGCGCGCTCCTAAGCAAGCTCACTTATGGTTTCGTCGGTTCCGTCATTGCTTGTACTATCATTATGTCAGCTTTAAACTATTCATACATTTTCTAATAGAAATGAAACCGACAGTTTAGTTCCAATTAGAAACCATTCGTTTCAAATCAAAATTAAGTACCATTTCGTAAAAACCCATGTTCTAAATAAGTTCAGCTGTCTCTTGATTGAAACGCAAGTTGTACATTCGGTTCGTCCTCGGTATCGCTTCGTTTAGTTTGCTTAGAGAGTGTCACATAGAAGGTGCGTCAAACATGTCATTCCATCAGGTAGTTAAGCGGTGAGTTTACGAAAATTTGGCGGAGAGGGATTTTAGCCCACTCTATATGGATATTTACGTAGAAATAAGTGAATGTGTGCAATATAATCAAATGTTAGATGTTAGAATCAATAAACAGTGTTCGGCGGCGATGTAATAGGTGATCACGCGGCGTGGGCTCGGCGTCGTGCGGGAGTCGTGTCGTGTGTGTGGCAGGCACTGCGCAGCGCGCGCCGCGTGGTGGCCGCTCTGTTCCCGACTCCGGGAGTGGATGTGAGTGTTGCTAGAGCTTCTACTATAACGTACAGCTACAGCTGTAGATATTGTACACGTTCCCACAATAATAACTTGTATTTGTATAAATGTAACATGCTATAACTGAACCTCATTACCCCTTATTATCTCAACAAGCAACCGTTGTAAATATATATATCTGTATCTACTCATAAGCTGTAAATATCAATTTGAATGTATTGTAATATAAATTATTATTATAAATATTTATTGAAGTTAGTGCCAAAAGCATTTTACATTCCCCCACTAGGCGTGTACAGTATAAGTATCACAGAGCCACTGGCGGTGTACCGGTGACAGTCCGCCATAATGACATCCAGGTATCTATTATACTTAATACAGTTTATCAATTGCTAATCTCACTCAATACGCTTCTAATATTAGGATTTGATCATGATTGACATATACTTTGATTGTATCATTACAATACATGCGTATTCAAGTAAATATATATTAAAATTGTATACTTTCACGTTGTTCACGATATGGCGGCATGAATACTTCAGTTCTCTTTGAGAACACTTGTGAATAGTTCAAATTATGTCACATATTAAATAGACATCCGCCTTTCCTGATTACTGTTTTATCCACAAAAATTAACAATGAGCAGAAGTGCACTGAAACAAATATATTTTTTACGAGTAATTATAGTTAATTTTAAACTTATACCTAATTGTATTTAAAGTATGTACCTATAAGTTTTTATGATTACACTTAAGCGTTCATGTATGGAAAGGCAGGCTCGTCTGACCAGCCAGCCTTCTATTTGAGTCAATTCATCATTTACGTACGTATTAAACACGTCAAACCAAAAGCAATGTAAGTAGGAATAAGAGATTATTTTAACAACAAACTATTTTAGGTTACCTAATGTGGTTTTGTGGTAATGACTTCATGAGTTTGCAAACCTGCAGAATGTTTTGTTCGTAGATTTGTTTACCAACAGCTTGCAGTCGTTTATTTAGATATGTATCCAGCACTACGCCTTTGAATCCCGCAGTGCCTCTCGTTATTGGCAACCTTTTAATCCCAAATATTGTAAGCCGTCCATTTATGTTGCATTTATTTCGTCCTCGGATGCTGTGAGGTGAATGTTGATTTATATCTGTGTAATGGACCTTAGCTAGTCTCAATGTGTTGGTAAACATTTCACAGGTGTTTAGGTGATGTTTAAACTTTGCGCAGGTGTTTCGTTGAGAAGATCTATGTTGTAGTCTGTTGTTAAGTTTGTCGTTGATGACAAAAATATATTGTTATCTAGATAATTACATATTGTTTTATTTGACCCCTGATTGATTCCACCTGGATCTGAGTGATGCTACACATCCAAGCAACAGTTCATCTGCTGCTTATAAATCTTTTAATCGACTGCGTATAGACGTAGTCGATTGAAAGATTGTTATAGAACAATCGTGAGGTGTTGTTGGCATTATCCGTATAATCAGCTCAGATTGATGATCAGGATTATGATGTCATTGTCGCTCAGCATTCAGATATCTATCACAGCAATAAGAACCCACCGTTTCTTAGTTTGAATATTATTATTGTGAATGATTATTATTTTGTAAATAATCCCGTTTAAATCTGTTCATGCCTTGCCCTTTATTTTACGCAAAATTCTCACTGTAGAGGCGTAGACAAGGATTTCTATTTACCCATAAAACGAATGTATTCTAAATGAAAAAGCAAGACTTCAGCCCTGTAAACTGCGATGCCACCATAAAAGTCATTATCCTATTCCTAGATGAAAGGCCTACGGCGTAGCGCTACGCCGTAGCAGGGAGTAAGGACTATTCTTATCTAGGTAAACCATTCCACATTGTGTATGTGTATATTTTCTTATTAACGCATATCATAATGGGTGTTTTAAGGTACACCTTCGTCGAGGTGTGCCATAGATATAAAAAACAAAGATACCGAAAACATTCTGTATGGTATTTGGTAGACAGTAATTAACACAAATTAATTATTAATTAGGAATCAAAACATCGTCAGAATGAACTACATAAACTCCTAAACAAATTATAGGAGTGTTGTTGTGTAGTTATCTGTAGCTACAGTTTGTTTGATTAAACCGGTACGCCTGACGTCAAGAGCTGAGCAAACATTTGCGTCGCTCACTATTATTAGCCGATACAACGACATTAAACGTATTATTGCTAATAAATTACTCAGATAAGTTAATTGTTATTGTGATTTTAAGTAAATATGGCCATATATTTGAATTATTATTAAAATACTGTTTCTGGGTTATGCAATGTCATTTGGGCTCTAGAATCGACATTTACTTTTAAAAGAAAAGTTATAAATAAATCTAAAACTAATAAGTTTCACTGATAAGTTACAGTTTCAGAAAATCTGTGCACTGTTTCTTCCTGGTGTGGTAAGTATTTATGTATTAATATAAGGTTTTTATTGAATATCCTAGACAAAAGGCAAAAATTACCTGGCTTAAAATGGAGCGAATTTAAAAAGATTCATAAGTTACATTAAAACAAAACATGCTAGGTACTGATAATTATGTTACCTACGCCAAGAAAAAATATTTAAATAAAATATTTTTTTACTTTTTTGTAAGAATTAAGATAAAAACGAAATAACAATTATTCAGTTCCTATGGAGATTTCAGAATGAAAACATTTATCTCTTTCTTATCGTCTTAAAAATGAGTAAGTGACAAACAAAAGCCTCGGCTAGATAGTTGTTGCTAAGTACTATTGTCTTCTATAATAATTTGGGTAGGTACAGCTGCAATGCTTTTTTTGTTTTTTGGGTGGGAAATCATCAAATAAATTCTCCCGCTCTGGGTGGACCAGGAGGGCGTGTCAGACTTTTACTGACTAAAACCCTGTGTTCCCTCAGTTGCCTGTGTGCCAGGGGCCACGGTATCTCTTTCGAACCACCCGCACCCCTGTCAGGCATCGGCCCTTGCGGACCCCACCAGCGCTACGCGCGCCACAAAGGGCTGACATCCCTTTGAGGCGCGCGTGGAACACAACACGCCGTCGACCCGGGCTTGCTTAAATCTGATATCTTCTTTACGACGTATGCCTCACTACGTGTAGATACGGCCTAGTTTACGATTTGCAGATCTTACTGACTCCGCTTGGAGTTATTGTCATCCGATAAGGGTACAGATCGTGACGATATTGCATTGCAAGTAAATACTCGCTGTCATGGGCATAGCCAGGCGGAGGCAACTGGATCTCTTTCATACATACCAATACATACAGGAATAGATTTTTAATCATAAAGATGCTGATGTTAAGCTGCTTATACCTGAATTGGTATGGTGGTATGGTACCTACACTGTTTGCTAGAAACATAAATAGGTTTTCTATACTCCATTTGAAATAAGATTAGACATTTAAAGCTACCGTTTGCTGCAGTAAAGCTACCATTTATCATGCCACCAACGCAATAGAAGTCAAAATCGGTTGATCGGACTGTAAAAAAGGGTTCTTTAAATGTCTAATCTTATTTCAAATGGAGTATAGGGCTGTTGTTCCTTCTGAAGTTTAGCTGAGTTCCCAAGGAGTGTTTATTAAAGGGCAGTGTTGGCCAAGTGGTAACGGCCGCGACGTATGAGTTGTAGGTCGTAGGTTCGAACCCAGACAGGCGCTTTACTTTGTGTGAATTATTTCATCACCACTGCTCTCAAAACGGTGAAGGAAGACATCGTGAGGAAACCGGCATGTCCTAGAACCAAAAATTTGAAGATATGTGACATCTACCAATCCGCACTGGGCCCGCGTGGTGGACTACGGCCCGTTCCCTCTCACCGAGAGGAGGCCTGTGTCCCAGCAGTGGGAACATTATTGGCTGATAATGCCTAATTAAAGAAACAAATAGAAATAGATTCCTATTTTACAGGTTTAACACAAATTAAAATTTCATAAGTGGCATTTCATTTGTGTTAGTTGTCAGTGAGCCCCAAACTAGACAGTTACTCAGTTAGTCTGTATTTTCGGTTTTGAGATTCAGTAACTAAACATGTGGTGTTTTGATAAGCACGTTTATTTATGAAATGAGGCACTAGAAATCGTATGGATGACTCATTAATTCTGGAAAGATGTTATTAAAGAAAATACGAAAATATTGCATTCCATACTTCCATATATAAAAATATTTCAGTAGCACAATTAAGTTTTCGCACATACCATTTTTTTACAAACTTATTCAATTTAAATCGTTGATGTAAAATGCTGAAAAAAACATCATTATTTCAAGCGTGAACGTCTCAAACTTGTAAGACCGATTTACTATCTAATCTCGGCACGGGCAAAGAGAATATTACAATAAAGTATGTTTATCACCAATGTTGGAAATATAAATATATTGCACAATATTATGTTAATAGGGATGTGTTGCAAACATTTAAGAAAAATAGCTATCATCGTTTAATACAGAGATGTAACAAGTTCAAGGCGTTGAACTTAATATTTGAACATTTTTCCTTTTCGCCTAAACCTAATTAAGTACAGGCAAGGTGATTGCCCAACATTCTTGTTTATCTATAGCAAGATACATGGGTAGCAAACAGTACTTAAGCTAAACAATAAAAACAAATATGTAGAATACTTATTTTCTCTAAAATCTGTCGGGGAAATGCTGAACGAATTCGTGCCTTACTGAAACTTGACATAGACAATCGACACCTTTTTTTGTACTAAGTGTAGGTACCAATCTGAATTAAAACAAGAAGTCAAAAGAATCACCTACATAACTCCAAAATATAGGTACGTAGGTAATCATGCTATTCTGAATAAACATAAACTATTGACTAAAAGTAGAAAACAACTTTAATATGTTTTTTTTTTATTCCTTCCTGATCTTGGAATAAGATGAATTTACTTGTTCGTGGCCTATGCCTTACAACAATAGAATACTACAATTGTCTATGACACAATTAACATTAGTAAGTCTGTAGTCTCCTGTCATTGAGAGCAGAGAAATACTGGTTGTAGGTGAGTTCAAACCCAGACGGTTTACGTTGTGTACAGACGCCATCGCACATCAAGCTACCCCAAAATGTCAAATCTTACCAATTGAACATGAACCATAGGCTTACGTAATAAAGTTGAAAATCTATCAAAGAAATTTGACAGATTAGGGTAGCTTGACGTGCTGGCGTCTGTACATTACTTCATCACCACTGCTCTCAAATCGGCGAAGGAAATCATCGTGAGGAAACCGGCATGACCTAGAACCAAAAATTCGAAGACATGTGACATTTACCAACCGGCACTGGGCCCGCGTGGTGGATTACGGCCCACTTCCTATCGCTCTCCGTATCCCGCTAGTGGGAACATTATAGACTGATTATGCTCCTGTTATTGAAAGACTGCCAATATAAACCTACAATATCTCCATATTTGATGTTACTGTATTATAATTAGGCATTATTCCCTATTCATTATTGTGTGTTTTCTCTGCTGGTTTCCGAAACATACTTAGCTATAGTTTTAAGTCCAAGTCCTAGTTCATTAGGATTCTGTGTTGCGAGGTCTAGACTCTTTTGTTCTGTCAAATATTGCCGAACAAAAATTATTGAAATACATAGTATAGGTAGGTACCATTAGTATAGACTCGGGCTGTTACTGAGAAATTCCAGTAAGAAAGAACCAATAACACTTTGCCCGACCTGGTAATCGAACCCAGGACCTCATGCTCAGTAGTAGCGCTTGCGGTCACTAGACCAACAAGGCTGTCATAATATAACATTAAATTTATTTTATTATCAGACCACATCATCACTTGCCAACATCAGAAACAGTCTCATTAAATTGCTAATTATTAAATTAAACATGATTTTACGAATTCGCGTTAATTAAGTACATGTATAGATATGGTAATTACATAATTAGGCAGGTCAGCGTGTAGGCCCTACATTCTGTTTCTTCAAACGGAAAATTGAATAACACACCGATCAACAGATACTCATGTGTTTACAGAAGCGAGCTATCTACGTAAGTAACTAGTTACCTAAAAATTCAACCCCAGGGTTGAGTTCATCGAATAAAAACAACACATACCTATCTGTTGTTACTATAACAATGTCACTGTTGGCTGTTACAACAGAATACATTTATGAGATAATCTACAAAACATACGAGTGCCTACTTTAATATCAGATGCTGTAGCATGAGTCATCGGCTGTTCTGTCTGGTCAAGGATGTCGTTACATAACCAGCCTATAGATTCCCACTGCTGTGACACAGACATCCTCTCGGTGTGGGCCGTAATCCATCACGCGGGCCAAGTGCGATGTCACATGTCTTCGAATGTATTGGTTCTAGTATATTCTACCGGTTTGCTCACTATGTTTTCCTTCACTGTTGTGAGATCACTGGTGATAAAATAATTTACATAATAAAGCGCCGGTCTGGGTTCGACACTACGGCCTACAACTTATAAGTCGCGGCCGTTACCACTGGCCACCACTGCTCTGACCATGGCCAAGGATGATGCGTTAGAAAAGAAAGAATGTGGATCAGGTATAGGTGAATCAGAGCGGTAAATACTTCCTATGAATTAAAATAAAGAAGATTACAGCGGTAAGGTCAGTAGAAGGAATTAGTGGCGAGTTTATTCAAGTAGGTATCACATCACTCGACCTTTCAGGGCTCAATCTAAACCAACCGTTATTATTTGAGTATCTAAATAAAATAAGAATCCTTCTTCTCATAGATACGAGTACTAAAGCGGTTACAGCACAGCCTTATTGGAACCAAACAACCTAAATCCGGTAGAAATAGGAACAGTGGAGTTTGAGTCGGTAGGAGTCCGACATAACCCTCCGTTGTATACAGACGGAGAGTTTCCATAAGTATTTCCCCACGGAAATAAAAAAAAGACATTGTATCGGCAAAACAGTGGTGCCTAAGTCAGTCCGTTCCGTGTGGTGCCGCACGTAAAAGAATAGCACCATCCCATTTCTTTCCGTGGGTGTCGTAGAAGGCGACTAAGGGACTTACTAGAGAATGGGCAGCAGCGTTCTCTATGCATTTTACCACCATACTGCTATCACCAACCCGCCTGCCAAGCGTGGCGATTATGGCAAAACCCCCGTTTTAGGGGAGGCCTATGTCCAGCAGTGGACGTCTTTCGGCTGAAATGATGATGATGATGATGAAGTCAGTCACATATTACCCATGTCACATAATGAAGTATATTTATTTCTGAAACTCTGAATAAATTTATTTTTTTATATCAAATAACTTGATATCAAACACAAAAGTTATTTTGTGCTACAATGACACAAAATATATAATTAGGCCTCAGTCACGTTGTTAAAATAGGCGACCCAGTAAAATGATTTTGATGACGTTGGCTCTACGTATAACGTTTCAAGAATCATCAATTATCTGTGTAGATATTGAGCTGAGCACATGTCAAGGAAATAGGTACCTAAATGTAATAGCGGTCAGCTTACAAGCGGAATTAACCAGATATTCTCTTATCGTTTTCATTAGAAATGTGAACGTTTGCTATCTTCACTACATCTTTATAATAAAAAGGTAATGTTGATACCATCACTACCGTGTTCTCCCCGATTTGTGGAATACCTTATATACCTACGTACACACACGTACGTAAATATATCGCCGGTAGGATTTTATTGCGCAATAGATTTTCAACTCTCCATGTTGAGCCGAGCATTGAGAATCCAACAAAGTACATGCTAGCGCGTCGAAAGTACACACGATTAGATTTTTCGCCACCAGTTAAATAGGCCACCACTCTGGTCAAGAGCCGACCAACCGCTTGGTTATAATTATCCCGAAGTACTCGATGAGCAATCGGACCACACGGCCTAATGTTTCAACCCCAAATGGCTCAAACATACATATATTATAGCTCCCAATAAGGTTGTTATATTTGCGCCATTTGAGGTTTTCTGAAACTGCAGCAGCCGCTCCAGCACAACCTGCCGTGCTAGGAAGATGAGATGGCGCGTGGGTGTCGACGCAGGTTGCATCTCACACGAACGACTTAACCTATTTCCAAGGCATTATTGTCATTCCGTCTGGCGTCTTCCCAACTTCGCGCGCCAAGTCATTGGGTACTAAAATAGCTGGCATGAAGGCGGTGAGAAGAGCCCGACGGATGATGTCATTAATACTGGTGTCAACTGAGCAACGCTCTTGCTACAGAAAAGGCCATGGTGTCCGAGGCGGTCGACTGCTTCACCGCACTGGTAGCGATGCGGAGCCACGCAAGGAGCACCCAAATGCGGACTTGTAGTAAGCCGGAAAATAGTGTCACCCAGCATAGTGCCTATAAATCTAAATAATTATTAAAGTTCCTTTAAAACAGCCTTTCTGATACACACAAGGCAGCTCAGAGCTCAGAGTTCAGACATCGATTGCTATGAACCATTTTATCATGCTTTTAGATAAAGATTTTTACGAGATAAGTACCTTTATAGCAGCAGTAACATAATCTTAGATATCATCAAATGATATTTGTCTGGTTTTAAAAGAACAGAAAAACATCTATCATTTCGTATCATACCGTAAAGGAATACGGTAGGCTAAGTTGTTCCAATAAACTTGCACAGATTAAAAACCAGATGATACTGCTCTGTTTCAAATTAATACAAACCAAGATACCAATTAATGTGTATTTAATTTAAATTCTCATTAACTCTGTTCGTAGTAACGATAAATTGGATGCTTTAATTCACTAAAAGACAACCGACAGCCTTATTATAATCGCTGGGTCCAGAAGCTTGAGATTTTGCGGAAGAGTTAACGAAACCAAACACTAAGGATGATTTTTTGAAAGTTGCCTGTTTGATAGGATTTATGTTTTTATGGATTATTGTTACCGATGGAAAACCTCTCGGGCAGGCGCGCGGTTTTTTCATAATGTCACTTTGAACTTGTTCTTTTGTTTTGGGAATTGTTACGCCATTCTAAAATCTAATTATTCCCATACATGGCAATTATTTTACTGGCTATCAGCTTTATATTATTTTCATGGCGTTGAATTATTTTAGGGGCTTGTGGCTAAGTAATAACAGCCACACAGGCCGATCGATCAGGTTAGGATATGCTCGCCGGGGTTGGTCCGTGGATGGGTGATCAGCTTTATGTATCAAGATCCCTACGTGCCTGGGATAGCACGTTAAGCCGTCAGAAGCCCGAAAGTCTGAAAAGCAGCTTACCAAGGGGTATCGTAATACCCAGTAACTGAGTTCTGGAGGTGAGATAGGCCGTCGTTCCATGTAAAATAATGGTATTCAGCTGCATCCGGTTAGACTGCGAGCCGACCCCAACATATTTTGGAAAAGGCTAGCCAGATTGATTTATGGCAGTTATGTTATTCGAACAGTTTATTACAAGTAGATCTAAATTGTTCTTGGTATATTTATTTTTATCCTAAACAATAATCATTTAATTAAGTGGGTAATCCGTCTATTTGCATGAGGGTTTATCCTTTCGGAAAAACTGAATTCGAATAGTGACTAGCAGTATCTACCTTTGCATTTAATACCCTAATACCTACCCACATATAAAACTGGCAAGACAAAAGGAATTTTGTACTACCGATTCTGTTATAACTACCAGTCTGGTTCCTACTTACCAGAAGGAAATAAGAGGAGAAGGATATAAAAATAATGGTGCTGCTTAGCTCCCATCTAGTGAAGCATGTTCAGCTCTGTAATACAGAGCCAGTACCCAGTTTGGATTCCGCCTTGAGCTGGCAACGGAGACGACTTTTTGCCAGCGGCTTCGCCGCGTGGATATCGGAAATTATTCCACGGGAACGTACTCCAAGATCAAAAGCTAAACTATCTGTGAAATTTTCATCCAGATCCATTTAGCCTTTTCTACCTGATTGAGCAGGAAACATTTAAAGATACAAACTTTATTTATTTATTAATTTAATACTTCACGCACAGAAATGAACAGAGGCTGACTTAATGCCAAAGGCATTTTCTACCAGTCGACCTTTGGGTGATGCAGGGACAAACAGTGGTAGGTGCAATTACGTAAGTCGTGTTTTGAACTTTCACGTTTATAATAATAAGTAGGACTAACACCGTGTCATAGTCTGATTAAATAAAGTTTATTATTATTATTGTTTAAGTACCTATATTAAGTTCTGCATAATTACATTAATTACCTATTATCAAATTATTTACAGCCATTAGCTCCGGAAGGCGATCACGAAGAAATGTCACGACAATCACATGATTTCTTATATGTTACTTATTTACCTTATTAGTATGTTCATATGATAAGATTATTCGTTATAAATGTCGTTGGACTCGTTCAACTATAAAACAATTCAGAATGATAGAGTAGCCGCTATGACAGAATAACAAAAATATAGGTAAACAACTTGACAAAACAAATTCATGGTTGATATCTAATAAACAATTTCGTTTGATAGAAGATTAACTTTCAAATTACTTGTGCACTCCAATTAATATAGGAAGGTTATAAGCCGCCACTACTTGCGCGTCCATGGGTTGGGTTATTCTAAAAACTCGGGGTTAACAGCTAACTCAGGGTTAATCATATAATTCAACTTTCGTCACCAAAGAGTTTCAGGTAAACCTAGAGTTAAATATTTAACCCACCGATGTGGGAGACATCAGTCGCTAAACTCTGTGTTAGTGTTAGTAATGTACAAAATAGAAATTATAAAAAAACGTAAAACATTTTTTTCCTTATCTGATATTTTCTACACTAATATAATAAAGAGGAAAAAATGTATTGTTTGTAATGAAATTGAAATTTATAGCTCATGTTACTCCGGAATAATGTAGCTTTCTATAGGCAAAATAATAAAAAAAATTGGTTAAGTAGATTTGGAGTTTATCCATCAAATTAAAAAATTACTAAACCGATTTTTTAAAATTCTTTAATTTTAAGCAAACTAAGTCGCGGGTTAAGTGCTAGTCGTCCATAAAGTAAATATTCATGGAAACCACATACGTTTAAAAATGAAATGTCGTGTTATAAAATTGTAAGACCAGAAAGTAATAAATATCGTAATGTAGTGTAAAAAAGATGGGTATACAATTTCCGTTTATTGTTCGTTCATTAATTTTTGATCGAATTAAGACACTGCAATTCTATTTTATGTTTCGTCGGTCGAACTGCAATGTTAGGTACCACAACGCGTAATATGAGTTAAAATGTGAATTACTTGACTCCGACCTTACAAACTCTACATTTATTCATTTAACCCGACTGAACATGCAAGTGGGAAAAATAATTAAATTTAAATTATAAAGTGGTCACATAGACAAAAATGAAAAATGTCGTTTCAACCTTGAAACACCCAGCCAACCTATCCAAAAAAGATGTAGATACAAACATGTTAACATCACATTTTATGACATGCGCTGCACTTTATTAATATTCTTAACACCTGCTAAGATAAAGATCTCTTCATTTAAATAATTTATATATATAAACAGCCATAGTATAGGTCGCGGAAGAGTCTTAATATATTTCTGATGCAACAATTTGTGGACGGATGTCATAAACGCAGCGCGTTGCGTTGTTTGAAAACGTCAGAATAGTTCGTCTGCCCCCCGCGAGTGCCGCCGGCCGCGTCAGGGCATTTGCCACGGTAGGCCAGCGCCCGCGTCGCTCCGGCACGGCATCGCCAGACGCACGCGCAGGTACGCGCACGGCCGCGTGCCTTGTCTCCGTGCTCACGATACAAGCGTTGTAACTTGCATCAGCCGGCCACACGTGTTTATTGTTGGATTAGTTATACAATCAGTAGCAGTCGGCAGTTGTATATTACTTTCTTCAGCATAATCTTAGACTTACAAAATTGTTTCCGTAAACATTTCGTTGCTTATAACAATTGCGTAAGTACCAATTTTAAGATTGGTGCTGAACTTTTAGGTCACCATACATATATATTTTTTTGTTGATAAAAACGATTCAAGTTTGTTCAGGCTGGATAAAGATGCCCTTGGAACTGTTGCTCACAGTTATAACCTAACCTAACCCTTTTGGTCGTAGTGCCTGTTCAGTGTAGTCACTGTTCCAACCTTACGTATGAACCTATTTTACTAACACCCCATTCCAAAATTTTTACTACCCATTAATTAATTACACTAATTGATTATTTTTTGTACTGTCATTGGTGTGATGAAATAACCAACCAATTTTCCTTTTGTTCATGTTTAATTTCACACTAATTTACCAACCGCCGAAAAATTTAATAACTGCCCGTATTTTTTTTTACTGATCAGTCTTTTGGGCTTCTGACGACCCATAATAAACAGTCCAACAGTATTACCAATGGGTATCGTGTTACCCAGTAATTGGGTTGTGGAGGTCAGATAGGCAGTCGCTTCATGTAAAATACTGGTATTCAGCTGCATCCGGTTAGACTAGAAGACAGAAAAGGCTAGGAAGACGATGAATTTTTCAAGTGATCATAATAACCTCCCTAATGTTTAAAAAGCAGTTATTAAAATTATTCAAAATCAAAATTCATTTTTGTTATGATTCATTTTAATTTGCTTCACTGCTTACTTTTTACTGCCGAACTTGCATTTTGTTTGTTATAATTAGGTGTGCGTTAGCTCTATATACTGCACGGCCGCTTTTTCGTAGCATCTCAAACTTGGTCGGTTTATCCACGTATTGCGGTCGTTCTGGTATTTTTATTATATCTCTTTAATTATTTAGTGTAATGAGCTGAAATTTTACGTGCGAATAGTTGCATTAATACACTTAATATCTGCATATTTTTTATTCTTCTTTTCCATAAAAAAATCCTACAATCGGATGTCATACAATATAGTGGTCCAGTCGTATAAATTATACCATTGCTCATTAATTACAAAGAGCACATAAATGAAACTTGGCAAGACATTGTAGACCCTTACTAGAAACAAATAAACGTGATTAGTTAGGCTCTAGACTCCCTATTTTAAGTACTTGGACGTAATAACCTTATTTTACTTTTACGTGTATATCTTCTGAACGGTATATTTTTTCCGAATTCTGTTTTCACACACTTTATACACAAATTCAAAGCAACGTGTGTAAAAAATTACAACTGTATACTAAACTGTTTTATATGGTTTTCATCAAATAGCCAAACGTCAGCGCAGCGGCAACTTGATTATCTCCGCAGTCTATTGACACACAAATTTCATTTAAACATACACATTTACCTCTCGTTGCGCCGTCGGTACGCCATTTAATGGCAAAACATAGTGCACATTTTTTAAAATACTAACTGTAACCATACCTATGTTTAACAAAATAAATGATTGATTGATTGAATTTTTTTTCGTGTACGTCCATTTTTTTTTTAAAGTGCCGCTGGGATGACGTAGTCCCAGCGGAAACAGTTTTTGTTGAATAGCTCCTCAATGGTTGGATGCACAAATTTTTATTTACCATACACAATTACACGACGTCATACACTAAATATCTGCTAAACTGAAATTTCGAAATTCGACACTTTTCCGCTGGGACTACGCACACATAATTAGC